>OY390723.1:17861749-19061749 GCA_959613375.1 Heteropelma amictum
GAAGGAAGAGTCCCCGCTTCACCCCCTAGCCACTCTCATGGGGCCCTCGGGGCATGAGCGAGCTCCGCCGCCATAATGCATGGTGAGAAGTGCGCACGGGGTCAAACGGGTCAAAGGAACGTCATGGCGCTGCTATACGCTTCGTGAAAACCTATGGCGGATACCAGCCTCTTCTCTTCGTTTCTTCCCTTCCGTTCTTTCCTCCCCGACTCTTTCTTCTTTTCGTCCACTCGCAAACGCACATACACGCAATATTTTTCTTGCCATCCTCGTTTTCACGTGCGAAGAAGAAATTCACGCAACCCGCGGTTTTTACGGCCTCGAACAGGACGAACCTGCGAAAACGCAGGAATTTCGCGAGCACCAATGAAAATCGCTCTCTCCTTGTGGGAAATTGCGGGTAGCCATTTTTCTTTTTTCAAGGCAAATCCTTTTGATCTCGAAATTAATAACGAGCCGGGAGAAGAACCGAAACTTTCATGGGTACCGTTTCGAAGACGTACAAGATATCGGCTTTTGAGAAATTCTTTATTGAAGCGCGCCAACTTTATCCCGTCTGCGAGAATGAAGAATTTTTCGGGACACAAAAAAAAGGCCAATAAAAATACCGGATATCACGAACGAGGTCATGGTTGAAGTTCTTCAGGGCGAAAGGACGATGATTTTTTTGGGAAGAAAACGCATTCGCACGGGACGAAGAGGAGCGCGAGTGTCCTCGTCGTCGTTTCTCGGCCGGGTGTGTAAAGTGATCTTCGGCGACCACTTCCTTCCTTCGCGGCTGCCGCCGGCAAGGATCCGATGACCAGTTTGAGGTCGACAATGACCGACGTGGGAAAGGAACGTCAACTGCGTCGTTCCTCGCGAGATCTGCCCACCCTTTTCTACACTCTGTTCGGCAGCCCGTGAAAAAAAAAAATTCTACGTGTCGCGGAAAAAAAGATAATGATTTGTCGATGAAAAAAAAAAATCGTCGCGAGAATTCCGCATCGTTGTACTTCCATAAATAATCTCCGTTCGTTCATTCGCACTTTCACTCGTGGATTTTCTTTTTTCGGATCCCCTGTTTGAACAATTTCTTTTATACTCGCTCTGCGATATAAATTCTCCCGCGGGTACAGAGGGAAAATTGCAAATATGTACTCACCATTGTTCGTCTTTGGAGAAAAGACGATAATTTACCTTGGAATATTTGTACAGTCGCGCGCGCGTGCATGAGAAATTTCTGGCCGATCGAGTTTACCAAAACAGGGGAGGGTGAAAAAGCGGGAGTCGACGAGGACGACGACGACGACGAACACGTATACGTATACGTGGGTATAGCGCAGGAAAAAGAAAAGAGCGCGACAAGTCGAGGACTCGGTAAATTACCCGGCCATTTTTTCTCTCTAATAACAACGAGAGCGTATGTTACATCGTCTCCCCACATCGAGACCCTTTTCTAAATACGAGCTCGATGAATTCAGAGCTCAAAGTCAGCCAGTCGGTTGGATAATGCTGCAAAATCTAATTTCAAAGTTCTACTCTCGTGGTCGATAAATCTGGCTCTGTTTCGACAGCCTTTTGACAGCGTTGCCCTTGGGAGAAGCTGCGCGTATCAGCGGTATCGTGAATTTCGTCGGCAGCTAAGAGAATTTATTTATTCGCTTTTTTATATCGAAATTTACACAACGATCACCGTTTTTTCTTTAGAAAACTGAGACGAAACGAATTAGAGTGCATGAAAACTGCCTTGTTTTGCCTCCTCTCGGTGTCGTTACTCTCAAGCTGTTACAAAAATATTTGACAAAACGCGACGGGACTGAAAACAATTTCAACAGGCAGATTGTTTTGACCTTCCATTATCACGTGCGTTTAATGCACCCGAGTGTCCCATTGTTCATTGTGTATGCAGTGAAAAAAAAGGACAGAAAGAATCTTGTTGCCCTCCGCGTGTCTTATTCGCTTTATGGCCGAGAGCTTTGACAATTATATTCGTTTTAACGCATCGTCCCAGATTGTGCGAGCTCACAAATTTTTCGTAATTAAATCATTGTGCAAAATCGTGCTTTTTTCATTCGCTTTCTTTTTTCGTAATTAAATTAAATCAATCCCAGACTTTCTCGTGTGCGACGTACAAGGATATAGTCATTGTTCGTCTTACGAGAGAAATTTCTCAGGAACATTGTAAAGCTTATAGACATTCAAATAAATTCGATCAATTTCGAAAAAGACTAAAATTCTCTCCGAAAGCCCATTTTCCATTGTTATAAAGCGTCTGTGGGTATTTTTCTTTTCGCATCTCGGAAAATCGTGCTTTTTTCATTCGCTTTCTTTTTTCGTAATTAAATTAAATCAATCCCAGACTTTCTCGTGTGCGACGTACAAGGATATAGTCATTGTTCGTCTTACGAGAGAAATTTCTCAGGAACATTGTAAAGCTTATAGACATTCAAATAAATTCGATCAATTTCGAAAAAGACTAAAATTCTCTCCGAAAGCCCATTTTCCATTGTTATAAAGCCTCTGTGGGTATTTTTCTTTTCGCATCTCGGAAAATCGTGCTTTTTTCATTCGCTTTCTTTTTTCGTAATTAAATTAAATCAATCCCAGACTTTCTCGTGTGCGACGTACAAGGATATAGTCATTGTTCGTCTTACGAGAGAAATTTCTCAGGAACATTGTAAAGCTCATAGACATTCAAATAAATTCGATTAATTTCGAAAAAGACTAAAATTCTCTCCGAAAGCCCATTTTTCATTGTTATAAAGCCTCTGTGGGTATTTTTCTTTTCGCATCTCGGAAAATCGTGCTTTTTTCATTCGCTTTCTTTTTTCGTAATTAAATTAAATCAATCCCAGACGTTCTCGTGTGCGACGTACAAGGATATAGTCATTGTTCGTCTTACGAGAGAAATTTCTCAGGAACATTGTAAAGCTTATAGACATTCAAATAAATTCGATTAATTTCGAAAAAGACTAAAATTCTCTCCGAAAGCCCATTTTCCATTGTTGCAAAGCGTCTGTGGGTATTTTTCTTTTCGCATCTCGGAAAATCGTGCTTTTTTCATTCGCTTTCTTTTTTCGTAATTAAATTAAATCAATCCCAGACTTTCTCGTGTGCGACGTACAAGGACATAGTCATTGTTCGTCTTACGAGAGAAATTTCTCAGGAACATTGTAAAGCTTATAGACATTCAAATAAATTCGATTAATTTCGAAAAAGACTAAAATTCTCTCCGAAAGCCCATTTTCCATTGTTGCAAAGCGTCTGTGGGTATTTTTCTTTTCGCATCTCGGAAAATCGTGCTTTTTTCATTCGCTTTCTTTTTTCGTAATTAAATTAAATCAATCCCAGACTTTCTCGTGTGCGACGTACAAGGATATAGTCATTGTTCGTCTTACGAGAGAAATTTCTCAGGAACATTGTAAAGCATATAGACATTCAAATAAATTCGATTAATTTCGAAAAAGACTAAAATTCTCTCCGAAAGCCCATTTTCCATTGTTACAAAGCGTCTGTGGGTATTTTTCTTTTCGCATCTCGGAAAATCGTGCTTTTTTCATTCGCTTTCTTTTTTCGTAATTAAATTAAATCAATCCCAGACTTTCTCGTGTGCGACGTACAAGGATATAGTCATTGTTCGTCTTACGAGACAAATTTCTCAGGAACATTGTAAAGCTTATAGACATTCAAATAAATTCGATTAATTTCGAAAAAGACTAAAATTCTCTCCGAAAGCCCATTTTCCATTGTTGCAAAGCGTCTGTGGGTATTTTTCTTTTCGCATCTCGGAAAATCGTGCTTTTTTCATTCGCTTTCTTTTTTCGTAATTAAATTAAATCAATCCCAGACTTTCTCGTGTGCGACGTACAAGGACATAGTCATTGTTCGTCTTACGAGAGAAATTTCTCAGGAACATTGTAAAGCTTATAGACATTCAAATAAATTCGATTAATTTCGAAAAAGACTAAAATTCTCTCCGAAAGCCCATTTTCCATTGTTGCAAAGCGTCTGTGGGTATTTTTCTTTTCGCATCTCGGAAAATCGTGCTTTTTTCATTCGCTTTCTTTTTTCGTAATTAAATTAAATCAATCCCAGACTTTCTCGTGTGCGACGTACAAGGATATAGTCATTGTTCGTCTTACGAGAGAAATTTCTCAGGAACATTGTAAAGCATATAGACATTCAAATAAATTCGATTAATTTCGAAAAAGACTAAAATTCTCTCCGAAAGCCCATTTTCCATTGTTACAAAGCGTCTGTGGGTATTTTTCTTTTCGCATCTCGGAAAATCGTGCTTTTTTCATTCGCTTTCTTTTTTCGTAATTAAATTAAATCAATCCCAGACTTTCTCGTGTGCGACGTACAAGGATATAGTCATTGTGCGTCTTACGAGACAAATTTCTCAGGAACATTGTAAAGCTTATAGGCATTCAAATAAATTCGGTTAATTTCGAAAAAGACTAAAATTCTCTCCGAAAGCCCATTTTCCATTGTTATAAAGCGTCTGTGGGTATTTTTCTTTTCGCATCTCGTAAAATCGTGCTTTTTTCATTCACTTTCTTTTTTCGTAATTAAATTAAATCAATCCCAGACTTTCTCGTGTGCGACGTACAAGGATATAGTCATTGTTCGTCTTACGAGAGAAATTTCTCAGGAACATTGTAAAGCATATAGACATTCAAATAAATTCGATTAATTTCGAAAAAGACTAAAATTCTCTCCGAAAGCCCATTTTCCATTGTTACAAAGCGTCTGTGGGTATTTTTCTTTTCGCATCTCGGAAAATCGTGCTTTTTTCATTCGCTTTCTTTTTTCGTAATTAAATTAAATCAATCCCAGACTTTCTCGTGTGCGACGTACAAGGATATAGTCATTGTGCGTCTTACGAGACAAATTTCTCAGGAACATTGTAAAGCTTATAGGCATTCAAATAAATTCGGTTAATTTCGAAAAAGACTAAAATTCTCTCCGAAAGCCCATTTTCCATTGTTATAAAGCGTCTGTGGGTATTTTTCTTTTCGCATCTCGTAAAATCGTGCTTTTTTCATTCACTTTCTTTTTTCGTAATTAAATTAAATCAATCCCAGACGTTCTCGTGTGCGACGTACAAGGATATAGTCATTGTTCGTCTTACGAGAGAAATTTCTCAGGAACATTGTAAAGCTTATAGACATTCAAATAAATTCGATTAATTTCGAAAAAGACTAAAATTCTCTCCGAAAGCCCATTTTCCATTGTTATAAAGCGTCTGTGGGTATTTTTCTTTTCGCATCTCGGAAAATCGTGCTTTTTTCATTCGCTTTCTTTTTTCGTAATTAAATTAAATCAATCCCAGACTTTCTCGTGTGCGACGTACAAGGACATAGTCATTGTTCGTCTTACGAGAGAAATTTCTCAGGAACATTGTAAAGCTTATAGACATTCAAATAAATTCGATTAATTTCCATAACACGAGAACAATGGCTGATACGGTCAGAGTTCCAAGCTGCAGTAAGCTTGTTTCGCGCATCGCGTTCCTATGTCTCGTTGCTCGTGTATAATACATAATATCTGCGCACAAATTTATCTGTACTTGTATATCTCTCTTCGCTTCGTTGTTGCATACAGCACGCGCTTGTAACCGGAGAAGGATTATTCCCGTAGAGTCTCTTTCCCATTCTTGTTTCTCCAACAAGACTCCGTCGGACATGAAATACATATATCACGTTTACATTAATCGTACGCTCGCACTCGGCCCGGAAACATCGAGAGACTTCAACGCCTGGCACGAGAGAGTCTCGACGACTCCTCGGTTGGGCGTTTGCGTCACGTTCGTCACAAACGTGCCCTTGGTTTTCGAAGATAGGAATCGACTGGAATGTCTATATTTTTTGAAAATTTTATTCGTCAAAATGTGCAAATCCGCGACAATCTTGACGCAGCTCGAAGAACATTGGAAACGAAAGAAACGATCGAAAAAGGTTGTTTTAGGGTTTAATCACATGGACTCGTTACTCGTTTCGTCAAAAAATAAAAGTACGAAATTCTGATGGGAAAGGCACGGCGCGAGCGACCACAAGCGCGCGCTGCGCCGACTCCAGCGAAATGTCGTGACGAATTGACGCGTTTCTCGATTCATCATGCTTGATACCGTGTGACATAAGTATATACATATTGATATACAATTCGTATTGTCCTGTCTAGTAGGTTAAAAAAAGTATGAATGCAGACGCGTATTAAGACACCGGAGCGGTGTTTTGACGCTGCAAAATTCTACCTCGATGATTTATCGCTGTCACCGACGCTAAATACATATTCCGATGCTAAAAATCCGTGTCGAAAACTTTGCCTGCCACTTGACGCTGCTAATAGTGATGGATCGCATCGATGGTGAAACTTTGAAACGTTGAAACTCGGTTTCGCTCGAACCCAACGGTGGACAAGATTCCGGAAAAAGTTTGGAGGGCTGTGAGCATTTGGAATTTGAAAAAACTTTTCGATTTCAAGGCGAAACTCTCGGCGGAGAGACTCGTGGCCGAAAGAAGTACGACGAGTCGTCATTTTGTCAAGAAAAATCATAAATTATACATCGATGCTTCGAAGAATGAAAAAACGACCAGTGGAGTTTTTCGGAGTACCGAGTTTGAGAATCGCGAGTCTATTTCTTGTCCGCTATGATGAAAAACCATTCCATCAAAAATGCGTCCACGTATATGCGTCTTTCGTCGCTTTCTCTCTCTCTCTCTCGCTCGATCACATCATATCGTTTTCGTACATCGAGCTTCCTCCCTCTCCCTGTTCTCCTTTTATTTATCGTCGCTCGTGGGCCTTAATTCGAAGAGACGTCGAAGCGAACACCGCGGAATGTGCCAGGGTGACCGCGCTGAGAGGACGTCCACGCGAAGTGGACACAGGAACCGCCGCGGTGAGAGAGAGAGAGAGAGAGAGAGAAAACGAGAGAGACAAAGAGAGACAGAGGGGAACACATCAACGCCGGAACGTTACAACAACCGCCATAGGACAAGAGTCGAGTCTCCTCCAACAGCCTTATAATCTCGCTCGGTCGTTGATTTCCTAGGGAGGATGGTGGAGGTTGCTCGAAGCTTCCCCAGGAACGCGATGCCGCGTGGAAGACCGCCGGGATCGCAACAGAAACTCTCGGCGTGCCTATCGTCTCGTTCCATTCGATCCACCGCGCCTCTGGTATTAACCACCGGGTAATTAATTTAACTTCTTGCCACGGCTATGGCGGGGCTGCTAATGGTTTTCTTGTACGCTTTGATGTCTCTCGTCGCCTTTCTTCGTGCTTCCACCATCGATACAGCTCGAGCATACTCTGTTGTGCAGCGTGTGACGCTGGCTCGAAGAGAAGAAAAAGAGAGAGAGAGAGAGAGAGAGAGCCGGAGCGGAGAACGATCAACGTTACATCCTCCAGCGTCTTTCCTCGGCGCGCGATACACGCCGCCGACTGATTTGTGATAAGCACAGTTTTTATCGACGCGTTCCTCACATGTCGACGGGACGACATTCATGGAGGAAACGAACGAGAGAGAGAGAAAGATGCTGGATGAGCAACTGGTCGCGTCTTTATCGATGGTCAGCCCGCGTAACGTCACCGCACGAGCGGTGTTCTTTAACGTTCTCTCGAGAGCGCCTCATTGGCGTTTTACCCATCTTCGATTACAAACGACGGTAACGCCATCAGCGACCAAGCCGCAAGTATAGTATATACCGGCGGCCTTCTGATCGCGTCATCCTCAGCACACACAGACACACACCCGAACACCACGTCATCGAGAATTCTCGCACACGAGCATGCGTATAATACCCGAGTAAATAAAATGGCCCGGGACTTTTGTCGCTCGGAAATACTCTGGGCGATAAAGATAATGCCAAGTAATTGGCCACTTTCGGACCGCCTGTCATACTACGCGCGCGTCCACTCTTTCCGAGACGCGCCGACGGCCGCTACACACCTTTTCAGTCATATGTATACACCGTGTTAGTCTTAAATGTCTCGTTTGTCAGGTGCGAATGAATGTTTCCTTTTATTCCTCGCCTTCTCCTCTTGAATATATTTTTATGTAATCGAGAATACGGACGCGGGAGGATAACGTTAAGCCGCGGTCCATTATACGCTGGGTTTGACGGATCGGTAGAGTCGAAGGTATTCTCGTGAGAATTCGGTCAGACTATCTCGATATCGTTCGATCGAAAGGCAACCGCGATGGCCTTTTCGAGATAACAAAGTGTCGTATGTTTGCGTGATAAAAACAACAATTTACCATCTGGAGGCACTTTCCCGGAGGTCGATTATACTCGAAGGGAAAATGATCATCATTTCGCGTATTCGATAATTATCGAGAGTAATGAGATCGTTGAAATCGTAACATTCTTCCGGATTGTTTATCGACGACAGTCCCAAAAGCAGAGCCAGATGAGAAAAAAGGTGTTGCGGGATCGCGCAAAGTATATACGCGGGCTCTCAGAGAGAGAGAGAGAGAGAAAGAGAGAGAGAGAGAGAGAGAGAGAGAGCAACAGCAGCAGAGAGCGCGACGAGACGTTCGGCGCCGCGTGTGTGGAGCGGCATTGAGAGGAGCATGTTATTTCGTCCGCGGGGCGTTAACGAGGCGGGCAAACACGAAAAATGAAAGAAGAGAACGAAAAGAGCGAGAAAAGGGTTGGTCCAGCGAGATGGAACGGGAAAAAGAGGATGTTACACGAGAGATTCGAAAGATGAACATGGAACGATGGAGAGAAAGTGAGAAAACCGAGATGGGCGGAAATGGAGGATGGAGAATAATCAACGATGGAAAAATAAGTCGCGGAGGGCTCGAGTATCGACGATAATTACAGCGTGTATATAACAAGAAAGAAAGCAACGAATTACGCGATTGTCGTATTCGCACGCGAGGTGCGAAGACGCGAGATGAATCAACGCTGGTCCATCCCGAGTTTCCCCCGCGGAAAAAGATAAATCTTTCTTTTTCACTCAATCATTTCACCAAAATCAGTCGCCCTCCTTCGCGAGCTAAAACGCTCGAGTTTCCTATGCTCCGAGTCGAAACAACGCGATTAAATGTTGTTATTCATTTCTCCATCGTCTTTTTTCACGTTTGCGATATTAATAAACGCTGATAAGCATGTGCGTTGGCGTCGAACCGCGGTAGAAAAATAATAATAATATAATTACGCAGCAAAAAAGGAAAAAATAACAAGGGTCCGTAATTCCCAAAGAGCCAATTGCAAATTAAATGGCTCGCCTGTGGCATACAGGCGTCTGATGTTGAGAAAGCCGATCCATGCACCCTCTGGTGCAACGGAATTCTCGTGCAAAACGATCACGGGCGCATACGCGAATATACAGATACACGTGGTGTGTTTTATGTTGGTATATGTGTGTGTGTATACATACTCGGGAAAAGCTTGTTTATTTTAATCGTGCTTCACGCCGAGAGCACACCGAGATTGTTTCGTCTCGGCCGTCTCGATGTTTAGCTCGCCGTTTAATCGCCGTTAACGAGCGGTTATCGTTCCACCAAGTGGAAACACGATGATGCTAACGAGGCGATCGGTGGCCGGAAGCTTATATACCCACAAGAGCCCATATATACACGCTCTCTTTGCCTTCATGTTTCCATATCACGGCGAGCACTTGATCGTCAACACTCGACTTGTATTCTCGATACTCTTCTTTCTCTCGCGCTTTTTAAACGCTTCTGTTTCTCCCGTTGACTTCTTATTGCATGTTTCGCGGACATTTTCACACTCGTTCGATCGTTGTTTTACACGAGAAACGTCGAGTCCGGCCCTCGTGATGTTTCTTAAACACATGCGCGCGGAGCCGAGGGAGGTTTATCGTGAATATTCAATTAACGGTCTTTGCGGGCCGTCCGCTCGCTTGAAATTTCATCGGAATTCATCCGTGCCACCTTTTACGAAGAATCTTTGGTTAGAAATTGCCAAACTCAGAGATCCGACCTGTCGATTTCACGGATCGATATTTGAGGGGAAGAATCTCGAGACCGGCGCGAGGACTCGACGTGTATCTAATGGGAGATGCTTCTAAGTGTCCCGACTCGAGGATGCTGGATCGGGACCAATTTTTTCTTTTTTTCTCTTTCGACCTACACCGCTCGCATCGCGGTTGTTCGTTTCACCCGAAGACTTCCGTTTCTCCAGCCCCTGTCGCTGTCAATTTCGAGGCAAAATCGGTCAAAGGTCCGAGTATCCTGTTCGCGGAGTACAGAGACTCGCAGCGAGCATGGGACAGCCAGCGAAAGAGAGAGCGAGAGAGGCAGAGAGAGAGAGAGAGGGAGAAAGGTTGCAACAAGACTGTAAATCATTCTTAGGTGCTTCCGACTGTGCACCCGCTGCTCCAGTACAATCGGTGTTGTATAAACTCACAGTTGTAGCTGTTGCAACCGTTGATGCGATTAGCTATGCCGAAGACAATGCGTAACAAGCGGAAATGCATTATCGGCCCGAAAAAAAGCCTTGAATGTCCTTCTTTTTTCGCTCGAACGTAACAGAGGCTCTCGCGTCTTTATTACTCGCGTCGAGAGAGGAAGAATACGAGGGCAAAATACGGAGGAAGCACGTTGGGAAAACGGACTTGATTTCTCACTGTGCTTTCGACGATTTTGACCGTACGGATTCTCCTCCTTTAGTTCCGGTCTTGACGGCCATTTTTCAATTCAACTTTTGCCAAACTGAAGCTCAACAACGCGCGTACACGTTTGTCTCCTCCGTACGAGAGGAGAAGGTGCGGCGCCCCGGTGACTTTCCGAAATTGATTTCGCGTTACTTTCA
This sequence comes from Heteropelma amictum, assembly GCA_959613375.1. Taxonomy (NCBI): domain Eukaryota; kingdom Metazoa; phylum Arthropoda; class Insecta; order Hymenoptera; family Ichneumonidae; genus Heteropelma; species Heteropelma amictum. The sequence goes on from OY390723.1 coordinate 17,872,523, forward strand.
CACAACGGCGTTGAACAAGTTCACGCCTTCGATCTGCATCCGCGACGAATCGCGTCGGGTAAATATTTTCCGCCGTTTGCGCCTTTTCCGCCATTTTTTTCCCTCTCGATACTCTGCCCAGCTTGTTTTTACTCTCCGCACGCGGTGAGTCTTCTCGCAGACCGGAAATACAACGGGCAAAATTGCACAGGGGTTCACCAACGCATCACCTACGATTTGGACCAGTTGCGGAAATGCAGCATCAGAGATATATCGCGGGAATTTGAATAATCGGCCAATTGAAACGAAGCAATCAATAGCGCACTTGAACAAGCGGCATAGGGAGTTCTTCGAAGGGGTCTGTCGGAGGTGAAAACGGTATGAATAAATATAATCAGGCGGAGAGTTTAAGCGGCGACGAAAATACATATTTTGGTAGGGTGGGCGAGAGCGTGGATAATAGGGTTCGGGATGGGAAGAAACGTTTTCTCTTCGCGTAACTAATCGGTGAGCACAAATATTTAGGGTGGTCGCAGCGTGGATTCTAGAGTCGGAATGGAGAAAAAAAAAAGGACGAGAGATCAGCGGAGAGGACACTGGAAGCCATAAGGCTGCGTAAAGTATAAGGTATATACTCCGAAGAGTGGTCGACGTTACCTGCATGCCTGCGTACGTACGCACCCACACACAAACACACGCAGACACACACACATGCAGAAAACCTTCCATCGCACGGTAGTCACCAGGTTTTACCTCGACTTTAATTCTTCCTCGAGCTTTCTGCAGACCAGAGTGCTGACCAGCAGCGTGCATAATCGTCCGGGAGCACAAGACCCCGTCGGGGAAATATTTCCGTAGGAATCATCGCTTGTGTGTGTGTGTGTGTGTGTGTGTGAGTGAAAAGTCAGTGACGAGGATGGAAAAAAACACGAAGATCCGTTCGGGGCGAGTTCGAGAAGGGTCAGAGAGATCCTCAAAAGGGCAAAATCGCTCTTTTGCCTTCCGTGACGACTTCCCCGCGGGATATTTTTGGCCTTTCCGTGGATTGCTACTATTTACCGTTGTACATCCGTTTGTGCGTAAAGAAACAGACGATTCACATTTACAAATCTATGTTTATACGTGGCGGATAAACGCAGCTACTTCAAGTGATTTCCGTTTCGTGCGGAACGTCTCATCCTTTGCCCTTTCCCGTGAAAGTAACATTTTTCAAAAATAGGCCATACCGTGGAAAATTCTTTATCCTTTATGTATACAGGGAGGACGAGCGAAGATCCGGTTACTTCGTTTATACTCTTCGGCGTTGCTGCTTTTTGGGGGTCAAAGGAAATTTTTAACGCTTCTTTCTCTCGTACGGCGTGACAAAAACTTTTTAAACTGCAGCTTTTCACGTTTTTTTCCCCACCCAACAAAACTGAGAAGTTGCTTTATCATCGGTTTTTACATTTTGCATCCGTCATGGACCAATGCCGAAACGATCTTAACAATAGAAATAATTTTCTCAAATTTCGTCTTAAAGTCACGTGTCTCGCAAGTCGCATTGAAAAATTAATCATTTTGTCGAGGTTTTTGCCGCCTTTGTCACTAGTAATGTTTCAAAATGGTAGTTTGGATCGTTTCATCTCTCTTCCGCGTCAAATTACCAGCAAAAAATGCGGTCCTGTAATGGATATTCGCTGCCTTCAAAATGACTTTAACAGGCACTCTCGATGTATTTTCCGCGACGTCAATGTGGCGCACGATTTTGCGGTTACAATTGAAATCTTTACGATCGGTCAATCGTGTGGATTTATCACGAAACGTACATACAAACAGCTAAAACGCGAACGAATCTCGAGACTAGTTTCCCAGCTTAAGGTAGTTTTATCGTTAGATTCAAATCGAGAAATTGTTTTGCAGTTTTTCTCACATACAAAATGGTTTGCGGGCTTGAGTTAAATAAGAAAAGTTGTTGCAAATCGACTAAAGAACAGCATACTCCAAATTCACGGTCATCCCAGGTGATATGTGCTTGCTCTATAATTACAAAAATTGCGAAAAAAATTTTCTTAAGATTTTTTTGGAAAACTCAAGAAATCTTCTTTGATGTTGCATAAAAATGTATGCAAAGTTTTAGAAGGCTTCACCACGTAGAAGCCAAGATATTCATTGATGAAAATGCAACTTTTAACACGCGCTCTCACGAGAGACTACCGAAAATTGTGATTTTTACCAATAAATATCTCAACTTCCACGTGGTAAAACCTTCCAAAATTTATTACACACGTATATATGACATTAAAGAATACGTATTCAAATTTTTAACAAAATCTTAAGAAAACGATAAAACGATAGAACTACCTTAATGGCGCGATCCGGATAACGCGATATGTGCCAGAAACGCTTTTAGTCGTATTTCAACTTCCGTTGCAAATTTTCACACCGACAATGAGTGACGTATCAGTTTTACCCCAATTTCCACAGCCCACGCTAAAATTTCTCATCCATCCGAGTCGAACAAAATTCGATCGAGAAGGCCCGACAAACGAGGCAATACAGGAACGTATTTACCATAAAATAATTTCAGTTTCGCAGTCGGGTACGATCGGGACGCGAGAGACGCAACGAAATCGTATTGAAAGAGCATCGCGTCTCGTCGTTGTGGTAAATGTTGTTTTGCGAAAGAAGAGGATGCAAAAAAAAAAAGAAACAAGAAGAAAACGAAAACGCCGAAAGGATTCGCAAGACAGAGAGCGAGAGAGAGAGAGGGAGTTGGAGAACTCTTGAGAAAACGGTACATATAATATTCGTGAGCATGTTCATGGACCAAGATTTGTGCTCTCTCTCTCTCTCTCTTTCCTCCACGCTCGAACGTTATATTCATCATCATCGCGTTACGATCGTCGTAAGATTTTACAGCGGTCGTAACGGGGCCCTGAGGCTTTATTGTTGGGAAGCCTCGTTCTGCAGCTATATGCCCATACATTCATAAAATACATATACGTATATACGCGCGCGCACACATATATATGTACACCTGTACATATATAGCATATGACTAAAACTATGGATCCATAACCGCATCTCTTACTTTTTTTTTTTGCCTTTTTTTTTCATTCACATGTCCGCGCTCTCATCATATCCCTCCCACGCTTGTATACATCCAATATATCCGAAAACGACACACACGAGACGAGAAACGGTGTAAATTTATCCTGGTTAGCCATCAAGAGAAAGAGCGTTGAAGGCGCCATATACACACTCGTACGTGTGTGTTTATGTGAATGCGAGGATGCTTCATTCCCACATCACCGTTCGAATTTCGACTCCTTCGACCTCGAGGTCCTTAAAAGTTTTTCGGGCTCTCTGTATGATATACACATACGCTCGTATACATTTTCGAGGCACCTCGAGAGTCTGATCCTTTTTTTTTCCCCCTTTTTTTTCTTCTTCTTCTTCTTTTAATATACCACAGTACGACCATTCTCGTTTTGGCAGCGTGACGGAAGGCTCGAGACATAAATCCCGTTGACGACCGTGCATCGATCTCTCCCTCTGGCTTTTATATATTTTGTGTATACATATATATAGAGTGTAATATATGCTCGGGAGTATATTTTGACGGATATTAAAGATTGTTGATAAAGCTTCGTGTACGAGGATCGGACACAAAAATGTGTGCATATACGTGTGTGTTTGCGCGTAGAACGGAATGCACATCCGACCAGATGAGTAAACTCGGGGGCACACGTGATAATGATATAGACAATGGGACTTTTTGTAACGTCCGAATGGTGCGTGAATAGAAAACGAATGAGAAAAAAAAATAATGTCGAGAAGAGATGAACCGATGGTCGAGTTCGACCCACGCGCTCCCGGGTCATTCTTCATATTTTCTCTCTCTCTCTCCGTCTCTCTTATGATTTTTTCTTTCGAGACTGCGTCGAAACGAAACGAGAAGACATCACGAAACGGTAGTAGAGTGGCGCACACTCGTCAGGGTCCTTAAAAACCCCTTGTTGGTACAAAACGTACTCATAAACTCATCTTTCTCACACTCTTTTTATTTCATATTTTGTTTTCCGATCTCTTATCCCCGTCCCCTGGTCCATCGCTTATTATGTGCCCGTGTGTATAATAAGATGGAGAATAACGCGGGTGAACGACGGAAGGCACGAAGCATAAATCCCGCTGATGACCCGCCATCGATCAGCTCGCTGTATCGCAGCCTCTCGTGCGCGCTTCCACCTCCACTTTGGTCCATCGTTCCGTCTTTATCACATTTATTTCTCATTCATTCTCTCCCTTCCTCGATTTCTGGTCCCGACGTATGTTTTATGTTAATACGGTGTATATATATAAACACATTCGTCACTTCTTTTCTTCCTTTTTTTATCGATATCTTCATCGATCTGTGTGAGGAGAAGATACTCGGAGCAACGTTCTTTGTCGCCTTTTTTTCTCTTTCGCTTTTTCGGTAGACTTTGCGACAAAAATCTCCAACGATTCGTTGTCGTACAGGAAAATTCCTTGGCGGCGACGTTTTAGCGAACGTTTGTTCATTTTTCCGTTACCGAAATCAAAGACGTGCGATGGAAGAAGGAAAAAAGGGAACATGCCTCGACTGGACCGCGAGAGAAACGATCGAACGATTCATCAACGAGCTTTTACGCTCCCTCGTGCGATTCGCCTCATTCTCACTCTGCCTTCGTCGATTTATGTCCATAACTATTCTTCGATAATATGTATATTCGACGTTACAAATCAATCGAACGGTTCCCTTCATTCATTCGTCAAAATTTCTTCGTCCATCGTCCATTACGTATATTACACACAATGTAGATGGTACCTAAATTTATCGAGTGTATATATAGATATATATTACGAAGCCTTTTTGCTTTTTCGGTAGACTTTGCGACAAAAATCTCCAACGATTCGTTGTACAGGAAAATTCCTTGGCGGCGACGTTTTAGCGAACGTTTGTTCATTTTTCCGTTACCGAAATCAAAGACGTGCGATGGAAGAAGGAAAAAAGGGAACATGCCTCGACTGGACCGCGAGAGAAACGATCGAACGATTCATCAACGAGCTTTTACGCTCCCTCGTGCGATTCGCCTCATTCTCGCTCTGCCTTCGTCGATTTTTGTACATTACTATTCTTCGATAATATGTATATTCGACGTTACAAATCAATCGAACGGTTCCCTTCATTCATTCGTCAAAATTTCTTCGTCCATCGTCCATTACGTATAATACACGCAATGTAGATAGTACCTAAATTTATCGAGTGTATATATACATATATATTACGAAGCCTTTTTGCTTTTTCGGTAGACTTTGCGACAAAAATCTCGAACGGTTCGTTGTCGTACAGGAAAATTCCTTGGCGGCGACGTTTTAGCGAACGTTTGTCCATTTTTCCGTTACCGAAATCAAAGACGTGCGATGGAAGAAGGAAAAAAGGGAATATGCCTCGACTGGACCGCGAGAGAAACGATCGAACGATTCATCAACGAGCTTTTACGCTCCCTCGTGCGATTCGCCTCATTCTCACTCTGCCTTCGTCGATTTATGTACATTACTATTCTTCGATAATATGTATATCCGACGTTACAAATCAATCGAACGGTTCCCTTCATTCATTCGTCAAAATTTCTTCGTCCATCGCCCATTACGTATAATACACACAATGTAGATAGTACCTAAATTTATCGAGTATATATATACATATACATTACGAAGCGACCCATCGAGAAAACGGCACGCGCCGCCGACCCTCGATCAAAACTTTCGATACAGTGCGCGATCACACGCCTGTCTCGTTTTCCGTATACGTGTGCCTCGGTGTATTATGTAGCATGTATTTTTATGTACGCGAGAAACTCTCTCTCTCACTCTCTCTCTCGCTCTTTTTCTGATCATGCGATGTAAAAATTGGCTTGTCGAATTCGCAGAACTAATTCCTTAGCGCGCGTGACCAGAACAACGGGCGATTACCCTCGACCAACGCGACACGATCCATCATCGAAGAAAAAGAAAAAAATATCTAGGACGATCGAGCTGCGGGGACATTGAAGAATCTTCGTCGTAACCGCGGATTTCGCTCTCGTTTTTTTTTCCGATCGATTCGAAACCGTTTTCTATTTGCAATTTCAATTACTCTCGGATTTTCTTTGCTCCCCTCGTCAACGCATCGTCGTTCGAATCTCGCGAGTTTCGTTCGCCTCGTGATCCTCGCGAAACGAACGTAATCGCGAAAAGTCTCGTAAAGTTATCGAAAAAAGTGTTTTCGATGCAAGCCACATTGGTACATCAACGAGTATCGTTACTTGCGTCATTTTTCATAATTCTTGTATGCGATATTCTTTCTTTTTCTCTCATCACCCTTGGCCTCAGCGAGACCACGAGAAATCTCGCGTACATTTGCACATGTTGCGAATCCTCAGCAGGAGCATCACAGAGAGAATACATGCCCACGCAACGGGGTCGGGGGTCGGAGGTAGATGATGCGCCTTGATACGGAGCTACTTAACTTAACCCTTGCTCCCTCGTCCTCCCCCTCTCGCTTATTTTTCACTCCCGCATGCTTCTCTGCGTATGCGGAGGAGGAACGTCCGACTCGAAGAGACCGCGAGAGGGCGCTCTTCGCGTGAGACCCCGAGGCCACACACCAAGAAAGACTAATAGCCAAGGAGATAACGCTCTTAAACACTTTGCCCGGCCGATGCTTCTTTGCCAACCTGCTTCTTCATACCCTCGCTGCTTCCTTCACCCTCGATTTTTTCCCCTTTTTTTTTATCATTCTTTCCGCTGCACGCGCGCGCGACGCGTATACGAGAAAGAAAAAGATGAAAAGAAACACGCGGGGAAAGCAGGAGGATAGGAGGATGTGAGCTCGGCCACTTTTTATTTCTCTCGATCTACCTGAGATTTCGTGCTCGTTGTCCTTTCACGAGAGATTTCCCTCTCGCGAGGCTTTTGTTTTTCGCTTTTTTTTTCATGTTATCGTCTCTCTCTCTCTCTCTCTCTCTCTCTCTCTCTCTCTCGCTTCTTCTTTTTCTCGCTTTTAGTTACCTTTCGTATTCGACAAGCCGTGCGTTGGCTACCTTTTTTCACAACGATAAGAAGAATACGAAACCCACGTTGCCATAACCTCACTTTAGCACCCGAACGCTTACTCGACAACCTGTGGAGCTAGATATATATATATATATATATTCGCAAAGCTAGCGTATTTTCGTCCCTCGTGTTCGTGCTTATCTCATTCTTTCGGTCCAAGTCGTCCGGGGTTATATTCACAGGCTGTATTATATGTATATCGAGAAGATTAATAACACGAGGATATAATACCTGAGAACGAGAGGAAATGGAGAGGGGGAATGTCACGTGACGCGCGGATGACCCGTTGCTGTCGCTGGGTAATATCGATGGGCGAAATTTCCAGATAAAGCGATCGCAGCGCACCCTGGCGGGAGTGAGCGTACGCCAAGAGTATCGTAAACAATTACATCGACAATTTAGCGCTGATACAGCATTTTTATCGAGAAAAATATCAGCGTAACGATCCATCTCTACAGGCGTACATAAATATTCGTCATCTCGATGATTTCATTCATTGTTTCTCGAGGATTGCACAATTACAGTTATTCGCGTGGGCGACATATGGCTGTACGATGAATTATTAGTGTCTATGAATAATCCTCCGGGGGAAACGAGAGAGTCGCGATTTTTCATCCGTGGGCCGGAAGGACTACCTTCTGTTACTCGATTCGAGGATCGTCCGCGCGAGTACCCACTTAACGACTCGATTATCGCTTTACGACTGCCGCAGAGTGCGGAGCTTAAACTCCGGGTCAAAGTTTCCTCCGCGGTAAACTGCGAATGCAGCCTTCATTTCATTTCTTTCTTTCTTCATTTTTTTCCTTTTTTTTCGATGAAACAAGCGAAGCTCTAGTAAAAAGTGATTGAATTTTTGGCCAACATCTTGATGCTCAATGAAAACCGGCGAATAACGCTGTGAATTATTCGTTTTCAAATTCGTCAAAATTCCGTCGAATTATATTTGATTTATATTTGATTATATTTGATTTTCTCATTGTTCGGACGACGCGCGAACATTTTTTTAAACGCCGTCAGCGCCCTCTTTCGGATAATTTTTCTCAGCGTGTGTATTTACATACACACACGCACAAAACTGGTGTAGAAGTACGCACACACGACAGGTAAAAGGTAAAAGCAAGCGACAGGAATAGTTTTTTCCTTTTCTTTCGATGAAACAAACGAAGCCCTAGTAAAAAGTGATTGAATTTTTGCCCAACATCTTGTTGCTGAATAAAAATTAATAAATCATTCGTACGAACCACCGGCGAATAACGCTGTAAATCATTCGTTTTCAAATTCGTCAAAATTCCGTCGAATTTATTGTTCTCATTGTTCGGACGACGCGCGAACACTTTTTTAAACGCCGTCAGCGCCCTCTTTCGGATAATTTTTCTCAGCGTGTGTATTTACATACACACACGCACAAAACTGGTGTAGAAGTACGCACACACGACAGGTAAAAGGTAAAAGCAAGCGACAGGAATAGTTTTTTCCTTTTCTTTCGATGAAACAAACGAAGCCCTAGTAAAAAGTGATTGAATTTTTGCCCAACATCTTGTTGCTGAATAAAAATTAATAAATCATTCGTACGAACCACCGGCGAATAACGCTGTAAATCATTCGTTTTCAAATTCGTCAAAATTCCGTCGAATTTATTGTTCTCATTGTTCGGACGACGCGCGAACACTTTTTTAAACGCCGTCAGCGCCCTCTTTCGGATAATTTTTCTCAGCGTGTGTATTTACATACACACACGCACAAAACTGGCATAGAAGTATGCACACACGACAGGTAAAAGCGTTTGTGCAGTTGACCGTTCCGCGCTTGGCACAAAACGCTGCACGAGCAGCCCCAAGGAAGCCTTTTTCGTGTAACTCGATATTTTTTCTTCATTCCACAACCTGGATAATTGAAGCACTCGATCATCCCTTGTCCAGATTGATCTTAAAACACGTCGGTTTTCGTCACTCCGACTCATTGGGTTACCAAATTCTTTTTCTTTTTTTTTAAAACCGATTATCGGGAACAACATCGTCGTTTCGACGGTGCATGTACATTCGAACGAACGGACAATGGAAAGAAAATACCAAAAAGCCTCATGTACGCACGAGTTTGAGTTTTAGGGTCGTTCGTCCTCGGAGCGTCCATTCCGGACGTCCAAAGATTCGTCACGGAGATGATTTTCATTTTTCAAAAATCTTTTTCTTTTCAATGAAAGACGCGCGCGCGATGACATATCATCGTAATCGAACGTGTACGAAATCGATATCAATGAGATTGCGAAAAAATTCGATACTCGATATCACAACGAGATCGTATGTTTCGCGAGAGCGCAATCGCGCCTCGATCTTGAAACGTTTCGACGCGAATTCCCCATCATCGTCGTAAAGTCGCGCTCGATCGAGGTCACAAAATCCGTCACTCGATTTCATATCGCGACGATCAATCAAACGGTTGAATAATCAGTCGCAGAGAAATGTAAATAAAGTGTCCAACAATGTTTTTTGTTTGTATTCATTATCAGCCAATTTCACGATCACGTTGTCCGAGTGTCGACCAAGATACGTATATACGAAGAATCGCAATAATTTTCTCAAACTTTAAGAGCGTCGAAAGTAACGAATGTTTCAAGCGCGAAAAAAAACGTTTCGTCATTTATTAAATCGAACAAGGCTACAATTAAAAGTGATTTTTTCGAAAGAAAAAACAAATTCCCTTGGAATCTTCGACGGTGATAATTACAAATTCGTTTTCTCGTTTCTCCCCGTCTGACCAGCGATTTATCAATGCGGAGAACGGACGTTCCTTCGGCTGTACAATTATTCGCGTTACATTTGAGCGGAATATTTCGCCTTGTGTTTTTAGAGACTTTGAGGAATAGAAGGGAAAGCAAAAAAAATGAGAGAGAGAGAGAGAGAGAGAGAGAGAGAGAGAAAATGAGTTCTATTTTACGGAACACGAATCCAGCGAATCAAGTTTAGCCGTGTGATCCTCCTCGCAGCTATACTGATATCTCTGCCGCCCCGTGAGCGCACAGTTCGTTCTCGCGTCTCGCTCAATTAGCGCTAATTAGCGTAGCCGTCGAGCGGCTCGTCCCTTTTACCTGATTGATTTACTCGACGCCGGGCGTTTAGACCGCGGAATGGTCTTGTATACACGCACACATGTACACCATATATATTTATACACGAAGAAGCAGGAAGGGAAAAAAAAAAACGTTTCTATGGAATAAAATTATTTTTGCGCGCCGCGACCTCACGTGCGACAGCCCGTATGCATAAACTCACACGTGTGCATGTACGTGTAAAAATACACGTGTATCGTTGTCTTTCTTGATGCGAAAGGTACGGAAGTAAAAGGTGAAGAAGCACATTATGTTAAATATATATACGCGAGAAGCGAGTGATTATCATCCCTGACTGCTGGGCAAGATAAATACTCGACACGACGAGTATTCTCTCTTCCGAGTCGTATCAATCTCTCCGAAGCTTGGAAAAAATCGTGTTCATTCACCGCGCGGGAATAACAGAGTGAAATTCAACGACGGATTATTCCCCGCGGCATTAATACCGAAAGAGATCAAAGTCTCTCGATGTAAGAAGCTTTTCAAACGCGAGAATACACGCGAGTACTTGTTTTTATTTCGGATTAATCGACTCGCACGGTTGTGGAAAAAGAAAAATGTGCGATAAGATATATACGTGCATCGGTGATTGGAGGAGGACGTTTTTATGTCGATGGCAACGTGCGCGTAAATGAAATTCGTCGAGAACGAAACAAAGTTATTTGCCAAGCGGTCGAAACGACTCGTCGAACAAACGATCTGCCATCAATTGATTAGCTTTAATCGATTCTCCCGCTCTCGGGTTGAACGATAAATTTCATCTCGATGAGAGAATCAAACGGGTTGGACGATTACGTCTCAATTACGTGCTAAAGTCATACGCAATGTGTGCTGTACGTTTACATCGAAATTAATAAGCTTCGTACGAGTCGATAATTCTATAAATCGTTTAATTTCATTTTATCACGAGCGCGGTTTGAGGTAGCCGTTTTATATGTGCCTATACGTCGTTTTGCTCGCGCTTTCGTACAAAGACCAGTTTTACACTGATATATATACAAATGCGAGAGTATATACGCTATATATATGTATATCAGAGCTGCTCACTCAAGTTCGTTGTCTTCTCGGTGCTCGAAGATTGCTTCTAATTTCAAACGGCGACCGCGAACGAGTTAGCACCGTTTAACACGTATCGAGAAAGGAAGATGAAGGGAGAGAAGCCGAGAGAGCTGGCACGATGATGGAAACGAAAGAATGGAGAATTAAAAAATACCGGAAAGAAGCTCCAACGTGTTTTTCAAAATCGTCCCGCACCATTAACCGACGATAATAACATCGATACAATTTTCAAAAGCTCTTCTCAAATGACACGAATAATCGACGTTTTTCCACCGTCGTTATCCGCATTTTGTCAAAATTCCGAGGCGATATATCCAAATATTTTTCAACGATTTATTTTCAAACGTGACGTAATTTAATGCCTTGTAAAATAGCACCCCGCGTATGCACGTTTTGTGCCTCGAGTTTCTCGTACCCACCGCCGCGAAGCTCGAAAAGTGGCAAAAATAGTAAACGTTTTGTCTATAATTCAGTCGGGTTGACAGTCGCTCAAGCTGTAATCGTTAATGTCAATTACACGCAATTATAGGAGCGTGGAATATTCATACGGTCACGCCGGCACAGTGACGTTTATTGATACGGAATTGCACGGACGCGTGCAGCGTGTGGGTAGATAAAACAATTCCATATGCATGCTGCGAGCTCGCGAAGGTTGGTTTACATCGATCGTTAGCGATCTCAAAGGCGTACAGCTCGTACGATTCAACACGTGAAATCATTCGAGTTGCGCTCTTTTATCTTTTATACTGGCTCATATAAACGTACACGTGTATCTGACGTGTACTATAAAGCTTTTACGCGTATATACAAATATACATACGCTAAAATACATCGAGGGAAGGAGAGAAAAGGGAGAGGCACGTGTCTCGCTGCTATTCGGCATAATTAACGAGCGTCTGAGCAACTTACAACGCGGGGCAAGATTGCGCGTGTATGAGCGTTGTTTAAGCTCGTCAACCGTCCTAATGTCGCTTCACACATAGAGGACGTTCCACGCTGACGCGTCACACCCAGAAAAAAATCTATTATCTTCAAATAAAACCTATTTAATTTGAATAGATTTTTTGCTTGGCTCCTGGCAGAATAGACTTTTAGTCAAATTCAACATATAAATTTATTTGATTCAACCAGTGTTATTAGTGTTATTTAAAAAGTATTGGAACGAGCCTGGAGTTAGTATTGGAAGTAGTTGTATAGGACGTGATGACCCGAAGGGTCTTGCAGTGGTGGGGACGGTCCAGTGACGATGAGTGAACGGAATGGTGGCCCCGCCGCTGGATGGTCTCGAACCCCGGTCCTCCCGATGAGAGCTATGAGCGCTAACCACTGCGCTACGGCTTCTTATGATTTTTTTCACTCGAATCGTCTATACCTCAGTAATGCTGGACCGTCACAAGGAATTGTAGCCACCATCGTAACTATACCACCGCCATAGCCTTTCGGTTATTAATAACGATGCTTGATATCAGCATTCATGCACTATACGAAAAATATTTCTTATAGTATCATTTGTATTCGTGTAATTTAGTGATTAAGTATATCTCAATGTTAAATAAATATATATGTTAGAAGCGAATACATAGGCAAATCAAATCAAATCAAAATTTATTTGATCCAACAAAAAATCTATTTAATTGTAGTAAATGAAGATTGAATAGACGAATCTATTCAATCATAATAGATCTTTTCTCTGGGTGCAGCGGAGCATATTATCGCGTTTTCATCACGTTTGCGAGTGAAACCGTCCGAATTACCCAAAGCCTCCTCCGCTTTTGTGCTACTCATACGCTATACGATTAAACGATAAATCCTTCGACGCGAAAGATTTCAAAGATTCGTCGGAAAAAAATGAAAAAAAATCGATGCCGAGTGTTTAACGTACTTTTAAAAACACGTTAATCACAGCGGTACAGTATCATCGACAGCACAAAAATGCCGTTCCACGTAAGACCCTCCGAGAACAGAGACGCGATTGAGTCTGATTTATTTTAGACTCTGGATGAAAATGTCGGATTTCTCGAAATTTTCAGTCATTCTCGATACCCGAAACAGTCCGTAAAATATGAAAAAATCGTTGTACGGCTGTATCGATACGTAAATACACACCCACACGCGTATCAAATCTCATATCTGGTCCGCGCACCGCCGAGAAGGAGAGCTATTAGCATCGAGCCGGGTAGCGGAAGAGCGAGCGCGCGATAAGTCGGCGGCTCTTTCGCCTTTTTTCTCGGCATTAAAAAAAAACTGTTTTCTTCATTTCTGTATACATATATGCCTACTTTTTTCTCTCACATCCGTTTCTCTCGTCGTCTTTCGTGCCGCGACCGGTCAAACAAACAGCGATTAAATCCATGTTAAGGCGCGGTGGACCGCGCGATTTCCCCTCCGCCCTCCTCGTTTGCATCAAAACGTACGTTTCAGGCGCAACCTCCTCGACAGTCTCGAGTCATCGCGTTCGTAGGTGTCCCATACGCCGTTTTCATTATCGAAAGATCGATATGTGTTTTGCGATATACAGCCGGCGAGTAGTAGCAAAAGAGAATCGTGAAATGGCGTATATGTATATACACGCAGCGAAGGATCGTGAACGAGAGGACCGAAGAGATGAGGAAGATGCGGGGAAAAAGTGTGGATGAAGGAGGAAGAGGAGAAACGCGGAGTGAACGCGAGAGACGAAGCCCCGGCGGTCTCGCCGCTTCGACATTCCTGCGGGGGACTCTTCGCGAGATTTAAGGCCCGCGAGTCTCCGGCGAGCGTTTCGCATGTACATACACATGATATATATATACATACATGTGTCTATATGTATGTATACACATCGAAAGTGTATATACATACATACATGTGTCTATATGTATGTATACACATCGAAAGTGTATATATATATGTATATATATATGTATGTAAAGAGTTTAGCATATACGTAGCGCGCAGGTGAGATGGTGCGGGTGTTCTCTGTTTTCTCGATTCTTCTGCCTCGTTCGGGAGATAGGATCTCTCGGATGCTGCGACCGAGGCATGGTAGCGAGATCGAGCAGCGAAGCTCCTCGTCGCGTCGCCGAGCCAACGGCAGAAAAAAGAAGCAGTTGTACATACGCGACAACGATATATTTGCCAAATTTTCATTTACCCGAATTCTTACAGGCGGATCAATTCAATTTTTCTCGTCTTCTCCGTTGTGAGACAAAGCTCCGGGGAGGAACGTGCGATTGATGCAGTTTGATGAGAAGTTTGCGGGTCTTTCGAATACCGGCGAGAAAATTGAAAACGTGCGGAAAATTGACGAGAGTCTCATTTGTCGCGCGATGAACGGAGTGTCTTAAGGGGGCGTCGAGGATTCGTGTAGTCAATGTGTATTTCGATACACGATTTACACGCATGTGTGTATACTCGTAGTACCTAATCTGGCCACTTTTTTTCCGAGGGACTCGGGCGTGCGGGTAGCCGTGTTTTGCCCGAGGATCGTGTTAAGGGGATTTACATTCATTTCGATCCTAATAACCCGATCCTCTCGAACGCTCCGCTCGTATACCCTGCTGCTTCGTTCTCTCACAGCGGTGGAGCGCGATTTGGAACACGATATCCTAATGCGCATTCGCATGGACCGAGAGAGAGAGAGAGAGAGAGGGATCGAGGCGCACCGTGCTGTGTGTGCACGCTCAAACGCGCGCGGCCTCCGTCAAAACTTTTTAACACCGCGCCAAAGATGAACGAGACGGACTCATCTCACCAGATTAAACACTCGCGATATTATATCGACCGTACACACGCCTGCGCGCACGTACGGCAAAATATACGCGATCGAAAAATAGATCGATCAAATACGCGTATTTCGTTATTCGAATGACCATCATTATTATTACGATACGATACGTGAGATCACTTTATCGATTTCAATGTCTCTGTAATCGAGCGCCAGCTTCAATATCGCCCGCGATATCGAACGTTCGCACACCCCGAGGGTACACAAGCGTCTTATCGGTCAACGACTCGGAAACGTCGCAACATTTTTTGCAACAAATTTCAACGCTACGAATTCAACGAAACGATTTGCCAAAAATCAGAAAATAACGTTTTTATCGTCGTAATTTTCACGCGGAAATATTATTTCGCGACAATTATGCATGGAAAATGAAATTTTCTGTGTTTTGTATCGTTGACAACATTGGATTTCCCGCTTGACTCGCGTTTGTTATTCTCGTTTAAAACTCACGCGACGTTCTTCAGAAGCGTGAAAACGATTCAGTCAACCGGTCGTCTATCCCGACGTTTTCATGAACTTGAAGTTTGCATCGTTGGACCTCAACGAAATATCGGATTTCCTCAAGTTTTTACACTCAACTTTTCTGACTTTTCATTATATTTTCTATCATTCTTCAGGAGTGTCATAACTTCGAAAAATTGCTGAGAAAAATTTAGCAAATCGTCAAATATTGACGATACAAAAAAAGTGTATCGTACATTTCGTTGGATTCCAGCGATGCAAACTTCAAAATCGTACGTTTTCACGTCTCGCTAGATTCTCAAGTATACGTCATCCGAACGCCGCACGAGTGTTTTTGTAAAAATCAGAAAATACCGTTTTTATGATCTTGAAGTTTGCATCGTTGAATCTCAACGAAAAATCGAATTTTCTCACTTTCTTACATACTGTTTGCTTGAATTTTTGTTACATTTGCTAGCTTTGTTCGCGAGTGTCATAATTTCGAAAAATTGCTGAAAAGTCTTTGGCAAATCGAAGAATATTAAGGATGAAAAAGAAGTTTACCGTGCGTTTCGTTGGAATTCAACGATGCAAACTTCAGAGACATCCGTTTTTATCGTTGCAATTTTCACGCAAAAATAAAATATCGCGACAATTATGCATGGGAAATCAAATTTTCTGTATTTTGTATCGACGACGAAATTGGATTTTCCGCTTGGCGATGATTCCGATGGAACACGTCGACACATTCGCGGACCGCTTTGCTCTCGACTCGCGTTTGTTATTCTCGTTTAAAACTCACACGACGTTCTTCAGAAGCGTGAAAACGATTCAGTCAACCGGTCGTCTATCCCGACGTTTTCACGTCTCGCTAGATTCTCAAGTATACGTCGTCCGAATGCCGAACGAGTGTTTGCGTGCACGTGTGTGTGTATATCAATATTGTATAGTATACATAAACAAGACAGAATGGGAAATAAAGGAAGCAAAAGAAGACACGAGACTTTTCACGATCTCCAACGCCAGCTGACCGAACAACAGACGCCGAGAGCTTTAAACATCTTCGCTGTCGTTCATCGCGACAGCATCAACATCTTTATTTACACGCACACTCTCAGACTGTTGCGGCATAAAACATATTTTTAGATATACACACACCCGGTACGGGTTATTTTGTTCCCAATGGGACAGCCTGTTTGCTGTTAAATTCGAAACACCGAAAAAAAAAAAAAAAAAGACAAACAACATCACAGTGAAAAATGACATTTCCAGTCTGAGGAAAAACGAGATCCACCTCGTCGTGGCGTAAAAAAGACATGATCGAAACTTTTCCAAAATACTATTAAATTTTCGAAAAAACCACGTCGATTTTGGAATTGAGAAAATGGAAAAGTTAATCGCGGAGCGTATCGACAAGGAACGTCCCATATGTTATGTTAATACCGTTAAAAAAACAACAGCCCACTACGCTGTACCCCGTTGACGAAACACACACTCGAGCGAGCCGATGGTCATCTCACGGCACCGAAGAGTCGCGCTCGGAATCGCGTTCCCACAGACAAAAGAGAGATTCGTGGCTCGTCGAGTCCGATTATTCTCATCATCCCGTACATCGCCGGATTCCTGCCTTTCTGTACCTTTTTCTCGATTTATACATTCTATCGCACGTTCCTCATATGTACATCACACGCAGAGACGGATACACGAGAGGGCGCGAAGACGCGAGAGAGACTTCATCTCATCCTCCTCCGTACCTATATAGCATATTGAATTAAGTCTCGTGTCTTCGCGCCCTCTGCTATATATACGTGTCTTCGATTTCTCGCCCGCTATATTATACAGAGTAATAAGGATGTAACCCGAGACGAGAGATGAACGACCGCGCGCGGATCATCGAGAGAAAAGTATACGAGGGATGTTGAGAGATACCGGGAGACACACATGGATTCGCGGACGAGAACCGCTGCTCTCGTATCTCTCGCCTGTGATTTGACATCGGTCCTCCGAGAGGATCAACTTGGTCCACCGATAACTTCTCTTTTCCTTTTTTTCCCCCCGTGTTCTTCGACTTTTGTGATAAAACACTTTTTCGAAAAAGAAAAATAGATACACTGCCGAAACTTTTTACAAGGAAGAAAGTGTGTATGCTGTTATACGATACGAACATCATAAAGTTCGATTGGGATAAATTGCGAGTCTTTCCGACGAATTGTATTGGAAAGTACACACACGGAAAAAAGTGCCCTGTGGAATTTACAGAAAAGTCTGTGAATTTTGCAGAATCTTATCTGTAAATCATTTTATGTAAAATTTACTCATCTGTACATGTTACTTTTACATGTTGAAATCTGTAAACCTAAATCTGTAAATTTGACATATTGAGTCTGTGATTATTACAGATACACTTTTGTAATAATTACAGGATACACCCTGTTATAATTACAGAATTTACTCTGTTAAAATGACAGAAGTTCTCTGTCATTATTACAGATGAACTCCTATCATTATTACTGAAAATTTAATGTGAAAATCAAATTCGTAAGTAATGAAGAAAAGTGAAATAGGTTCTCATAATAATCGACAGTGACGCCACTTTTTCGTACGTATGAGCAACGCTATGTACACGGAAAAAACTGCCCTGTGGAATTTACAGAAAAGTTTGTGAATTTTGCAGAATCTTATCTGTAAATCATTTTATGTAAAATTTACTCATCTGTACATGTTACTTTTACATGTTGAAATCTGTAAACCTAAATCTGTAAATTTGACATATTGAGTCTGTGATTATTACAGATACACTTTTGTAATAATTACAGGATACACCCTGTTATAATTACAGAATTTACTCTGTTAAAATGACAGAAGTTCTCTGTCATTATTACAGATGAACTCCTATCATTATTACTGAAAATTTAATGTGAAAATCAAATTCGTAAGTAATGAAGAAAAGTGAAATAGGTTCTCATAATAATCGACAGTGACGCCACTTTTTCGTACGTATGAGCAACGCTATGTACACGGAAAAAACTGCCCTGTGGAATTTACAGAAAAGTTTGTGAATTTTGCAGAATCTTATCTGTAAATCATTTTATGTAAAATTTACTCATCTGTACATGTTACTTTTACATGTTGAAATCTGTAAACCTAAATCTGTAAATTTGACATATTGAGTCTGTGATTATTACAGATACACTTTTGTAATAATTACAGGATACACTCTGTTATAATTACAGAATTTACTCTGTTAAAGTTACAGAAGTTCTCTGTCATTATTACAGAAGTTCTCTGTCATTATTACAGATGAACTCCTATCATTATTACTGAAAATTTAATGTGAAAATCAAATTCGTAAGTAATGAAGAAAAGTGAAATAGGTTCTCATAATAATCGACAGTGACGCCACTTTTTCGTACGTATGAGCAACGCTATGTACACGGAAAAAACTGCCCTGTGGAATTTACAGAAAAGTTTGTGAATTTTGCAGAATCTTATCTGTAAATCATTTTATGTAAAATTTACTCATCTGTACATGTTACTTTTACATGTTGAAATCTGTAAACCTAAATCTGTAAATTTGACATATTGAGTCTGTGATTATTACAGATACACTTTTGTAATAATTACAGGATACACTCTGTTATAATTACAGAATTTACTCTGTTAAAGTTACAGAAGTTCTCTGTCATTATTACAGAAGTTCTCTGTCATTATTACAGATGAACTCCTATCATTATTACTGAAAATTTAATGTGAAAATCAAATTCGTAAGTAATGAAGAAAAGTGAAATAGGTTCTCATAATAATCGACAGTGACGCCACTTTTTCGTACGTATGAGCAACGCTATGTACACGGAAAAAACTGCCCTGTGGAATTTACAGAAAAGTTTGTGAATTTTGCAGAATCTTATCTGTAAATCATTTTATGTAAAATTTACTCATCTGTACATGTTACTTTTACATGTTGAAATCTGTAAACCTAAATCTGTAAATTTGACATATTGAGTCTGTGATTATTACAGATACACTTTTGTAATAATTACAGGATACACTCTGTTATAATTACAGAATTTACTCTGTTAAAGTTACAGAAGTTCTCTGTCATTATTACAGAAGTTCTCTGTCATTATTACAGATGAACTCCTATCATTATTACTGAAAATTTAATGTGAAAATCAAATTCGTAAGTAATGAAGAAAAGTGAAATAGGTTCTCATAATAATCGACAGTGACGCCACTTTTTCGTACGTATGGGCAACGCTATGTAGCATATGTAAATTCCCCTGATTACCCCTCTTCATTATTATAGTTATTGGGGAATGGAGGGGAATGGAGGTGTCAAATTTCGTTTGATTAGACGGCCGTCCCTATGAACAAAAACAAAGAAAGTCAAGAGTACAAAATAATTATCGATAAAATTTCCGAGAACTGACGCATTATGATTATAAAATTAAAAAATGCACAACCAACAGATAATTATCTGTAATTTTTATTAATAATTTGTTCTTATTTGAAAAGTTATCCAACAATAATGATAGAAAATTTTTACACATTTTACACAATTTATCATTAAATATTCATAAAATTATGTGAAATGTACAGAAATAATATGTACTTTCTACATAATCCCATCTGTAAAAAATACATATTTTCTCTGTAAATTTTACATAGAATATCAATCTAAATTTACAGAAAAAATATGTAGTTTCTACATAGTTCCATCTGTAAAAAATACATATTTTATCTGTAAATTTTACAGAAAGTGGACTCTGTAAATTTTACAGACTTTTTTCTGTAAAATCCACAGGCCATTTTTTTCCGTGCAGGAAGGAGCGATATGCGGAAATATCGAGTGAACTTTTTATCGCTGCGAAACTGCATGGGAGAAGGCTCATCGCGTCGTACTGGTCGAAGATACGAACGTGTATGTCGACTGTGCATTCGTAATAACGATGTGTTTGTCCTCTTGGCGTACATTTACAGAGACTTGGTTACAACGCGTCGTTACATACTATACGCTCAAAAGCGTATGTGTAGCTCTCTATCGTGGCCGATAATAAATCTCGGTGGCCAGGGCATAATGCCCGGGTCTCTCTCGTGATTTATCGTTCCAGCCACTATGATTCATTCGGTGCGCTCTTCCACTGTCGCCTAGACGAGTGTGCACACGTTTGCGTGTGTATAAAATTCTTTGTAATCGCGGTGTAAGCATATGCGCTTGCAAAATAACTGACGCTGCTGGTGTACGAACTGGAGAAAGTACGAAGGTGCAACGGAGACTGGAGAGTACAATTGAAATTAGAAATTGGAAGCGGAAGAGTTTGAGTTTCGTTGTTCGAGGATAATTGACGAGGAATATCGACTTTTGTAGGGAAAATTCGAGATCGAATTTTGGTTCGTTGTCCGGGACGATGAAGAGAGGCTCTCTGTGCAGAAGCAGGCATTGCGGAAAAATCGCAGACAGTCGCGATACGCGAGAATGACTACGAGCGGTGTTACCACGCGCTCTTTCCACTTTGGGAAATTTTCTTTTCCTCCGTATCCGACGGTGAATGAAATACACCTTACAGAATGGAGCAATAAGTGTCAATTATGGACCAGAGCTAACCTCGGCTCGTAAAACCATCACGTGGGCGAATTACGAAATCGCAAATGAACGTGGATAAGAAGAGAAAAACTGTGTGCGATCGAACACTCTTCTCGAGAGAAAATTAATCATCGGCGATTATTCAAAAGCCTTAGTTCAATGATGATGAAAAAAAACACGAAAAAAGAATCCCAAGCGTGTCTCACACGTGATTTTCGAGTTTTGAGCAAAATTTCTCCTCCAAATTCGACGATTTTGAGGCGAAAAGAAATTTTCTCCATTTTCCCCTTTCGTACTCGCTCGACGAGCTGCGTATTTAATTTCTCGATTTTTTTTTCACCCAGACCGTGTAGGAAAAAGAGTGTGTCCCGAGAGTTTGTGAATGAACGGAAACTTTTACTCCATTGCCGGCTCGATCGTGTTGGGAATGAGGCGAGGATGGAAGGATGCTGCGGGAAGATGAGAAAAAGAGAAACGAGAAGCGCGCGCTCGAAGCACGAGGCGTGAGATAGGTCATCCCGCGGAGTCGACGGGATCGCGAGAGATTCTTCCTCTTGGGATCATGTGCTATATACATGGATATATACCCGTGTATATAACATTCATACTTTACAGCCTCGTGGGGCCTCTTGGAGAGCTCGGCAAACACTCGAAGAGGACGCCGATGCGCTCGGGAATCTCCGAGTCCTTTCCACTCTACACCACGAATGCACTCCTTATACGCGTGTATCACAAGCCCGGAGAACTCCTCACTTGGCCTCTCCTGGTTTTAAGAGTACGCGAGACTTTAGGAGGCTCGGAAAAAAGTCGTTGAGGCACGACAACGACGAGAACACTCCGCTGCCCGTCATTTACGTCAACGAGGTCATTGTACTCCGTCGGCAAAGTCGACCTCACGATTATCACGAGTGCGAAAATGATTTCATCAAAATTGAGCTTTTATGAAAGTAAAATCATCGAGATGTATCGAAATTTCGTATACCCACGATTGCAAACTTTGAGAGCGTGAATTCCATCGACGTAGAGTCGGTTTTGTGAAAAAAAGCGATGGGGAAATTCGATGTGGCGGAAAAAATGTGACACTCGTCGCGGAGGCGGAAAAAGGCGGCTCGATATGAATGAAATCTTGTGCGAAACACGTGTAACGAAATGCGCTCGCGAGACGAAACAAGTAGACGAGGGAGGGAAGGAATAGAGAAGGAACGTGGAGAGAAAGAGAGGAGATGAAAAACGAGGAGCAACATCGAAGCCACAGAGTGGGAGAAGAGAAGCTGATGGAGGCTCTCGTTGGAAAGGTCCACGAGGAAGGAAACGAGTGAGATGAGTGTATCCAGAAGATACACGTATATGTTTATGTACATGTGTATTGTGATCGTTGTGAATGAGTGGCGGGGGCGGGGCCCAGCCATCTTACACGAGGCCCCGGATCTTTAGATGGTGGGCCCACTCGCTCTCCCTCTTCACCATCTTCCATCTTTCGAGAGCTCCGCGTATGGACCGTAGGTTAACCCAACCCCCTTTCGGAGTCATATCTCGATAGGCCAACCTTCCACCTTGATGTTTCTTTTTTTTTATTCAATTTTCCTTCCGTTCCCCTCGCACCCTTCACCGCCGGCATTTTTTAAAGCCCAATTCCCCGCGTCGCGATTCATCTCAACCGAACGTTGCTAATTACACGAGATTAAAATGACGAAACGCCGATTCTGACTTTGGAAAAATTGTCGTCTCGATAGTACGCGGCGATTTCGCGAATGCACGTTGGGGAGGGACGGTTTGGTTCGATATAAATCGATTTATCGAAGAGCGGAAATGGGAAACGACAGACGTTGTATGTACACGCGTGTCTGCATTGGAATTGCTGCGTTACGTTACTAATTACACGTGGTTAAAATGACGAAACGCCGATTCTGACCTTGGAAAAATTGTCGTCTCGATAGTACGCGGCGATTTCGCGAATGCACGTTGGGGAGGGACGGTTTGGTTCGATATAAATCGATTTATCGAAGAGTGGAAATGGGAAACGACAGACGTTGTATGTACACGCGTGTCTGCATTGGAATTGCTGCGTTACGTTACTAATTACACGAGATTAAAATGACGAAACGCCGATTCTGACTTTGGAAAAATTGTCGTCTCGATAGTACGCGGCGATTTCGAGAATGCACGTTGGGGAGGGACGGTTTGGTTCGATATAAATCGATTTATCGAAGAGTGGAATTGGGAAACGACAGACGTTGTATGTACACGCGTGTCTGCATTGGAATTGCTGCGTTACGTTACTAATTACACGTGATTAAAATGACGAAACGCCGATTCTGACCTTGGAAAAATTGTCGGCTCGATCGTACGCGGCGATTTCGCGGATGCACGTTGGGGAGGGACGGTTTGGTTCGATATAAATCGATTTATCGAAGAGCGGAAATGGGAAACGACAGACGTTGTATGTACACGCGTGTCTGCATTGGAATTGCTGCGTTACGTTACTAATTACACGTGATTAAAATGACGAAACGCCGATTCTGACCTTGGAAAAATTGTCGTCTCGATCGTACGCGGCGATTTCGCGAATGCACGTTGGGGAGGGACGGTTTGGTTCGATATAAATCGATTTATCGAAGAGCGGAAATGGGAAACGACAGACGTTGTATATACACGCGTGTCTGCATTGGAATTGCTGCACAAAGTTCCTCCTCGCTGTTCGACGAGGGCAACATTTGTATTAAATGTGTATGCGCGTATCGCGTACTGTATATGGATCGCTCGGCTATATATACGCATTGAGAATATAGGATAGGCACGTACCACCGTAATGCATGGTTATACATCTCGGAGAAGGCGAGAGACGAAAGAAAGATGGAGTAGGCGTCTATAAAGGTATACGCGTATGATTGACACGTTGTAATTAGCCGCGATTTTATGAGGGAAGATTGAAGAAAGAGCTTTGAAAGTCGCGGGGGGATTTATCCTTGTTGGGATGTTAAAAAAAAAGGTACAAAGAGGGGGAGAGAAAGACGGTGATTCCGGAGGATGATGAGGTGCCCGCGTGCGTCCTCTTTCATCCTGCGTTTAAGGATATAACGCGCGCATGCACGCTCGTCCTGTGTGTGATATTTTTCTTTATGTGTGTATATACTTATTTAACAATACATGGACGTATGTATACATGCACTTGAGCCATGAATAAAATGCCATTCCCACGTACACCAAACCGCGTCATCCCTTCGGGGTCGGGCTCATGAATATTACACTATATATTTATGTGTATATGCTGTATCGTTGCTTTTTTTTTATCGATTTGTATTCGATGAGTCAACGAGCATCTCGTTAACTCATAAATCCCGATACGATCAACGAAATATCGCAAACCTTACATGCAATATCGATTAATCCTTTATATACGAACGTTTTCATTGTATGTGAGTTATATATATAGGCATATGCATGAAGATATATATAACATATACATGTACATATACGTATATATATATATGTCTTTTTTCATTGCAATACCCCGCACGTGATAAAAAGAAATTGACGTCTTATCGTTCGTTTTTGCGAACGTCGATGGCAACGGCGAGTCTCTACGATGATGATTCCGTTTCGAATTTCGAAATTCGATTTATACATTCGAAATTTCGAATTTCGAAAACTGTGCAGGGATTATTTCACATTTTGCGGGCCTTGGATGGCTCGCCGCGAAAAGGGTGTGTAATTTCTAGGCAGATTTTCTAGGTCCTACTGCTCCAGGTTCTACCTCAATGGTTTTCGAAGCGATTCGCGAAAGACTCGACATCGATAGGTCATTGTTTCAAAATGGAGACTCCAATTTTGAGGGTGTGTAATATACTCGGTGCAGTTACGTTGGCAAAAGTTGGATTATTCGCATAAATACCATATTTATCATCGTTAAAATGCTCATTCACCGGAAGTAACGTTGGGCAAACGATCATCGATATCGTTTCGTAGTGAAAAACGAAAAAAAAAAACAAATCCACGAATAGGCAAACATTTTCGTCAGAGATTTCCGGTTCAAAAAAATTCTCGAGCGATAAATTTCGGTTCCGACACAAATATTCGTAGCGTCGAGTAATTTTGAATTTATTCATTCGCAATTGTAGTTTCCAGTATTCGACGACTCTTGCCTCGAAATGATGCCCAATGGCGGAATGACTAATTCGTATATCGTACCGCCGCGGCGCTCTGAAACGCGCGTGTGCATGCACAAACACGTAATTATTAAGTGGACAGTGTGCCCGGCACCGAAAAGCAACGCGAATGCCAAAATATTAGTAAATTGATGCGAGGATTCGGGAGGGGCCTTTTACGTACGTACATTTGTATATAAATATGTATATAATGGGTGTATATATATATACATATATGCCCCGCTGTGCGAACAGGGGCACCCCATCGGGAGATGCTGTATACAATCATTCCTCGAGGCCCATCCGCGCCATTCTTCTTTTTCTTTATGTATATACCATATACTCGAATATAAGTACATAACGCGTGTATATTCATACACGTACACACACAAATTTGTTAAATACATTCAAACACAAACTTCTCCTCCTCCTTTTCCTTCTTTTTCGCTTCGATCTCGTGAAATATTTTGCTCCAACGATCTATAAGCACACATATTTCGAACGCGTTTTCCCACAGAATCGGGCGAGGGAGGTACACGCCTAATTTGTCGGAGAAAAGACGAGCCTCGAGAAAGTTTTTCACTCCCACAATCGGAGTGTGTATACATTTTTTTTTCGAAATAACGCCGAGAACGTCGGACGATAGATGGCGATCCCATGTACTTTTTGCGGGGGGGAAATAAAATGGCAGGAGGTGTCAAAACCGCTCGCAAGGTTCGGGCATTTTTTGAGAAGCACCGTCGTGTAAATTTTCAATGAACAAGACCGATGCTTTTGAGAATTATTGCACTCTCGCTGTCGCACGCACAGCCGGAAAATTTGTCAACGAATGGATCGGCCCTCGGGGAATTCGGTGACGGATTTACCCGCCATGACTTTGCACAGTCGATTTTTTTGTTTTCTCGCAACCACCTAACCCCTTGTCGCCTCGTGTGTTTCACATTCGACTCTTCGACTTTCATTGAAAATATGAAAATTGACGGTCCATTCAAAATCGAGGCGAATATATTTTCTTGAAAAAGAAGGAAAAAGACACGACACTGAATGAAATCCATCGGAGCGCGTTTATTTCTCGATATCGCGAGGAGGCTTTTTCTCCGCGTTCTCATGAATTTTCTTCGACGCGAATAAAATTAACGTTTAAAGTGCCTATGCCCGTTGTAAATCAATATTACTCGGTGACTCTCTTTGACACTCGAACTCGAGGGAATTAGTGGTCTTATTGAAAAGGTGCCAAGCGGGTGTTGAACGAGAATATGCGCACAATTGTGAGAGGAAGGAGAAAAAAATGAAAAGAAATATGTACGAGCGAGGCTCCACACGTGGGCCTTTATGGAGGATGCGAGCCACGTCTCCTCCGGCGAGACCGCAATACGGCGTACGAATGTCCCTCGTTATTGTCCGGGGGGGCTAATCGTTACCCCGCGGGTAATCCATTCAAACTGTGCCGGCACGTCACACTTCCCCTGGGACCTTTAATGGACCCCGTTTGTCCTCGAGAACCATGCCAACACTTTATCCATGCAAGAAAGTGCATACGCGCGAGGCAAAGTTTGATACGAGATGCAAGTATACACGCGCATTGTACGAATATAAACACACGGCTCGCGTGCAAATGGCCAAGAGACTCTGAGATCGTCATCCCTGAGTAGGATGCTGCGTGTCTCTCGCATTCCCGTTGATCCCGTAATCCCGAGATTGTAACGCGAACGCCATCTACCGGAGAGACAACTTTTCAAATCTGCCTTTCACACGGAAAAAAATGGCCTGTGGATTTTACAGAAAAAAGTCTGTAAAATTTACAGAGTCCACTTTCTGTAAAATTTACAGATAAAATATGTATTTTTTACAGATGGAATTATGTAGAAACTACATATTTTTTCTGTAAATTTAGATTAATATTCTATGTAAAATTTACAGAGAAAATATGTATTTTTTACAGATGGGATTATGTAGAAAGTACATATTATTTCTGTACATTTCACATAATTTTATGAATATTTAATGATAAATTGTGTAAAATGTGTAAAAATTTTCTATCATTATTGTTGGATAACTTTTCAAATAAGAACAAATTAGTAATAAAAATCACAGATAATTATCTGTTGGTTGTGCATTTTTTAATTTTATAATCATAATGCGTCAGTTCTCAGAAATTTTATCGATAATTATTTTGTACTCTTGACTTTCTTTGTTTTTGTTCATCGGGACGGCCGTCTAATCAAACGTTATTTGACACCTCCATTCCCCTCCATTCCCCAATAACTATAATAATGAAGAGGGGTAATCAGGGGAATTTTACATATGCTACATAGCGTTGCCCATACGTACGAAAAAGTGGCGTCACTGTCGATTATTATGAGAACCTATTTCACTTTTCTTCATTACTTACGAATTTGATTTTCACATTAAATTTTCAGTAATAATGATAGGAGTTCATCTGTAATAATGACAGAGAACTTCTGTAATAATGACAGAGAACTTCTGTCATTTTAACAGAGTAAATTCTGTAATTATAACAGAGTGTATTCTGTAATTATTACAAAAGTGTATCTGTAATAATCACAGACTCAATATGTCAAATTTACAGATTTAGGTTTACAGATTTCAACATGTAAAAGTAACATGTACGGATTAGTAAATTTTACATAAAATGATTTACAGATAAGATTCTGCAATTTTCACAGACTTTTCTGTAAATTCCACAGGGCAGTTTTTTTCGTGCACACATGAGTGTGTTGGTGCGAGATTTGCACGTTCCATGGTAAAATAAAGATGATAATAAACGCGATAACAGAGGAAAAATGGAGATCGTTATTGACGTGAGAAATCCATCGGAGGAACACCGTTGTCCGATGGAGTATTTCGACAAAACGGGTTGGATTCGTTTTTTTTTTTTTTTTTCGAAACGAGAGATATTAAATCATGAGAATGACGATATTATCGTTGTATGTGGGGTGATGAATAAAAAAAAAGTCGCAGAAACAATTTATCGACGATGAGAAGCGAGGATCGATTTTTTTCAAAGTAACATTTGAGTGTAGAAAGTCGTTGACGGTGAAGGGAGCGGAAGAAAAAGAGCGACAAAGGAGGATATATATTTCCACGCGAGATTTACATCTCGATATCGGATCTCTGGCGAGATTTTTTTTTTTCGGCTTTTTCTTCGTGTGTTTATGTAGTCGGGAAGTCGAATGAGGAATAAATATACACTCGAAAGCGGCAAGAGTCAAGGAGGGTTTTTCCCCTGTTGTGGCTTCTCCGAGGCATCGAAGGGATTAACTCTCGAGGCTTACACGGGTCGCCGCTTCGTTTCTCTTGTCGTCACCAACAAATAAAAGTGCTTCTTTTTCGGGAAGAAAGCCGATGCCGCGATACACCGATACACGAGTTTAGTCGGAGGCACAAGGACGGCGGATATCGTGTGAGAAAAGTCGAGGAAAAAAAAGAAAATGTCGGTACCGCGGGAGAGAGGAAGGGAGAGAGAGAGAGAGAGAGAGAGAGAAATGCAAAGGTTCGGTTTCGAAAAAGGAAAGCCTCGCGCGGTACGGTGAGAAATCGCACCGAAAAAAAACGTGGACATCGAGAGGAAGAGAGATCGAACTTTTTCGATCCTGTTTGGAAGAATGTACGCGTAAAGCTCTCTTGGTCCAGCGGAGGGTCTCTCTTCTCTATTTATACTCTTGTTTGACGCCTGATTCGCCACGGACGCTGGGCTGTTTTTAGTTACATTTTCTCTCTCTCTCTCTCTCTCTATACCTATAAATGGTAAACCCAGCTCTGTCCATCATTCCACGGTCAAAACAAGCATTTACTTTTCCACCAGGTTCACGCTTTACCTGGTCCCGGTCTCGTATACACATCTACAACCCGTGTTTCCCGGGACCACCCCTGCTGCTCCGCTTTTTTCTCTCAACGAGAAAACGCGAGAGAGAGAGAGACGACGATCGGAGATAAAACTCTTGGAACTTTCCGCGCGTCTCCCTTACTTTTCCCTCTTGTTCTCTGCCGACTTTTCCATTCACTTTTCGACGAGTTTTCACCGCTTCCCCTTCCAGATCTACCTTCACCCGCCATTCTCAAAGTCGACGAACGAGGTCGGAGCGGAAATCAATATTCATCCGCGTTTTGCGTGTCAATCATGGCTAATTAATGTTGAATTATTCGACAATCGTTGAGAGAACAAAACTGCTTTTCGTTTCGGCAACTCGAAACGTCTTTTTTCGTCAGGAATGAAAACAAAATGTATGACAAATTCGTTATTCCTGTGTTTTTCAGAGGTGCAAAGAGAAGCTCAACACCCTGGCAATTTCGGTGATGAATCAGTGGCCTGGTGTGAAACTTCGCGTCACCGAGGGCTGGGACGAAGAGGGCAAACACGCAACGGACTCGCTGCATTACGAGGGACGTGCCGTCGACGTTACGACGAGCGATCGCGACCGTTCCAAGTACGGAATGCTCGCGAGGTTGGCTGTCGAAGCGGGATTCGATTGGGTCTACTACGAGTCGAGATCGCACATTCATTGCAGTGTCAAATCCGGTTGGTATTTTTTTTTTTTCGAACGAAACGAAATTTTCCAACAGCTTCATGGACCATCAATTTTTCTCTCATCTCGTCTCTCGTTCTCAATTTCGGCCTTACAAGCTTCGCGGTCTCAGAGTCAAAAAATGGCGAATATTTGTCGTACGTGAAGAGCGCTTGACATTTTATCGCAAATTGCGATTGTCATCTTGACAATCTCTGCGGATAATGCGACGTCCCGTGTAGAAATTTGATCTGGACGTCCCGACTTTAGACCGGGCCCTGGTCTGGATTTCCTTGGTTTGGCCTGGTCTTAGTTTTTTGGTAGGGGCCTGGTAAGGGGCAAATAGGGAAAATCGGGCTATTCTCGTCAATATTTCCATGTCAGAAAATGCTCATGGCCTGGTCGGGATTTCCATGAATACAATTCTGAGTTCTGAGTTATATACATATGCTCCCGATATGCTCGCCTTCGTTGCGCCTAACGCGCAACATTCGTTGGTAAGGCAGTGCGACAAGGGAAAAATAGAATTGAAAATATTATCTTGCTTACATTTGAATTTTATGTTTCAATTTATTCCGTGTGCTCTACTTCCTTATTTCCCTACACAAATGTGTATGATTTCATATTAAGTCTCAGGTCGGATTCCAACCGGGCTGTGGCATGGAATGACATTTGAAAACCAAGTAAGGGCCATGGCTGGGCATGGCTATTTCCCGGCTTACTGTTCTGAGCGGGTGCTGATCAGGCCCTGGTCATTTCCCGATTATTTCCCGGTGTATGGAAATCAAACCAGGCCCTGACTTATTACCCGTTACATTGCTAGCCGGATCCCGGCCTGGCTAGCCTGGCTATGCCCCGATATCAAATCGGGAAAGCCAGTACTGGGCCTGACTTGTTCCCGATCAAAATTTCTACACGGGGTACGGTGAAGAATAAATCACCAAGAATTGGAAAATCCACGAGTCCTGTTTCTTCGCGATTGGGCAAAAAAGAAAATATTCCCTGGCCTTTTTTTTCGCCGTGATGTCGCTCGGGAAAACTTCATTTCTGCTCGTACGTGCGCTGTGCAACACCGAGCGTGAAAAAAGTTCGATAAGATTTTTTGCAATGACGAGGCTTTTTAGGACAGCCTGTCAGAGAACTCCGACCGAGTGGATTTAATTTCCGGTCGACACATCGTCGCGCCTCTCTCCGTAATCGAATCTCGAGTTGCGATCTATGATTTTTATTTTGCGTCGGGAGCAACCCGATGAAAGAGCGCGCGCGATATGAGCTCGGAAAAAAATGCCAGTAAAATGGCGAAAATTCGAATCTTATCCTACTTTTCAACTTCATCGTCGTAATAATCGTTGATATCCAGACTAGAAACCACTTTTTCAAAATGTTTGATATTTTTTTCGAAATATCAAATTTCTCACTCCAGTCGGCGGGAATAAAGCAATATCGATTCGTCTCGCGGTGATTTTTGAACCGCCTGGCGCTAAAAAATCATTTTGTCATTTTCTTGCGAGTCGTTTTTTTTTTACGGAAATTTCTTTTATCGGAAAAATCGAACAGAGCTCGAATCGAGCAGGACTCTGCTTCACCGACTCCCGGATATTTCGCCCTTGGGATCCTTGACAATAAGGGAGAAATCCTCGGAGAGAAAATGGAGTAGAATCAAATTTTCTTGACTGTTGTCCGATGGTATGACAAGGGTCGATTGAAGATGTTGCCACGAGATGGCGTGGTCAGCGCGGAATAACTTTGTTGGAAATTATCGATAAATTCGATCGAAACCGATGCATTTTGCATCGAAGAAACTGAAACTCCTTTTTTTTTCTCTTCCCCCATCTTTCATTGGTCCAAAATCGATTCTCGAACGACAAGATCCAGCTTTGGCGTTCCCACGCGATACACACTCGCGAGACTTCTCCGCTTCCCCCGCAGACTCATGCATATTTATACAAAATGATATTCAACACGATGTCTCGAATCCCAGATGCGTAAATTCCGATCAGACACGACGGTAATCAATGGAAACCGAAAAGAGTACACGTATTTGGATATTCCTCGAAGCGAGCCTTCGGTCCGAGCTTGGCTCTCAAAGGAGCAATATAAAAAAAAAAAGTGGCGAAACAAACAGTGAGCTGATCGAGCAGAATCGACGTTTAAGGGGAAAATCCATTAATCCTCGCGCGACGTCGCTCGATCATCTCGAAAAAAAACACAACCCGTGTTTCACGGCTTCTCTCTCAAAGTTTCAATCAAAGCAAGAGTGCAAAAATGAAGATCGGTTGTAAAATTGACAAAGTTTGGAAAAACAATAAAGTTTCCTCAAAGCTTGCGAAACGTGCGGAAATCTCGTGGCATTTCGTTTTCCTCGTCACACGACGGGACGAACGATTATAGATAAGATGAAATTCGCATTGAAAAAATGATCGCTGACCAACGAATGGTTAACGCGATTAAGGACGTTGAATTTTGTGAATCCAGTCTTTTTGTCCGCGCAAAATTCGATACAGTAAATTTTCCCACGGTTACCTGTCCGGCGCAGGCAACTTGTCCGTTTTCGTTTGCGTCATCACCTTTTGGGCTCCGAGACGGCGAAACACCGCGTATTTTTCTCTCTCCTCCATCGATATTTCCGTCGACGCCACCGTACGATTCTCAAGCCACTTTGGGGGATCAGATTACCCGCGAGAGACGCCGCCGCGATTGTCTCCGATATTTCGAGAGATCGCGGGCTCTCGACTCGCGCGCGCCAAAAATGCCGAGCCGCTGTGTAATACAGCGATGAAATTGAACGCGATATCCCTTACACACCCAGAAAAAAATCTATTATCTTCAAATAAAACCTATTTAATTTGAATAGATTTTTTGCTTGGCTCCTGGCAGAATAGACTTTTATTCAAATTCAACATATAAATTTATTTGATTCAACTAGTGTTATTAGTGTTATTTAAAAAGTATTGGAACGAGCCTGGAGTTAGTATTGGAAGAAGTTGTATAGGATGTGATGACCCGAAGGGTCTTGCAGTGGTGGGGACGGTCCAGTGACGATGAGTGAACGGAATGGTGGCCCCGCCGCTGGATGGTCTCGAACCCGGGTCCTCCCGATGAGAGCGATGAGCGCTAACCACTGCGCTACGGCTACTTATGATTTTTTTCACTCGAATCGTCTATACCTCAGTAATGCTGGACCGTCACAAGGAATTGTAGCCACCATCGTAACTACCACCGCCATAGCCTTTCGGTTATTAATAACGATGCTTGATATCAGCATTCATGCACTATACGAAAAATATTTCTCATAGTATCATTTATATTCGTGTAATTTAGTGATTAAGTATATCTCAATGTTAAATAAATATATATGTTAGAAGCGAATACATAGGCAAATCAAATCAAATCAAAATTTATTTGATCCAACAAAAAATGTATTTAATTGTATTAAATGAAGATTGAATAGACGAATCTATTCAATCATAATAGATCTTTTCTCTGCACCCAGAAAAAAATCTATTATCTTCAAATAAAACCTATTGAATTTGAATAGATTTTTTGCTTGGCTCCTTGCAGAATAGACTTTTATTCAAATTCAACATATAAATTTATTTGATTCAACTAGTGTTATTAGTGTTATTTAAAAAGTATTGGAATGAGCCTGGAGTTAGTATTGGAAGTAGTTGTATAGGATATGATGACCCGAAGGGTCTTGCAGTGGTGGGGACGGTCCAGTGACGATGAGTGAACGGAATGGTGGCCCCGCCGCTGGATGGTCTCGAACCCGGGTCCTCCCGATGAGAGCGATGAGCGCTAACCACTGCGCTACGGCTACTTATGATTTTTTTCACTCGAATCGTCTATACCTCAGTAATGCTGGACCGTCACAAGGAATTGTAGCCACCATCGTAACCACCACCGCCATAGCCTTTCGGTTATTAATAACGATGCTTGATATCAGCATTCATGCACTATACGAAAAATATTTCTCATAGTATCATTTATATTCGTGTAATTTAGTGATTAAGTATATCTCAATGTTAAATAAATATATATGTTAGAAGCGAATACATAGGCAAATCAAATCAAATCAAAATTTATTTGATCCAACAAAAAATGTATTTAATTGTATTAAATGAAGATTGAATAGACGAATCTATTCAATCATAATAGATCTTTTCTCTGCACCCAGAAAAAAATCTATTATCTTCAAATAAAACCTATTGAATTTGAATAGATTTTTTGCTTGGCTCCTTGCAGAATAGACTTTTATTCAAATTCAACATATAAATTTATTTGATTCAACTAGTGTTATTAGTGTTATTTAAAAAGTATTGGAATGAGCCTGGAGTTAGTATTGGAAGTAGTTGTATAGGATATGATGACCCGAAGGGTCTTGCAGTGGTGGGGACGGTCCAGTGACGATGAGTGAACGGAATGGTGGCCCCGCCGCTGGATGGTCTCGAACCCGGGTCCTCCCGATGAGAGCGATGAGCGCTAACCACTGCGCTACGGCTACTTATGATTTTTTTCACTCGAATCGTCTATACCTCAGTAATGCTGGACCGTCACAAGGAATTGTAGCCACCATCGTAACCACCACCGCCATAGCCTTTCGGTTATTAATAACGATGCTTGATATCAGCATTCATGCACTATACGAAAAATATTTCTCATAGTATCATTTATATTCGTGTAATTTAGTGATTAAGTATATCTCAATGTTAAATAAATATATATGTTAGAAGCGAATACATAGGCAAATCAAATCAAATCAAAATTTATTTGATCCAACAAAAAATCTATTTAATTGTAATAAATGAAGATTGAATAGACGAATCTATTCAATCATAATAGATCTTTTCTCTGGGTGCAAATCCCTACCTGGAGGGGTATAACTTTCTTTGATCTTGAACACTCAGCCGGAAGTCGTTTTTTCATTAAAACCAATAGGACACACATCTAAAACCGCTGAGAAAACTTGAGAAAATCTCGCCGTCGACCGGAAACGTTGATTGAATCGTTGTTTTTCTCGTTAAATTGCAGAATCATCGTCGGTCGGCAAATCCGGTGGTTGTTTCCCGAGCAAGAGCATCGTGAGGACGGACGGAGGATTCGAGAAGCCGATCGAGGAGGTGAAAATCGGGGAGAGGATAGCGTCGCTCGATTCGCGAGGCGACGTCGTTTACAGCGAGGTGATAGCCTTTCTGGACCGTTCGACGACGGAGAAGCGACAGTTTGTGCAATTGACGACGAAATCCGGACGAAGATTGACGCTGACGCCGGCGCATCTCGTTCCCGTCGAGGGTGGCAAGGACGTTTTCGCGGCGACCGTGAAAACCGGCGACCGTATACTCGTGAGAGACGAGACGAGGAGCAACGACGCGAGGGACAACGAAATTCCGTTGGAACGTCTGCGCTGGGAGCGAGTTATCGAGACGAAGCTCGTCTTGAAAACGGGCGTTTACGCTCCATTAACGAAGGAAGGCACTCTGATCGTCGACGACGTTGTTGCATCGTGTTACGCGATCGTCGACAGTCAGAGCCTCGCGCATTTCGCTTTTCTACCGTTGAGGCTCTACAAGAGCGTGGAATCGGTGTTTTTCGGCATTGCGAGGCATTTAACGAGAAACAAAGCGTCGGAAGAGGGTATTTTGGAGAACGCGAGAAGGCAGCACACGGAGGGTAATACGATGGAGCTCGACGAGCGGGGAAGGTACGAAACGGACGACTCGAATATCGATCAACAGGGAGTCCACTGGTACGCCTCTTTGCTCTACACCGTCGCGTTTTACGTACTTCCGGAAAGCATGCTCTACGCTTAGCGTCTCGCGTATCTCGGCAAAAATATAAATAAACAAACGCACGCTCGCACACGCGGGAACTTTATGGGATGCATAAAGATGTATATACAAATGTACGTTGAGGATGAGAGTCGTTCGAGCGTTGAGCGAATGAAATTCAATCACGCAATTCTCGATTATTCTTTTCCCGCGACGCTAGAAATCATTTTTCGGATCGTGCTTGTTTTTTTGTTCAACGAAGCCCGGCAATTTCGAGCGAATTTCAGGATTCATTTTGACGATTGATCATCTCCATCCCCAACGTTCATGAATGTATACAAGTATACGCGGATTATATATATATATGTGTATATGAACTTGTAGTATTATAGGGAAATCTTAGGCTCCTTTTTCCGGGACTCGCATGAGCGAATAGCGGCGAAACGGTCGAGCGAAAAAAGACATCCCGTGCTCGAGCAAAATCTTTTTTTCTTTTCTCCCCCGAGAGAGACGGAGCAGCGATCTATTATACATGTACATATCAGATGAGGAGATTGCTATTGCGCAAACGACGTTGAAAATGGGCTTGTAACCTGCTTCTAGTGTCATTTCGAACGCACTCGAGGGAGCACTCGAAATTGCGTCCCTCGCGCGCTGCCTCTTCCACCTTTTAACGAGCTTTCGCTTCGGTACCAACGTTTCGGAAAATTATTCAATCAAAGAGAACCTGTTTGCCCACTCATTACACAAAACTTCAGTCACCCAAGATGATTTCCTTCGCGCTCCGATTTAATGCCTCGCGAAATTTCGATTTTTATCGAGAGATTCGAATTTTATCGAGATTCAATGCTTATAAAAATTCGATTCGGTCGCGATAGATCGTCGCCAAGTTTAGGGAACTTTGAAATTCGCCTCGCGAATCTTTGCAAACTCCCGAAAACGTTGCCCACACGCGAGGATCGGACTTTTATCATTTCCATTTCCTTTCAACCGTACGCGCGAATTTTGCAATCAGTCAGCTCGAAAAATTGAGCCACGAGAAACGATGTATCGCGTCTTCTCGTTGTATCAGCGATATGATAATTTGGAGACGAAAAAAATGGTAATTTATCCGTGCCTTCTTCGATCACGATCGTTTCCTTCGAGACGCCAACGTATTATCGTAATCCGCCGTAGGCGTCTTTTGTTTTGTAACCCGGTGTACGATTTTAAATTCAGTATGTATATTGTATTATTTAAAAGCGAAAAAAAATTGCAAATTGACGAACGGAGGACGGAAAAAAACGTGGAGAAACTTGGCCGGTGTGGCTGCTAACGTCCCGAGAAAAAAAATTGACGTTCGACGATGAAAAATTGACGTTCGAGAAAAAAAATTGACGTCCGAGTTCACACCCTGGATACCCGGAGCAACGAGCATCCTCCGTACACTCTCCGAGTGACGTATCCCGCTCTGTACCTCGGAGAGAATCGAAGCTTTCTTAGATAATAGCGTACTTGTAATATATGCACTCTCTCGTTTTTCAACAAAGAGATGTGGAAAAAGAAAAATTCCCCGATCGTCCAAAGAACGATCGATGGAAAAAAAAGTTGGTCAGCATTTTTTTCTCCCGACGATATGTAATTTCCGTTTATTCGTAGAGTCTTCGATACGACGAGGTGTATGTCCGTCGGACGAACGTTGGAACGTTGCCGTTATTGTCACGCGGACAATCGAGAAACAACAAAATTGTAAATTAGGAAAAATTATTGACTCGTCGTTTGTTTTTTTTTTTTTTTTTTAATATTCTTTCATTCGACGCATTCACCGCGATTCATCGTATCGAAGCTCTCATTGTAAATATTCCTTTCACCCCGTGCTGTAAACAAAGAAATCGTTTAATTTTATACGAACCT
Organism: Heteropelma amictum; assembly: GCA_959613375.1. Lineage (NCBI taxonomy): Eukaryota > Metazoa > Arthropoda > Insecta > Hymenoptera > Ichneumonidae > Heteropelma > Heteropelma amictum. Next base: position 17,909,885 of record OY390723.1, read on the forward strand.
CGAGCCATATGTAGGTTTATATTTATATATAAATATGTATCTAATTATTTATCGCGTGTGATGCTTGGAGAGAGAGAGAGAGACCAGAGAGAGGGAGAGATATAATCAATCGACGCAACTCGTCACTGTATAGCGAAAAGAAAGTTTTTTTAAAAATTCGTTATTAATGACTCTTCGGAGAGGGCTACCCCCGATCGCGCACAGTCGTAATTTATCAATGATCGCGATTCGAGAAGAATGTCGAACACGAGAACGCCGGTTATGAACGCAAAAATCGAAAATCGACGTTGCGACTTTTATCCTAGTGACGTATTAATTGTTTCCACGATGCTTGAGTTATATCACGAGACAATACATTATTATATTATATACATTGTCGTATTATCTATTACCTATTATTATTATCTATTATCGCTAATTTTATTAATATTATTTGTACGTAGCGCAACAACAAATTATAAATCATGTATATATCGTCGTAAAGCTGAATTATACGATTAAAAGAAATTTAACCGCCATCGTGCTTTTTCGATCCTCCATCGACCCTCAATCGTGTTACGCGGGATACAAATTTGGAATTTCGTGTCCGGAAACTGCAGAGGATTTATTGCGATAACGTAGTAATGGTGTAATTAGTTACTATTATTATTGCGTTGATTGCCGACGTGGCTCCATCTCGAGTCATTAATAACAATTATTGGCTGCTGCTGCTGCTGCTGAGACGTCGTGCAAGCCGCCCTCGTTCGACAAAAATCGATCGGAAAGGAAAAACTTCAGAGCCTCGATGACAAAGAACTAATCTCTATTTTTGTACGGACCTTTTTCTCCTCGTGTGGATAATTAATATCGATCGAGAGGGATTAAAAAAGAATGGATGCTGCGGAGGAGCTGGAAGCTGGCGGCGAGGCTGACGAAGCCGAGTACGACACGGTGAGGGAGAATACAGTGGACGTTGAAATAATCGTTTGAGGTTAAAGTTCGATGATTTATCGTCAAATTGTAGTCAACATCACGGTGATGTTTAGGTCCGGGGAGTTTTCCTGCCTCAGCTTGACAGAACGCAAAGATATTTCTACGATTTAGTCTCCAGGGGAAATACCCTCGAGGTTAAAAGTTTTCTTCAAGAACGACCGAATTTCAACGTCAATTTCGTGAATTATCAGGTAATTTCGACAGTTTGAATAATTATGAATATTGAATAACGAGTAATCACGTGGACAACTTGGACGCGCGTTGAGAGGCGTGTAGGGAGGAAAGAAATCAATTTACGCACCGTGACCTTGCCCTGTAACACCGTCTATTTATCGCCTTCCGGAAACGATTCCAAGGGACCCGAAAAAGGGCGGATATCTGGGTGAGGGACGATCGATGTTTAATCGGTCGATATCATGCTCTGAAGTATCTTTAGAGGACTGGAGAAATTATTTAGAGACGCGACCTTTCCGATGAGATTTTCGTTCCTCAAAGTGTCCAATTACACGATGTTGAAGTTTGCATCGGAGCTCAATCGGAATGAGAATTCCCACGACTTTTTGCACCGATATTTTCTCAATTTTTATTTCATTTGTTTTTCACTTCTCTACGAGTGTCGTAATTTCTAAAATTGCTGACATAATATTTGAACGATGTGCCAACCGGAATTCCTCCGTTAGTTCGAAACGTTGAAAGAATTTTCGATTCTGCAATTTGCGTATTATTCAAGAGGAAAGATTGAGAAGAGGGTTGGAAGGTAGATCGTTATCGCGAAAAAGGGTTTTAGAGAAAATTGTTGATCATTTTCCCCTGTAACATCGTCTATTTATCGCCTTCCGGAAACGATTCCAAGGGACCCGAAAAAGGGCGGATATCTGGGTGAGGGACGATCGATGTTTAATCGGTCGATATCATGCTCTGAAGTATCTTTAGAGGACTGGAGAAATTATTTAGAGACGCGACCTTTCCGATGAGATTTTCGTTCCTCAAAGTGTCCAATTACACGATGTTGAAGTTTGCATCGGAGCTCAATCGGAATGAGAATTCCCACGACTTTTTGCACCGATATTTTCTCAATTTTTATTTCATTTGTTTTTCACTTCTCTACGAGTGTCGTAATTTCTAAAATTGCTGACATAATATTTGAACGATGTGCCAACCGGAATTCCTCCGTTAGTTCGAAACGTTGAAAGAATTTTCGATTCTGCAATTTGCGTATTATTCAAGAGGAAAGATTGAGAAGAGGGTTGGAAGGTAGATCGTTATCGCGAAAAAGGGTTTTAGAGAAAATTGTTGATCATTTTCCCCTGTAACATCGTCTATTTATCGCCTTCCGGAAACGATTCCAAGGGACCCGAAAAAGGGCGGATATCTGGGTGAGGGACGATCGATGTTTAATCGGTCGATATCATACTCTGAAGTATCTTTAGAGGACTGGAGAAATTATTTAGAGACGCGACCTTTCCGATGAGATTTTCGTTACTCGAAGTGTCCAATGACACGATGTTGAAGTTTGCATCGGAGCTCAATCGGAATGAGAATTCCCACGACTTTTTGCACCGATATTTTCTCAATTTTTATTTCATTTGTTTTTCACTTCTCTACGAGTGTCGTAATTTCTAAAATTGCTGACATAATATTTGAACGATGTGCCAACCGGAATTCCTCCGTTAGTTCGAAACGTTGAAAGAATTTTCGATTCTGCAATTTGCGTATTATTCAAGAGGAAAGATTGAGAAGAGGGTTGGAAGGTAGATCGTTATCGCGAAAAAGGGTTTTAGAGAAAATTGTTGATCATTTTCCCCTGTAACACCGTCTATTTATCGCCTTCCGGAAACGATTCCAAGGGACCCGAAAAAGGGAGGATATCTGGGTGAGGGACGATCGATGTTTAATCGGTCGATATCATACTCTGAAGTATCTTTAGAGAACTGGAAAAATTATTTAGAGACGCGACCTTTCCGATGAGATTTTCGTTACTCAAAGCGTCCAATTACACGATGTTGAAGTTTGCATCGGAGCTCAATCGGAATGAGAATTCCCACGACTTTTTGCACCGATATTTTCTCGATTTTTATTTCATTTGTTTTTCACTTCTCTACGCGTGTCGTAATTTCTGAAATTGCTGACATAATATTTGAACGATGTGCCAACCGGAATTCCTCCGTTAGTTCGAAACGTTGAAAGAATCTTCGATTCTGCAATTTGCGTATTATTCAAGGGGAAAGATTGAGAAGAGAGCTGGAAGGTACATCGTTAAAAAAGGGTTTTAGAGAAAATTCTTGATCATTTTGATTTTTTCGAAATTTGTTTGACTCAGCATTGAAATAGCGTATAAAGAGAATGAGAGTGAGAGACAGACGGTGGTACAGTGACGCGATGGCCGAGGAAATGAGAATGGGAAGCAGAACCAAGGGACGGAGGAACAGGAAGATAAAGGAGGAAGAGAGGAAAAAGAGGAAAAAGTGGAAGAAGGGTAGAAAGAGAAAGATCGGAAAGAGGAAAGAGAGTGGGTGAGACGAGACCGCGCTGTATCAACGGCCATATTTCAAGGCACTCTTTACAAGACAATGGTTTCAACCGGAGAAGCGAACGATAAAAATTATTCAAATGACCGTTCTCTCGAAAGAGAAAAAAAAAAACCCCTGTAAATTCTACGACAGGCGAAACCGGGCCACCGCGAGTCGTGGCGCTCTTTCCCTACGGGATGCTCCTACTTGTTTCAGAGTGCACATATAGGGCAACTCGGGGCATATGGACAAACGCGTCACCCTCAACCCCCCCCCCGATTACTCGACAATGATTTACACCGGTCCAACCCCGGACGGCGCAGTTTTTTTTTGCACGTTTTTCACAAAGAAAAACTCGCCAAAAGTAACGGTGGCTCAACGAAAGACGCAAAAAGATCGGGATGCAGGGATCACGACTTTTCCCCGATCATCATTTCGAAGAGTGAAAAAGAACAAACTATCGGGCGGAATATCGAAAATCGCAAATTTATCGGACGAGAGTACGATTTTGTTCGGAACGCCCCATATATGTATTTAAACTCGCATTAACTGGTGTACCATGTACCGAATGCTTGGAAGCAACAAGCCTCTGAGCAAACTGTTTAGTACGCGACGTAATTTCTCTTACGCCTTTTTCGTATACTTGGCATTCGATGCATATACATGTATATATATATACACACAGCCACCCACATTTAGCGAAGCTTCTCCGCTCGTTCTCACGATAAAAACAGCCGTACCATTATTACCTACGTTATTTCTACCCGCGGTGCTCTCACCGTGCTTTTTCATACATGGAAAAGTCAACGATAAACCTTCCGCTGTACACTCATTGCTGTCCCGGACCATGGATGTTATACAATCGTTACGACTTTAACAGCATCGGTCTTGATTGCACTTTTTTTTTCCTTATTCTTCAGACCTCTTCGATCCGCACTTTGCAATACCAATGTTTCGTGAATTTTTGTTATCATCGCAATCGTCACGTCGCGAAATAACTTTCGCGAAGGGACGACGAATTATACGTGTGTGATGAAAGGTCGACGGTTTGTTTCCTTTTCACACCGCTGCGGGATGCTGCAGGAATAAAATCAGCTGTTTATGTAACAGGAAATCATTTCCAGCCTTCCAATGTTCCTTCGAGCGCAACATCAACCGGAAGTCAGACTTTTTCCGTGCAAAAAAACGCCAGATTCATTACAATTTCCGCTCGGGTTACTTTGCATCTTTTTTCACAGGTTTTATCAAGTTTTTATGGACAACATTTTTTCCATGATGGAAAATTAACGCGACGTATGATGCAGACGAGTTTCCGGCGAGTCTGTTTAATTTGCGTCGAATACGATGAGAATTTCGGGCTTGTTTGTGAATGAATGGCGCGTGAGGATACTTGGCATTCGATGCATATACATGTATATTAGACTGATTCAAAAAAAAACTTTTTTTTTTTTCCTTCGGGATTCTTGTGCTACTGTTGGGCACTAATAAAAGAAAATTTCTCCAAAAAGATGGGCGCGGTCACTCAATTTTTAGAGGTGGCTATCTCGACTTTTTGTTATTTTTTTCATGATTTTATTTATTAAATATGATCATAGTATAGATTACACCGGAAATAGAATAAATGAAGGAAATTTCACAGCTGTTTTGCGACAAAGAAAAGTATATCGCACACACATTGAATCCCTAAAAACCAAAATCGAAAATATTACCGGTAAATAAATTTAGCCCAAACAATACTTTAAACGCTGTTTAATTAAACATAATAACTTATTATTATGACGACTTATTTTATCATCGATAATTCAACAAAAATGGATAATAATAATGAACTAAATAATAAAAATCATATTAACGTAACCATAACGTAACGGTAAGGCTTTTACGCTTCCTATTCATTATTGAACCGAATTTTGAATCGATTGTTTTTTATTGCACTTTGGAAAGCGTTGTCGATGTAGCTGGATCACTTACAGCAAGTACTGCTTTTCATCTTTTTTTTTGTCGAGCTATTATTGAAATTTTCGACAAGAGGTACGCCCTTTCAGCGACATAGTTAATTACTTTTAAATTTTGCACTATTTTTCGTGCATTTTTACTGCGCAGTGGGATGCGCGATGTTATGCACAGTAGCTGGGAAGAAATATGAATGAGTTTGAAGATAATGTAAGTGTAGCATTTTAAAAATGTAAATACATGATTTATGAAGGAAAGCTTATAATTTAATTTTTCGTACAGAGCACGAAATGTTAATGCGTATAAATATATCTATATGAATAACGACAGTAGTATAGATGCCATTATTGAGCTACCTGGATTAGAATTGTGAATATTGCAATCATTTCGAATTGTAAGAGTTTCTTTTGGTTACGAAATAGAATAGTTACGGTGCTGGATCTGATTTTTATCCGTAATCCGCAGCCATAACTATGGTTAACTGCAATACGTTCATTAAAAAAAATTCAAAACAAAAAAGTCGAGATAGCCACCTCTAAAAATTGAGTGACAACGCCCATCTTTTACGGAAAATTTTCTTTTATTACTGCCCAACAGTGGCACAAGAATCCCGAAGGAAAAAAAAAAAAAGTTTTTTTTTGAATCAGTCTAATGTATATATATATACACACACAGCCACCCACATTTAGCGAAGCTTCTCCGCTCGTTCTCACGATAAAAACAGCCGTACCATTATTACCTGCGTTATTTCTACCCGCGGTGCTCTCACCGTGCTTTTTCATACATGGAAAAGTCAACGATAAACCTTCCGGTGTACACTCATTGCTGTCCCGGACCATGGATGTTATACAATCGTTACGACTTTAACAGCATCGATCTTGATTGCAATTTTTTTTTCCTTATTCTTCAGACCTCTTCGATCCGCACTTTGCAATACCAATGTTTCGTGAATTTTTGTTATCATCGCAATCGTCACGTCGCGAAATAACTTTCGCGAAGGGACGACGAATTATACGTGTGTGATGAAAGGTCGACGGTTGTTTCCTTTTCACACCGCTGCGGGATGCTGCAGGAATAAAATCAGCTGTTTATGTAACAGGAAATCATTTCCAGCCTTCCAATGTTCCTTCGAGCGCAACATCAACCGGAAGTCAGACTTTTTCCGTGCAAAAAAACGCCAGATTCGTTACAATTTCCGCTCGGGTTACTTTGCATCTTTTTTCACAGGGTTTATCAAGTTTTTAATGACAATATTTTTTCCATGATGGAAAATTAACGCGACGTATGATGCGGACGAGTTTCCGGCGAGTCTGTTTAATTTGCGTCGAATACGATGAGAATTTCGGGTTTGTTTATGAATGAATGGCGCGTGAGGAAACGAAAATTGAGAGGCATATATACACGCGAGGAGTCGAGGACGAGACACGAGTCAAGGATTTATAACGCACATGGTGTACGCGTCGCGGTGTAAACAGAAATGCCCTTGCGCACAATACCTATATGGGCATAACACGGCAGCTGTGCGGTTGATGTTAAAAAAAAGGCGGCATTTTTCCAACACCGCGTTTGCCATATGGTCGAGGACGTCCCACTGATCACTGAGAAAAGTCAACAGTTGACTCTCGTAAGCTCGGAAAAGTGGTCTCTGCGTATCGAAATATTGTGACCGGTGGTGTCTTCGACAATGGACGCGCCTTTCTCGTTCCTCCTTTCATTCCGTCCATTGTCGAAGGAAAAATCCTCTTTTAAAATCGAAGCCGACGCCGCGACACTATACACGTATATATACAACGTCAACGATCGGCTTTCATCTTCTCACTCTGGTCCAGGACCGCTAAACGACCAGGCGCGACACTCGAGATCTCTCGGAGCACGTTTCGAGGGTGGAAAAGGAGGAAAAAACAAAAAAGAATGACTCTCCGTTGTTCAAACCGTCGTACGAAAACGTTTGGTCATCCGGCGAGAGTTTTTGCGCGAGGCTCGCGTAACTCTCCGCCGGAATAATCTGTAAAAGTGATTCTTTCATTTTCCGCGCAAACCCGCAGGTTTCTCATTCGCTCGCGGTTGGAAAATTCACGACGAAAGCCTTGACGATCTTGAAAGACGATAAAATCGACGTTTTTTCATTGAAAAAATCATAACACGCATCCTGCCTGCGTTTCTTTGACTTTCATTCATATCTTCTCGCGCCGCATGAATAAAGATCGGCGAAGGAATACGCGGTTGAAGGAAAACAGAAAATGGGACGGAGAATCTGACTTTTCAGCGTCCACTGCGTAGTTTCGTTCTCGAGTGGCCTGTAAACAACCCGTTTGTCTTTATTCTCACGCACCCGACTCGATATGCGCGGATAATAAACGTCGGCGCTTTTCCATCGCATTTTTTCCGTCCCCTCTTTCTCTGAAGTCTCTTTTGGGGGGCACACACGAGCTATACGATTGTCGCACACGGTTAAACGGCGGTGTGCCGTTATGGGTGAGGTCCTCCCGAACACCTTTGTTGGGACCGAAAAATCGAGGCCGACAAATGGTTACACGGATTTTTCGTCGGCTTTCATAAAGTCCGTGCTGTATTCGTCGGTAAATACACGTACGAGTGTATAGCCATCTTTTTCTCATTTCTTCAGCCCGCCGTCTCGTCCGTTTGCGAGAGACGTTCGGTAACTTTTCGCTTCTTCCGCCTGTCTCTTCTTCTCCCTCTCACCCTCTCCCCCCACCCCCTTCCCTCACTTTTACATTCCGTCTCTGTTTCCCTCTTTCGTCGGACCTCGATTTCTCCCACTCGAAACGAGTCCCTAAAGATATACGGAGTTTGAGAGGCGCGTCGTCGCGATCTTCGGCGTCTCTTTGGTGGTTCGTGATTCGTGGAGAACAACGAAAACCCGAGGCCATCCGACCATGGAGACACACCTACTCTTCGGGAACCCACGAATTCCGAACGGAAATACTTCAGGTATTCGAGCTACTTCCGGTCACATGATCGTTCGAAACGGAGGAAAAATGTCTTCGGGGAATGAGCAAAACGGGGAATATCGTCGTCATTTTTCAGTTCAATTCCATCCGAGGGACATGGGACGTTGAACGAGATGGAAATACGAACATCGGAGGAAATTTACGATTTTTTTTATTCGAGGAATGAAAGCGTCCTTCCTAGTTTTTCCCCTTTTCTTCCCCTCTAAATTCCCTCTTCTTCCACCCGAGTATCGTTTGGACCCGATTTTTTACATCGAAATATGCGCCTTCGCACGAACAAACGTTTGATTAATTTTCATGAATTCCGTTAATGAAGAAAAATAATTCCAGGTGTACATGGCGCATGTATGTACGATATTTTCCATTTACATATCGTGTAAACCGGATTTTTCGATGAATCAATCGTCCTTTCTTCGTCCGCAGAATATCTCACCCCTGCACGTCGCCGTCCGGCAGAAGAACGTTCAATTGATCGAAATTTTGCTCGCGATAGACGACATCGATTGCGGCGACACCGCGCTCCACGCGATACGCGAAAGAGAGATCGACATAGCGCTGATGATACTCGACAAAAAGCGCGAAAAAGCGGTCATTTTGGAATACGAGCCGGCGATAAGCAGCGCGGAATTCGTCGACGAAACGACGCCCCTTGACATCGCTGCTCAATACGGACATTACGACATGGTGAAGCTTCTCTCCGAGAGAGGGCACAAAATACCAAAACCGCACAAGCCGAATTGTTACTGCGACGAAATTTGCAAGTAAAAATAAAAGAGGGGCATTTAAAACGGATGCGATTAAAGTTTCGAGGGGAGAAATTGAAAACTGAAAAAATCGAAGCAATAAAAACAATGCGTTCATTGTTTTTATTGCTTCAATTTTTCATTAATGACTCTGGCGAATGATTTTTCAATGTCCAGGGCTCGGAGGGCGATCGAGGATCCGCTCACGCTCGAAAAATTCCGCCTAACGCGTTACAGAGCCATTGCGAATCCCGCCTACATATGTTACAACTCGCAGGACCCTTTTCTCGAAGCTTTTTTATTGTACGTCGAACTCGGCGAAGCCGCATCTTACGAACGATCTTTTTACAAAGCTTACAAGAATCTCGCCGAGGTTTTTATATTTAATCATCCCCCTCCCCCCCGTTTGCTGCGTCTGTCGCCCATTTTCACCCATATTTCGTCGACCCTCACTCTTCCGGGATTATCGTCGAATTTCCGTTCGGAATAGCAGAAAGTGGCTCAATTCGGCACCGATCTGATCGCTTGCGCTCGAAAAACCGAAGAGGTCGAGATCGTCTTGCGACAAAAGAGCGGTCTGAAACGACCGGTTAATTTCATTTTTCCCCGGCTCTTGCTGGCCATGGAATGCAAACAGAAAACTTTCGTCGCTCATCCAAACGTTCAACAGGTAACGTTCAACGGAAATTCGATAATCCGCGTAGAGTCGCATTTGCGTTTGTTTGCATAGAAAAGTTTACACGTTTCTTTCCCAATTTTTCACGAATAATTCAATTTTCTCGCGATGTTGGTCGGTGAAAATATACGAAAAGTCGCAATTTCGACTTTTCTTTGGTTTCAATCGCTTTTCCTCTTTTTTACATGTCCTTCGGGTGTGAAAAGAAAAGGAAACATTGCGACATTCGATGTGCCTCTTTTTCATGAATTTCCAGCGTAATAAACGACGATTTTTCGGTTTGAAGGTAATCGAAAATAATTGGATAGGAGACTGGTACGAGTGGAAATCGAAATCCGCGACGAAAAAAGTTCTCATAGTACTCGCGCGCATTCCGATGTTACCGATGATCGTAATTATGCTAATATTGGCGCCAAACGCGAGGATTTCGAAAAAATGGAAAATTCCAGTCAATCGTTATTTGTCGGGGGTTTCGACTTATGTGATTTTTCTCACGTTCCTGCTCGTGGAATCGAACATTGACAAGAAAAAACAGCTTCGAGGACCGCCACGCAGTGGTGGGCACATGAAATTTCCTCATCCGAGAGAGATTTTAACTATGTTTTGAATACTTTGGAGAGAAAGACTGATTTTTGCAGTCTGCGGTATCAGTAAAATGTCTCTAAAGTCAAAATCGTTGAGATTTTCGATTTTGTGGCACTACCTTCGAGCTAGGCTTCCCGAGGGCTGAAAAGGGGGTTTCAACTCGAAAATCGGGGTCAAATCGTAACATTCGTCGGCAAGTGTATGAAAAAATATTTGTCATCGCTCAAAGAGGCGGAACGACAGAGAATTCGGCACCCTCCTCACCCTTGCGTCATCGGGGGGTTGTTAGATCGAATCGATTATTTTACAAAACGAATATAATTTTGACATTTTTCGGAAACTCTATTTTCGCTCCTGCTCATCCCCGAAGAGCTATTAAATTTTCGACCGTATCGCTTCGTCAGCCAAATTCAAGAATTTTATATCAAAACAAGGAAGGATATTCGAGAATTATAAAAAAACATTTTTAAGATGAAAATCCTCTGTTCACCCCTCAGAAAGCATCTCAGCCAAAATCAAACGCTTATTTTTAAAATTGAATTTAATGTTTGCAGAGAGGCTTTGAGTATTTTATTTTAAGAAAAAGAATCGCCCAATAAATCTAAAAACGGTCCAAGTACATTTTTTAATCTTGCGATTGTCACACAGGAGATGGAAATTGTCTGTAAAAATCGTTATTTTGATTCTCAACGTCGTTGGATAAAATGACCGAATTTTTTTTCAGGTCTCGAGATCGTCCTCGTGGTATACGTAATTTCGTACATATGGGCGTCAATACGTCATTGCATGATTTACGGTGCAAGTCGTTATTTTCGATCCCACTGGAACTGGTACGAGGTCGCGATGCTTTTTCTCTTCGTTCTGACATTTTTTTTTTGGGGGATGGCCGAGATCGACGTCAGGCACAGCGGCCAGCGAGATCTCGACAGAAAATACTGGCACAGATACGATCCGACTTTGATAGCCGAGGGACTGTTTTGTATAGCAACGATAATGGCATTTTTCAAATTAATGTTCGTCTTCCAGCTCGATTATCATCTCGGTCCATTGCAAATGTCACTCGGAAAAATGAGCAAAGACGTTACCAAGTTTTTGTTTTTGTTCATGATTATTTTGTTGGCGTTTTCGTCAGGTAACTCGCGATTCGAACGTCGCTCGTTGATCGACCTCGCGTTATTCGAATTAATCGAGAATTCGACATTTTTCGCGACAGGAATGGCAAAATTGTATCAATATTACGACGGTATGGTGCAGATCGACGATGATACGAAAATCAAGACCCAACAAGCTGGCTCGTTCGTCGATTTTCAATCGAGTCTCAAGACACTTTTCTGGGCGATTTTTTGCATGAGCGCTATCGAAAGTGCCGATGTTGTTATTGAAAATTTACCCGGGGAAACAGACGACCGGACCATTATAAACAAACACACGTTCACTGAGATGATTGGATACTTGGCTTTCGCCTGTGAGTCAAAATATTAAAAAAATAATAATAATATTTGAAAAAATGAGTAAACTGTGAATATCTGATTTAAAAAAAATGGAATATTTTTGTCATTGTGACAATTAGTATAATAACAACGACATTCTTATGGAAACTTGATTTCCTTGATTTTGATCAAATTACGAATATATTTCGAATTGCAAAATCTTTTTGTACGAAAATTCGAGGATATGTGTTTTCTCCGAAAAGGCTTCGAGATTATTTCCGTCGTGGTGGTTTTGAACATGCCGATTGCCTGTATGGCTTTCGCCTGTAAGTCAAAATATAAAAAAAATAATAATAATATTTGAAAAAATGAGTAAACTGTGAATATCTGATTTAAAAAAAATGGAATATTTTTTGTCATTGTGACAATTAATATAACAACGATATTCTTATGGAAACTTGATTTCCTTGATTTTGATCAAATTACGAATATATTTCGAATTGCAAAATCTTTTTGAACGAAAATTCGAGGATATTTGTTTTCTCCGACAAGGCTTCGAGATTATTTCTGTCGTGGTGGTTTTTAACATGCTGATTGCCTGTATGGCTTTCGCCTGTAAGTCAAAATATAAAAAAAATAATAATAATATTTGAAAAAATGAGTAAACTGTGAATATCTGATTTAAAAAAAATGGAATATTTTTGTCATTGTGACAATTAATATAACAACGATATTCTTATGGAAACTTGATTTCCTTGATTTTGATCAAATTACGAATATATTTCGAATTGCAAAATCTTTTTGTACGAAAATTCGAGGATATTTGTTTTCTCCGACAAGGCTTCGAGATTATTTCTGTCGTGGTGGTTTTGAACATGCCGATTGCCTGTATGGCTTTCGCCTGTAAGTCAAAATATAAAAAAAATAATAATAATATTTGAAAAAATGAGTAAACTGTGAATATCTGATTTAAAAAAAATGGAATATTTTTGTCATTGTGACAATTAATATAACAACGATATTCTTATGGAAACTTGATTTCCTTGATTTTGATCAAATTACGAATATATTTCGAATTGCAAAATCTTTTTGTACGAAAATTCGAGGATATTTGTTTTCTCCGACAAGGCTTCGAGATTATTTCTGTCGTGGTGGTTTTGAACATGCCGATTGCCTGTATGGCTTTCGCCTGTAAGTCAAAATATAAAAAAAATAATAATAATATTTGAAAAAATGAGTAAACTGTGAATATCTGATTTAAAAAAAATGGAATATTTTTTGTCATTGTGACAATTAATATAACAACGATATTCTTATGGAAACTTGATTTCCTTGATTTTGATCAAATTACGTATATATTTCGAATTGCAAAATCTTTTTGTACGAAAATTCGAGGATATTTGTTTTCTCCGACAAGGCTTCGAGATTATTTCTGTCGTGGTGGTTTTGAACATGCTGATTGCCTGCATGTCCAACACCTTTACTCGATTCACGGAAAACGTCGACGTCGAATGGACTTTCGGCAGAACGGAGGTAACGCGTTTGACAGTTTTAGCGTTTGGAAATTTGGAAAAAAAAATGCTTCAACACCTCCTCCGCAGGTTTACGTCGACATGATGGCTCATGACGCTCTTCCACCCCCGTTCAATCTTTTACCAACGGGAAACGAATTTCAGCGTGTCGCGGAGTTCATTAAATTGCTCATCAGGCCAACACCGGAAACAAAAGCGCGATGGAGCTTCAAACGTTGCTGTTACATCGTCGGTTCAATTTTTGATCTCTGTTTCACAAACGATTCTCGATCTCTCTGGATTTACTTTGAGGGAAAAAATGACGGTTTTTTCAGGAACGAACGACGAAGGAAAATCCGCAAAAATTTCGCCTCCTCATGGGACAACTTGTAATGCGCTATTTTCGTGTAAAAGAGTTCGAAGCCGAAGAGTCGGACACCGTGGGGCTCAGGAGGGATCTCGCAAAGTTACGTGACGTGGTTAGGGAAGCGATGGAAACTCCACCGTGAAAAATCAGTTTTTTTCTTATGCCCGCGCCTTTTTTCACACCCAAACGTTTTTTAGATCGAAATGTTTAATGAAAAAACAATTTTATATCGTAGCTAATAAAGCGCAAGAGAGACCTTTTTTTTCTTCCTCCGAGCAGCTTTTCACTTTTTTTAGAGCGGAAGGAAAGGGTGGAATTTCTTTCTACAAACGGAAGCGATGGAAACTCCACCGTGAAAAATCAGTTTTTTTCTCATGCCCGCGCCTTTTTTCACACCCAAACGTTTTTTAGATCGAAATGTTCAATGAGAAAACAATTTTATATCGTAGCTAATAAAGCGCAAGAGAGACTTTTTTTTCTTCCTCCGAGCAGCTTTTCACTTTTTTTAGAGCGGAAGGAAAGGGTGGAATTTCTTTCTACAAACGGAAGCGATGGAAACTCCACCGTGAAAAATCAGTTTTTTTCTCATGCCCGCGCCTTTTTTCACACCCAAACGTTTTTTAGATCGAAATGTTCAATGAGAAAACAATTTTATATCGTAGCTAATAAAGCGCAAGAGAGACTTTTTTTTCTTCCTCCGAGCAGCTTTTCACTTTTTTTAGAGCGGACGAAAAAAGGGTGGAATTTCTTTCTACAAACTTTGCTTCACGATACAAAGGTAGTAAAACGCCATTTTGATTTGAACAAGCGCCGCGAGTATATCCCGAACGACGAAAGCATGTTCTTGAGATAAAGTAACGCGAGCGCCGCGGAAGAAAAGAATGAAAGGGAAAAGAAATTCACGATAAAAATGTGTTTGCTAGCTAGACGAGTAGAGAGCTCACGTCTGGGCACCCCGTCATTTTGCTTCACTGTTTACAAAAACGATATGTTACATTGACAACCTATGTACAGGGCGTTCTGTGCGATGAAAGAATTTTCAAAGCTACAAAAAAGAAATCACAGAGAACCAGAGACCTTTGCTTCGCTTTGAAATTATTTTTCAACTTTCCTTGACTGTTCAAAAAGTAGGCTCAAATTTAATTCTATTTCACTAGGAAAATTGAAATGAAAATGAATTTTTCCTTACTGAAAATCATTTCAAGACTTATCGTTATTCGCCCTCGGTAATTTATCTCTTTTCTCTGCGAATTAAAGTGAGCTTTTGCCTGCTGGCGTTTCTCAAAACCGTAGAGTGTTTTTGAAGTTATTCGAGCGTACTGTACGTGAACTTTTCTGACCCACTGTGTATAAACGTAAATCACGATGACTCTGGGACACTAAATTCTAATCTTGGCACTGTATCAAGATCCATTTACAGTTGAATTCCTCCACCTTCGTGATTTGGTACCAGAGGACACTGAGAATTAACGTAAGTGTACTTTACGACATACACTTTTCGGTAACCCTGCAAGAGACGAGATGAGGACAAAGTCGCGCTTGGGAAAAGCGGCCAAAATCCATCTCTCGTTACGCTCAACGATGAAGAACGATACGTCCTACCCGAATCCTGGTTTTTCATTCACTACTCCGCATATTCCGTATACATCTGGTACGAATATACGCATAGTTGAGAAATAAATTAAAATGATGTTTCATGTACTTTTTCGCCAGGAGGAAAGATGAGATTGCTTCGTAAATCGCGTACGACCAACATACATGGGGCATCCCAGATCGAAACAATAGTGATAAATATCGAGGTATCCTATAAAGTAATCAAAGATTCTCAAAATTGCGATTGTTTTCGAAAATTTGGCTCTTCAATAATTTTTCATTCACCACTCCGCATATTCTGTATACATCTGGTACGAATATACGCATAGTTGAGAAATAAATTAAAATGATGTTTCATGTACTTTTTCGCCAGGAGGAAAGATGAGATTGCTTCGTAAATCGCGTACGACCAACATACATGGGGCATCCCAGATCGAAACAATAGCGATAATTATCAAGGCATCCTATAAAGTAATCAAAGATTCTCAAAATTGCAACCGTTTTCGAAAATTTGGCTCTCCGATAATTTCATCAACTTTGTTGAGAAAAACTGGACCGAGACTGTTTCAAAATTTTCGTAGTAAAAAGAGAATAACGAAAAGAGCAATATGGCGCGCGTATTCCGGTTATTAATATCCAAAAGACGGTAACCTCATTTTTTTGCACTTGATTTTCGATGATCGTTTGATTCTGCCGAATTTTCAAAATTATTATTCGAAACGAGGCATCATCTTTTTTCTCGGAACGCCCCATATGCCCGTATGAATAAAACGAGAAAGAAAAGCGATAAGGTCGATGGCGAGATGCAGTTCGTCCAAGACCGTCGCGACAAATATCAGGAAGACATTGGTGAGAAAAGTTTTTCGCAGCTTCTCGTTTCTCGCCATCTTTTCTTATTTATATGATTTTCACCTATGCACACACACGAACCCGTGAAAACAAAGTGTATTATGTTCCAGCATATCGTCTGATAGTCGAGAGACCCGAAAAGTTCAGTTGTAGAATAGAAAATATCGCTGTCAACGTTTCCATTTTCTTGAGTAACCAGCTCGAGTTTACCGTGCGAAAATAAGAAACAATATACTTTTCCGTGTATATCTCGTACGAGATGAATTTGTTGAATAATGGAAACTGAAAATTGAATTTATCGGTTATTCCCATACGACGGCAACGAATTTCGTAACCCATCGGAAAATATCACTTTATCGAGATCCTGTTCGTATTTTTTATTCACGAATTTTGAGTGTATCGAACCGAATTAATATTTCATTAAATCCGCCTTGAAAAAATCAACACGATTTCTTGATTCTCCGATTTTTATCAATGAATTAATTCCATTTGGGAAACACTTTTATTATTATTATTGTTTCTCGAATGATATTGTAATTGTTAAACATTATTAAACTCGTATTTTTTATGACAAACTTGGAAGCAGCCGTCAGAGTCGTTGATGATCATTTTTCATGCTCCTGTTCAGTTGCAAATCATTTAATATATTGAGGAAAAAATAGACTTGCTCCAAGCTGCTTGTTAATTGCGCCGTTCTTGGCTCTGACTTGGTCATTCGTTTTTCGAAGCTAGTCGGTGAGAATTAACATAATCTCTGAATGAATATGAACTTTAAGAACAAAAAACTCTCAGAATTAATAATCAATAATGTTTTTTTGGTATAAAGAAATTCCTTGGAACGAAAAGAAGAAAGAATAAAATTACCACCGTTGGAACCACACTGGCGCGAGCTTGCCACAGTAGTAACAGTCAGCACGTGGTCAGACGCAGAGTCGCGAGCCTCGGAACGTGCCGGGAATGAAGAATTTGTGTTTTCGAGCTTCCGGCACGAGAGATTTCGTAGGAAATTATTGCGAGGAAGTATAACTGAAATATTACGGCGTTTCTACGTGGATAAGATACGCCACGAATGTATGTGTATGTGACAGCGTCTTTAAATGTATCGTGCGCATTAAACAGCTATATAAATGTAAATTATTTTTGACTATGATCATTTTTGTGGCAGGGCTTTAGAAAAACTTATCAACATCGTCGCTAACAAAAAGAATCTCTGCACAGCATCGGTCGCCTTTACATAAATGCGTATATGTTGCATATGCGCATGTATAGGACCTTCCGTGTCAAGTCTGATGTATGTTTGAGGATAACATTTTAATGAACGTACGCCCTGATTCCCAGGATATGCTCCATGATTCATGACTTTCTGCAGCGAAGAACATTTATTTCCGCTCGCGGATAAATCATTGTCGGAATTATAATTTCTTTCCCGTTGCGACTTTGGTCTTTCGCATGGAATATCGCATAGAATTGGTGGAAAAGAAAATTCCAAACAACCAAGACGTAAATAGTGCAAAAAACCGTTGACAAATTACCGGAATGCTTGAAAAAGTCATAATTTGTTCATAACATAAATAATAAATAATATAAATAAATAATTCGGCTCAAAGTCGAATTTTATCGTAAATATTCTTGTACCAGCTGTTACCCGCGACTCGCTCCTCGTGAAATTAGTATCTTTTTGTTCGTTTCAAACCTGACAAGTATCGCAGGAAAAACAATTCAAAATAAACGCCTAACTTGATCATTCTAAATGAAAAAAACAAAAGAGTGGATTGTCAGTGACGGAAAAAAAGGATTTATTACTGAATTGTCTATTAATTTTAAAAAATTGGATGGGACAAATAGGGATAAGGACAAAACGTTTTTCGCAAAGTAGCCTGTATGTCTTTCCCCGAGATGTGACTAATTTGAAAAAATTGGACGGGACAAATATGAATAAGGAGAAAACGTTTTTCACAAAGTAGCCTGTATGTCTTTCCCCGAGATGTGACTAATTTTAAAAAATTGGACGGGACAAATATGAATAAGGAAAAAACGTTTTTCACAAAGTAGCCTACATGTCTTTTCCTAAGATGCGATTAATTTCAAAAAATTGGATGTGACAAATGTGAATAAGGAAAAAACATTTTTCACAAAGTAGCCTGTATGTCTTTCCCTGAGATGTGATTAATTTCAAAAAATTGGATGGGACAAATGTGGATAAGGAAAAAACATTTTTCACAAAATAGCCTGTATGTCTTTCCCTGAGATGTGATTAATTTTTAAAAATTGGACGGGACAAATATGAATAAGGAAAAAACGTTTTTCACAAAGTAGCCTGTATGTCTTTCCCCGAGATGTGATTAATTTAAAAAAATTGGATGGGACAAATATGGATAAGGAAAAAACGTTTTTCACAAAGTAGCCTGTATGTCTTTCCCTGAGATGTGAGCAATCTCCCTGCAAGTTTAATCGATATATCCGTTTGGAGATTTTGCGGTAAAAAGTAACGACAGAGTTGCTTTCCGTACTTGTATCGGTGCGTATGGGCGTGTGCGGGTGTCTGTGTACTCTCAATCTAATTTCTCGTTCTTTTTTTCTATACATTTCCAATTCGATCCATGTCCAAGTCTACTTTATTCAAATACACGAAAAGATACACGAAATTCGTGTACAGACGTCGATACAATCTTGTAGTATTCTTCTCATGTCGAGGAAAGGCTACTTTTCTGATATTAAAATAGACAAAAAGGTCTTCCTGCGTCGACAAACTTTTTTTTGTTAAAATTCACAAGTTGCCCTGGGGGTTTTTAAAATTCTCACACAGCTGTTCATGGCTCAGTGTGGAGAGTTTCATTGAACTACGTTAACGAAGAAATTTAATATGGATCTACATATCGCTATGCAGCCGTGTGTACATATTTGCATGATGGAAATGAAGCCAATCTATAACGGATGCTGGAGAAAAGCTGATAATAAATGAGACTTTTTTGAGACGAAAAATGGTACACGACTGTTCGATGAAAGTTTGGTCCGTCGTTTTTCATCCCGAAATTGCTAATAGCCCGTGTCAAAGAATGGTAATTTCGTTCGCCAAGCACGTTTGAGCAAACTTTTTCGAAAACCGCGATTTCGTCCACCGACTGGACTCGCTTGTCGCTTTTTCTTTTTTCGTTTTATTTTTAGCACATTTCCAACAATCCTTCGTAATGAACTGCAAATTACCGAATCCGCAAAACATTTTTGTACGTGCATGAACGATTGTGAAATATTTTTGCGGCTGATATCCGCCAAAATGGAGGTTATTTTTTTCGCCTCTCATCAGTGGGTGTTGCGGCAGGAAAAGCACAGAGTTTATTTCGGTAAAAAACGTAATTATTCCTATTCAAGAATTCTTCGAATCTGCAGAAACAGAATCCCAACAAGAAACAGGCAGTTATTCACGGTACGTAAAAAATCATTGCCGATTGTTTTCCCCCAGGCACTTTCGCATTTCCGTCTCACGAGCGGAGAACAGTTTCAGCACGAGTCGATAATTTTTGGTATTTTTAATTATTCGAAATATAAAATAATTATAGTTGTAGCTGATATAACTAAACGCCTTTAACAGCAAAATTGTCAAACCGTCATTTTTCCGAATATAAACATTGTAATCGAACAAATTCCTAAATTCACCGAATGATATTTGAGAAGATCCTCTTCATCCCACGTCTAATTTTTTCCTCAAAACACGTCGCTTTTTCCGCTATACAAAATTTGCCAACCAGTCAATAATTTTCGTATTTCTGATTATTCAAAATATCTTGTGCCGAATATAAAATAACTATACTACACCTATATCTATAACTAAACGCGTTCAACAGCAAAATTATCAAACCCTTATTTTTCCGAATATAAACATTGTAATCGAATAAATTCCTAAATTCACCGAATGATATTTCAGAAGATCCTGTTCATCCCACGTCTAATTTTTTCCTCAAAACACGTCGCTTTTTCCGCTATACAAAATTTGCCAACCAGTCGATAATTTTCGTATTTCTGATTATTCAAAATATCTTGTGCCGAATATAAAATAACTATACTACACCTATATCTATAACTAAACGCGTTTAACAGCAAAATTAGCGAACTGTCATTTTTCCGAATATAAACATTGTAATCGAATAAATTCCTAAATTCACCGACTAATTCACGTCTAATTTTTGTCTCGTCGCCAAAAACACGTCGCCTTTTCCGCTCCACGAAATTGGCCAAATTTCAATCGCGTTAAAACTCGCCATTAGCCGACGGCCCAAAATGACGATACATACCAATAACCAAGCTGACGTTATCAGCCCGATTATCTCGCTCATTCCGCAATAAGAAATGCCAAATAGAAACTTTATCGGTGAATTTATCGGGCGTAAATTTCACGAGCTGCTCTCTGTATTCTCCATGGAATACCCTACGGGGTATTCGACATATCTATACGGCGAGGGAAACGCGGATGAAACTTGGTTTCCGCTACAGAAGGGATGATGGCGTTGGGGGTAGGGGTGTGCGTAGATCTGGTGACTCTCACGGGAGAATTCTCGTTACCAGCGGCGTTGGCCACAGTTTGCACGCGACTCTCTGCCGAGAATCTGCTCTGCTTGCCACTGCAAACTCACCGATTTCGCTCTGTTTGTACACGTATATACACACACCCACACATGTATACACATATAGTACATAAATACATGCAAACACACAGGAACACGTATATAGTGTGTATTTGAAGAAACAAACAGGGGAATGGGAAGCACTTTGAGTCGAAGTAAACTCTCGTGATGTGTTAGTCTACGCCTGACCCGGACAGACCCCACATACCGCTGCTCGAACGAAATTCCATTACGTATTGTCTCCAGAGTTGATAAAACAACCCCCATGGCCAAGTTCTCGTCCAATTTTCTCCCCTGCCATCGAATTAATCCAAAGTTTTCGTGAATTCTATTCCACGAGGATAATCCGAGGGCAACAATCGGGGATAAAAAAAGTTTCGATCGAAGGCGATCGTCGATCGAGCGGAATGACGAAAAAATTCGTTTCCCATCCACTGCGAAGAGTCGAGATGGAGAAACGTCGTTAATAAATTTCCGCGGTTAGATATGCGGCTAATCTTCAAAAGTGATAATTATCAATTAAAAACGTATGAAAGGATCGTCCGGAGTACCTCCTTGACCCTGTTTCATCGGATCGCGGAATTTCCTTTGCCTCTCTTTGGTTTTTAACGTTTTTGACGTTACGACCGACGAACTTTGCGGCTTGTTTCGTAAATCGTGAAATTAAACACACCGAGTGCTTCGTGCCTCTCGTGACGACCTTCTTACTCGCGATAGGAGAGAGATAAAACGAGAAAAAACGAGTCGGTGGCATGAATTCTTCGAGGATCGTACTCCAACGAGATAAAAGGGAAATTTCGCCCGAGTTACGGCCCGCGATCCCGCGGAGAGTATGAAATGAAAATGGGATGAATGTAAAAAAGTGAATTCGAATATAAAAATAGTCGAGAGCGGATAAAATGTTACGAGGTCGCGGCAGTTTAGGGCTCTCGGCGGTCGAGCTTCGATCTCGGTTTGAGAGAAACGTCAACGCGTACGAACGGAAAAATCGACTGGGATCGAGGATACTACGGCGCTCGCTTCGACCAGACGTCATCTTCGCAGGGTGAAAAAAGCGACCCTCGAATTTCAGCCTCCATCCGTAAAGTCTCTCTTGGAAACGTCAGGTACGGTTTTATCAACGCAGCCTTGCACTCGGCGAAATTATTATCACGAAGATTTTGTTTTAAACATAAAAAACAATAAAAATTCTTCATTCGGCAATGTCCAAAAATCGTTCAATATTCAATCAATCATTCGTCGAGTTTCGTATGACGACGCGATTTAATTAACAAAAATTGGGAGATATTTTTCAACGTTGAAATTATGATAAAGTTTTTTGACACTAAAAAATATGTAATAGCAATTACCGTTTGGAGTTTTTCATTTTTCTAGAGAAATTCTGGGTCCTCGTTCTACTTTTTACGAAAAATTTTCAATGACACTTTGAGAAAATTGCTGCGAGGAGCGCATATTCATTTGTATCTTTTTGCATTTAAGTAGTTTTTTAATTGGTACACAAAAAGTCGTGGGGGGCTCTCGGTACTTTGAAAATATAAGCAGCAAACGTCGAGAGACGTATAAAGCTCCGCATTAACGCTACATTAAAGAGTCACCCGCGGGACCAACCTTACTTGCAGCCGTAAACTCTCGTACTAAAAAAATACTCGGTTAATTGTGTAAAAAGTTATTTCATTAACGCGTATCTAAGAGAGACGTTTTTAATGATGAGTCTGATATTAAAATAAATCTCTAATTGTCGGAATATTTCGTAATTAACATATTTACGATGAGATTCAATAAGGAAAATAGAAACAATATCGTTTTGGTTTTCACAAAATATTGACGATATTCTTGACGATCCGAAAAGTTCGTGACGGAGAGTTCGTTCGCAAAATGCAGAAAGTCGATTGATTTTGTTAATGACGTTCGAATGAGACGAAAAACGTTTGGAAATTTCGAAAGATCCGTAAGTCGTGGGGGGTTCTCGGTACTTCGAAAATATAAGCAGCAAACGTCGAGAGACGTATAAAGCTCCGCATTAACGCTACATTAAAGAGTCACCCGCGGGACCAACCTTACTTGCAGCCGTAAACTCTCGTACTAAAAAAATACTCGGTTAATTGTGTAAAAAGTTATTTCATTAACGCGTATCTAAGAGAGACGTTTTTAATGATGAGTCTGATATTAAAATAAATCTCTACTTGTCGAAATCTTTCGTAATTAACATATTTATGATGAGATTCAATAAGGAAAAATAAAACAATGTCGTTTTGTTTTTCACAAAATATTCACGATATTCTTGACGATTCGAAAACGTTTGGAAATTTCAAAAGATCCGTAAGATTCGTTGTTTGATTGAACATTCTATTAAATTTTGTATTCCCTTCCGGAGGATTGCAGTTCTATGCAAATCATCGGTGTTTAAACACGAGTCTCTCAAACGCACAGAGAGGAGGAGAGGGATATTTACCTCAAAAGTTTGAATAATGTTCATCGCGAAAATGGCAAAAATCCATCAACGAAGCAAACCTTGAAAAGTCATCGACCGACCGACGAAATTCAAATTCGAAACGAGCAAAAACTCGATGAATGCGAAGAATTCGCGTTGCAAGAATAATAAATCGCGCGATGACCGTGTATTGTTTTCAAATTCATGCGTTTTACGGTGAGAACGTGTTTGTCGCGCTTTTGGATAGCATCGGTGGGCTTTCATTACGAGATCGATCGCAAACCCATAGGACGAAATTAGGAAAATTGATATTGATCGGTTTCGAGGCTGTACGAAGCCTTGTGTGTTTTCAGATGGAAAATGATGTCAGAGTGATAATTGATTCCCAGATGTAGGCTGATGGTATCGATGCTACATCCTACATCGTACGAATGCCAAGCTGTATAAATTGATGACAAAACAGTACGTTCGTACGCGTGCACTTGCGTGTCTCGTCGTCTCTCTTTAATCGCAGAAACATTCGCGTTAGAAGGCAATAACTATGCGAGTGTAAACTCGACAATAAAATGAAATTCCTGGCTATATTCGACAAGTGGATTTGAGCGAAAACGAATACGAAATTCGATGTACATACGCGGGGGAGTAAATATTTCTACGAGAGAGATCTCGTTGTTTCGGTGGACTGAGCCACTCGGAAGTTTCACGTTTCACTCAAAGCGTCGAAATTTGATGGAAATACGCAACGAACTTTTGCCTGTTCAGCGCGCAGAGAGACGTATCCAAAGTTGGCAGATCGATTGGGGTATAAAATGAGCCAGGAAATGGCGTAAATTCCGCGCGTATGCGTTGCTTTCTGCGACAAAAATTAGAAGACGTCTGGAGCAGACGTCTAGATTTAATACGTAACCATTAATTCAAACGTGTCTGTTCCAGACATCTCGCGGTTGCACGAGTCTGCGTGTGCTCTTGAAAGAATCCTCTCGAGCTCAACGATTTTATTCCGTGACGAAGTGTCTTGAAAATATTGGAAAAAGTGTTCCGTTCCGTTTCGCGATGGGGATTACGTTAATTATCGCGATATACGTGAATTTAGACATGAAATCATCCGCCTCCTGTATACTTGTTCAATTTTTATCGATGATTTTCGATTCGCTATATTCGTCGAATGGTTCGAAGATTTGTGCTCCATTAATTCTGTCGCGGTGTTCCGAATGAAAAATTGAATTTTTCAATGATACATCGACGGTGTCGTTAGCAATCTGCGATTTCCCGAGAGAAATTAATTAAATACGTTCGATCGGATGAAAAAAGGAGGAATACGGAGAAACCTCCGAGGCGGAAGAAATTTAATTGTTAAAAACAGTGTCTGCCGGTGTTGGGTTAGCGAGCGCATCGATAGGATTATTAATTGGAGAAAAAAATACACCCCAGTCTCTTATTTCCGCCTAGCATCCCTTCTGATTCGACATACCTATACTTTTTTCTAGCCTTTAAACCAATTACTCTCAAGTTATGGTCATTGAATTTCTTTAATATCGTTTTTATCTTCACACGATTTCTTCGGGATTCTCGCTCAGAAATTCGGAAAGAATTTCAAGAGCAGCTTCGAAATTGAGGCAACGACTGTTTTTTTTATCGCGCGAAAAGGAAAATTATCGAGGGTTCACCGTGTAAAAAGAAATTCACCCAACTATATACCCTCTTATTATGTGGAACGACGATCATACAGTCACTTTTAATCAATACCTTTTTTTTAAATATATTCATCGATTTAGAGTATTTGAATTTGTAAATTATAAATACGAGTAACTTTACGTGGATAATCACTCGAGCGATAAAATACGTGTATCGGAAAAACGAACGAATTTTCTCAATTTTCCGGAAACAACGAAAATGTTGTATGTTCGCACGCGCATGTATGATAATTGAAAAATACACAATTATACAGTCACTTTTGATGAATACTTTTTTAAAAATATTTATCGGTTTGAAGCATTCGAATTTGTAAATCGTAAATATGAATAACTTTACGTGGAAAATCACTCGAGCGATAAAACACGTATATTGGAAAAACGAACGAATTTTCTCAATTTTCCGGAAACAACGAAAATTTTGTATGTTCGCACGCGCATGTATGAAAATTGAAAAATACACAATTATACAGTCACTTTTGATGAATACTTTTTTAAAAATATTTATCGGTTTGGAGCATTCGAATTTGTAAATTATAAATACGAGTAACTTTACGTGGAAAATCACTCGAGCGATAAAATACGTATATCGGAAAAACGAACGAGTTTTCTCAATTTTCCGGAAACAACGAAAATTTTGTATGTTCGCACGCGCATGTATAAAAATTGAAAAATACACAATTATACAGTAACTTTTGATGAATACTTTTTTAAAAATATTTATCGGTTTGGAGCATTCGAATTTGTAAATCGTAAATATGAATAACTTTACGTGGAAAATCACTCGAGCGATAAAATACGTATATTGGAAAAACGAACGAGTTTTCTCAATTTTCCGGAAACAACGAAAATTTTGTATGTTCGCACGCGCATGTATGATAATTGAAAAATACACAATTATACAGTCACTTTTGATGAATACTTTTTTAAAAATATTTATCGGTTTGGAGCATTCGAATTTGTAAATTGTAAATATGAATAACTTTACGTGGAAAATCACTCGAGCGATAAAACACGTATATTGGAAAAACGAACGAGTTTTCTCAATTTTCCAGAAACTACGGCAATTTTGTACGCCCGCACGCACATACACGTACAAAAATTGAAAAAAAAATAGTGTTCACACTGTACCGACCTTTCGATATACGCGTTACTTCCACTTGTCCCGTTATTCGTCCCATTTCCACTCGATTCGTCTCCTCTTCACGAGCTTTTCCCTTCCTCGGCCATTCTCGAATTCTCAATTTTCTGCAATTCCTTTCTCAATGCTTCTCTTCGCATTTTCCTCCTCTTTCCGTCCTCAGTTCCACTCGACGGAAATATATTGTCATTCGCTCATTTCCATCACTCGTAAGATTGTTCTAACGAGGGAAAAAAATAAATGTTTTTTCTGTCCAAAATCCGTCATTTTCGTAGGGGGGAAAAACACGTCGAGGGTCAGAAAAATATCCAAAAACGCAAGGAAACCCTTCGTCGAGATTTCGCGATTTTTTTTATGCACGTGATCCAATGATGACAATATTCTGTCAAATTTATGTTAATCGTTATATTTCAGCAGGAAAAACGCATTCAAAAAATTACTTTTCGATTCCGTCAAAGTCAGAGAAAGGGAAAAGCTTTTTCGCCAATAAAAACTATGAAAATGTTCAGCTCGGTCTCTCTCGAGTATGGTCCTTTAACGGGAAAAAGCAATCGAATAAAAAAAAAGTCCAACACGAATGGAGAATTATTGGATTACGAAAAAGCGTTCGTTACATCGTCGAACGAATGAATTTCGAATTCTGGTTCGCGAAAGAAAACATTTTGCATGGAACGAGCGTGAAACGAGCGTGACACGATAGACACGATGCTCTGTAAAAAAAAACTTTTATCTAAAAAAATGTAACTATCTCGGGATTACGGAAGACAAATTTGATTTGTTACGCGATGCGATAAAAAAATTTACAACGCATTCATCACGCGTCGAAGGGGGAAAAAACAAATGAGAATATATCGCAGCCCAAATTTTTATCCTCTCGAACGAATAATCAATCTTTTTTTTTCCCACCTTTTCTCGGGGCTGGCAGGCTGAAAATCAGATCGATATTGCGTTCGCGGCGTGTGCCGAAATTTCAATATCACTCCCGGTATGCCCTCTACAGCTTCGTACCTCTCGAAAAATTCCCCCCCAATTCGCTACATTCCGTGAGAATTTTAACCCCCGACGGATCTTATTTCGCTCTTGATATTTTTCATGTTTCATCCATCTCGTCGGTTGCTAAAACTCTCGATGGAAATATTGACGCGCTAGGTACATGGTGATACGGAAATTTCATTACACGCTAAAGTCTCTTGTTACTCGACTCTCGAAGTGAAGGTAGTAAAAAGCTTGGAGGAAAAACGAAATAAAGTTTCCATTCTCGGCGCCAAGATTGGAAGAGAGAACGAGAGACGACGAAGTTTCTCGCTGGGCCATTGAGCTGTACTAAAGGCCAGAGTGACGTACAATCGTGTCATGAAAATCAAATCAAATATGTGAGATAGCTGCTGCGCGAGAATCACGTCTCCGCGAAATCAAATTCGAATCGACGATTTTTTCACCCCTGTTTCCATCAAAATTTTCAACAATTTTCGTAAAAACCACCCGATCAACAAAATTCGTTTTGTCGAATGAAAATTCCTCAAAATGGTGCTGAGATCGAAAGATTTTCACCCCAATTTCATCATTGGATGGAATAATACAAAATCTTGAATCCTCGCGAAATATTTTATTATTTTTTCGTTTCGACTCTTCGATCTTTCCAGCTTCAGCTACTTTTTTTCTTATTCTTTCAATTTCCGTCTGCGAGGAACGAAAAAAGCCGTTCTTTGTGGGAATTAACAGAGGACAAGCTCGTGCGGTTGGTTCTCGACAGGGCGAGAATGAATCTTTATAGATGAGTGCCTGGCTGAGTGGTTTTATCGACAGGGGTCGGGAGTATGGGACAAAAGGGCAAGTCGAAAAAGAGGGCAGCATTCGACTGTTCCGACATGCAAGCGTCTCAGGCGAGTGGAAAGATTGAAAAAAAGAGGTCTGGAGGAAAGCCGAGGGGGGAAAATAATACGAGAGAGTTATCCGATGTAGCATCAAAAAGCTGATGAACCGTGAAGAAGCTCGGCTGCTGCGGAGCTCGAGACCTCGAGCTGTTGCCTGGTTCAGCCATTTCGAGGCTAGCTCTGCGATAATTAACGTAATGATACACACTTATTTTCTCGTATAATTATATTAAGCCTGGAAACTCAAAAACACCCTCGAGATTGATTTTTACTTTACTTTTTTTTTCATCCAATTTTATCTTCCTCGATCGCTCAACCGAATCGTTAATCCTCTAATAATACAACTGATTAATCAAATATCATCAGCTACCGCGAAAAAATGTTGAACATTGTTTCGTCGACTTTCGTGGCTTGGAGATTTTTTTTTAAATACGCAATACCATTTGTTTTTGGAACGTAATGTTTTATCCTCTCGTCGCGTTTTTTGACACCAATTCGAAATTGATTTTTACTTTACTTTTTTTTTTCATCCAATTTTATCTTCCTCGATCGCTCAACCGAATCGTTAATCCTCTAATAATACAACTGATTAATCAAATATCATCAGCGACCGCGAAAAAATGTTGAACATTGTTTCGTCGACTTTCGTGGCTTGGAGATTTTTTTTTGAATACGCAATACCATTTGTTTTTGGAACGTAATGGTTTATCCTCTCGTCGCGTTTTTTGACACCAATTCGAAATATGCCGAGTATCAATTATGGCGACAATTATAAATTAAAAAATGTTTCTCGTTCTTCTTGTTTATTTCGTGACTTTTCTTTTTATTTCGATTTATTTGTTTCAGGATCGTCCGCCGGATGATCAACCTCAAAAGGCGCGTGAATAATTTTTATCGGATTATTCGCCGGAATTTATGAGCGCTGGGGAAAGTTTTTTTATTTTTGAATTTTCGATGATTCCGAGAATGCTACTTTTTTCTATCGATTATGGGGGGGGGGGGGGGGGGGTAAGCTGCCCTAGAATGAAAAATTAGGTGAATTTCTGCCGCGATACAGGCAAAGTCGTGGCGGTTCGGAGTTTTCAAAAATCGTTATTTTCGAAAACTTTGCGGTTTCAAGGATGGAGCATACTCTCGATTAGAGATCTTTGAAACGGAAATTTCAGCCGCGATGAGCGTAATAAAGCGCCATCTCTCGCAAAACACCAAAGAAAGGGAGAAGGTGAACTGAGACTCAGTCACTTAATCGTTTAAACCCCTGGGAAGGCTCGTAATCCAATTTATTTTCCACCGAACGTGGTAAAAGCGAGCGTCGAGCTTCCAACGGAGCAAATATCAAAAATCTATTTCCCTCCTATTTTTCCCAACGTATAGAACTTGAAAAAAATATCGTTTAACATAAACAACTGAATCGTGAGAAAAAAACACGAATTTTCGATCGATTAAAATAGTCAAATATCGCGCAAATATCAAAAATTTATTTCCCTCCTATTTTTCCCAACGTATAGAACTTGAAAAAAATATCGTTTAACATAAACAACTGAATCGTGAGAAAAAAACACGAATTTTCGATCGATTAAAATAGTCAAATATCGCGCAAATATCAAAAATTTATTTCCCTCCTATTTTTCCCAACGTATAGAACTTGAAAAAAATATCGTTCAACATAAACAACTAAATCGTGAGAAAAAAACACGAATTTTCGATCGATTAAAATAGTTATCGGCCGCGAGCAACAAAATACGAGGGACGCATCAATTTTCTATAGAACCCATCCTTTTTTTATCCGTCAAAAAAACGTTTATCCATCTCTCTTTTTTTTAATGATCGCGAAACATGTCCTCAGCAATGGAAAGAGAAAATATCTGTTCAGCTATAGTCGCGCGAGTCGTCCAGTTGAAAACTCATCGAAAAATATTAACGATGGGAATTGGATCGCGAAAAATCGTCGGAGCTAAAATTAAATTCTCATATTTCATCGAGCGACAGCGTTATCTTTCAGCGGCATCGGATATCCGACGAAATTTAACGAGGAATATCGAGCCGCGCTGTTTTTTAGCAGCCTCGACGCTGTGCGCGAATAAATATACTTTGGCGGAACAGTTACGATGAGTGAAACGAGCCCCGGAGGGTTGCCTAACCTCGGTGAATATCGAAGCTCTCCAACTTCGAGAACCTCGAAATTCTACCGAATATTTTGTTTTACCGAATCAACTATTCGTTAATAACATTAAGATCGACATTGTCATTCGTCAGAGTAGAAAAAAAGCATTATTCTTCGATATTCAATTATTAACTCCAACGTTCCACAGAAATTTCATTAAAAAAAGGACGATTAACAATAAATAGCGATTATTTCCACAAACCCGGAACTTTCATTCGCACGAACATATTTTTTTTTTCGTTCTCTTCCTCTCCCGCGTTATTGCGACTAAAGGACGTGTGCGGCCGAGCGGGAGTTCACTTTTTCGCAAGCGGCAAGGATTCCGCGGTGGTTGAAGACGAAAGCCACGTGAGTAATGGCAGAGATTTGTGAAAAAAAAAATGATCTCTCTTACTCATCTTTTCTTCCTACGACGATCCCCGAGAGGACGTGGAATATCTCGCGACACAAACCCCCGCAAAAATGGTTGGCCTATGATTTAGCGTCTGTCTATGTATGGTACATGCGTCCCGGAAAGGAACGACACAAGAAACAGCGAAATGACGATTTTTTTTTTGTTTTTCCCCACACGTGTAACACAGTTGGGATCATCGCGAAAGAAAATGAAACGAAAATCAGGGTCATAAATCACATTATCCGCGCACCAACTGACGTGACGTTCCCCCACGAGCGACACCTGAGGCCGATAATTCCGTAACGAAAATGTCGATTCTCCTCCTACATGGACCTTCCCCAAGGACCGTGCTACACGTTTCTCACACCCTCCGACCTCATTTCTGTCACGTTGAGTCAGTAAATCTGGATCATCCATTTTCGCGTCAATGTCAATTCGTCATGCAAAGACAAAAAGGAAAATAAAAAATGTACGCAGCCCGCGATGAATATATAAATAGTAGCCTCTGTTCGGTAGCTTCGGTCTGAATCTGACGTACGATAAAAAAAAAGAAATGAAAATGAGAGAAGAATTTTAAATAAAAAAAAACAAACAGCGATGTGGACACCGATATTTCTCGTCCCAACTCGAAAATTCCACTCGGAAAAAATTCACGCGATAAAGCGGAAGTACGTTAGGATATATGGGGCAATTCGCCCTCGCGCTTTTTCAAAAATCGTGAACGTCGTTTGTGAATTTGATTCTGTGATGCAAAGTTGAAAATGGAAAATCTCAGAGTCAGCATTTTTGGAACTTGTCGCTTTTTTTTGTTTGAGAAAAATCAAGCTGGAAAAAATGGCCCGATGTTTATACAGCGAGATCTTCCGCTTCGGAGATTTTCATCGCTAAGTAGTCGCACCCCGCTCTGGTCGTCCAACTACCGCCTCGACGTTGACGACGACGAAATAAAAGCGAGGAATTAACGCATGAATTTTGTAATACGTCGAAAGCGCGATATTTATCCATAAAGTCACTTTGGAACGCGTGAGAAACAAATCTCCATCAACTTTCGAAAAAACCGATTAGCGCGAAATCGTTATTGGGATATCGATAAAAAATTCCGCGAGGTTTTCGTTATATCGGCGTTTTTTCTCAAAATGTTGTTTTTTTTTGTAAACGAGCGACCTAATCTTGAGAATTATTGTTTTTTTCTGCTAGATATATCGGAATATAGGAAATGTATAAATAAACGCGAAGACCCAGCGGTTTCGGATAAGCTTTATACAGCGAGAACTGTCCAACTCACCGCCATATAGAGGCGTGAAGCTGAGCTCGTTTCCGCTTCGGAGATTTTCATCGCTAAGTAGTCGCACCGCGCTCTGGTCGTCCAACTACCGCCTCGACGTTGACGACGACGAAATAAAAGCGAGGAATTAACGCATGAATTTTGTAATACGTCGAAAGCGCGATATTTATCCATAAAGTCACTTTGGAACGCGTGAGAAACAAATCTCCATCAACTTTCGAAAAAACCGATTAGCGCGAAATCGTTATTGGGATATCGATAAAAAATTCCGCGAGGTTTTCGTTATATCGGCGTTTTTTCTCAAAATGTTGTTTTTTTTTGTAAACGAGCGACCTAATCTTGAGAATATTTGTTTTTTTCTGCTCGATATATCGGAATATAGGAAATGTATAAATAAACGCGAAGACCCAGCGGTTTCGGATAAGCTTTATACAGCGAGAACTGTCCAACTCACCGCCATATAGAGGCGTGAAGTTGAGCTCGTTTCCGCTTCGGAGATTTTCATCGCTAAGTAGTCGCACCCCGCTCTGGTCGTCCAACTACCGCCTCGACGTTGACGACGACGAAATAAAAGCAATTAACGCATGAATTTTGTAATACGTCGAAAGCGCGATATTTATCCATAAAGTCACTTTGGAACGCGTGAGAAACAAAACTCCATCAACTTTCGAAAAAACCGATTAGCGCGAAATCGTTATTGGGATATCGATAAAAAATTCCGCGAGGTCTTCGTTATATCGGCGTTTTTTCTCAAAATGTTGTTTTTTTTTGTAAACGAGCGACCTAATCTTGAGAATATTTGTTTTTTTCTGCTCGATATATCGGAATATAGGAAATGTATAAATAAACGCGAAGACCCAGCGGTTTCGGATAAGCTTTATACAGCGAGAACTGTCCAACTCACCGCCATATAGAGGCGTGAAGTTGAGCTCGTTTCCGCTTCGGAGATTTTCATCGCTAAGTAGTCGCACCCCGCTCTGGTCGTCCAACTACCGCCTCGACGTTGACGACGACGAAATAAAAGCGAGGAATTAACGCATGAATTTTGTAATACGTCGAAAGCGCGATATTTATCCATAAAGTCACTTTGGAACGCGTGAGAAACAAATCTCCATCAACTTTCGAAAAAACCGATTAGCGCGAAATCGTTATTGGGATATCGATAAAAAATTCCGCGAGGTTTTCGTTATATCGGCGTTTTTTCTCAAAATGTTGTTTTTTTTTGTAAACGAGCGACCTAATCTTGAGAATATTTGTTTTTTTCTGCTCGATATATCGGAATATAGGAAATGTATAAATAAACGCGAAGACCCAGCGGTTTCGGATAAGCTTTATACAGCGAGAACTGTCCAACTCACCGCCATATAGAGGCGTGAAGTTGAGCTCGTTTCCGCTTCGGAGATTTTCATCGCTAAGTAGTCGCACCCCGCTCTGGTCGTCCAACTACCGCCTCGACGTTGACGACGACGAAATAAAAGCAATTAACGCATGAATTTTGTAATACGTCGAAAGCGCGATATTTATCCATAAAGTCACTTTGGAACGCGTGAGAAACAAAACTCCATCAACTTTCGAAAAAACCGATTAGCGCGAAATCGTTATTGGGATATCGATAAAAAATTCCGCGAGGTCTTCGTTATATCGGCGTTTTTTCTCAAAATGTTGTTTTTTTTTGTAAACGAGCGACCTAATCTTGAGAATATTTGTTTTTTTCTGCTCGATATATCGGAATATAGGAAATGTATAAATAAACGCGAAGACCCAGCGGTTTCGGATAAGCTTTATACAGCGAGAACTGTCCAACTCACCGCCATATAGAGGCGTGAAGCTGAGCTCGTTTCCGCTTCGGAGATTTTCATCGCTAAGTAGTCGCACCCCGCTCTGGTCGTCCAACTACCGCCTCGACGTTGACGACGACGAAATAAAAGCGAGGAATTAACGCATGAATTTTGTAATACGTCGAAAGCGCGATATTTATCCATAAAGTCACTTTGGAACGCGTGAGAAACAAATCTCCATCAACTTTCGAAAAAACCGATTAGCGCGAAATCGTTATTGGGATATCGATAAAAAATTCCGCGAGGTTTTCGTTATATCGGCGTTTTTTCTCAAAATGTTGTTTTTTTTTGTAAACGAGCGACCTAATCTTGAGAATTATTGTTTTTTTCTGCTAGATATATCGGAATATAGGAAATGTATAAATAAACGCGAAGACCCAGCGGTTTCGGATAAGCTTTATACAGCGAGAACTGTCCAACTCACCGCCATATAGAGGCGTGAAGCTGAGCTCGTTTCCGCTTCGGAGATTTTCATCGCTAAGTAGTCGCACCGCGCTCTGGTCGTCCAACTACCGCCTCGACGTTGACGACGACGAAATAAAAGCGAGGAATTAACGCATGAATTTTGTAATACGTCGAAAGCGCGATATTTATCCATAAAGTCACTTTGGAACGCGTGAGAAACAAATCTCCATCAACTTTCGAAAAAACCGATTAGCGCGAAATCGTTATTGGGATATCGATAAAAAATTCCGCGAGGTTTTCGTTATATCGGCGTTTTTTCTCAAAATGTTGTTTTTTTTTGTAAACGAGCGACCTAATCTTGAGAATATTTGTTTTTTTCTGCTCGATATATCGGAATATAGGAAATGTATAAATAAACGCGAAGACCCAGCGGTTTCGGATAAGCTTTATACAGCGAGAACTGTCCAACTCACCGCCATATAGAGGCGTGAAGTTGAGCTCGTTTCCGCTTCGGAGATTTTCATCGCTAAGTAGTCGCACCCCGCTCTGGTCGTCCAACTACCGCCTCGACGTTGACGACGACGAAATAAAAGCAATTAACGCATGAATTTTGTAATACGTCGAAAGCGCGATATTTATCCATAAAGTCACTTTGGAACGCGTGAGAAACAAAACTCCATCAACTTTCGAAAAAACCGATTAGCGCGAAATCGTTATTGGGATATCGATAAAAAATTCCGCGAGGTCTTCGTTATATCGGCGTTTTTTCTCAAAATGTTGTTTTTTTTTGTAAACGAGCGACCTAATCTTGAGAATATTTGTTTTTTTCTGCTCGATATATCGGAATATAGGAAATGTATAAATAAACGCGAAGACCCAGCGGTTTCGGATAAGCTTTATACAGCGAGAACTGTCCAACTCACCGCCATATAGAGGCGTGAAGTTGAGCTCGTTTCCGCTTCGGAGATTTTCATCGCTAAGTAGTCGCACCCCGCTCTGGTCGTCCAACTACCGCCTCGACGTTGACGACGACGAAATAAAAGCGAGGAATTAACGCATGAATTTTGTAATACGTCGAAAGCGCGATATTTATCCATAAAGTCACTTTGGAACGCGTGAGAAACAAATCTCCATCAACTTTCGAAAAAACCGATTAGCGCGAAATCGTTATTGGGATATCGATAAAAAATTCCGCGAGGTTTTCGTTATATCGGCGTTTTTTCTCAAAATGTTGTTTTTTTTTGTAAACGAGCGACCTAATCTTGAGAATATTTGTTTTTTTCTGCTCGATATATCGGAATATAGGAAATGTATAAATAAACGCGAAGACCCAGCGGTTTCGGATAAGCTTTATACAGCGAGAACTGTCCAACTCACCGCCATATAGAGGCGTGAAGTTGAGCTCGTTTCCGCTTCGGAGATTTTCATCGCTAAGTAGTCGCACCCCGCTCTGGTCGTCCAACTACCGCCTCGACGTTGACGACGACGAAATAAAAGCAATTAACGCATGAATTTTGTAATACGTCGAAAGCGCGATATTTATCCATAAAGTCACTTTGGAACGCGTGAGAAACAAAACTCCATCAACTTTCGAAAAAACCGATTAGCGCGAAATCGTTATTGGGATATCGATAAAAAATTCCGCGAGGTCTTCGTTATATCGGCGTTTTTTCTCAAAATGTTGTTTTTTTTTGTAAACGAGCGACCTAATCTTGAGAATATTTGTTTTTTTCTGCTCGATATATCGGAATATAGGAAATGTATAAATAAACGCGAAGACCCAGCGGTTTCGGATAAGCTTTATACAGCGAGAACTGTCCAACTCACCGCCATATAGAGGCGTGAAGCTGAGCTCGTTTCCGCTTCGGAGATTTTCATCGCTAAGTAGTCGCACCCCGCTCTGGTCGTCCAACTACCGCCTCGACGTTGACGACGACGAAATAAAAGCGAGGAATTAACGCATGAATTTTGTAATACGTCGAAAGCGCGATATTTATCCATAAAGTCACTTTGGAACGCGTGAGAAACAAATCTCCATCAACTTTCGAAAAAACCGATTAGCGCGAAATCGTTATTGGGATATCGATAAAAAATTCCGCGAGGTTTTCGTTATATCGGCGTTTTTTCTCAAAATGTTGTTTTTTTTTGTAAACGAGCGACCTAATCTTGAGAATTATTGTTTTTTTCTGCTAGATATATCGGAATATAGGAAATGTATAAATAAACGCGAAGACCCAGCGGTTTCGGATAAGCTTTATACAGCGAGAACTGTCCAACTCACCGCCATATAGAGGCGTGAAGCTGAGCTCGTTTCCGCTTCGGAGATTTTCATCGCTAAGTAGTCGCACCGCGCTCTGGTCGTCCAACTACCGCCTCGACGTTGACGACGACGAAATAAAAGCGAGGAATTAACGCATGAATTTTGTAATACGTCGAAAGCGCGATATTTATCCATAAAGTCACTTTGGAACGCGTGAGAAACAAATCTCCATCAACTTTCGAAAAAACCGATTAGCGCGAAATCGTTATTGGGATATCGATAAAAAATTCCGCGAGGTTTTCGTTATATCGGCGTTTTTTCTCAAAATGTTGTTTTTTTTTGTAAACGAGCGACCTAATCTTGAGAATATTTGTTTTTTTCTGCTCGATATATCGGAATATAGGAAATGTATAAATAAACGCGAAGACCCAGCGGTTTCGGATAAGCTTTATACAGCGAGAACTGTCCAACTCACCGCCATATAGAGGCGTGAAGTTGAGCTCGTTTCCGCTTCGGAGATTTTCATCGCTAAGTAGTCGCACCCCGCTCTGGTCGTCCAACTACCGCCTCGACGTTGACGACGACGAAATAAAAGCAATTAACGCATGAATTTTGTAATACGTCGAAAGCGCGATATTTATCCATAAAGTCACTTTGGAACGCGTGAGAAACAAAACTCCATCAACTTTCGAAAAAACCGATTAGCGCGAAATCGTTATTGGGATATCGATAAAAAATTCCGCGAGGTCTTCGTTATATCGGCGTTTTTTCTCAAAATGTTGTTTTTTTTTGTAAACGAGCGACCTAATCTTGAGAATATTTGTTTTTTTCTGCTCGATATATCGGAATATAGGAAATGTATAAATAAACGCGAAGACCCAGCGGTTTCGGATAAGCTTTATACAGCGAGAACTGTCCAACTCACCGCCATATAGAGGCGTGAAGCTGAGCTCGTTTCCGCTTCGGAGATTTTCATCGCTAAGTAGTCGCACCCCGCTCTGGTCGTCCAACTACCGCCTCGACGTTGACGACGACGAAATAAAAGCGAGGAATTAACGCATGAATTTTGTAATACGTCGAAAGCGCGATATTTATCCATAAAGTCACTTTGGAACGCGTGAGAAACAAATCTCCATCAACTTTCGAAAAAACCGATTAGCGCGAAATCGTTATTGGGATATCGATAAAAAATTCCGCGAGGTTTTCGTTATATCGGCGTTTTTTCTCAAAATGTTGTTTTTTTTTGTAAACGAGCGACCTAATCTTGAGAATTATTGTTTTTTTCTGCTAGATATATCGGAATATAGGAAATGTATAAATAAACGCGAAGACCCAGCGGTTTCGGATAAGCTTTATACAGCGAGAACTGTCCAACTCACCGCCATATAGAGGCGTGAAGCTGAGCTCGTTTCCGCTTCGGAGATTTTCATCGCTAAGTAGTCGCACCGCGCTCTGGTCGTCCAACTACCGCCTCGACGTTGACGACGACGAAATAAAAGCGAGGAATTAACGCATGAATTTTGTAATACGTCGAAAGCGCGATATTTATCCATAAAGTCACTTTGGAACGCGTGAGAAACAAATCTCCATCAACTTTCGAAAAAACCGATTAGCGCGAAATCGTTATTGGGATATCGATAAAAAATTCCGCGAGGTTTTCGTTATATCGGCGTTTTTTCTCAAAATGTTGTTTTTTTTTGTAAACGAGCGACCTAATCTTGAGAATATTTGTTTTTTTCTGCTCGATATATCGGAATATAGGAAATGTATAAATAAACGCGAAGACCCAGCGGTTTCGGATAAGCTTTATACAGCGAGAACTGTCCAACTCACCGCCATATAGAGGCGTGAAGTTGAGCTCGTTTCCGCTTCGGAGATTTTCATCGCTAAGTAGTCGCACCCCGCTCTGGTCGTCCAACTACCGCCTCGACGTTGACGACGACGAAATAAAAGCAATTAACGCATGAATTTTGTAATACGTCGAAAGCGCGATATTTATCCATAAAGTCACTTTGGAACGCGTGAGAAACAAAACTCCATCAACTTTCGAAAAAACCGATTAGCGCGAAATCGTTATTGGGATATCGATAAAAAATTCCGCGAGGTCTTCGTTATATCGGCGTTTTTTCTCAAAATGTTGTTTTTTTTTGTAAACGAGCGACCTAATCTTGAGAATATTTGTTTTTTTCTGCTCGATATATCGGAATATAGGAAATGTATAAATAAACGCGAAGACCCAGCGGTTTCGGATAAGCTTTATACAGCGAGAACTGTCCAACTCACCGCCATATAGAGGCGTGAAGCTGAGCTCGTTTCCGCTTCGGAGATTTTCATCGCTAAGTAGTCGCACCCCGCTCTGGTCGTCCAACTACCGCCTCGACGTTGACGACGACGAAATAAAAGCGAGGAATTAACGCATGAATTTTGTAATACGTCGAAAGCGCGATATTTATCCATAAAGTCACTTTGGAACGCGTGAGAAACAAATCTCCATCAACTTTCGAAAAAACCGATTAGCGCGAAATCGTTATTGGGATATCGATAAAAAATTCCGCGAGGTTTTCGTTATATCGGCGTTTTTTCTCAAAATGTTGTTTTTTTTTGTAAACGAGCGACCTAATCTTGAGAATTATTGTTTTTTTCTGCTAGATATATCGGAATATAGGAAATGTATAAATAAACGCGAAGACCCAGCGGTTTCGGATAAGCTTTATACAGCGAGAACTGTCCAACTCACCGCCATATAGAGGCGTGAAGCTGAGCTCGTTTCCGCTTCGGAGATTTTCATCGCTAAGTAGTCGCACCGCGCTCTGGTCGTCCAACTACCGCCTCGACGTTGACGACGACGAAATAAAAGCGAGGAATTAACGCATGAATTTTGTAATACGTCGAAAGCGCGATATTTATCCATAAAGTCACTTTGGAACGCGTGAGAAACAAATCTCCATCAACTTTCGAAAAAACCGATTAGCGCGAAATCGTTATTGGGATATCGATAAAAAATTCCGCGAGGTTTTCGTTATATCGGCGTTTTTTCTCAAAATGTTGTTTTTTTTTGTAAACGAGCGACCTAATCTTGAGAATATTTGTTTTTTTCTGCTCGATATATCGGAATATAGGAAATGTATAAATAAACGCGAAGACCCAGCGGTTTCGGATAAGCTTTATACAGCGAGAACTGTCCAACTCACCGCCATATAGAGGCGTGAAGTTGAGCTCGTTTCCGCTTCGGAGATTTTCATCGCTAAGTAGTCGCACCCCGCTCTGGTCGTCCAACTACCGCCTCGACGTTGACGACGACGAAATAAAAGCAATTAACGCATGAATTTTGTAATACGTCGAAAGCGCGATATTTATCCATAAAGTCACTTTGGAACGCGTGAGAAACAAAACTCCATCAACTTTCGAAAAAACCGATTAGCGCGAAATCGTTATTGGGATATCGATAAAAAATTCCGCGAGGTCTTCGTTATATCGGCGTTTTTTCTCAAAATGTTGTTTTTTTTTGTAAACGAGCGACCTAATCTTGAGAATATTTGTTTTTTTCTGCTCGATATATCGGAATATAGGAAATGTATAAATAAACGCGAAGACCCAGCGGTTTCGGATAAGCTTTATACAGCGAGAACTGTCCAACTCACCGCCATATAGAGGCGTGAAGCTGAGCTCGTTTCCGCTTCGGAGATTTTCATCGCTAAGTAGTCGCACCGCGCTCTGGTCGTCCAACTACCGCCTCGACGTTGACGACGACGAAATAAAAGCGAGGAATTAACGCATGAATTTTGTAATACGTCGAAAGCGCGATATTTATCCATAAAGTCACTTTGGAACGCGTGAGAAACAAATCTCCATCAACTTTCGAAAAAACCGATTAGCGCGAAATCGTTATTGGGATATCGATAAAAAATTCCGCGAGGTTTTCGTTATATCGGCGTTTTTTCTCAAAATGTTGTTTTTTTTTGTAAACGAGCGACCTAATCTTGAGAATTATTGTTTTTTTCTGCTAGATATATCGGAATATAGGAAATGTATAAATAAACGCGAAGACCCAGCGGTTTCGGATAAGCTTTATACAGCGAGAACTGTCCAACTCACCGCCATATAGAGGCGTGAAGCTGAGCTCGTTTCCGCTTCGGAGATTTTCATCGCTAAGTAGTCGCACCGCGCTCTGGTCGTCCAACTACCGCCTCGACGTTGACGACGACGAAATAAAAGCGAGGAATTAACGCATGAATTTTGTAATACGTCGAAAGCGCGATATTTATCCATAAAGTCACTTTGGAACGCGTGAGAAACAAATCTCCATCAACTTTCGAAAAAACCGATTAGCGCGAAATCGTTATTGGGATATCGATAAAAAATTCCGCGAGGTTTTCGTTATATCGGCGTTTTTTCTCAAAATGTTGTTTTTTTTTGTAAACGAGCGACCTAATCTTGAGAATATTTGTTTTTTTCTGCTCGATATATCGGAATATAGGAAATGTATAAATAAACGCGAAGACCCAGCGGTTTCGGATAAGCTTTATACAGCGAGAACTGTCCAACTCACCGCCATATAGAGGCGTGAAGTTGAGCTCGTTTCCGCTTCGGAGATTTTCATCGCTAAGTAGTCGCACCCCGCTCTGGTCGTCCAACTACCGCCTCGACGTTGACGACGACGAAATAAAAGCAATTAACGCATGAATTTTGTAATACGTCGAAAGCGCGATATTTATCCATAAAGTCACTTTGGAACGCGTGAGAAACAAAACTCCATCAACTTTCGAAAAAACCGATTAGCGCGAAATCGTTATTGGGATATCGATAAAAAATTCCGCGAGGTCTTCGTTATATCGGCGTTTTTTCTCAAAATGTTGTTTTTTTTTGTAAACGAGCGACCTAATCTTGAGAATATTTGTTTTTTTCTGCTCGATATATCGGAATATAGGAAATGTATAAATAAACGCGAAGACCCAGCGGTTTCGGATAAGCTTTATACAGCGAGAACTGTCCAACTCACCGCCATATAGAGGCGTGAAGCTGAGCTCGTTTCCGCTTCGGAGATTTTCATCGCTAAGTAGTCGCACCCCGCTCTGGTCGTCCAACTACCGCCTCGACGTTGACGACGACGAAATAAAAGCGAGGAATTAACGCATGAATTTTGTAATACGTCGAAAGCGCGATATTTATCCATAAAGTCACTTTGGAACGCGTGAGAAACAAATCTCCATCAACTTTCGAAAAAACCGATTAGCGCGAAATCGTTATTGGGATATCGATAAAAAATTCCGCGAGGTTTTCGTTATATCGGCGTTTTTTCTCAAAATGTTGTTTTTTTTTGTAAACGAGCGACCTAATCTTGAGAATTATTGTTTTTTTCTGCTAGATATATCGGAATATAGGAAATGTATAAATAAACGCGAAGACCCAGCGGTTTCGGATAAGCTTTATACAGCGAGAACTGTCCAACTCACCGCCATATAGAGGCGTGAAGCTGAGCTCGTTTCCGCT
Organism: Heteropelma amictum; assembly: GCA_959613375.1. Taxonomy (NCBI): domain Eukaryota; kingdom Metazoa; phylum Arthropoda; class Insecta; order Hymenoptera; family Ichneumonidae; genus Heteropelma; species Heteropelma amictum. Next base: position 17,951,638 of record OY390723.1, read on the forward strand.
TCGGAGATTTTCATCGCTAAGTAGTCGCACCGCGCTCTGGTCGTCCAACTACCGCCTCGACGTTGACGACGACGAAATAAAAGCGAGGAATTAACGCATGAATTTTGTAATACGTCGAAAGCGCGATATTTATCCATAAAGTCACTTTGGAACGCGTGAGAAACAAATCTCCATCAACTTTCGAAAAAACCGATTAGCGCGAAATCGTTATTGGGATATCGATAAAAAATTCCGCGAGGTTTTCGTTATATCGGCGTTTTTTCTCAAAATGTTGTTTTTTTTTGTAAACGAGCGACCTAATCTTGAGAATATTTGTTTTTTTCTGCTCGATATATCGGAATATAGGAAATGTATAAATAAACGCGAAGACCCAGCGGTTTCGGATAAGCTTTATACAGCGAGAACTGTCCAACTCACCGCCATATAGAGGCGTGAAGTTGAGCTCGTTTCCGCTTCGGAGATTTTCATCGCTAAGTAGTCGCACCCCGCTCTGGTCGTCCAACTACCGCCTCGACGTTGACGACGACGAAATAAAAGCAATTAACGCATGAATTTTGTAATACGTCGAAAGCGCGATATTTATCCATAAAGTCACTTTGGAACGCGTGAGAAACAAAACTCCATCAACTTTCGAAAAAACCGATTAGCGCGAAATCGTTATTGGGATATCGATAAAAAATTCCGCGAGGTCTTCGTTATATCGGCGTTTTTTCTCAAAATGTTGTTTTTTTTTGTAAACGAGCGACCTAATCTTGAGAATATTTGTTTTTTTCTGCTCGATATATCGGAATATAGGAAATGTATAAATAAACGCGAAGACCCAGCGGTTTCGGATAAGCTTTATACAGCGAGAACTGTCCAACTCACCGCCATATAGAGGCGTGAAGCTGAGCTCGTTTCCGCTTCGGAGATTTTCATCGCTAAGTAGTCGCACCCCGCTCTGGTCGTCCAACTACCGCCTCGACGTTGACGACGACGAAATAAAAGCGAGGAATTAACGCATGAATTTTGTAATACGTCGAAAGCGCGATATTTATCCATAAAGTCACTTTGGAACGCGTGAGAAACAAATCTCCATCAACTTTCGAAAAAACCGATTAGCGCGAAATCGTTATTGGGATATCGATAAAAAATTCCGCGAGGTTTTCGTTATATCGGCGTTTTTTCTCAAAATGTTGTTTTTTTTTGTAAACGAGCGACCTAATCTTGAGAATTATTGTTTTTTTCTGCTAGATATATCGGAATATAGGAAATGTATAAATAAACGCGAAGACCAAGCAGTTTCGGATAAGCTGAAGACGAGCGAGAGCAGCGAGAAATATCACGAGTCAATATCACGCTTGGATGATCGTCGAGTATGGACTCAATAGGCGTTAGATCGTTTGTTATGTATAATATACATATAAAATAAGAGAGATAGGTGATTCTGAGCGATGAGAAGAAATTTTCAAGGAAAAATACGAATTTTTGCCCAGTCGTACGAGAATAACACGGCCGGACCTGATTTTTGCGGTTCGAACGGTGGACAATTTTCTTTTTTTTTTCAGCATTCCCACAAGTGAATTTATCAGACTTCCCAGGAGGTGTGTAATCCCCCAAGAGGCTCGCTCTCTCGCAGCCCCCTTGACCTCAACTGGGCCATGGAAGTAATTCAAAAGTGAACCACAGGTTTACGGTCAAACGCAAAAAAGAAACGATCGATTTAAAAAAAGACTGTCGCAGCAGCCTTTTCTCTTTGATAAAGAAAACCGAGGAGAATAAATATCCGGCATGCATGCGTAATGCTTCGTTTCATTCGTCAAGGATCGAAATAATAACAAATTATATCAGTCAACGCAACAGAAACGATCCAAATAAATGCAAAAAACCTGCTCGCGATGACAAATATAAACGTCTTGTAGAAATAAAAGAGTTTCGCTTTTGGGCAAAAAAAATTGATACAAAAAGCAAAAAACTACGTCAAATTTACATCCGGTTATTGATTAATATTTGATCGTGTTAAATCCATCATAATCTTTTTATATTCACTTGATTTTAAATTGCATTTACGATTGAAATTACGTCACTTTAAAATAAAGATTATTAAACATGCAATTCACGCTCGATAAAATTGTCAGTATGACACTTGATACCCTTCACTATGTCATGTCATTGTACTCTCATTATATGGTCGTTGGATGCAGGGATTTTTTCTTGTGCTCCTACAAGCTCCTATCCACGTTTGGTACGGCAGAAAATTTTTTCTGGACATTTCTCGAGCCCCAAAGATTCATGGTTTCGTATAATTTGTGTACCAGCGAAACTCATCGTTCTGTGAAAACCTAGCATTGAGCCTGTTGCGTTTCACGTCTCACCTGCTTCTTGTCTATGAACTTGAAGTTTGCATCGTTGCATACAAGCTCCTATTCACGTTTGGTACGGCAGAAAATTTTTTCTGGACATTTCTCGAGCCCCAAAGATTCATGGTTTCGTATAATTTGTGTACCAGCGAAACTCATCGTTCTGTGAAAACCTAGCATTGAGCCTGTTGCGTTTCACGTCTCACCTGCTTCTTGTCTATGAACTTGAAGTTTGCATCGTTGGACCTCAACGAAATATCGGATTTCCTCAAGTTTTTACACTCAACTTTTCTGACTTTTCATTATATTTTCTATCATTCTTCAGGAGTGTCATAACTTCGAAAAATTGCTGAGAAAAATTTAGCAAATCGTCAAATATTGACGATACCAAAAAAGTGTATCGTACATTTCGTTGGATTCCAGCGATGCAAACTTCAAAATCGTTCTTGTCTGCCCGAACCGCCTCTCTGCTACTCGCTCTCTCTCTCAATCTCGAAAACGACTCTCGGATTAATACAAAAACAACTGACAAACGGCAATATGAGAATTGTCAAAAAAAAAACCCGATTATTGAAAATATTGTTTTGCATCCTTGATATTTAAGAAATTTTAAATTATTCTTACAGGAAAATGTTATTACTTATACATTTCTTTGAGTCATTTTGACGTTTTCGAGGTGTACAACGGCCGAAAGCACCAATTTCCGGACCTCCAAAATCGACGCAGTTTTTTTTCTGTTTTGCACAGAAAGACGTCACAATTGATATATATTTCGGCACAACCTTGGCACTCTCGAGCATTGACGAGATAGAATTTCTTGTTTATCTAAATTTTTAATTCAGTTTGTGGCGCAGCTCGGAACAAACTGAGCCGAATTCAGGCCAATTTTCGTTTTTTCGAAAAACCAATACGACTGGGCTAACTTCAAGGACACAAAAAAGGGATGAACGAGAATGGATGAGAAATGTGCACATCGCCAGCGACTCGGGAAAAAAATGTCTGTAAATTGAGCGACAGCGTCATTATTTCGATGAAAAAGTTCCGAAAAAAATGGAAAATCGTGCGATCCACGCTGGTGTAAGATTTCCCGATGCACTGGATTCTCCGTTGATGCCCTCGTGTACCTCGTAATATCTATTTAGAGTGAAATTCGCGATGTCACCACGATATTATCACGAATTATCGATTCCTGTATTTTCAGCGTCACTTTAGCTGATATGGAAATACCTGCTTGTTTTACATTCATGTCGCGAATGAGTGAGCACGTCTCTCCGTATATTACGCAGAATATCGTTGAAACACACCGCAATTTATCTGATTTAATTATTCATTCCAGAGACAAACGTTCGATAACATTAAAAATGTCGCAGTCGGTCATAAATTCGTTCAAAAACTCAACATTGAGCGTATTTCAAAGCCTCAAAGGATATTACGTGCTGCATTCGAGGTTTCTCACGAAAAAAAAAGTAGTCCGATAAACAGTCGATACAAAAAACGTTCGGGTCAAACGAAAAGGTGGAAAAGCATTTTTTTCCCTGCATTTTCCGACCTCGCGAAGCGCAGTCGAATTAGTAAATAAATATTCAAGTAAAATTTGAAATAATTCGAAAAAAGAACTCGATTTTTCTGTCGAAAATTCTTCGGTGTCAGTGACGTTGGAACTCGTTTTATTCGTTCGATATTCAAAGGCGATTTTCACCGCTGAAGCAGCATTCGCGATATTAGATCAGCGACCCGAAGATTATTTCGTGTATCCGTAAACCGTATACCTACATATGATAACTATAAAATCCGAATGTACGTGTATGATACACGTATACTTTTTTTTTCGTCGTTGAACGGAATTCTGCTATCTCGAAAATCATTTTGCCCCCGCGAGACGTACCCAAGACGCTTTACGATCTTTCGTCGGTCTATCGAACCTTCGGGAATACGACGCGTAGTAGTAAAAAAAAAAACCTTTCGTCACGCCTGATGGAGAAAAGCTCGATCCTACGAGCGCAGAAACTACGATTCTCGGAATAAAACTTTACCCACGAAATCTCGTACCGTCATGAACGGGTTTTAGCGTGTATATGTGTGTGTGTGTGTGAGTGTGTGTGTGTGAAAGTAGATACGAGATTGGTGGAAAAAAAAGTCCTATGAAAACGGAAAGGTCGGAAAAAATGTTCTCTCCGCAATTCCAACGTGATGAAAATTCATTATTATTCTCGCTGGACAAGAATAACTCTTACGAGCGAAATTTTCACGCACCACTACCGCAGAAAATTCCGATAGCGCGTTCGAGAGTAAAAAAAATTTTCGATTTTTTTCCAGTGTTCTAAAGTTTGACGATTATCAAAATAGAGTTAACGAGTTTCCCTACGGTATTTCTTTGGAGGAAACTCGGTTTTCTGTAATTGACATTGTTGAATTTTGATATTAATTATGCTTACAATTATTTGTGAATTATAATCTTATTCAAATCTGAGGGCATTGTTTTTTTATTCTTGATGTAAAACTCGAAATCCAGCGATTTTCTTATTTACAATTTGAAAAACGGTCACGCGCGTTAACTGAAAAGTACAGCAAGACTTGAAGCTGTTTTAATTAATATTTTCGGTGCAAATTTCTTGTTTTGAAAATTTTAAATCATTCTGTTACGACTAATTTCTTATACGATTTTTCATTAAAAAATTATTCTCAATTTCAATTTTCGCTTTCGAAAACGAAACCGTTCGACTTTTCAGTCGTTTTCTTCGTGTGTGTATATACCTACCGAAAGTAAATAAATCATGCTGAAGCTTTCGATATTCCGGCCGCCATTTTTACTGTTGTCGAAGTTTTTATAGTAGAATTCAACAAAGTTACTTACCAAATGTTTTCGATCAACCGCCAGCCTTTGTGAATCCTTAAAATTCGTCCGACTCGCGACCTTCACGTTCCCCTTCCGTCTCGTGAGCTTCGCCGTTCCACTCGCGAGATAGCGATGTATATCAAACGATTCACTGCAATTTTCAATGCTTCTTCACGTCATCACAAAAACAACACAATAATAACTCGATGAAAATTCTTCACTCGACACAATTAAACTTTTCACGGCTCACTTTGAATGTTGACACTTTTTATCGCGAAAAAAAGGATAAATATAAATGGCGGGATACTCATGATACTGGTTTTCACATACCACAAAAAAGCCTTCTCCCCTCCCTCTTCGTGTATTACGTTTATTTTACACTGTAGACGACTGTAAAACAATGGCCGTGCACGTGTGGAACAACGGGGACGTTTGTTGTTAGGTCAATTGCTTCCCGTGCTTCACCCAAAACATGCTTCTTCACGTCATTAAAAAAACAACACAACAATAACTCGATAGAAATTCTTCACTCGGCACAATTAAACTTTTCACGGCTCACTTTGAATGTTGACACTTTTGATCGCGAAAAAAAAGGAAAAATGAAAATGGCGGAATACTCATGATACCGGTTTTCACATACTATAAAAAAAGCCTTCTCCCCTCTTCGTGTATTACGTTTATTTTACACTGTAGACGACTGTAAAACAATGGCCGTGCACGTGCGGAACAACGGGGACGATTGTTATTGGGTCAATTGCTTCCCGTGCTTTACGCAAAACACGCACTCTCGCGAATCCTCCGGCAGTACACTGATGAATCGTGCAAAAAAAACGGGAAGGCAGTGACGACTAATTATTATTTTATACACATACGCTAACGCCGGAAGTTCAGTGGTGCGTTTCCGAACTAACTGGCGCATAACTTCGCGATTCAAGTGGCGCTTCGAGCGCTAAATGACGTTAATTGTATTCAAAGGCTAATTGAAACAAACGTCGTCAAACAAATAAAGAATTAAAAATACACATCAACATTCATCCAACCTCTTTTCACGCTACACAAGAGACACTCCTTACGAATCCTTTCGTGCATTGCGTCATTGAAAAAGTCAAAAAGGCAACTAAATTTTTGGCTGAAAAACTTTACGGACCACTTCCGGTCTGGTTTCCGTGGTTTGGCGAGTCAGGTGGCGCTGTGAGCGTTTTATCACCCACTGTTGATTGGTCGAATGCTGATACGATTTTAACGTTTCAGTAAAACATTACTGCGAATTAATAAAATCGAGACGCGTTTATAAGAAATTTTGATAATCTGGGTTAATGCAAAGTTATCCGAAAAATTATTAAACTACCGGAAGCTGTAACAATTATTTAATCCTTCAGGAGAAACGCCATTAACTGCGGACGAGGGAAAACGGCAAAAATAAATTCAAAAGTATCACCAGTCGAAAAATTTTTTCCGCGACTTCTCCAAATTCCCGTTGAAAATAAATTTTGGACGAACCTGTATGTAAATCGAATATGGCGTACAGCTTCGTTCTGCATGCATAACGTCCGCCCAAACGTACGATATCGACTTCTCACAGTCAGTTCCGCGTGATTCCAAAAAGAATCTTGAAATAATAAATTTCTTAATTTGATTTCGACATCCCTTGAAATGAAAGAAAAAACATAAAGCACTAGAATCTATAGACAGACTCTGCAATTGAACTTGACAAAATGTATGACCAACCATACACTTACCAACCGTTGGTACTCACACAAAATGAGTTTCACAGCAAAAATTTGTCAAAACTCCGTGGATTTGCTTTGCAAAAATGTTTCGAAAAAAATGCTATAATATATTGATAATTTACAAAAAATGTTGATATTTCCAAAATAATCCAAGATCATATTCTTCGGCACATTGTTTCTCTCAATATTCAAAGGGAAGGCGAACACTCAGTCTTTCGATACTGACTTTGAACAAACATTCATAATAGTTGCAATTCAAAATGAAAAAAAAAAAAACATTTGTTCAATGTTCGAATTACTCGTGTTTCAGGGTCGCGGATCGCAAGCTCCAGTCGGAGCTTGGTCCAGACAACCGCGATGGACAAAGAATTGTCAATCTCACTTGCAATCATACTAATGATCGGTGGTGTGACGATAACCGCGCTTCTAGTCTGTTACGCTTGCATATTTCGAGATTTGTGCTGCAGACGTGACGATCGTTCGAAGAAGAGACGCAGAAATGCATGCGACAGTCCAGCCCGCGGTTCGGATGATCTCGGCAGACCGCGTTTCGACACGATTCCACTTAACGACATCACGCAAGCGGATAGTATGCCCACGGAATCGGAAAAAGTATGATAAACATCGAGAACGACGAGACGTTCGTGCCGGACAAAAGAATATTGGCGTCGAAGAATACAATGAAAAGAAATATCGTCCAGGCAGAGAACAAAAATGTAATAATTCGAAACATGTCTGCATACTTGTAAACGTTTCGATTTATATATGTACAACATTTTTTATACATGGAAACATGTGTAATAAAAAAAACCAATGTCCGATAAAAAAAACGAAACAAAAACCCAATTTTTTCCATCTTGCTCAACGCAACGGTAAAAACGCAGCGAAGCATCTCTGGGAGGAATTTCCGTAGTCTAGTTCAATGGACTCGATCAATTGTTTCGTATATAAAATAAATGTATATATTCCATTTTCCGATATTATCATTATTTTGTAACGTTGTGGAAGTTCGATCCCGAACTTCCGATAAAAGATATTTTTTATTTACACATATCTATATATGTATATCCCTGCCGTGTATATTCTGGTAACTTTGTTGACATTCCCGGTCGAGCTTATCGACGAAAAGAACACGATTTTCTCTTTTCTTTATTCTCCTCCATCTTTGGGCAGACGGTAACCGAGCAGCGAGAAGAGGCAGCCCGGTGGTCGGGTCCAAATTTTGACGTAACGATGTTTTCCGCTTGACTAGCTGATTTGATTGTTGAACTGTTGCAATACGGAGAGAACCACGTCTCGTAATGTCTGGAATACGGAATTTTATGCTGATTATGGTTTTTCCTCTTTTTTTCTCTGCACGAAGGAGAAATGCAAAAATTTATGCGATCAATGTTAATTAAAATTTTCATTAAATAATTGATCCTTAAACTTATTTTTCACAGTACAATGTTCTCCTTTCCAATCAAAGGCGGTTTATTCAGCGGAATTATATCGTACGTTAACACTTTGCAGATTACAGTAATTCTACAATGATGATCACTTTCCGCCCTCTTGCGTGGATTTTGTGAATCGAAAGGAACGTACTAATCAAACGTTCATTTAAAATTGGAACGTTTTAGCCAGTTTGGAGCCTGGTTTGTTTAAATTTTCAATCAGGTTTGCTCTAAAGCGATGTTTCTTATAAAATACCAACCTGAGGTTTACAGTGCTCCTCTAACCAACTGAAGACACAGCCGGACAACTCGGCAAAATTGGCGACGGATATATTGTTGAACGTTAGAAACAGCCGTTCCATGATTGCTTGAAACTGCAAACGAATGATAATTTTCACTCGATAACGAACATTCAGCGGTCTTGATTTACATTTGCTTAACGTTCACTGTTATATTTTAATTAATGCGAAAGTCAACGCGACTGAATTGTTGCATACTCGATCAGGAATGACATAATAGCGCGAATCGCATTTGAATTACCACTTGAAATTTGGTCTCGTCGGAAACCCTCATCTCCGCGTGTCCCGGTTCCGTCTGATGCGCTTTGACAATTTGCTCGTAATTAGCTTGCATTATTCTGAGCGCGACGACTTCCTTCCTCAGCGCGTTTCTCTCCTCCTCTTGTTTCTTCTTCTGTTGCAACAAGAATTGTATATAATCAATGGACTTTTGCAAGACGGTGGCTTTCGAAAGTTTGTATCCGGAGGAGTCTGTGTGTTGGCAAGTCGGCACGAGATCCTGAAGAGAGTCGTAACCTTTCTTAATGGCATCTCGTCGCTTTTGTTCCGCCTGAGTATGAGCCTCCCTACGACGCTCCTTGTAGCTTATAGTCGAGTTTTTATTATCGCTATCTTCGTCCTCTGAAATTCATTCACCTGCGGCTAATTCATCTAAAAATCTTTAAACGACACGTCGATATTCTCCACAAATGTTTTTTTCCACAACAGAGGCTATATTTCTATCCGCGTTGAATTGAGCTTTCATCGACATAAAAAGCGTTTATTTTATAGATCGTTGAAGGAAAAAGTAAAAAATGTTACTCTCCGAGAATACATTTCAGTGATTTCGTCTCGAAATGATGACTTACCCGTATTATGCGCCGATGACGAAGGAGTATTCACGGATCCCGTACTGCTGCATCGTGAAAATGTATAACGTTCCGTAGGACTCGAAGGTTCCAATTTCATGTCGCCGTCGGAAGCGTTTTTGCTGTTTCCGATTCTGACGATTTGACCATCTGCAATTGCATGGTATTTTGTATCGCTCGGCGGATAAGATTGTTATCCTATTGCAACGTGATTATCGAGCATTGTTTTTTTATACTGTATCTTATCGGTATCAACGATAAAAATACGAGGTACATAATGTACTGACACAAAAAAGATAACGATAAAACATTCATGATTACTATAATTATTGCAATAAATATATCAAGATCCACAGAATTATATGATGTGAGAAAACGTTAATAATGAAAAGTGAACAAAGAGTATAGGACTGCTATCATCGTGATAGAATTGAATAGGGGTAATAATATAATGATAATAAAGGCTGAATATTTTGAAATATAGGCAAGAATTTTAAGCAGATGTTAAAACGATCTGAGCGGATAGAAAGGAGATGGGTAAAGAAAAAGATCATAAATACGAAAAACGCAATAATGTGGTTAAATTGACACGAAATTCACTCACGCGTCTCGTTACAATCCTTGAACGACATATTTTCGGCCATAACACTCGCAACTGCACTCGGCTGTTTTTTTATTTCTTTCTGTTCTCTCTTTCTTATTTCTCAATATTTACAAACGTTCCGAGAGCACCGAGAGACGTTCGAGGCTGTGTAGCCAGAGGAAAGGTTTAAAAAATGAATGAAAAAAAGATCTCGCGTCGCAATAGGGTTACGACCGTTACGACGGCGGAAAAACGAGTATTTTGGAGAAACATGGAACCTTATCTCCCTTTTTCTATCCACGGAGATTGAGCGTCCATCAAGGACGTTTAATCGTATAGTTTTGGGACGCGTAATCATGACATCACGATTAAAAAAAAAAGACGTGAAAACGGAACAAAACAAATTTCTCAACGCGAGATTGATTCTCAGTGGCGGCCATGTTGAATCTGTGGAAAAGCAGCGACGCAAAAGTAAAGCAACGCCGATCAGCGCCACGGGAAAAGGCGCAAGTAAAAAAGCATAATATACGCGTATAACGAAGGGGACTGTCAAAACGGAACCACGTGGGCTTCCCTTTGACATTTCCTGCGGGCCTACTCCGAAACTACCGTCTTTGTTTACATTTTCGACAAAGTTATTTCTGTTAATACGTCGTCTATTTATGATTATTCTCAATCGGAAAAACGGTTGTACCCGACTTTATTAATTTGTTGTAATTATTATCTGTGTAATTCCACGATTTCAACTGTCCATATGGAACAAACCCGGAAAAGGAACGACGACGTTTGCAATAATGCAAACGACAATGCGAACGACAGCTGCAATAATGGCACGAGTCATAGGTGGGAAGGGTAAAAATTAATCCCTGACAGAGAGCGGATGCGCAATGAGAATTCCATATTTGTTTGAACAAGAAATCTGTTAAATTATGTTTATTGTAAGATGTATCGAATATATATATTTACAATCGCTTCAGTACACATAAAAAGGAAAAAAGGGACATCGTTGACACTTTATCGCAAGATTTATTAGACATTTGTTTTCAATGTTTATCGTTATCGCGTTTTCTCAACTTGGAATTGGCATTTCTATACAATATCCGCCAAAATCTCATGCGCATTATGCAACTTTCTCTTTTTCCTTCTTATTTTATTAGAATTTTTTGCAGCAAACGCGACGAGACATGAGTTTGCCTGCGTAACAGATTCTAATTCGTCTGCATTAATTACGAAAATTCCTTACAAATAAAAAAAAATTCACAAAATTAACCTTGATTCGCAAGAGCATCGAGAAATCGAGTTACATATTTTCGTAAAAATCGTCTCGGAAAAGCGATACTTATCGCCTGAAAAATTCATCTGAAAATGAAGAAAATGATGAAAGCTCTAATTTCAGAACTGATTACGTTTTTTTTTCGTTTTCTCCACTCGATTGTACATTTTCCAATGTATCACCACTGATCCCATCATATGTTATCGTATGCGATGCAAAATACTACAACTATCATCAGTATTATTCCTTTTGTTTGCTTTTGTTTTCACTTGGGGACGGATTTTGCCGAAAAAAACTGGAAATTCTTTTCACCGTACGACTAAAACAGTATTCACTCCAAATTTTGATAAATTTTTTTCTTCCTGCAAAATTTGTAAAACACATTGCTTTTAATTTTTGTCTCGAGAAAGAAGAGGCAGTGAATTTATCGACAATTGCATTTAGTCGCGACGAGATACCGATTAAAATTGCTCTCAAGAGGAATGAGAGTTTGAAAATTGAAGAAAAAAAAATTAATTTCGCGCAAAGCACGATTTGCAATTTTTGTACACCGACAAAGAATCCAAAGATTGAAAAAACGTCTGACAGATCGCACTTATTTTCATGGATTGTTGAATAATTTTTTTTTCTCCTAATATTTTCTCACGAAACTCGGATCGTCTCATCGTGAATATATTATTTCAATAAAGGTCACTTTTTCGCGAATTATTCGATAAAGCATCACATCTTGATGAATTTTTCGTCGTATTTACTCCTTATTTTATTTTTCAACTCTTTATTCCCAAATACTTTTCATACTTTAAAAACCTGTACTGATTTTGTTTTGTGTTTTCTTCATTCATACTTCCATTTCGCATTGTAATTCGACGTTGTGTAACTTCCGTTCGAATTGGATTAAAAAATTATATATATATTATATATGTATGTTTATGTGGGCGATTGAAAATCATGTTTTTCGTCTTGCTCATTGAGATTTTTCGTGCTCGTATCGCGCCTTGACTGACGCAACCTGTACATTTTGTTTTCTTTTTGACGTTGATGACTAAATTTATCTGGAGATGACGTCGCTCCGGCGATTTCCTCGCAATGCCTTCAATTACACATGACATTCGTACGTGAAAGTCGAATGTTCGGAAAATTTTTACGATTTTAAGTACATGGCGACATTTCCATTGAAAAAAAAAAATCTACAGAGAAACTCGCGAGCTATCGGGAAAAAATATTCATCGAATATTTACGCAGAGTTCATTAATGCGGTGGACCCAAAATTTATTACTCGAATTCTCAGAGAAATCTCATTCGATTGGTCGAAATCGTATCGAATCGTCGAGTGAACAGCGGGATATAAAGCAATTCGTGTCTGAAATGTGATGAAATATCGGTACTTTGTTGCCAAGGAGTTGCGTGAAGACATTGAAACGTTCGTAAGTACGTATTTGGGAAAAATATTATCTTCGCTGTGGCAATAATACAGTTTCTCTGGACAGGCCACTGGTGGCCCTTATTTTGTTTGTGATTAGACACGCGCATCTCAATGTGCAAGACAATTTCTGAAAGATGATTTTTTTAGACTGCCTTATATCTATAGATACATATACATGGAGATGTGAGAATATATATATATATATAAATATATATATATATATTATATTATATATATACAGGATGACAATTCTCTGATGCCCACCCTTCAATTATTGGTCTTCTACAGAAGACAATCGGACAGATCACAAGTGCTTCTTAAACTTGACTTTATGAACTTCTTTTAACGGATTATGCAACATTTATCGGAAACAATAGGTTTTTTCAGCACAAATATGACTTCACCAAAAAAAAATGAAGTTGATTGCATCTTGCATTGTATTTTGAGTACGCTGCAATGGTAAAAATGTTTTGATTCCTGGTGCATATATTCGACTACTGGCGCATATTTGTCGAATTTATTTAAATTGAAATAAGCGAGACGGTATTGCGTTTCATACTGATAGGTGGAAAATTAAGATCCCCCGACGTTTTAACTTGAGCATAAAAGACAATTCTGTTCGTGATGATTAATTTAAACTCTTTCGAGTTTAAATTAATTGAAAAATATCCACTCTCGACGTCCTCAATTCGGTATTCACCCGAATTTCTTCGTGTTGAATCAAAATGCATTTTTTTCAGCATGATCATACTTTTGCTGCGTTACCTATTTTTCTCCGACAATCGTTGTATTTTGTTTAAAGCTTCGTAAAATCCCGTTTGAAAGGCACTTGAAAATTATGACCCTGTATACACATACAGCGGGTGAAAAAGATGCGCAGGAGGATTCGGCAATTTCAAAATTGTACGAGTTTGAGACAAGCGTCGGCACTGCGGAAAACCAAGAATTTTCAGAGTAAAGTTATCCCGGGCGAAGGGTAATTGGTATTTTTCATTGAATCATTTTTTGATACAGAAATTATCACTAGATTATCGTTTGATTTATTTCATAATATTGTGAAATAATAACTTTTTGTTGCCCCGTGTGATTTTCATCACTGGTAATTGGGCGCGGCGTTGAATCTCATTTCAAAACGATATGTCGTGAAAATTGCTGAGGCCGATTGCCAGCAAACTTTTTTACTCGCTGTATGTATTTTACGAAAAATTCATTCATTTTCAATTATTATTCATCTTATTGTTCCAGAAGACTTTTAAATCAAAATCCCACAAGTGGCGTAATTTTTTTCGTCCACCATCCTCCCCACCTGTCTTCACTCGTTTTCTCATATATTTCAATGTTTATCTTTAAAGTATTATTTATTCATAAGTATGTGTTCTTTTTTTTTGTTTTTAACCTTTACTATTACAATTATGAATAATAACCCACAGTATTACTAAGCACACTCTTTTGATATCAACCGTCTGTGGATGATCAGTATAATTCAAGAAAACCAGCCGCTCAATTACCGTTGCATCCTTATTTCGAACATCCTTTCGCGACTCGAAACCCCAATTATCACCGATATCATTGCAATTGAAATTTTTCTTCGTTTAAAATAATTGCAAAAAAGTTCACGGAAGCGCGGTGTTTCATTTTCCAGATGTTTGAATTTTAATCGTTTGCTCGTTTTGGATTTGAGATAAATGAAAAATTTAACGATTTCTGGCGTGTGATTTGGCAAATGAAAGTTTCTGCAGATTTTTCTGTGTTGATCGATAAAAATAATGAGATTTTTCATTTACGTAAAATCGGCAATCTCGGCGTCTCTTCATTGTACGAAGGTGTTGGCGTTGAATTGAAAACGATTGGTGATAGAGTTTATGCACTTTTATTTAAAAAAAAAAACGGTTTTACGTTTTCAATCGATCGAGGCAAGTTTTCCGCCAACATTTTTGTTTCGAGGATAACGGCTTCGGCGGCTGGTTCTCAAAAGACACGGAAATTGGACATCGCACGAAGACGAAGGAGAAAAAATTCCATTAAAAAGATTCAATTATGCAAATAATAACGAATAATCTATCACGATAAAATAATCATCGTAGACTCTATATCGTGTAATAAATATGAATTATTCACATCCGAAGAAAAATTACTCTCTAGGAATATTGACTCGCAGATATCTCCGAATGTTCCGCAAGGAGAAGGTCGCGTATGTCCGTGTTTTGGGTATCTTCGCGTTATATTTTCCCTCTCGAACGATGTCCAATCGTCGCCCCCGGGGATTGTTAAATTGATTAATTTTTGTGTGTTTCTTTTCTTCGTTTCGTTTTTGTACCATCATCAGAATGAATTTATATTTTTGAGCGCTTTGCCTGACGTGATTTGGCAGTACGACGTGGCTTTTTCGCGATTTCGTTAGACTGCTGCTGCTGTTCGTCGGCAGTCGCCTTTCGTTTCGACGAGATCGAAGCTACCGGAGCTTTTGGAGGTGCCATCAACATCGGTACCCTCGGGGCCGGTTGTTGCGTAACGTTTGTCGATGTCGGGGCCTCGGTAGGGCTGGCGGGATCGGCGATTGGCACGAAATTCAAAGCTTCGCTCAAAGGTTCCGGCAACACGCCTTGATTCGCGAGAACGTGGAGTTCATCGGTCGGCACGGGCATCGATTGACCGCATCCACCGCAGACTGGTATCGCCGGTGACTTTGAACGCCAATATTGCAGCTCTGTCTTGCACTTGTTCAATTCCTGTCGAATTTTCGCATAACGTAACATTCTTCTCAATCATCACACTCGAATTTCACGCTCGGACTTTCGCGCGCGATAATTCTTCGTTAAAGCGAAAGCTTTCGTATTTGAGAAATCATTGATATTCGAAAAATCGAAAGTTTGAATTAATCGTAGTCGTTTTTTTTTTATCTACAGTTCGATAAATGCATCGAATATACCTCGGTAAATACCTGTAGTAGGGTGCTGAACTTTCGCGATGTTTCTTCATTCTTTTTGTCGTTGTCGTCAAAGCGATTCGCGTATTCGACCAGCTGTTTCTGCTGTTCGAAGATTTTGGTCTTGCAAGCTTTCAAGTCCCTGCGCATCAGCGTCAGTTGCGTGTGGCAACGCTTCATGCCCTGTTTTATCTTGCGCAGTCTTCGTCTGAACGCTATGTTAGCCTGAGCCGACGGTGTATTGACCTCGACGAGGGAACGCTCGTCGGACGAATGCGGCGACGATACCTCGTCACCGTTGCCACTTCCGGACTTTGCACCGCCGATACTCAACGGCGGCGAATCGAGGCACATAAAAGGTTTGCTGACGGTACTCGATGCTGCGAAAATAATCGAATTTGCCGTTACTTCTTCGAACAATCTTTTCGAGTCACTCTTCAATCTTGAGGTTAAACGGAAAACGGACGAGTTGTCCATTTAACATGTTTATTGCGAAAAGTTTTATTGAAATTACTGGATTTTATCATATTTTTGAAAAAAAAAACCGCGACGAGTTTTACATCACTGTCTAGTCATTTTTTCGAATGTCGAAGACGGCAGCTATCGGAAACTTGTTGTTCGAATTATTAAATCGGCATGACGTAAAATTATGGCGAGTTCACTCACAAGAGAATGTTCCCGCGAGATCGAGGAAATCGGCACCGAAATACGGAATTTCCGGTAGAGTTGGCTCTATCCACTCTTTGAAGTATTCCATTGCCATTGTACTGAGGTCGAAAAGTTCGTCAGTTACCTTGTAAGGTCTTGCGAGCTTCGGAGTTACTTTGATATAATGCAAGATGCGATATACTTCGTCCAGAATCTGCGATAAAAAAATTTTTTAATCGAAAAATCGTATTATGCAATCTCGTTACGAAAAATGGTGGTAGAATTCACGAATAATGAGCTTAGTATCGTCCACTTGCAATGAAAAATGTTGTACAAACAATCTTGACGAAATCAAAAAAAAATCTTGAACTTGACAAAAACAGTTTTTATAAAGATTTGTATACGAATTGCCTTTTCATGAAATTTTACCAGTGCAATTTTTACATTACCTCCGCATTGTCTTTTTTTTACAGTTGGCAAGACGACGGAGAAAGTGTATTAATTAATTCGATTTGTTTCTTGGAGGAAAAGTGAAAATGTATTTTCACAATATTCCAGACTATTGTATGTTTTCGGAGTGAAATTTCGCCTTAGTAACACAAGATTATAACAATTTTCATTTTCCACAGTATCATTAAATCGTGTATCATTACTTTATGAAATCAATAAATAATATCTTTACAATTAAATAATCAGCAAAATTAGCCACACGAGCAAACAGTCAGGTCCGACTCGCGCTGATGAAAGTAAAAATAGTAAAAGTGCCATCAATGTCTTGTCGGATATTTTGGAGGATAATAATATGTAAAATCGGAAAGCTAAATACGGAAAATAAATTGTTTATTTTATTATTGAATAAACCCGCCGTCTCACCTCTCCTGGAAAAAAACAGCAATGTTTTCTTTCTATGTGCTTTCCAAAACTCATATGGAGAAGCGTCAAACGCATGTGCAGAGTCTCGATGATGTCAGACTCGCAAGCCAAAGGATGATTTCTCCTGGCTGACTCTCTTCTCGGCATTTTGGCCTTTATCGACTGAAAACGACTGAGCATCTGAGCTTGAAGTCGTTGGAAAGTGGAATTCAGTATGGAACCGCAAATTCGATCCATTTGATGGCAAACCTGAAAATTATCGTCGCAAATAACGTCAATGGAAAACTTTTCACTTTCACTTTTCAAGAATTCCATTGAGCGGAATTTTCGACTCACCGGACGCAAGTGAGCCACCGTGTTGTAATCCAGGTAGGAAAAGATTTTTTCGAGAATTTCCGGTGGTAGATCGAGAAGATTCAAATTTCTCATAGTCGGCATAATGGCTAGTTGACGAGAGAGCACCGGCGGCACCTGAGGTTGCTGTCTGCGAGACGGACCTGGTTCGCACACTCCATCTCCGACTGTGCTTCCGCCGCTGCCTCCACCCATGTTACTCGATTGACGAGTCGATACCATTTTTCCAGAGTTTCCCAACAAACGGTGCTTCTAAAAAAACCTATCGAGAAACTGCACGAAAAGAAAAGAACCATGATAATCATTGTAGCAGTGATGAACTTTTTCTTTTATTTATTAGAGAAGCTGCATTATCATATTTGATACGGTAGATCTAAACAGAAAATTCTGCCAAAGCGATTAAAACATTCAAAACGAATACCAAACAGCTTAATTAGGTTTCGTGAGATATGTAAGTGAATGAGTGAAGAAACTAATATAACCTTGTATCTTGAAATGCTCCGCTAACTTTATGAATAGACGATGAATCTCAGAATTTTTGTGTACCCTCAAATTCCAACAACTTTAATAAGCCAAATTTTGGTAGACAGAAAACAATTACTTCATTTTTTTCTGACATTGTACAAAAATTACAAAAAAAATTTCGATAAAATTTTGCTGCAGGGTTTTGCAAGCAAGTATAAAAATCAGTGTAAAAATTTCATGTACAAAAATATAAATAGAATTTCATTCTTTTCTAACTCTACTAACTACATTCAGGCTTCCAAGATTTTTTGTAAATGATTAGGAAAGTTTGAGTAATTTTCCTCATTGAATCTGAATCTGTCGAATCTGCGGATAAATTTCCATTTTTCTGAGTAAAATTACTCGAACTCGGAAATGATTTTCCGCGGATTGTAAATCAGTTTACAATGTTTTGGATAAAACTGCATTAAAAACGTTGAAGGACACATTGTAATTACACATAGCAGGAAATAACTTTTCAGGATACAAATGATAATTGTAATTGACACACTCTCATAGCATTGCGCCATACTTTTCTTCTAGAAATTACTTTGATATCTACGAGTTTGTGGCCGAGTCGACAAAATTCTTGCAAATCATTCTCAGGCTCTTTGGGGAGAAACAAAATAAAAAAACACTGGCACAACTCGATAATGCTACGTCAGCAAAGTCTCAATACTCTTAAATTCTTAATATTAACCACAAATTTCTTGATAACAAAGGAAGCTTTCGATTCGGACTATGATTTGAGAAAAAAAAATGCAAACCTCCACTTTTTGGATGTTGCTGATGAAATCATAGGCAAACGCGACTTTTGAAGGACAAAAAATTTTCGAGAAAGTAGGTGGAAGCGTATGTGAAAAAGTTTGTAGGATTTTTCCAAAGATTGTAAATGAGGTTTTCAACGAAAATTCAACGAAAATTGTAACAAGCATCGCATTCTCGTTCTGATCGCGGTACGGTAGCACAATGGAAAGTCTCGAAGTATCATGATCGTTTTTTCCTCACGTTTCGTCGTTTCAGAAAAACGTCGATTTTTCATTAATTAACGAGCATCGTACAACCTCGAAAACGACGCGTCCACCACTCGCGGTGAAAGAGAAAAGAAAGGTCACAAACAGTCCTACGAGTACGAGAAAACTCGAAAGGGAAATTGAACGAATATCGAGAAAAACAACTTGTCGGATATAGCGTTAGAAAAGATATATATGTATGTACAAGAGGAAAAATCCAGAAACAATGGTCCAGTCGTTACGTTTGAACCAAGAGCACGATCTTTCAGCACAATGTTTCTTACGCGATAATTTGTAGAATGTGATAAAATCGCCGAGAAAAGTTTTTTTGCCCCCCCAGGAAGCTTACACCGTTTTGTAATGACAGAGTGTGGCCCAGAACACAGACGAGCTTCGTGTTAACGGGCGGGTATACTTTTTTCTGCCTCTCCTTTCTCTCTCTCTCTCTCTCTCTCTCTTTCACGATCGCACTATCACACTTGGTTAAATGTATTTTTCTAATTCGCCCGCCACAAGTAGAAATGATTCGGTTCACGCGAGGAGATGCATTTTCTTCCCTCCGAATTCACGTAGAAAGTAGAGACGATGGAGTAAAAAGGGAAAAACCAAAACAACACAAGGTGAAAACGGGTAATCACACTGACGGATGCATGCAAATGTACACGCGATACGCATTAAAGCGCGCACACACATGACATATCCATAATATATAAAGATAACGCGATAACCAACGCCGCCAAAATAACTGCGCCAGTATCTGATGATGACGAAAAATAAAGTAACGAATCGTTGCAATGATCGTTTACTGGATAACAAGATTCTCAGGCTTTGTTAAAAAAGTTCATTGCGACTGTTCGACGAGCAAAAAAGTAAAAGTACTCGTCGATTATTCTTACCACCCCCGGATAGAACGGTGAATTAACACACGAACTAACGAGACTCCGCGCTGGTGCTTATAGCGACATTTTGACGTTGAACCAGCTTAGAAACGTTCGTGTATTCCTTCACCGAGAAACCGTTGAACTGTCTCTCGTGTGTGATTTTTTTTACACTTCTTTCCTTTTTTTTTCTCACTCTACTCCGTTACGACAGATCGCTTTATCGCTGCGGCGCTGTTTGTACCATCGGATGCCTATTCGGCGTTAGTTCCGTCCCGCGCGCCGCGAAGCTTAGGGCGGCGCTAGTGTCGTTCGCTCACGACGCATTTTCGGACACTATAGCGCGTATAGTTCGTGGATTCAAAAGCGCGCGTTAAATTTGAAAAAATGACGCTTTGATATTACTTTTCAACGGTAGATTCTTGTAAATTACGTGATTCTTTTCGGCGTTTTACAGTTTGAAAAAAGAATATTGAAAAAAGAATCGCTGACTAGGAAAATGGTAAGCGGAAACTAGTGACGCGTTGAAGGGAGTTACGCTTCTATTTAGTATGCGGTTCCTTTTTTATATGCAAGCAATGATTCGTCGGATTCCCTATGGTTGAATTCCTTTCATTGTCTTCTCCCACTTCTATTCTTCACTCAATGCTCGGTCAACGGAACGATACATGACACCTATGATGAAAAGGAATGATGCATCCACTATTCACATAATGTTGACCTGCATGGAAAAATAAATCTGATGCAGCTATGAGTCTTGGCTTTATCCCCGCTACACTATAGTATAGTTTGAATGAATCAACAGTTGGGGAAAGGAAGACGAGGAAAACATTTTCTTCGAGAAGGGGAACGTAAACCAAGCAGCGATTTGTTCCCATTTGTTTTCTTATTTATCATGTATATTATTATACATTGTTACAATCGGTAACGATTCCCAAGGGGCCAATAAATTGCTGTTTCCAATTCTATTCTATTGTTATCATTCTATTCCACAAAATCATACGAAAATAGAACGAAAATTGAGCATGTGTACAATCTCTAAAATTTTTAGTCACAGGAATAGAAATTTTTCGTTTTGAATACGTCGGTCAAAAAATGCAGTATTTTTGTTGGTACAAAAATTAATGCGATAAAGTTCAATCAAGTGAATATCGTCATGCCCATTGCTCCTTTTTTCAAACCGCCACGTTAAAAAGAAAATTTTCTTACGCTACTCGGTTCGAGAAAACGAATAAAAAACGGGAGAAAAAAATTATATAATCTTGACCTTTAGAGCCTCGACAAAAGCGAATAACGTTTGCAAATTCGTCGTACTGACAGTTTGACACTTTTTCGATTATCTTCTCTGTATTTGCATTTTTTTATTTAAAAGAAGAGTGGGAAATGGACAAACTGTTAAGAGTCGTATGATTTACCGTTGAGGTACTACGAGTAGCTCCGTTGTGATGTATAAGAGGATGTACGGAAGTCTACCGCCAGGAAAGGAGTCACGATAGACCGCGAGTGCGTTATTTAACGAGCACGTTGAGGGTCGACGACGTTCAGTCGGTTATCGTCAGCAAAACCGTCACATCGGACAACTGTTCCTTTACTCTCTCGTCTATCGCAAGTTTCTTAATTTCCTGTATCAAATTGGGGTTTTTTTAATAAACGTTATTTTCAACAAAAAATCGCTCATTGAATGCAAATATTCTTTGACAACTGGGGTTTTCGTGGAACACAATTTCGAAAATCCGGACAGGTGCAGACGTGATTTTACAGTGATAAGGTGAATTTGAAAATTCCGCAGTCATGGCTTTTCGCGCTAAGACGATTTTGAGCCTTTTATTCGTCTCGAGTGAGTACCAAACAAAATTCAATCAAAGTTTGAAAGTACATCGGCGTTTCTTTTTTCTTTCAAAATCTCAAACTCTCTCAACGAGTACAATATGATTGAGCAAAGATATGGGGATTTTGTATTTCTTAAAATTATCATATTTCTGTGCTGAATGAATAATACTTCATTTAAAAAATTAAATACACAACATTTTTCGTAAAACTGGCATTATAAAGAATAATGACATTCATTCTATGGCAATACTTTTGAGAAAATGAAATTCGACTATCTAATATGAAATTTAAATGAAATCCCCCAAATTCTGAGGTATCAGAAAAGTCTGGAATAACACAATTCCGTCAGTACAACATGGATTACATTCGCGGATTTTTAATTGATGCTGACGAGATGAAGAAAGCAATAATGAACATTTTCGAGTTGCAAAAACTAAATTCGACGAAAAGAATTCATACGAGTATTGGATTTCTCACAACGAAACGGAGACGTAAAACACTCGGATCGTTATTAGAAAGGCTCAATTTTTTTCATCCTTATTTTCTCATTCTTTGTCTCAGCGTGTTTCTCGCATTGCCATTTATAAAAACCGGGTGATTTCCTCGTAGAAACTGGAACGCGAGTCTGCGAGAGCCGTTTCAGCGCGGAAGTGGTTAGAAAAAAAAAAAGTTCCATGTAATTGAACTGTCTCGATGAAAATATTTTGATATAAAGGAGCGATTCTGCTTTCACCTTCCGATCGGAAAGATTGAAACTCACAAGAACAACAAAATGAGGAAAAAAAATGATGGTGCTCGGTACTTTGTTCTACCTGCCATCGGCAGAAATGAAATTACCTCTACATTTAGTGTTTTAACACTTTATGGTATAAGTCTTTAGAGAAATTAATCATACATGGAATTACGATACTAATAGAAAAGATCAATTAAACTATAAAATAGTGATATCAATGACAACCGACTCGACTCTTGAAAGCTTGAAAGCTTGAAAAATAATAATCACAGACGAAATAAAGCGGATGAAAGTTGTATTGAAACAAAAAGATTATTATCCGAGTAAGATGAACATTCTCAAATAGCAACGTCTTGCAATTTGTGAGAAATAAATTGAAACGTCTACAAAGTTTTACTATTTTTTCTTTCTCTCTCTCTCTCTCTGTAAATTCTGATTAAATATTGCAAGAAAATATGTGTCGTGAATTAATCAATACCATCGCAATAATTTATGCAGCACATCTGCAAGACCTTGTCACAAAGATCACAAAAGTCGCGTGGAAAGAAAAAATAAACCGCGAATTAAATATCATCTCTTTCTCTTGGGTTACCATGAAGTGTTGGTTATCGAGAAGCTTCGTAGAGGAAGTTACGCGATGTAGCGTTAAAAGTCAGAGAGGGATTGCCTTACTAATACATAATATATTCCTCGAAGTGATACATTAATGTATCATTGCGAGGGTACAATGAGAAGTAACGACGAAATAAAGGCTTTAACAACGAGACCGAATAACTTTCGACCAAAGCTCATGGTATACCATAACCATGCACGTACAGGCTTTGTCAGTATTACCTCTTATCGACAACAGACAAAATACGAAAAAAAAAAAACATAATTTTCATCTTTACGAAATATCACGCTATTATCAATAATCAACGAATCACGTAATACGAAATACGAAATTCAGACCTTTCGTCGCGGTATCATACGAGGCCAACAGGATTCTTATGAAGTTTTGGACGTCTAAAACGGTATTTCGTACAGTTTGTTGGGTCAAAGTTTATCGTTCGTCAATCTTGCGTGATAACAGAATTTTTCAACACGATTGACCAAATTTTGAAGGAATTTATGCTGCTGTGTCATTATCGCTATCGATGTATAAAACGTAAAGATAGCTAACGAGCATGAAATCGGTGTGATATTATGTATATTAATATTATTTGGAACTTGTTCGATTGATAATAAACGAATTTCATAATGCCAAAATACGAGTAAAGATTGCGTAATATCTCAGCCTCTTTTTGTACGAATTTGCCATTCGTTGCAAAAAAAAATAACGAAACGTCGAAAGAACGTCTCTTCCATGTCGAATCAATCGATATGTTCGCGGACAAAATGTATCGCGCGTAACTTTTATCGAATAAAATTACGCGATAGTCGAGTACAAGTTGATCGAGTCAATTAATTTCCGAGATATTTCATTACCATGTGCAACGCCGATGTGCCTCTGATGCTTTCATTCCACCGGTGTCACTGAGCGAGAAAATAAAAGTGCAAAACTCGTTAAATTAACAAGTGCGCAGTTATATTTGCGAATCTCATTATCATCAGCGTTTCCTCTCATCCGGGAATGGATGAGCTCGATTTTCCTTAATTCTTGCAAACTGATCAGCGTAGCTCGATCTTGATGAGATTCTGCAATTAATTCAACATTTTTTAGACAAGCAAAAACGCATCGATTTGAAAAAACAAAATAAACAGGCGTGGGTATATCATCGAGTAAAACTGCAGACATCGAGCTTGCCCACTGGGTACATTGCACTTAACGACACGCGATATTCCATGCACCATATCGGAGGCACGTACGCGGGTAGAAAAGTGAATAAAATTAAAAAAAAAACTCACAAAAAGAGCGCCGATTTATCGCACTACAAACCCACAATCTGTCCCCGAAATTGATTGCGTGCATTATTCAGGTGAAGGAAAAAACTCACGTGTTTTTATGTACTTGCGTGAAAAATTGGATACACAATTCGTACGATATACCACGGGTTTTCAACGGAATGATGTAATGCCTTCGACACTGTAATCCAATCGTTATCAGCGAATCGAGATTTGTGTTTTATAGATTTATGTATGTGAGACTGCTATTCAATTGACGAATGGAAATCTAGAAATTTTTCCAAATATAGAGAAAGAAAAAAAGAAAAAGAAAAACAACTCGGAATTCCGAGAGATATTTTCACTCGAGCTCTGTTTTCTCAATCAAACTTAAGGAAACCGATTTACGACCGCACACGTACTGTCGAGACGATCATTAATTTTTTTTCACACCTCATACTCGTTTGCGTCAATTAGAAATGCGTCGAGAATCTTGAAGGACCGAATTCGCTTCAACTTAAAGTTTGAACCCGTTCGAAATTTCCGCAATGACGTTTCCCTGATTGTTGAGATCTCTCCGAATGTCCTAGACATTCCAAAGTAGGTTGAGGCTATCGATATTTTGATTGTAATGCAAGACAAGAAGAATCATTAATTATCATCAACCCGCGTGATTAACCATACAAATAGGATCATCAAGTGTTTTAAATCGAAAAAAAAACCACAGATCTAAATCGATATGCTCGGACGCAAAATGTTGTTCGAGCTGAGCAAAAGTACACTTTTTCCCAGTCCGAAATTCATAAAAATTCTTTTTTCGTTTTTCATCGACCGAGGAATCGTGAGAACTTTTCGATTATCATTGAAACGACTCCTTTTGTCCTTATTACGATAAAAGACCCGATGTACAACGTTAAATGTGCAAAAAGAATTCTTCAAACATGGAATCTAAAAAAGATCTATTTTTACACGTTATTTAACTGTTACGATGATCGTGATCAAAATCGTTATTACAAAAAAAAGTGCACAAGTACACGTTCGATGTAATAAATCAACGAGATTTACGATACTGCAATTGTGCCACAACTTCCCACGAACAATAGATTTTTTTTTCCATTCTGGATACGAATTAGCTCTTGATAAAAAAAATTATGCAATCGAAAAAAGAGTAATATACATATGCATGCATCTGAGATAGTTGGATCAAGGATTCTTTCTGCTCATTCCGCCAAGTTTATGCGCCCGTTCATTCGCATCGCAACAAAAACGTACGTGGACGGAATTCGTATGAATTTTTTCGAATTGAGATATTTTTCTTGTTTCGGTGACAAGATTATTCGAGGACCGATGTGTGCTCGCGCTGTCGGGCCGTCATAAACATATCAAAATGCCTGTCATTTTTTTCCGCTCTTAAAAGTTATGTCTTCTCGATTATGTCAGTGGCGTTTGCAATTTTTATTTTGAAAAAATGATAAAACGTCGTCAGAATTGACAAGGTGTCTGTGATACCAGCGATAATTTGTAAGTTTCTATACACGCGAGTGTAATGATGCAAAGTTTATTTTGGCAAAGATATAAATGATATTCCTCGCAATGAGAACACCATGTATAACAACTTTATTTCCTCGAACGAGGTGAGACATCGAGTCGAGAGGAGAAGGAACTTTCCATCAAGTTTAGCCTGGCTGTCGGTACAATTCCGCAGATCTTATTTATCGTTCCTGCATTCATCTTGGAGCAATTATATTTTCTCGACGTGGAAAAAAACTGCGAGAAAAAGGAAACGAGTGTAGCACAATTGACGAAAGTTTGCGCTAAAATATGACCATGTGGATTAAGAAACTGCCGCTATTGCCGGGTGAAATGTTTATCGCAAGCGTGACCGTGTTATTGGCAAGATTTTCTCAATATCCATTATCATATTCTCAAAAAAAAAAAGAAACCGAATTGCCAAATTAACTCTAAAAATGAGTAAAAAAGAAGCACGATAAATAAGGTGCAATATTTTTTAAATATGACGATGTGGATTAAGAAACTGCCGCTATTGCCGAGGGAAATGTTTATCGCAAGCGTGACCGTGTTATTGGCAAGATTTTCTCAATATCCATTATCATATTCTCAAAAAAAAAAAAAAGAAACCGAATTGCCAAATTAACTCTAAAAATGAGTAAAAAAGAAGCACGATAAATAAGGTGCAATATTTTTTCTTCCGTCAATGTTGTCCTCGTGATTAGTTTTTTCATCATTCCGGATAAGCGAGTATCGTGCAAGAGGACGATTCGTTGATGAAATGATGAAAAAATGAAAAAAGAAAAACGTTTGATCATAGTGAAAAATAATAAGTATGTCAATTACTTGCAAAATATTGAAATAAAACTACTACATATACTTTTACAAAGTATGCATGGACATGTAAATAAATATCGAACTCGTACTGCAACTTCTCGAACGTTGCGCGACACTTTCTTCCGCGCTGACGAGTGATACGAGTATCGAGTAAAAATGATTATTGCAGTATCTCACACCTTGTTTTCTCCACGTATATTATACTCGTACGTGTGTACAAAGAAGATAATAAAAGAAAGAAAAGCTACGTATATTTTTATCGCTACGAGTGCCTTCATACCGCAATAAATAATCAACTCGAATGTTATTCGTTATGAATGAATTTAACGTCTGTTGCATCCAAATACACACACATATATATAAATATATAGTACGTAATAATTGGTACGCGAGTCTCTCAAAATTCAATGTAACGAAGAATGATAAAGTGCGCAACGTTTTTTCGTATCTCTTTCTCCGCCACATCCCAGCATGAAATTAATCCTGTACGATAAACGAGTGGAAAGAAAATTGAAATGTCCGAATGAAATCGTAGTCATTTTTTATACAACAAAATTAATCGATTTCCACAGGCCTCGCACGCGCTAACCAAGACTTTGGCTACGAAGGACAACATGGTAAAGTAACCCCCAGCCGTTCTGTTTTCTCTTCTTCGAGTATCGAAAAAAATGAGAAGCACATAATAATTACCCACTCGTTCTTTTCGTGTTTGTCAATTTTTCTCTCTAGGGCCTTTACACTGGGGCGAGGATTACAACACGTGCGTTGGAAAGCATCAGTCACCGATTAATATCGAGGAGCATGTAGTGAAAAACATCAGTCTACCTGCTTTGGAATTCTTCGGCTTCAATGAGCCTCATGGTGCATTTCTTACGAACAATGGACATACCGGTAAGGAATTTCGGATGAAAACGGATGTTTTGTACGAATGATAACGCAGGTCTCATTGTCTCGTCGGGACTTTGAAAAAAATCGTCGCTTTTTTTTCTTCCAATGAAAATGAAAGAAAAGAAAACGCTTCTTTTTGTCAAGAGGACGAAAGCTCGATTCTTTCGCTCACTGTTCCTGAAACTTTCGTGGTTTATCGATTGCGAATGTACTCCCTCCTTAGCCACAACACGAACTTGAGCGATAAAAAAATGTCATTCGATCTCACTGTGTTATTATCATTATTGCTGTAGCATTGTGTCACGCATCGATTGTGAATTGATCCCGAGCCGAGCCTCGATTTGACGGTATTGCATGAATATTTTCTCGATTTTATCGATTCTAGAAACATTTAGGTGAAAAAAAAAACATTCGCTTTGCCATTTTGAATTCCGGTGATTCTATGCGGTCAATTCGAAATTGGTAATTACCAACGTTCCGAATCGATTATTTCGACCATCTGATTCTTTCGTTATCGTATAATTGAAGCGGAACGAAAATTTAGTCAAAGTTTTTTGAAAATCGATTTCATTTTTTTATTTATTACAAAGTATATTCTCGATGGATTTCGAATCGAAATAAACGACTGTTCGCCTTTCAACGGAAGCGATAAATCTCGTTGCGAGTGAAATGTAAGTGTAACGCAACGAATAATGCGTGAAAATTGACGTGGGTGCCTGTACGGTTTCCGAGCAGAAAGGCTCGTCTCTTTTTTCATCGCGCCGATAATTCCTATTGCGTAATTTTCGCAAACCGACCGTCGTGTAATTGAAACGGGAGATTTTATTGCGATTTATTTATTGCGACCGGATTCGAGAAAATATGAAAAAGGCTCTCAAGGCGACTTCCGAGGAGCAGAAATTTTTTTCAAACCTGTTTGTTGAATTTTCAAAGAAATATTGGAGAAAATCCAAACGCGAAATTCTAGCGCAGGTCTGAAAATGATTTCGCAGCTCTTTTTTTTCCGACGAAAACAGAAAAGACTATTTTTAAACACGTTTACTCAATTTTCAAAGATATTCGAGGTTGAATGACTTTTTTTGCCGATGATCCAAATGCTTTTTTTTTTCAACAGCCAATTAACACACTTTGTTACAACAAGCGCAAATACGAGGAGGCAACGCGTGCAAATTGCATGAGAAACACATCGTCGAATGATGGTGCAAAAACGTCTAGACGCGATTGTGCGTCGTTGATCTCGTGACGCGAATTTATCGAAAAAAACAAAGAAATTAGAACCACTCTTCGCATTCTGCTGGATTCCTTTTCTCTCGCTTTGTCGGGAATATATTTTTAGCTGCTCTATTCCAAGCTCGAAAGCTTCTTACATAATAAATGAAATCCTAAACACCTATATTTATCCCAAAACGAAAATAATACTAAATATTTTTTGTAACGAGAAATTCCCGAAAACGATAGATCTTCGAACTCAAGGAGATGAAAAAAGGACAATGGAGAGTAACGAGTGCAAAGTGGACCGCAAATTATAATTCGAATCTGCGATCCTTTTTTTTTTCAAGTCATGCTGAGAACGAACGGATCCGACAGTGCTGAGATTTCCGGTGGTCCATTGGGCAAGGATATTTACGTGTTTGAACAGATGCACTTTCATTGGGGTGAAAATGATTCGGAAGGCTCGGAGGATAAAATAAACAATCATTCTTTCGCGATGGAGCTTCACGCTGTTTTTTATAAGAAGAAATACGGATCCATGGGAAAAGCGGTGCACAATTCAGATGGACTGACTGTTCTCGCCTATTTCTTTGAGGTAAAAAGCTCGATGACGAAGGCTTTATCGATGTTTTTTTTTTTTGCGGTCATCCAGTCGATAAGTCGTCTCAGATTTTTTTTTGTCGGCCTTATCGGAGACCACGATGAATCGACGGATATACAGTTTGTGGAAATTACAAAGATAGAATTCCGACGAAGGAAAAATCCCTCGTCAATAATTCGGTCATGTTCTTTTTTTTGTAGGCTAGTGACGAAGCTAATCCTACTTACGAAACTATCGTCGATGTCCTACCGAATATCGAAGCTCTCGACACGAGTTTCGTCCTAACGGATGCAATAACTATCGGATCGTTCCTCGTAACGAATATATCAGTAATAAACAATTACTTCACGTACAACGGGTCGCTGACCACGCCACCTTGCTCGGAAGTCGTCACTTGGATAGATTTCAAAGATCCTTTGCCACTGTCCCACAAACAGGTGAGAGTGAAAAGAAAATTGCCTTCTAATCGAGTAAAATATGAGAAAGCGGAAAATGAGGGGAAAAAAAAGGATTCTCACTTTCGATCGAGAGTGTCTGACAATTTGATCGATGGAAAACAATTCTCACGTTGAAAACATTTGTATGACGAGTAATAATCGGGTTTTTCCGTAAAGTGAAGTTTTAGGGACTTTCGATTCTGAAAATGTATTTTTTTGAATACCGGAGGTGAAAATACCGTTTCCGACATTGACCACAACGCCTTTTCAACGGAGATTATTCATTTTTGTCTCGACAGATCGCTGCATTTCGAGGTGTGAAGAGTTCCGAAGGAAATAAGCTGACTCACAATTTCCGGCCTGTTCAGCCACTCGAAGATCGTATAGTTTATCACAACGTTGAAGTCGACGATAATGATTACAGTCGGAATGACGAAAAAATTATCGAAAGTAATTCAATTTCCAACAGTCATTCGGGACAGTTTAAAATGGACGGTTCTGTAATTTCGACCGTGGCTGCTTTTCTACTGACTTTTCGCACGACGTTGATTACGATGATTGTCGAGGACATTCGGTAATGAGATCGGCCAAACATTATCCCCGAATAGTTCGTATCGCAAGGCGACAAAAAAAAAACAAAAATCGGTGCATGTTTCGCGATTCTCACGCGAAAAAATGACGTTTACGAGGGTTGCGAAAAAAATGTCGACTTTTTAAAAGGATCAACGATATTGAAATGGAATAATCAATATTAAACGCCGAATGTCTTCGTTAATAAAAAAAAAGACTAAGAAAAATGTACCGGCAATTGGGAAAAAAATGATTTTAAAAAAATAGAGAATTAAAAAGAAGCCTAGGTGACGAAAAATAATCAAAGACCCGGAAATCTGCCAGTAAGTTGCAGTACTTCTCGCAATGTTCGAAAAGAATGGTGCACTTTTTAATTAGCACAGGAGACAATGAAGTGTTAATTTCTCCATGTTTTTTTTTGTGACGTTAATACCGTATATAAAATTTCTACCGTTAGCAATATGGATGTTCTAAACTTTTCTCTCTTTTCGTCTCTAAGAGTGCTATGTATGAGTGAAACTGTTATATAGTTGCCATTGCGTTGACGCAATCGACTGGCGCACTCGCACCCATGAATACTCGCGGTTTCTCGTGAAACAACGGTTAATTCGTTGCGTCAATGCATTTGGGAGATTTGCCGCATCAATGACGCAAAAATATATATATATATATGCATATCTAAGCAATATTGTTTCAATGTAAATATTTATGCAATAAAATCAAACGTACGTCAAAGCAAGTTCTTTCACTTCCGGAATTCTGCACCCGATCTTATGCCTCAAGGATAGACAAATGCGACGAAACATCATTGAGACGCTACAACTAAAAATCCTTTGCTTTACACTTTTTTATAGTAACCGACGAAGATATTCTTTTACAAAATATATACTGAAAAATTATTTGTACTCAACGAGGCGCTGTATTCAATTTTTTTTCTCCATTGCAATGTTCATTTGTCCGAAACCATGTTAACGACACTCGCGAGATCGTTCTGTCCTTGTTTGAGACGTTCCATTATGAGTTCGGCTATCGCTTTTTGGGTTCTACGCTCCAATTTATCGAGCTTCGCAGCGACGTCTCTCTTCAAATCCCAGTCGGGCTTTCGGGGTGCTAGATTGCTGATGTCCTGTACAAAAATTTATCGCAATTTTCTTCAGCTGCTGGCGCAATTTTCGTGTGTATTCGGTGTTTGTTAAACTCGTTATCTTTATAAAATCGATTGTTCTTAAACGGAACAAGTCTGAATTGTACGTTACTGATAGAGCAACTTGGAATTTCTGGAAAAATGAATGGTGAAAAATCGCAAAATTACGAGTGAGGAGCGTTTCGATCAACATTTCATCTTACCAAATCTTCAACGACAACTTTCGCCATCGCTGCCGTCAACTGATCCTGAACTTCGGAGATAACGTCTCCGGGCTTAGCGTCTTCCAGAACGCTTTCTTTGAGACTTTCATCCTGAGGCTTGTAACTCCGGAATTTGGGTCTGAAAATGGAATAACAAGAAATAATCGCAGAGAAGTAACGTTGACGTCAACAAACGTTATTCGTTCGAATTAATAGCACAAGAAAATGTAGATATTCATAAATTTAAAAAAAACACGTTCTTAACGATATAAACATCGTCTCGGAAGAACGCATTATTTTTTCATTAGACCGTATCGGCAATTAATTACTCACTTGGGTAATTTTTCCGGCTCGGAAACTTGATTTTCTTTTACGTCTTCACTCTTTTTTTTCAATGCCGCTAATCTTTGTTTACGTTTTAAAGCTTCTTCTTCGAGACTGCCAACTTTCTCGTCGCTCATAGTTGTGCAGAGAGGTTATAACGTTGTGTTCTGTTTCTTGTTGTTACCTGTTGTGTTTACCCGTGAAGAGGAACAGAGAGCAGACCGGCAGACTCCTCGGAGAGCAGCAGAAATAGCTTCCGCTGTTTGCCACGCGCGGCACCACTTGACGGGTGCGTTCAGTCTGTCACCACCGGAAACTGAAAGTCGCAGGAATGCAACGCTTAGTTCGGAGTTTTGCCGACACGCGGCGTTAGTAAAATCAACCGAAACCATTTTTAAATAACAATCAACTTCAATGCTTCATTTCTCATAATAAAAAAAGAATCGCCAACAGTCGTTCGATACTTGGACCACTGTATTTCCAGCCAAATTCATTTGTAATCATTTTACAATGAGGCCTTGTGAACAAAACTTGTGATTCTAGGCAGCGATGACGCCGATTGATATTGCCCTTCCCGACACCGGAGTATGAGAGGAACGTAAGTAATAAAACATATATAAACAGTTTCAAGTCAATTCCCATTTCAGTGTTTGTTTCTCCTTCATTTTTCACGTTTATCACTCCTGTCTATGGAAGTTGATAATCAGACATTTATCAAAAATTATTTCGATAAAAATATGCATTCAACTAGAGGATGAATTATTACTTCCCTCGAACTCGCCACTAGCAGAACCGGCCGATTTCGTGACCGAGAGAGAGAGAGAAAGATAAATGGAGATGAGAAGAGAGAAATCTCGAATCTATGCCAAACGTTTTGTGAAATTGAGGACATGGGGGCTAAGGATGTGTAGGAGTAAAGTATTCGATTTCTAACAGAGAATCATCCATATTAGGTGCTGATGAAAAATGACAAGGTCATTCATAATTACGGAGAGAACGAACGACAATTGGCGTTTGGTAGTTTTTCTCGTTAAATCAAAAATCCACAATGTCAATATTCAAAGACAATCGCTTTATTATTTTTTCAATTACAAATTTTTCAAACACAAATGTAATACTTCGTAATTATAACAATAAAATATCGAACTCTTGTTGTTTTTTTCATTGTATTATTCAGTGGAAAACATCGAATGATACGAAATACCACGATATATGTATACATCGCTCTCGGAGCAGGTGACAGTGAAAGTTTTGTTTCTGGCCATTAAAATTGAACGATGCTCTTTACGATTCACAGGGTAAAGATTAATATTCTGTAGACTGTTACATATTTCTCGATATGTCTGTCGATATGTTACCGACACATACATTTACATACACGTATTATACATACTATTATTATTATTATTATTATAAATTATATGATATTAGACCTGAACGGTTGAGTCCGGAAGCCGTATAAATTACAACTGTAACGAACGTGGAGAAAAAACGTACACACTGGCATTAGTCATCGCTGTTGAAAAATATTACGACGTTATATTTTTCTCTCTTGAGCATTTTATCAAAAGCACGCGCTGCTTCGTAAATTTCCCTTTGAAAAAAAATGCACCCACCCACTCAGAAGACAAGTTACGAAATTAGTTTTGGATTTCAGATGAAAATTCCGGGATTTTAATCCGAGTGCATTTATTTCACTTTTTTTTCTCATTTCACAAAAGTTCCGGTTGAGTCAGACGTTTATTATCATTATTGTTCTGTTTATATTATTCAGTGCCTTGTATTCTGTTTGGTAATTGTATCACTGATCGATATATGCTTGTTTGACGTTGACTCTATTTACGGTGCAGAAACATCGTACAGGATCGACTGTACATTCAATTTTTTTTCGACGATTTAACGAGTCTTTTATCACTTTCTTCGTACCGAAAGTTTGTAGTTGAACATGCAAGGGGAAAGAAGAGTTTTGCCGAGGGAAATACACGACCGAGATTCGTAATTAATATCATTAGGCTCGTTAAAAAGCTTCCCTGTTTTGCGCATATACGTACGTTGACGTGATTCATCTCGCGATTCATATTAGCGAGGAAAGAATCATAGTCAGTTTCACCGTGTGTGCCATAAGAATCGTAACGGGATTCTCTGCAGTTATAAAACCGGCAATTTCGACGATAATACATTTTTTTCGCTCTTCTAACGTCCTTCGTGATGCGGCGGAGCACGAAATGCCTCGAGTCTCACGATAATTTGGTGCTGGTGTTATTGTCCCGATTTTTTCTCTCGTACCACACGCGGGAGACGATGATTTATTTTCATTTCCACGCTAGATTCATTGTGATGTAACTGCTGTGCTCGTTAGGATTTTTAATAATCGGCGTGGACAAAAGTTGACGCGATTTTTACATTATTTTTATCGTTTCTGATGTTTCTGCCTCTTTGATGGAAGTAGACGGATCTTTTGGAGATAAAAAAAATTAACTTTGAACATTTCCCTCCGGGTTTGTGATTTTTCTCGTAATCGATTTTCTTAAATTTATCCATTTCCGGCCATATTTCCGAATTCTTCACCCGAGACTCGAGCGCAAGGGAGACGAAAAGTTGAGAGTCTTTTCGGGTCCCTTCAAAGGCACTCGGTTTTGTACGTAGTAAGGTATATATTAAATTTTCGCGACAGTCTGGTCTGTAAACGACGGTAAAATCGTTAGAGCACAATATATATAACAACAACTTTTATCTCGAAGTGAAAATTCCCCGCGATTTCACTTTATTACCGCAATGTATCAAGCGCAGTGCCATTCCAGGCCGGGAATATCTCTTCGATGTTTACACCATATTTTTATATTTCTGTTTACGAATCGAAACCGCGACAAATTTCTGACTTTATAGCAATTCTGTATCCTTTACGATCTCTCGAAATATATATACTTTTTTCGCACCTTCTCTCGTAACTCTCATAGCGGATTATTTTCAACGACAAAGATCGTCGAAACTCGTACTCGTTCGGTAACTCGACTTTGTCTCTGGTGAAAAAGAGAAAGAGAGAAAAATGGTCTCGTCTCACGCGTTGTTGCCTGCGTTGACGAAATTGTTGTGGCGTCCATTTTTGTTAGACGCTGCACCGACATTCAGGGCCAAAACTTTGGAAAGAATATTCAGATCTTCGTGTCCTCCCGCACCGCCTTGAGTATTGCCAAGATTTCCGGCAACGCCGGACTGATACAACAAATTCTGTATCTGCTTCGCTGGTGTCTGTGGCCTCAGCGGTCTGTACTGCTGCGGTTGCTGCACCTGTTGCTCGTGATAAGGATTATAGGCAAAGATTTGCGGTACTCTCGACTGTTGTTGGTTGTTGAAGCCAAAGTTCGGGTTATTTCTCTGGCTGGTAGCATGCTGCTGCCGATTCTCATTGAATCCTGCGTTCCCAACGTTTCCAAAAGCCTCTTGCCTGTTGAACCTGTTCGCCGGAGTGGGATTAGGCGGTTGGAAGTCAACGGAGAAGGCCGGGAAGCTCTGTTGAAGTCTCTGTTGCTGCAACAACTGTTGCTGACGCTGATGCTGAAGCTGCAGCTGTTGCTGCCTCTGCAACTGTTGTTGCCGCAACTGTTGGATTCTCAGCTGCTCGTGGTAGCTGGAGCGGAAAGACGAGGCTGGCACCGATTTCGGCAATTCCAGGGTTAGACTGGGTTGGATATTGACATCCGGAGATTCGAACGGTGGCCGCAGAGAGAGTAGACTCTGTTGACTCTGTTGAGTCTGGGCGAACTGCTGGGTGGCCTTTTGCGCCTGCAACTGATAGTTCCTTTGTTCATCCAGTTGCTTCAGTCTGGCTTGTTCCTCCTGCAACTGTTTCAATCTGTTTTGTTCCTGAACGAAAAACTGCTGTTGCTGCTTCTGCCTCAATTGCTGTTCGTATATCTCCCGCTGTCTCACGAGGAATTGCGTCTGCTGTATCTGCTTCGCCTGCAACTCCGCCAATTGTCTCTCGAGCAATTGTTGCTTAAAGTCCAGTTGTTCCTGGAGCGTCAGGGCTTGTCCATCTCCATCGGGCTTGTAAATCGGTACGATACTTTTTGGGATACCTTGCTCGTCCTGCTGGACAGTGAAAGCTGCGACTAACGGAGCTTGAAAGATCTTCACTTCTTGCTGTTCCTTGATGGATTTCTTGCTCTCGGCGTTGCCGGATGATGATGACGATGATGAATTTGCCGACTCTGGCGATGCTGTTAGACTTGACGCCGTAGGGCTCGGCATCAGAGCGTTAGCCGCTGCTATTCCGTTGCTCGAGCTGATCGCCAAGCTCTCGACAACGTTGTTGCTCCTTTTGCCACTCGAATTGTCAATGAAATTTAGCGGTAGGCTCGATGTTTTAACGCTTCTCGATTCCAACTGGTCGTAAACGATCTCGGGACTTTTGTCGTAAATCGCCGACGACTTATCCGACAAAATGACATCGTGAGCTTGGTAAGCTTTGTTGTTACTCGAACCGCCATCGTCGGAACGTGATTTTTGTATTTCCCCAATCGTTGTCGTTCTCGCTTGGTCGGAGCTCGCGTATTTGTCGGTTTCGACAAAAGTCGAATTTTGCAATTTGTCCTCATTCGGTGTTTCGTCCTCGCTCGGAAAGCCGTCGAACGAAAAAATCGTGCGAATCGGTTCCCTCGTTCGTTGATCTACCGCCGACGCTGTCTCATCCGATAGAGCCAAATCGACGTCGTCAATTTTCTCGGCTCTCGTCGTCTCATTCGCGTTCTTTTGCTCCGCCGATTCGCTCTCGAGATCGGTAAGCGCTTTGAGCAATGCTTTTCGAAGATTTTTATCGAGTTTCAGCGGGGGTTGATGAGTCGCATCCTCGGCCTTCGCGGATCCGACTTTCAGCAAAATAAACGCGGTCGCTAGGACGAACACTGCCAGTCTCTGAAAATTCAAAAGCGATAATTGGATGATGAGTATATTTGAAAAAAAAAAAATCTTCATTTATGGAGCGGAAATTCACATGGGACGTTCGTACGATTTTACGTAACTCTGGACTTTTTATATTCTCAGTTTTATCATCGATTTTAATATAAATCCAGTTGGAAATGCGAAAACAAGTCTCTTCACACTCGTATAATAATAATAATAATAATAATAATCACCATCATCACAATATACGAACGATAGATGGCAGCTCCTGTTTTGCATTGTCATTATAAAAAGAAGAATAGATTTGTAAAATAGAAAACATGTAATTAAAAATATTTCGAAATAGCGATCGAGCATTCACCTTCTGCATTACTTGGCACTCCCGGAATTAAATTGGACGTACTTGGAGAAAAAAATGAATATGCTAATAACTTTCGTATTTCCTTGCGTATAAATACGCGCATATATTAATACATTTTCTGCCTGAGATTGACTATTCTTATCTCGAACATTAGCCCGAAATTTCATGTCTCTGAAGTTTGCATCGTTGAATTCCAACGAAACCCGCGGTAAACTTCCTTTTCATCCTTAATATTCTTCGATTTGCCAAAGACTTTTAAGCAATTTTTCGAAATTATGACACTCGCGAACAAAGCTAGCAAATATAACAAAAATTCAAGCAAACAGTATGTAAGAAAGTGAGAAAATTCGATTTTTCGTTGAGATTCAACGATGCAAACTTCAAGATCATGAAATTTCACGGTTGTCGGCCAGCTGACTTTTTCCCCACACGTCTGAGATGTACGTTTACGCACATAAGTAATATCTCTTCCTCTAATTTCTCGCTCGGATGGCAATTTGTGAAACAGCTTACTCGCAATTAGTTGGATTCAGCGGCTGATATAAAAAGAACGATCGACAGCAAAGGGGCTTGAATAAATCTAACCTCTTTTGTTTCTAAACTTTTCAATGCAATGTATGTATGTATGATTAGCGGTTGGAACTTCCGGTTTGAGAGCGAACTTTTGCAACTTCTCGGCTGCTAGATTCGAGCGGAAATAACCGAAAAAAAAAAAACACGAAGATG
This sequence comes from Heteropelma amictum, assembly GCA_959613375.1. Lineage (NCBI taxonomy): Eukaryota > Metazoa > Arthropoda > Insecta > Hymenoptera > Ichneumonidae > Heteropelma > Heteropelma amictum. Next base: position 17,989,738 of record OY390723.1, read on the forward strand.
TGAAATTTTCAAAAAAGGAACGGAAGGAGGACGACAATTTCGATCGTTACGAAAATCGTTGAATTAATTTGACACCATATACACACTCGGTTGCACAACTTGTTTGTTCTTCGAGAGAATAAGGACATGAAAGAAAATATACCGACATCGAAAGTTCCACGAATGCAAAGACTTTTTCTCCTCGTCCACTCTCTCTCTCTCTCTGTCGAGAGTCTCGAGGCATTCCTTCGCTTACGAGCATTCGTAATTAAGTCTGTGGTTTTCGACGAGTGCATCAATTGAGCACGTACGCGATTCTTCTTTTATTTTGGTTTTCTTTTCTCCTGCTTTTGTCGAACGAGCGAGCGCGAGAGAGAGGAATAGAAGAAGATGGGAAGAATGGCAAAAGATGCGGTCAATCGACAAAGAGACGCGCGCGAATACACTCGCCTCTCGTCTTTGTGAATTATAACGCGAATACTTTAATATTATCGCCGAGTGCTTGAGTACCCTGAGGCTCTGTACACCGCGTATTGTACACGCAATATCTTTCGAATGATTCCTGCATACTCTGTTCGCGTAGGCGAGGTTCACACGTTTCTACAAACTCATTTTACCTGTTGCCTATACACGGTCCAACGATAAAATACATATGGGCTCTTTCACGCGCCATCGAACAATCCGCACGTCAAATATCATCGATTACTCGATAATCCAAAACGTCGAAATTTTTCGCGCGAATCTGCGTTGATTAAAAAAAAATCATCTCGATTAATTACGCCGTTTCGAAGAAGAAAAAATACATTCGCGTTTACGCCGCGCGACTCGAAAATTTGTATTCATGATAGCTTTCTACTTTGTATACTGGTTTGTTTTATTATCGAATATCTCGAGTTTCCCCGTCGTTTTACGAAATCGCGCGAGAATTGCCGCTGAATTTCCCGTATATTAATCTCACGTGCGTAGTATGTAAAATGAAAAAAAGATGTCTCACGAGACGTTCGAGACCGCCTTGTTTACGCTTCTGACTTTCATGCTCGTTGGGTGAAATGAAACGTTCGTACGAGCGAAACCGTTTCCGACGATTCATCGCCGCGGCACATGTGCACGACTGGAATTGTCATATTAGAGAGAAAAAGGGAAGAAAAAATGTTTGAAAAAGAAAGACAAAGTCTTTCACGCACGAGCGTTTGGTCGAGTGTCTCTCCGCGCAACGCTATTCTCGTTGGCTCGGTGTACGTTTATGTTGATACGCCACTTAGGAAGCTCTGAACGACGAAACGAAAAACGAGAGAATATCATATGTCGCCGAGAGAACAAGTTGCAAGCGTGTTCCTCGATTGCCTGGGGGAAAAAAATCATGTCGATGCTTTCGTATGCATTTTTTATATACACGTACACAACGTGCGAGGGGAAAGTCATCGGGAGGTTTCTTCGAAAGAGAAAAGAAGGCGAACCTCATCGTTAAATGATCAATTATAGAGCGAGACGTTCAATAATGTATTTTGCTAATATAGACATCGATAAACGCGGCTAAATACGGCAAAATAAAAAAAAAACGCGGTTCTTTTTTCATGGAAAGCACTTCCGACTCTCCGGACAATGTAAAACAATCGCTGGGACGAACGCCGCAAAAGAAATTTCGATGATAAAAAGATATTATCGAATTTCCGAAATGTGGGAGAGAATAGATCGATGAAATTGATATTTTGAGGTTATGTCATATTCCGCAACATTTCCAAGCGGTATACACATAAAACATGTTATTTTCCTGCGAAACCTATTTGAGGCTTTAATCCGTAATTGGATGAGCAAACGATGAAGATCGCGCGAGTGGAACAGGTTGATTTTATAAACAAAATATATACCACAATGAACACAAACATACAAACGTAATCTCACGATGCCGGAGAAAATCGCGACTTGACATTTACGAAGAGAGTCAACGCCATCTCTCGAGCCCGCACCGCACCCCGTTTTTTCCTTTGCTTTTGTCGCTCGCGCTTTCGCAATTTTTCGACGACGCATTCGATGTTACCGCAACGAAATTTCGGGGCGATTCTTTCATTCATATCCGTCATAATCACCCATGTTTTTTTTGTCACAATTCATTTCACCGGGAAAGCGCGTTTTTAACGAATCATAGCGAGTCGTTTGAAGTATCAACGGTAGATAAAAAGAAAATCCGGTAAATGAATTATCGTTACGGTTAGAAAGATCGAGAAATTTTTTTCCGAGTGTATCGACGATGTGCCACGGTTGCTGCGTCCATTTATCTTTCATCTACATATTCAACGATCTTTGTTTCCATTCTCGAGAAGGAGGAACTTTGAGAGGAAGGTTTTGCGTGCTTATAGACTTTTTACATTATCGACTTCGGCGTCACGCGTGTGTGTGTATACCGAAGTTTATTCGCAGGCACTTTCACGCCATTCCGAGTGGCCACCAGCCAGAAGCCGACGCACATCGTGCAAGTAGTGTGCAATACGAAGATGATTCGTTTGAAGTTTGAAGTCTTCAAGATTCATGGTGGTCACTTTTGTCTTACCGCGTCGAACGTGTTACAGTCATTGGCCAACCCCTAGCGATTCTCAAAGTACGACGTACTCAAACATTTCACAATAAGAATAATAATAACAATTGTATCGTTACTGTTGTTATTATTATATATGCTTGTTGTCGGCGTCACCATACTTTGGTGCCTGGAATATCACGAAATAGGAAACCCAGCGAGAGGCCTCGAGTGCGTATCGTAGGTGGCGATCTATGTCACGTACGTTTGAAACATCTTTGTTTTTTTTTTGCTTCTATAGCGCAGCTAAGCGTGCGAATACATTTGCATGTGACTTACGTTGTTGCAAATAGTACAGCTAACCGTGCATAGTAAATAGTATTCGTGTACATTATCGTCGAAATCGATGTTTGTATTTTTTTTTTTTCTAGTCGAGAGAACACGAACATTTTCATTTCCAATTTCATTTTCATTTTCATCGAACTTGAGCTTACCTCAATTGCGACATTATTATTACCGACAGATAAAAAGCGAGAACAATCTCAGTGGTACTTTAATTTCGAGCCAATGTTCACTGATTGAGGATGATTTTTTTTCAACTCAAATTTATTTCTTAAGAATCGAGAAATAACGAGGTACAGTGATGATTCTAGCTTGTATATTTTCATTGAAAAAAAAAATCCTCGTACACGCATAGAATCGTCGGGATTGTTAATAACAATGATCCCGATTGCAGACATCATTTTGACGATTATTAGTATTGCTGCTATTATTATTATACCCACTTATCCCCATGAAAAAAAGTGCCTCTGGTATACATTTGATGACGTGAGAAAAAAAATTATTGGCCCATCGCGTCTACGAGTGCCGCCCGAGAAACGCCGAAAGAGAGACGAGACTCTCGCGTAAATGCAGGTGAATTCCGGTTCATTGACCGAATTATGCGAGTACAATTTTTGGTTCGAGAAAACCTCTATCGTTTCGTCGAGTCATCCTCCGTATTCGAAACGGATTTCATGATTCGTCATCGAGAAACTCATCTCGCGAAGGTTCCCTTTTTTCATGTCAAAGATCGAACGTAACATTGAGCATGCGAGAAGGATATTGACAAATTGTCAAAAAAAATATTCGAACAAGAAGAAAGTGAGAAAGAAGAAATTCGTCCATTTTTTTGAAAATTTCATCGCAAGTTTTGAAAAATTCGTAAATTATGGCAACTATCAGCTGTTTCTCGTACACACAAAGACGCCTCGTTAATTGCGGAATATTTTCGACCCATTCAACGTAGACTCTGTTTCGTTTAAAGAGTCCTACAACCAAAATTTGAATAAATAACATTTTAGAGTGCCGACGAATTTTTGAAAGAATTCGAGTGTATTGAAAAAAAATCAATCATCCAATGTTGTACTGAGCAAGTACTCGAAGTTGTCATTGTGTCCTATTGTTTTGGGGACGACGCCTCTCTACGACCTAAAGATAAAAAAATTCTCGAGAATCCACAGATTCACACAGTGTCAGAGTAGAGATGAAAATATTCTCATGTTTCCGACAAAATTATTCACTCTTAAAGAAGCGATTAGCATTAATTATTCGTCAATTTCGTTTGGTCAGAGAGAAAAAAGTGAAAACGAGCAGATTCTTTTTACCGCGTTCCGTGACATTTCGGGTATCTTCTTTTTTTTCCAGTCATTCTTCCTTCGTAAATCAACGCTGCGGTCGTAGATCGAACAGATCGAAGAGGAAATATTTCGTCAAGATGACTTTTTTGTTGAAAAAATATCAGTATTATCAACGCTTTCATTAACGTTCGTTCTTTTGTGAAAAATACATGGGAATCGTTTTTTACGGATGAATACTCGGGTGACACGATCGCCAGCTGTAAGAGCCCTCTAGCGGTTAATTAAGAGAGCTGCTCGTTATATTACGCGCGATCGATAACGACGAAAAAAAAGGCTCGTGAGAGCCGAACACACGCACGTTGGCTTTCTCGACTAGACGGAACTAGTACGAACGAGACGGTTTATGTTTCGTCTGCATGTGAAACATATTCCATTTTACCCAAAATAACGTTCAAATATCATTCAACAATATACGTTACGTCCCTGGTATCCCCGCAAAAGCTTCAAAGTGTGAAAAAAAACTTTGTTTTTTACAATCCGACGAATTCTTACGTCGAAAAATACCTCGATCTCTGCTCAAATATTCATCGTTAAAACGCAAAGGTCACAAAGCGTCGCCGGAAAAAAAACACAACTCATCTTACGATTTTCCCACTCAAGGAAGACGTCAATAACGAATTTTATACCCGCGACATTAAAACTCGTCCCAACGTGATTATAATTGTAGATACAAATTTGAAATGTATACATAACCTGTAATTTTTAGAAAAAGAGCGTTTTAAAAAAAAAGTAGAGATTCACATAAATCTCTGAGAGAAAAAGTCGAAAGATTCGAGGTTAAGTTCACGCGTACTTAATAAGATTTCCTCGTGAATAATGATTCAGAGAGCACGAGGTTATCAATGTATCGTCGGTAAATCTTGTGGCAATTTTTCCTTGTCACTCGTAATATGATAAAAGTTACCTCACGCGGGATCATCAAATTTCTACGGCACCCATAGAGCTCATCCGAGAAAAGGTTACGAGAGTCATTATTAATTGCATCTCCACATTTATCCATATATATTATTCTCATACAGGCACGCGTTTACATGTACATATATACTAAAATCGCGAAACTCGATCGGGAACAAAGATAATACATCGCTACTGCCATAACGGTATTTAAAAAATAAAATAAATGATTATTCGTGAGTCCTGGTTTCTCCTTCTTCGCGCATGCGTGTGTGCCTCGTTGGAGCACGGTGCGAAAAGGGCCAGAGAGGCAAAAGGGATAAGATCGCGTCAAGCCATCATCTTCGTCCGCTTATAATCATAAATACATCCGAATACATGTAACGTACGGTACGTGAGTACAGTAACTATATACGTATATCGCGGTCGATCGAGGGTGGGGAAAAAGAAAGAAGAAGAAGGAACGATCACACGGCACTTTCACTCTACTCGGCCAGGCGCGGAGAGCGCGCCAAGCGGAGCACGGACGAAGCTCGCGGCGAAGTATACTCGCGAATTGGCTCCTGTGAACTTGCTCGCGACGTCCACCTCGCCCGGTATTTTTTAAATGGACCTTCGAGCAAAAGATATCTCCTCGACTTTATTATTCGGCTTCGCCGTGTATACGGGTTATTCAATGCCAAATTGGCGATGTTTTATTTACCAGAAACCCGTAAAATACACGCCGACATTGAGAATCATTGGACAAACGAAATTTGAGGCAAATTGATACTTCGAGTATCGACGTCGTTTCAAAATCATACTTTTATTATTGTCGCTGAAAAAAACGTTGTCAAAATTTTTACCGCATCGTCGCGAGAGCAAAATAAGAATCGACGCGTCACTGCACAGAATCAATCAACGTGGAACAGCCCATATGTAAAAATGCCATATGCGCAATGTACCAAAATTGCATCGTGCAAAACGGCGAAAAAGGAATAAATGTGTATCCATAAATCGATAAGAGAGATAGAGAGAAACAGCCGAAATTAAATGGGAGGGCCGCGAAAGCTTGTCCGGCTAAAAATACCTACACGCGTATAAACAGCATGCCTACGTGTATGTGCGCAGTGTATATACGTATAAGGCTGTGTATTTGTGCCGTTTGGGAATTTCGGCACAACTTTCCCATTCATAAAATATCTCCTGGCACATCTAATTTCGTGTGTCCATGTGTTGTAGCTTCGACGCGTAATATACCACGTCGTACGCTGGATTTTTCAAAGGACTACATTCAGATCGATTATTCATGCCCATTTGAATCTCCTCTTTCGATTTCCACGAGATTTATGACTCTGGATAAAATTTTCATCGAATATTCCGCGTCCTTCGCAAAACGAGTGTATCCCTCGTTCGCGAGCTTTTATTTTTACTCCATAATAGTCCATTATGCGATTCTAATTACGAGCAATGGACTAAAAATGTACTCCTCGATATATCGATTATTTCAAAACGATACTCAACTGATCCTATTGACAAACCGAATTATCATCATTGTTTTTTAATTATTCAATCATCAAACGTTTCTACCAACGGAATCGAGGAGAAATTAGCATCCCCGAAGGAGAATTTGACACCGCTACTTTCTTTACTCAGTCGGCTTTTGCATAACAGGAAACTTTCCAAAATTTGTAAATATTACATTTCTACATGAATTATTAATGGGAATATACCAGAGTGACTTTTAACAGACTGTAGGAGTCGCGTTACTTTTCTGAAGAATTTAAACTAACGGTGGAATTATCGTTTGGAAACACCTAGTGGTGACGTAAAACGTGAAAAAAATTAATCACGTAGAAACACCGAAAGCAGCATTAAATTCACACAACGATCAAGCACAACCAATTAAATATACAATTTTCCTTGAATCTTTGGAAAACTTTATTTTCTTTTGGCATCGAGAATGGTTCGTTTTTCCGAATGCCCATGATTTTTCAAAGATTTTCAAGGGCGATTTTAAATTTTTTAAAGGCGTCTGGAAAATTTTGGGAAATTTATGAAAAATCTTTCGTGCTGTATAAAAAAAATATCGTATTTCAGCAGAGGAATAAAGCGTAACGAATTTTCTTCAATTACGCGATTGCAAGCTCGTCTTTCGGCAACTTTGTGAACAGAAAAAAAAAGTCAACGAGCCCCGCGCCTCAACTCGCTTCTGCATCTCGCCTTTAAATGTCTCATCCTCCCACTTTTCACTTTTCACTCGCAATTTCCACTTTTTTCCGCGTGAAAGTGCGCTACAAAGTATTCGAACGTTTTTACCAACGTATGCATACGGCGCAACGTCCGCGCTAATGAATAATGCAATTTGAGTAAGGCGAAACCGAAAGAGAATACCATCAAGAATCGCAAATTCACGCTGTTCGTCAAACGAGCGTGAAAAAACGACGTTTTCAAAGAATTTTCAAAAAAATAAAAAAAGTCGATGAAAAAACATCAATTTCCGCTATTTCGATCACCAAAGTTCGATTTTAATCGACAAGCGTTTGAATTTCCCGCTCGAATTTTTTTTTGTGATGGAAATAACGATGGACGAGACTCGACGTAATTGCGAAAATCGCGATAATTGATTTTGCATTTTTTCGTCGTCAAATTACGAATTCCAGGATTGGGCGTCGTTGCGACCTCTAGCGAGCCGCCAGTGAGGATGCACTTTGGTACAGAGCAGCTCGTGTATCAGGCTCTTTCGGTACATGTATATGTACACGTAATACCGCTGTACCGGCATACATAAAGACACTCGTGTTCGCTGCGTGCGCATAAACGAGCCTGGGAGCTCGGAGAAAGCCGAGTCGGCGTGGTTTATCGGTTAAGAAGCGTTTCGATGGGGCAACTTTTCGATGTATCCTCAAGCCCGCACACAGGAATCCTTGCAAACTTTGACGAAGAACGAGATCTTCTCGTACGATCGATTTAACGACAATTTGAACGAAAAGATCGCGTTATTCATCCAATCGATGCTTCGCTACTCTCCATCTCACATACGATGTATACCCACGAGAGTGTCACGCTTGAATCAAGCGAAAAAATCAACCGCGAAACACCTCGAGCAATTTCCCGCAATGCGTCTCGATGGGATTCCGATCGTGAGAAACTGCGAGATCATTCGAGAAACTACGTTTTCACGATAATTCGCTTGTTCATTCGCTTGTTCAAATTTATGCTCTTCATCGACATTATCGTTTCGGCAACAAAGAATACTTATTTTTAGTTGGACACGAAAAAAAAATAACCTCCTCAGTCCATCGGGTGTTTTGATAACTCGTTCGTCACTGCAGCGACGTCTCAAGTGTGATTCTCGAATACAAAATAATATATACAATTGTAACGGTAATGCCGTGGCTTTGTTACTTCTGAACCCCGATGCGAGGCACCCGCGGGACGAGGAGAGAGAAAACGACGAATTGCGGTAAAGATTCTTATCGAACTGGCGAGTCTTTGAAGGAACAACGTTTTCTAACCTCAATTTCGACGAGACGAGAAAACGTCGCGGGAGAAGAAAAACGCAATGAAACAATTTGCCGACAGAGGAGCTAGTGCGGAAAGGCAACGGGGGGAAAAAACGTTAACGCGGTGCGGAATTTTTTTAAGCCACGAAATTGCAACGGGAGTCAATATTGACGTTCGTTGGACGAAACTGTATACTTAAGAATAGTCGCAAACATCGCGTCGTTGATCATCATTTTAAAGTCGTTGGTCCACTCGAAATTCTTCGCGTGGCACAAGGATGCTGTCCTCGAAAATTCGTACATGATCGTCGTATTCTCCAAAAATGAATTTGTCGCCTCTAACGGACAAAAAATACACCGCCAAAAGTTATGCCTATACATTTATATGAAATCGTAACATTCCACGTGTCTTGACGCCATACGCGGCTCAATGACACGCAGATATGAAAATGTGCGTAATTACTTTCTCCAAAGAGACGACGACGCGCGTGTTAAAAGCGAATAAAACTTTCCGCGGGAGGTCAGAGTGCCTCCGGGCGAGGTTCCGTCCGATACCTCCGGAAATGTTTTTCACTTTTTTTTTTCGCCTACGAAGATGCGTAGTACGACGTGTTTGTCTTGGTTGTCCGATTTTGACGATCCCACGCGTTTTCTCCTCGATTCGTCGTTTTTTTTTTCTTCTTCTATTTTCGTATTATTTACCGATAGAGTCTCGCGCCACATACCACGGATTTATTAGTCGCGTGCTCCGCGTATAGTCTTGTGGAATGATGATGCGCCTACATTTGTGTTTATACATTTTTTATAGATAATTTCATGCGCGTATGTCTATGCGCGTATCGCGTACGCGTACATGAAACGTTGGTACTCGTCGCGGTCAATTCCAATAACGCAATTATATTTAATTGCGCTCGTAGTCGATGTACACGAAAGTCGATGTATCGCGTTATGCAGCGTGTACACAAAATGCGCCACATACCAATTGGGTCGACGAAATTATGAATTTATGCGAGTCGCGTGTCGAAGTCTCGAGGCATCATTCCGAGATCGTCTCGAAAAAAAAGGCGTGATCCGAGAGAGGCGAATTTTCATTCGTCCGAGTACAATTTTTGATGATGCTCATTTTGGCAAAAATGTGGAAAGGTTTGATTCAAGAATTGAAAAAAAAATGAAATAAACCATTAATTTATGTTTGCAATTCCACACGTGATTGTTTAGAAATTGTTTTGAAACTTCGTCAAAGTCTCCCACCTGGGAGTTTAGAAGAATTCACGATTTGCTCTTAATTTTCATCGAGTGGAATAAATTTCAGGCTCGAGTGGGTATATATTCATCAGACGATCATTAATGAACCAGACTTGTTTTTTTTTTAATGAGAGTATTCCGGAGAGTCTGTCATTCGCTTTCGAGACTGGATGATCGTTAATTATCCGTGGATAAGCTATTTATCACACTCGAAAAAGAGCGATGAAAAATAATGGATTTTCGTGATTTGTGCCATTAATTCGAAATGTTTAATTCAAAATAGCAGAAATATCACGATATATCTATTTATATATTTGAACGGTTATAAAAATAATTTGTAAAAATGGCTATACCGTAACAAATTTTAATTTGAGATTTATTCGATTTAAACTGTTTCGTGCCCTCAATTGATTGTATTATTTATTCGAATCGTTTTTTAAAAACGTTCGATACCCCTTTTTTCATTGTATTTTGGATTTCGAGCGACCTTGAAAACGTTTCTTCTCGGTTGGCCACGGAATATTGAATTTCCAGTTCGCTTATTCTCTTTACATTCCCGAGACGCGCAAATCTTCTCTTCGACACGGTCGCGTAATGCGTATGGGAGAAGAAAGTTGTCGCAGCGAAATTCTCCGGAGGCAAAGGAGCTCTCGACTCTTATATACATATACATATGACTGACAATCGACCATTTTTGCATAAACTTTTGCCGATGGGGAAAACTCTTTGAGAAATAAAGAGAGAAAAAAAAATTGTTTCGAAGCTTTAAAATTGCGAGGAAAAAATTTCTAAACGCCATAATTCACGAGAAAGTGCTTGATATGATCGATAAAATCTTGGAGAACATAAAAAAAAAGATTGCGATAGTAAATCGAATGAACGTATAGTCTCTTAATTGACACTAAGAGCGCGTCTGAATGGCGCGAAAACTCGTAAAATTTAAACTCCGTGAAGAGTCATTAAAAGTTTCATTTTAATCGCAACGCAAAATCACTGAAAATTTCATTATTGACAGATTTATCAATGAATTTCTTCTGTGAGATTCAGAACAAGAGTCACTTTTGTACATGGAGAGACAAAAATGCAATCTTTAGAGATAAATCTTATCATAAAAATCGTCAAGTCCGTTGTCGAACTTAGAAAAAAGAGCACTGTCACTACAAAGTCACGAACATTCATCACTTTTCGATTTTCTCCATTTTTATTTCAATTACGAGAAGCAGAAGAAAGAAAAAAAGTTATTAATATATGTTGTATATGTACATGCGTGTGTGCGTGACTACGTGCGTAAGATAAAAATACGATGTATGGATAATCACAATTTAAATGAGTATAGTTTTATACTCACCGAACACATGATGCTCTCTGCGAACAGGAACGAACGGTTCCGGGCTTTTACTCCGTTTTACTCGAACAAGAGAATGATCTTTCGAGTTACTCGTGAATGCGTGATGTTTCGGTGAGTACTCGATGGTAGGGATGAATCCAATGTGGAAGGGAAACATCTTCGAGAGAAGGGAGAAAAAGTTGTGCTCGTGTAATTCGACTCCACGGTGGGAGAAACTCTTCTCTGATTTTCGGATCGAAAAGAGGCAAGAGGAAATGGATTGCGAGTATCCGAGGGAAAATATGCATAATATACGGTAGAAAAAAAACGCTCCGAGTTATTCTTACATTCGAAACGTTCCAACATTAACTCAACCGTACCTCTGGGAAAATCTATTGACTTTAGAATTGATAATCGTTCGAATCTCTCGATGGTTTCAAAAAATATATGATGCAAGTAGTACCTATATGGCTTTTGACACTCGTGCATGAAATCAGGAACCTCCTGTAGTAATAATCCACTACCGACAACGATAACAGTGATAACAGATATCATTATCATTATAAAATACAATATTATCAGTAAAGTATAGTCACTATTGCTACTACTAGTACCAATAGTGTGTAGTAATACAAGTACGTATGAAAGAAAGATGAGAGTGATGAGAGTTTAGTCAGCCGCGAGCAGCAGTAGCGGCTGGTAGCGGTGTTAAATTCCTCTCACGATATGGCGGCGGTTCATCTCGCAAAATTTCCCTTCCGCACCTTCGTACGTTTCTCCGATCGTGAATATTTTCGCTGATTCGACGGTCAAACAGAATTGTATTACGCGGAAGAATGGTACGTTTTTCAGGCATAACTTTGTCGGAAACGATGCAATATTCGTTTGTTTTTCGTTTATGCACCGCACACGGGCAAGATGCGCAGTCAAGTATCGACATAACCTCCTTTGACGTGCGCGACCTTGTCCTTGAATCAGCTGGGATTCGACTAGAATCATATGTTACTTTCTTTTTCCTTTTCTTTTCGTCCTAGTTTTCGTTTTTTCGCGTTGGAAAAAATAAACGAACCAACGACACTTTGGTAAATCGTTTATTGAGCGGCAAAAAGATGGAATTAAATTTTCGTATGACGCAATATAAGGCCTTGTTTACGCGTGTTGCGTTTAGAATAATCCCGGTGGCTCGACGGACGACGGAGCCGAAAGCGCCGACGATCAAGACGATTCCTCTCCCTCTTCGGTCGCACAAACCGAGGATGCCCTCGCTTCGTTTCGCGAACAATGGCAGAGAGAATTGCAAGTTTCGCCGAAACACGCTCATACCAAGCATCAAAGTGCCACGCAGGTTAACACTCTCGGAGGCAAGCAGGATGACAATATTTCGATCGAGAACAGAGTAAGTCTGAATATTTAATCACTAACGAATGAATCTTTTGTTATTAAAAAACTGCTGTTTTTTTCGTAGGCGAAAAATTTGTTTCTCAAGGGTATCGAGCACGAACAGAGCGGCCGTCTGTACGAAGCTATACAATTCTACAAACGCGCTGTTCAACTTGTACCTGACGTAGAGTTCAGACTCTACGAATCAACGAAACCAAAAAATCGTGATAAATCCGAGAACGACGATAAAATCGACGCCACCGAACGTCGAGCTAAAGACGGAAATGCCACCGAAGACAATGTCATTGACGATGACGACGACGGCGATCTCTTTTCAAAATTGATAAAGATCGTCGCTCTCGATCGCTGCGTTTGCTATCCTCGTTTCGAACAGAATGTAAGAATACGTTTCTAGAACTTTTTCACTGGCTCTCGACGACGATACGAGAAAAAAAGGAACAAAGACTCGTCGGTCCTTTAAATTCGTTACAAGATTCGATATCGCCGTGTAATTGTGACTTTGTTTTTTCTTGTGTGCAGACAACGCATATATCAACATTGCCAATGGAAATTGTTCTGTACATTTTACGATGGGTCGTATCGTCGGAGCTCGATGTTCGCTCTCTGGAAATGTTTTCACGTGTCTGCCGTGGATTTTTCATTTTCGCGAGGGATCCCGAAATCTGGCGATTGGCCTGCGTACGGGTATGGGGTGTCAATTGTGGAAATCATCATCCTCGATACGCCTCCTGGCGCGAAATGTATCTTCATCGCCCGAGGTTACGTTACAACGGTTGTTACATCAGCAAAACGACCTATATTCGTCACGGTGAGAACAGCTTTCAGGATCAATTCTATCGTCCCTGGCATCTCGTCGAATACTACAGATATCTCAGGTTTCGTTGAACATTTCATGTGAAATTCTTGCGAAGAAGAAAACCGTCTTTTTTTCTAGTCAATATTCCCTGACACGCCAAACGATATTTTCATCCGTCAATGTAGATTCTTTCCCGGTGGCCGAGTTCTCATGCTCACCTCGACCGAAGACGCGCAGACTTGCGTAAATTCGCTGAAACATCGAGCGCCGAAAAATTCGTCGGTTCTCATCGGTCACTACAGACTTCACGAGAATTGCGTCACTCTCGTACTAAAAAAACAAACAATCAAGGGCACTAACGTCTCCGAACGGTCGTACAGACGGAAAAAACGGGAGATCGTTCACGACAGTGGTGAACAAACGTTTCACGTTGTGAGTGATGAATTATTAGCTTTTTTTTCTCTTAACGCTAATTCCTGAAATATCACGCCCTCAAACAAAATGCCTAACAAATAAGTACGTACGAGATAAAGAAAAATTGATTACCTTTCGTGCCAGCGCAGCCGAGTCGGTTCTTTTTCGTCGATGAACGTTCGTGAGGGAAAAAAAATTCATAAAAAATTGTTATCCGAGTCCAGATTTTCGAAAACCTTTGCAGCCATACGTCGATAACGAGTTACCTGTTGACGTTTTTCTTTTTTTTTTTTCAAGGAGTTCGAGATCCAGAATCATCACAAACGAGTTAATTCGCAATTGTCATGGCTCGAGTACAATATATTTACAAAGTACAAGAACGGACACGAGGGCACAATGTGTTTAACCGTCAGGGGTCGTTATCCACCGTGCAAATTCAGCCGAGTGAAGAGTTACAGTCAGGAGAGCGAAGCGCCGCTGCAATGAATAAAGACGGAAATTTCGAGGGAAAAAAAGCGCAATGGAACGAAGGCCGGCACGTCGATTGCGCGAAAAAGAGGCTGGAAATTTGTTCTCCGACAAAATTTCGAGAGGAAAGAAGAAGATAATTATTTCGAAAGTATCTCGCGGTGTGTAAATAGTTTTTTCCGTTTGCTTCGACGATCATGAATTGCGAGGGATCGAATGCTGAAAGAAAATTAATCTCGGATTAAGATGGAATTGAAAATTCATTTTATTTCATTTACATAGTTTTTTTTTTTGGTCAGTCCTGAAAACTCGTTCCTGCATCGGCAGCCGAACAAAATTCATTCGTCACGATTCTCCTCAGCTTCGATAATTTCGTTCGAAGCTGAGGATCGAAGAGACTACGTTTTCGTTTTTAACGAGAAAAATTCAATTATGGAGAAAAGAGAAGGAAGGAAGGAATAAATCGTATCTACGTCTACATTAATGTAATAATAATTGTTATTCTTCTCTCGTCCGCGCGATCGCAGAACTATACGCTTTTGCCGTAGTTGTTATGTTTTCACTGTTTATCGAAGTATAAAATATTGCTTCAACGATCGGGAAAACGGAAGGCATCCGCTTCCGTGATTTATCATTTTTTTCATCGTTCAGTTTTTTGTTTTCTTCTCTCGTGCGCTCAGCAGGCGCGATTTGACAACGCGATTGTCAAGAAAATTACGCTCTGTAAATATAATCTCGGAGCAACTACGATAGCGCGTTTGAGCGTCTCTCTTCTCGCCTCTTTCGTTCCTTCTTTTTTTTTTCTCTTCTATTAAAATGTACATAATCGAACTACGCGATTGGCAAAGCGACGTGAAAATTCGCGGGAATGTTTTTATTATTATTATTGCTCAATGATCGATTATCGAAACAATTTCCGCTTCTTTCGTTCTCTTCTTGTTTTTTTTTTCTACTAATCATTTCGAGTCTCGATAGCGTGGAGGCGCTTGTATACGGTTTTTTCATGTTTTATCACACGTGCTTATTGGATTAGAAAACATTATCACGAATCTTCGTAACCCAACGAGAACACGATGTATTTGCGTTATTGCAATTGTACAATAAACGATCATTATTTTTGATGTGCTTAAAATGGTCTTGATCGCTCGATCGACGATTTAGCAACGATCGTCACGTGACTCAGGCTAACGCAAAGACGAGGAGAGCGAATTATCTTCTTCTCTTCCGATTACGGACACGTGCGCGACTAAATCGCGATCTAAATGCTTCTCCTTTGTACTGAGAGGAATCCTCGTCGTATTCCACCCGTGTCTAGCCGCTCGATCCACGTTATCGATCGTCCGTTTATTCGTAATAATTCGCCTACAGCGTTAGAGGGTGTTTTTTTTTCTTTTCTTCAATTTTTCTATAATTATTGTGTGTGTGTTTTTTTTTGTTTCCTAGGACAATATAGTATATCTACATGCGAACGTACTACGTGTGATAATTAACTTCGATGGATCCACATCAATAGCCAACACGTGGGCATCGTCTCGCGACGCCTGTAACAATTGCGTTAACATCTTTCTCATCGTATGATTTTTTTGTTTATCCTCTTTTTTTTATCTCGATTTTGTTCCATTTTTTTTCCCTAATTTAATCACAGATTGCACCGAAGATCAATCTTCCATGCTTTTTAAATCACAGTTCCACGTGGCTCGAAGGCTGGAAGTTGGTTGTGGGTGTTATTGCACTTTGTGGCGTTTTTTTTGCTGCTCTTTCCTCCGCAACGCGTTTTTCACCCCCTTCTTGGCTCTCCTCGCGACTGACGAGACAGCTTGGATGATCGCCCACTCTCGTTCTTATCCTTTTTTTTTTATCAATTTTTCTCTTTTTATACCATTTTTTTTACAAATAATCATTCGAATTCTGAAATTTCAAGGTGCTCGTACGCGTAGACGCTTCCGTACGGAGATTGGATGCGGCGAAGTCGGGGAAAAAATCGTGAGCTTTCGATATGTTCGCGCGAGGGACAATTTTCAATGAGACGTTCCCGAGATAGCCTTTCAATGATTTTTCCACGGATCGGAAAACTCGTGAACTCTACGAAAATTCAAGGGTTCTTGTAAGAAAAAACATTGTCGGTCGATGTTTTCCCGTTTTTTTTTTTTCGAAAAAATTGTTGGAACTTTGGAATTTGCAGCGAGCGGCGTGTTTCGGAGTTACGGAGAGAGAATTGAGAAATTTGACGTTGTACAGAGCGATTGGACAAAACACTTGGACCCTCGAAGGTGAAAAATTAAATACGAAAAGTCGACGTTCAGCCTTGAAATTTCAAGCTTTCGAAAATCAGACGAGATTAATGACAAATTTGTAGATAACAACGAAAATCGTACGAATGTTAGAGAGATTAAGATGAAAAGTTGAAAAAAACCGACTTGACTTTGAAATTACTCGAAATGGTGAAAATGTTTTGAAAGTTCTTTGAAATATCTAGTCGATAAATCTTATCGTTGTAGAATTAACGCGAGAAATACATCGTCTTTATTTTTTTCAACGCGATCAAGAATTTCGACGACAAAAATTCTTTTTCTTCGATATTCCGTCCCGTCGCGATCTCAAATTCTCATAATATTCAACGATATCGTTTCGCGACCGTGCACGTGAAGTTTCCCTCATTTTGTTTGTTTGTTTTTTTTTCGTCTTGGACGATTTTTTCAAGAGACAGTCAAAGCTCGTCGTGCCTCGGAACTTGCGAAACGTTATGAGCACCGCAGGCAGAGGGATCGGTCATCCAAACGAGATCTTGCACCGTCGCCGAGTGCATCGACCATACCGCAACTACGACCACTACGTGCATTATGTTGTGTGAATTTAGGACAATGTCGACTTGTCCGGGAAGCCACTTTTCCGGTATTCTCAGAGCGCCGATACTTCCTCCTACCACAGCGACGAGATCCTTCAAAAAAGTGAGTAGAAAAAGAAAAGCATTACTGTTGGAACAATGCGTTGGGAAAAGTAGACCGAAATGAAAGGAAAATCAAGGCGAAAGACCGTGAATTCTCAAGGATTGTGCAAAAGAATGACGGAAATTGTTTTTAAAAAATCATTTTCATTTATTCCTTTCGAGACTGACTTGTAGCATTATGTGGGTCAGAGCTTCCGGATTTCCACCTCCTATTCGAAAACACCTCAGTGCTAGAAAAAACATTCTCATCATGAACGGAGGGGAGAAACACAGACGTCTTTCCCAGGGTGAGGTCGCTCTCATAGCCTGCGGATGGTAATTCATAGAGAAGAATAATTGAAAATTCAATAATTCGCCAAGCAGGATAAATCGTTTTTCGGTCTATTTTTTCACGCGAATTACCTTGAACAGTCCCCAGAGGCTCAGACAGCAATAGGCCATTATACAAAAGTGCCATAACACTCTCGGTAGACAGTGAACCGACGCAGCGATCATTGGTATTGCTCCTTTAAATTTCGAATCATACGTTTTTATCGTGATGTGGATTTATTCGTGAAAAAATCCATGCGCGTTTTAATGAAATTTACGAAAAACTCCAGTCACTAGAATCTCACAAAAACGCGAGAGAAAACAGTGTCCATGTGACTGTTTTTTTTATTTTCAAAAAATTTCAAGATGGCACATGCTTTTCCGCGACTCTCCAAATTCAACGTGATTCGTTCGATCGAAAAATCATTGAACGTTCAAAACAGCCAGATTGATCATCTTTAAAGCCGAGATATTGGCTTGAAAAAAATCTATGAAAATTCTTTTGTCGATAAAATCCTATTTTTCATACAACTTTTCATACAGATCTTCGTTTCTTACCCACACTCTGGCAAACCCAAATTCCAAGCATATCGAGCTTGAGGAGCCTCATGTAAAATGCCTCGCCGTAGTTCAGATTCATGAAAAGATGATAGAGAAACGAACCGATCCAGGGACTCACGGCACCGATCAGATGGCACCAGGAGAGAAAACCAGTAAAGTATCCCTGCGCGCTCCATGGCAGAAGATACGGAACCGTCAAGAGTACGTAGAGAATAGCGAGGCCTAAACATAATTGTACGAACGCACGTGAGAAATTTAAGCGGAAACTCGAGCTTCGATAAAAGCTCTTCTTTTTCATCTTCAATCTCTTCGGAATAATTTACGCGTCGGTGCAAAAAAAAAGAAGACAACTCGTTCTCGAACCATGAATTTGTATCGTGCATTTTAACGTACTCCATAATCGTTGAATTTTTCATAATTTGATGATTTATTCCAAGCAGCGTTGAGGGAAGAAATTTTTGACAAAACACGCGAATTTGCAAAATCGTAACGTCAAATAGGGAGAGGAAAATCTACGTAGCTTAGCATCCAATAACACGAGGATTATTTTATGCCTCCGGTATATTTCCTGGTTATTTATTCCGCTGTAGCTGTACACGTAGAATATCGCAAGTGCGAAAGGCGAAACGAGCCGCTCTTTGCTGCTTGAGCACGCAAACCGC
Source organism: Heteropelma amictum (assembly GCA_959613375.1). Lineage (NCBI taxonomy): Eukaryota > Metazoa > Arthropoda > Insecta > Hymenoptera > Ichneumonidae > Heteropelma > Heteropelma amictum. The sequence goes on from OY390723.1 coordinate 18,008,417, forward strand.
ACACGAGGGTCACTCGTAAAAACGAGCTTGCCTGTTGGAACATAAAAATAAAGAGCGAAAAAAAATAGAAATGAGTAGAAGAGCACGTGTTGTATATCGCGGAGCAACGTTACAGAGCAGAGACCGTTCCGCGGGACTTTGTGATTTGACCTAGTAAGATTTTATTTCAACACGCGGTTAAGCTGGTCGATATTTTGCTACTTTTGCTCTCGAGCTTTCTGCATTAAACATCGCCTACATCTGCGTATACCGGATACGACTACGCACGTTTTTACAAGTGCCGTGAAACATCAACCTTTTTTTTTTACACAAAAACCGTTCGAAGCCAAATTTACATATTCGTATTTTTGTCTCATTGGGGATTAAAAAAAAAAAACACTTTCAAGACTGAAATTTTCGATCGATAGAATGGCCACAATTCCAGTTGAATTCGTTCGAGAGCTGCTTTCATATTCAAAGTATGCGCTTTTCTCTCATTTATATTCACAATTTTATCTTCAGAGGACTCGTGAAACATTTACGAATAATGTTCCCTCTTGGACGCAAGAGTCAAATATCACGGCAAAGATTCGTTTGATTAAATATTCATCGAGTCGAAGGGAGTAGCTTGAAGAATCGCATTATCCATTTTTTCAAGAGGGATATCAGTGTCGAAGCCCATCTTGGAGTTTGCAAACAAGGGTATTTAAATGATTGTCAGATTCGAGATAAATGGAGGAGAAAAAATTGCCCGTGGAACTAAATATTTTAATCTCCAAATTAATTGAAGAAAAAAAAACTTGGAATCGTCATTGACCGTCTAGTTTTGTAATTTTAGGCAAACGTTGGATTAACGACGAATTTTATATTTCAATTTTTTCTTCGGTTGCAAGTTTTTTCGAATAGTGAAAAAAATATTTGATGGAAAATCATACAACTTGTGTTTCACGAGCTACGGGAATCTCGCGTGATAGGGAAACGTTAAATGTCCTATCGATCCCACAGTTTATCGAGGGACAATATTAAGGGAAATCCTTTGCACGATTGATGTTACTTGACCTGGAATCGCAGTCGAATTCATCGAGTCAGCTGACAATGAGTAGCCTTATCCTTCTCGTTCTACTCTCAACACAAAATGCCCAACAATAAACGTCGAGACAATCGTTTCAAAGTTCAATTTGATACTTTTTTTTCATCAAGGACGAAATTTAAGGATATTCGGCAAAACCGAAATAAAATGTGTTTTTGGCCTACATGACGATGCTATTAAAATTCGATAAAATTCAGTCGCGTCTCCGATACTGAGTACAATAATTTCTAATTAAAAAAAAAATTCTAAAACTATTCAGAGCCTTTCATGCAAAACGAATTCGTTTTTAATTTTGAAAAAATTATACGAATATTTTGCCAAAAATTTGTTCAAATATTCGACAAATTTTTCATGCGCAAAACTAGACATTTTGTTCAAAATTCAATGCTCCCTCGAGGGAAATTTGCAAATTCCCACATTTTCTTTTTTGGTATCGCTGAATCGATAGCAACACACATAACGCCTGCAATGCGTTATCTTGCACCTCTTCCTCTCTCTCTCGCTCTTCCTTCCTCTTCCCGTACGTGTCAGCTGTAAGAAATATAAGTTTCAACCCCCGGTCTTCTTTCACGGAAGTTGACCCAGAGATTGGAAAACCTTGACCGTAATTCCAGTGTCAGTGACGATCCAGTTAGGAAGGATTTTTTTTTTATAATAGATATCACTCAAGCATACGCGGATCTATGCGGACGTCAAAGGTCTAATGAGATTGGAAATTAAATCTCGAAGATACGCTAGGATGATAAATCAATAGTTGGTCAGAGAGATAAAAACTCTGGAATAAGAAAAAAAAATTTCCTTCTTTCGGAATATTTTTTTATCGGTGATTATTCATTTATTTCCTTAAAAAAAAAATTCATATCAGTTTATGGAAACGTGATGTTAAATTTTCGGGAGATTGTTGAAAATTAAAAAAAAATGTGCTTTGATCGCGAATTGTTGTTGCTATTTCGGAAATTCGTCAGGGTTGATTTTTCGAGTCTCAACGTGAAGAAAAAAAAAACAATTTATCGCTGTGCCAAAAACCCGAGTTTCCCCGACTGTACGAAATTGAATCAAAGTCTGCGCAAATTTTCGTAGATTTGCGCGTGCTTCGAGTCGGTCCAATTGGACGAGACTGATTCACCGTTTATCCTTATCCAAATGCAAACACAAGCCAGACTGTGATACTAGGCATAATTAAACCTACGCGCAGACTGTCTCGATGCATAACTTGCTCGAAATGAATTATGCAAAAGTAGACTCACGGATCGACAGTACAAATTCGTTTAATATTCGTCGGAGAAAGCATTGATTAATTAAAAAAACAAATAATCATTTACACAAATGTAAATAAAACATGCTCACGAGTAATTTCGTTTTTATTATCGAATTTGTTTTCTTTTTTTCCTATTAAAATTTACTCGCATCGAAATTATTTTTTTTTGCAATGGTATTTAATTTTACGACGAATTGTTACGAATTTTACGTCGAGATACAGCTGAATATAATTCTTCTGAAAATAAAAAATGATCTACTCGTTCCTCGTGTAGTCGTAATCGTAAAGGTGCAATTGAATGCGTGCGTAAATTTCATTCAAATGCGTATTTTTCAAAATTCATCAATATATACGTACATCGCAATTGGAACAATGTACGTTCCCATGATTTAAAAAGGAAATAGAGAGAGAGAGGGACAGAGAGAAAAAGAACTTTGTAGAAAAAACCCCTAATTATTTCTTATCGATGTTTGTTATTGAGAAAACTTTTTGTCTCAGTTAGGACGGATTTAAACGTGAGTCCAACGTGCGTACATTCGTGCGATTTCGGGCGTTCGATTAAACGTTTTATTGCCAGCAGAAACGGCGTAAGAAAGGCGAAGAAATTTGAGTCGCGAATCGAGGGAAGCAATTTTAATGCGATTACGTGAGGATTAGCCGTTCGTTTACGCTGTTGCAGTCACAGGCCATGAACTTAACACTTTGAGCAGAGGTCAACTACAGTGTGCGAAGATTTTTCACAAGTATCTACGTTGTGCAATTTTTACGAGTAATAATGAAATACTCGAAACGTGATTTAAAAGAGCCAAAAATGGTTAATCAATCGAATTGCAGGCAAATAATTGGCAAAAATGTCATGATATTTTTTTCCCGCCATTCTTCATAATCGCAACGTTTCTCGTACTCCTATTTAATGAAATTTCGTTTTTTCTTTCACGCGTGCCACAGAAGTTTTTTCAATCGTTAATCCAATGATTTCCCGCGTATTGACATCGTTCCTTCGACTCTCTTGAACCTCTCCGAGTCGTGCGTGTGGTTACTTTTTTTTGCTCGAATTATTGTAAGGCGACAATTTTATAACACTGGGAATTGAACGAAATTTCATAAACTCCGACTCAAGATGGTGATAATTAATTGATAAAATTCGATGGGTATCCTCAAGTGAATTTTTCCCCCACGATCATCGATATTGACACACCTATTTTGACACTCGTTTTATCTCGTCTTCTCACAATCAGTAAAAATTTGCTAATACAATGTGTGACTAATCATTCAGCCAGATTCGTCGAATGGCTTTTTTATCTCCTGCGGTAGCGTCTGAACCAATTACTCGTCCCAAAGTGACATTTTTTCGCGCATTCACTCGCAACGTTTCGCACCTTTCCTCCGATTACTCAAATAAACCTCACCCTCATTTTTGTCTTCTGATCGTTAATTCGTGTGCGCGTGTGTGTGTGTGTGCTTTTTTTGTTATTATCAGCATTCTCAAACCAAATCACCGTCTGGAAAAAAAAATTGGCACTGAAGGAAGAGGTCGACTCACCGTGCGTCAGGATATTGACGGTTTCATTGTGAAGATAAAAAAGGCTCAGTATGCAACCGAAGAATGTCGTGAGAGGTCGGTATCCAGTTTTAATGTGCGGATTGAATTGAAGGTGACGCGGCATATCGCTCCAATTTCGTAAAACAATTTTTTTCTCCGTACTCTCGACGACAACGAGGCGCTTATCCACGTCATTTTTATTATCCTTGGTGTATAGATTATCGGAGATGTCTGTGGCTTCATTAACAACGACGAGACTCTTTGACGAGTCAATCTTCGTTGTTTGAGCCTCGGAAGGCTCCTCCGGACCCGTCGTGATCGCGTCAGGATTACCGACGACGTTAAAGTCGTCCTCTTCGTCCTCGTCCGCGTTTTCGTCCGCGTCGTCGTCGTCGTCGTCGTCGTCGTCGTAATATTCGTTATCGCGGAGGCCGGAAAACCCCGCGCCCAGGTCGGTTACCTCGGGCGTAACGAGGATGACTTCCGCATGGCGCGAAGGCAAGACCAACAATACGACACTCTCGAGGCTCTTCCTCGAGGTATCAAGACTGTCTCTTCACCGGAGAAATACAGAGAACGAGAGAGACGGAGAGAAGGAGAGAGAGAGAGAGAGAGAGAGAGAAAGAACGATCCGACTATACGTGCCTGCACCGTTGCAGCTACATAATACGAAAAAGCTCCGCGCTTGCGGTTTGATGCGACAACGATGCTTCAGCCCTGGTAACCCTGGCGGAACTCGCGAGAACCGTCCCTACTCCATCCGCGCTCTCGCGATCAACTATTCCGCTTGTGTACACGTGTGTCAGTGTGCGTTTGTGTGTGTGTGTGTGTGAGAGAGAGAGAAAGAGAAGGCGGGAAGAAACGCACTGTTAGGAAACGTTGATTTATACATTCGATCCTGCAACCCGCAACGACTCTCTTCACCTTCTTGTACTTTATCCTCTCTCTTTCTCTCGTCTTTCCACCCTTTTTTCTTCTTCTCGTCTGTCTCTTCTCATACGTCTTGCGTCTATACATGCTCATATCCTTTCCCACCTAAACGCCATCTTTCGCTCTCTCGACTTTTCTCCCGCTCTTTTCTCCTTTCCTTCTGTTTTTCCAGTGCATTTTCTTTTTACATCCTCTTTTTTTTCACGACCCATGTTCATCCCTCTCGCCATCCCTTCTTCCGCTTCTCGCGTGCGCGCTGTTCCAGTTGCACCTTCTCCGCTACCCTTCGACTCGAATCCCCTCTGTTTTGCTCCCACGTTCCTACATCTCGTTTCCATGGCTACGTTATCGACCCCACGCGTTTTACTCGTGGATAATAAGCCATAAGAAAATGTTACCTCCATGTACGCGAAATGCCTACATATATGTTTGTCATATTGATGATTCTGTGTGGAAAAGTGAACGGGAGATACATCGGGAATGTGTGGCACTGGGTCGAACGAAGAGCTGACCTCGGTCACGGTCGGGATCGTTTGTTTTCCCAGGTGTTTCCAACACAAAAACTCTTTTGTGCACGCCTCCGTAAGAGCAAGCCCGGGCACTTGTCACTCCCGCGGGGCAGAGTGTCCATCTTTTGCACGGATTTCCTGTACAACACGTACACCTACACCTCTTGGCCTACCTCTTGGCGAGCAAACGCGTCGTGGAATATTTTCTCTTTTTTCCATCTGCGGTTGTTGAGAATTTGCATCTTATTACCCTTAGGACGAATTTATTCAACGAATAATAGGAATTTTTCTAATTTTTCATTGAAGCTACGAGCTTTTCATTGTCAATGAGGATATCCAACGACATGAGCGTTGTGACGTTGAGAAAAAAAGATTTTTTTCGGTAATTCCATTATTTCTGTACAACTTGGGGTATAATAATAATAACAACGACAGCAATGGAATTGTTCTTGTTGCGTACAATGTGCATTATTTATCTTAATAAAAACTCATTTCCCGCTGAATGAATTTCCGGCTGCACTTTTGTCTACCTTTTGCATAGATTTCCTATAGCACCCGCACCCACATCCCTGGTCCTATCTCTTGAGAAACAAACTCGTCGGAAATGATCTCTTCTTCTTTTTCCATCTTTCATTGTTGAGAATCCGCCCCTTGTAATCCTTTGGACAAATTTGTTCAACAAAGAATACGAGGTTTTCAAATTCTCTACGAGAAATTCGAAAAAATTCGACAAATTGAAATTTTGAAAAAATACTTGTTTTTTATCATTGATCCGTGTCTAACTTGATCTACGATAATAATAACGATAGCATCCCGACAACATACCGAAAAAACATTTTCCACTGAATTTCCGGATGCGCTCATGGAAAAAGTGGGAAAAAGATTTTTGAGGGGAAAAAAAGCTACCATTCGCAATCTTCGAGTTTGATCCAATCGGCGCTGATAAACATTAAAGAAAAACTCATCGCGAGACGCTTTTGCCTCGACTGTCATAAAAAAAAAAAGTTTTTAAAATTCATTCCAAGAGATTTTTGTCCTTCATTTGCTCCTGGGTACCTATATAGCGAGAGAACGGGAAAAGGCAGAAAGCTCCGGCAGGAAGAGCACGTGCATGTCACCGAAATTGATATCCGAGAGGGTCCACGAATCTCAATTTGCGGACGATTTGTTTGCATGTCAGTGGCGTCGGATCGATTCAGGATGGAGAATAAGGAACGCGTGAGCATCCCATTTATTACCGCAGTGTGCAAATGCAACTACGAATTGACATAAACTGGAACTGAAAAGTCAAATATTATGTCGCCTCCGAGGAGATACAATGTGACGTTTGCCACGCCATGTAAAACGCGAACAATGTTAATAATGTTTGAGAGACGGAATTCGATCGGTAAAGTTATTTTTTTATGTTTATACCGCGTCACCGATAGATGGCGCATATTAACAAGCAAGATTTGGACGTATTGATCGCCTCAATATTTATCATGGGGTTTTCGTTTTTCGAAGAAAAAAAAGACCCGATTCATCGATTATGCAGGCGAATGGCATTTTAATGTAATATCTCGACGTTCATTAGCAGCCATGTAGTGAACGTCGTCTTGTGACGATCGAATTTGGAATTTTTCTACAAACAACTCGCGTGACGCGTTAACGACCCTTCGTTCGGTTTTGGCTCAAGCTCAGTTTCAGTAGACGTGTGTATACAGCGGATGAAAAAAAGTTTCTGTACAGTACGATTCAACAATTCAAGGGCATATAAATATTGAACAAAATTCACGTACAAAGTGGAGCGCGTGGAGTGTAAACATCCCGAACAAAGAATGATCGGTTTTAGTTTTTTATTGCATAAAAAAAAGAAGAATAATCGTTTAATTTTTATCGCTATTTTTTAACATTCAATCTTTTTCAATGTTATATGAAGTGTATGCAATTTGTGTTCAATTACGATGAAAATTTTTTAATTGCCGATTGATGGTATTTAGGCTCTCGATTGTTTCTCTAGTGATTATTCGTTTTTCATTAATAAGTCGGGCGACTGCAGTTGGGCACCGCGTTGAATCGTACGGTTTAAGATTGCCATGCCCTACTGCAAAAAAAAAACTTGAATTCTCTCAGTGCACGTGTATATGCAGTCGATAGAGGGATTGAGGTTGCAGTGTCGGCGCGCAGGCGTCACAAGATTTTCCTTCGAGGAACAAGGGAGCAAATAGTCTAGCTTGAACGATATCGTGCATGCGTTTGAAATAAAAAAGAGATACAAGAGCTGTGCCAACGGTGCGCGTTGTTTACCACTCGTTCTCAAAAGCAAAGACATGAACAATTATTATCTAAGGACACTCGTTAGACGCGCGCTCTCCGGTATCTCGTCGTTGACAAAAAAAAATCGTAAAATTGAATTTTCGCGAGGCAAGGATTCCTTTAATCGTCGAACTGTCGAATTGTCGTCGAACGATTCGTCTTTCGTAAGTGAAAACAAGCGGGTCGCTCCGGAAAAAAAAAAGAAAGAAACAATGTTTGTCATCTCTGTGACCCCCGTTGGAATCCTCTGAACGGAATTTCGTTCAATCCATAGCTCTCACTGTGCGTCAAAACAAATAACTCCTTGCGCATGTCCCGACGATAAAACAGTCACGTGCTTTTGCGCTTTGCGGACGAGCATAATAATCACTCCTTTCGTTCTCGCAGGACGTGATTATAAACATAACAGTGATGCGGCATTACAGTAACAGATTTTATTCAAAATGTGTGAAAACGAGAGATAACACTTTAATGAGCGACGATTGCGAAATTAAATACAAAAATCGAAAGCACCCATGTTTTCTCAGGCTTGCCATTTATTTACCTGTTTTTTTTTTTTGCTTTCAGTGGAGTACCTGCACCGAGGCATGGACTAGTGGACGAAAGCAGATGCCCTTCTTGCCAAAGACTGAGGAATGGTTTTCCCAGGAGAAACGTAAATTATTCACGTGCAACTTTACCGATCAGGTACTGTACTATCGTCAATTATTACTTTTTTTTATATCGCTATGAAAAAAAAAGTTTTTCACGAATATTATTCGGTCTATCCGAAGCATTCACGTTGAGTGTTTTTTTCGCAACTGCGTGCATTTGATTACGGTGCGAAACCGCGAGAGAAAAAATCGCTGTTTTGTAGACGGGCTAATAAAGGGAAGTTTACGAGGGTGTTTGAAAAATGAGCAAATAGCGCGGTGGAAAATATAGGAACGAGCAATTAGACACGTGCGAAGAGTTCATAAAAACCGCATTAATATTTATACTAAATATTAATGCGTTGAATGCTGAAATTTCGAAATTTTTTCTGTATCTGTCGAATTGTAATATTTCCATATGTTTTACGATTTCTCCAGTGAACGATTATCGACATAGATAAGAAAAAGAACAGTTGGGCTCGCAGCGGCTCTCAAGTTTCGAGAATGAGATAACATTTTAATGTATAATTATATGCCTTATCTCGAATTTAATCCTTCGGCCGAGGTGAAGCCTCGTGGTGCCACCTACGATTTTTATTATGGACCCCGTTCTGACCGGGGGTGCGTGGAGGGGTCATCGACTCTTCATTGTGTGATTGAAAGCGCACATGCTCCCGTATATTTCAGTATATCGCCACGACCGGTGCCGGCGTCGCCAAGTCTTCCCTGAAGTCTGTTTTTTGTTTGTTTTCCGTTTTTTCATTTTATTCCATTGTGTATTGAATATACATTATACATAGAAATATTTATCAGTCGACATAACGTGTGAAGAACGAATATGCTCTGGCATTTCATCGGATATTTCTATCGAGGTGTCGGGGGCATCATTAATAACTGGATAAAAGGACAGGTATCGATATGATCTCGGCTTGCGATCAAAATATTCTAAAAAACGCGACTGTTTCTCCCTCCCTCTGTCCAACGCTCGCTCGGTCGCTAAGCTCGCGTCCCGCTTTTTGTGACTGCGCACGCACACACGTACGATATCGAGTGATTCTGGACAAGATTGCTAGAATAATAAGATTTTTACGAAAATTTCGAAAATTCAATTTTCGGTCGCGAATTATTGCCCCACTCTGATTGAAGATTTTCCTATGAATGTTCGGTATTTTTTTGTTTCGTTAGGTTAGGTCCTTACCGGAAGTTCTTTTTTCGTTCACCGCGTGCTTTAGCTGTATATAACCACACACTTTTGAGGTTCCCTCTGCTTCACGTCCCAAATACTAGATTTTTCCGCGATTACTCACGTCTAGACAAAATTCTAGACATTCTAGACAAAAATCGATAATATCCTCTCGAAATAATTATACATGCAATGCTGAAGGTACGTAAGTCACAAGCATAAGACGGATGTTTCTTCGGCGATAATTGTTTCATTAATTATTATTCGAAAGTAGCATGTGCAAAAATAACATTCGTAAAGCCCGCGTTGAAAAACAATTGGACGTTCTGGAAATTGACGCGTTCGAAAACTTCCGGTTTCCTTATTCGGGAGAGTTCGGAACGACGCGAGCGCCATGACACTTTCCCCGAGCCGAAAATACCCGAAGCTCAACTCCCAACAGCCAATCGCATCGATCCAATGTCTACGCCGTTGTCACACAACAGTGTTTTACGTTCAGGATCCTCGCGCTCTTGGATATCGTACATTTTCAATTACTTTTGGGACCAATTGACCCTATTTTATCGCTGGAACGTGAGTACTCGTATGCAAACGTTATTTCTAACGATATTACGGTTTCCATAAGCTGACGACTCGAAAGAATAAACAAAAGGGCTTCCTCGAAGTTTGCGATTAATCGCGCGTGCGTCTATCCTCCGTTTGTGAAGAACAATCTTGTCTGAGCTACCTGCCTTTAAACTCCAAGATGGCCGCTCAATTCGTGCGATAGTTTCCTTTTGGTGTATACGTGACGCTCTCGCGACAGACTCTATCGCATTCTTTTTTTATGTAATATTTCTTCTCGTTTCTTTATACCCATCGTTTAGATACCAACAATACAATAAATAATATAAGAAGCCGACGAAATAAGTATTATTTCCAAAGTAAAGAGAGTCTCTTTTACACATCGACGAGCTTAACTCGTGGCATGGATTGCGCTCGCTTCAAGGTTGGGATCTGTAACGCTTCGCTTTGCGTCGACTTTTTTTTTTCCTTGAACCGTTCTCGAAAACCGCTGATAATGTGTATATCATCGACGCTTTTTACAAATTGCTTTCATTTTATTTGAACATCACTCGTACGATCATTCATCATCGCACATACGCAATTACACATGTATATAGATATACAAACATAGATACCAAAACGCAGCTCGTCGTATTTGCCCAATTTATTACTCGTATTCGTACGTTGAAGGCGTCGAGTGTGCATGAAAGTGGGGAAAAAAAAACACGTTTTCCAAGTGCATCGCGAAAATTTTCATTATCACGATTTTACGAGCGTTTGTTTTTTCTCACAAGCTGCCATCGGTTTATCCGAAATAAACACGGGTTTTCTGTAACGAGAAGAGGGTAAATTGCAAAATAGACAAATTTTATCGTCGAGAAACCGCAGGCATAAAAGAGGGTTCGCGTTCTCCCTTGTTTTTATCGAGAGACAAACAGAGAGAAAAGAAAAACTAGGTACCATTTTACAGAGTACTTAAGAGGCAGATGTCATCGTCATTGGCAAAAAACCATATCATACCTCAAGCATCCCGATCTTGGATATCGTCGATCTTCGATTACATTTGGGATCAAGTGAGCCTCTTTCGACTTTCCAATGTAAGTAATGGCCGCCACCGAGAGCCGCGACGATCCTTCCGCGTCATGAAAAATCAGTTTTCTTTTGCTTTCCAGAGAATTGCGTTTGAAAAATGACGAGAATGCAGTAACGTCTGCGATAAATTCACTCTAGAGAGGATAGCTTCTGTAGTTTTGTTTTTTGATAACGGCACGCTCGTTCGTTTCCTACCTCTCGGATCGTCGAGTATCGTGTTTTGGATAAAGATAGGGAAACTTATCGTCAATGACGGACCTAAACTTTTACGGCAGTACGGCAAAAAAGTCTATGTCGGAAGTTGATAATCCGCAGAAAATAAATTTCTCCGAGCTTTCGAGAACGATACGAACTTTTAAAGAGGAACCAAGAGAGGCTCGGAGATTGCACGACGGTGGAATGTAAACTCGCTCGTTAGATCGGATAAGACGTTGATAAGCCTTTTTTTTTTTTCTTTCGACTCTCGGACTATCTCTCGAAATCTTGCAACAAGCCAACTTGAACTTCTATATTGATGTGTAATAATACGTGTGAAAAATCAATTTATACCGTTGAAAACAAATCCCAGAGGCAAACTTTTGGAAGCTCGGTAAACTCTGCGATATTTGATCGAAAATGACCCAGAACCATTAAAAAAAATTCGCGTTTTCCTCGCCTCGGTAGAATGCGGTTTTTGAGTCTCGGTACATACTTTACGTGCGTTTATTTACGTTTTCGTTTATTTTGAAGAAACGGCGATATCCATCGTGAAAATTTCATCGATAAATATCCACCACCTCGTCTTGCGTCCATCAACTTTAGGACAATTTTCAAGCTGTGCATCTGCCATTTTTCAAAATTATTTTCAAAATCATCCACAAAATCTTTAGCGGTACAGCGAGTGGAAAAAAGTGTACTCGCAGTCGTGTCTTGTCGAAAGTTGGGCTGCGGAAGCTGCGTACGCAATGAAAATTGCCAACGTAATTCCAGCTTTCTTTTTCATTAATTTAATAGAATTTCACGAGGCCAATGCTCTTGACTTGATCTTCGCATTAATTGTTGTCGAATTAAAATCTAGTTTTGTCCCCTTACTTCGCTGTTTGTCGATGTACGAATATTCCCAAAGCTTTGAAAGGCCCGAGGCATGTGAATTGAAGTATGGCTACGAGGAAATCTGGACCGCAAGAATCTCAACGATATCTAATCATTTTTGTAGTTAAATTCCATTCGATGTACTTGTTTCTGAGTTTTCACACTTTTACGGAACAAAAATATCAGAATAAAGTCAGCGAGCCAAAAGAACGTCTCGGATTTCAGCAATAATCATCAAAAATTAACGTCAAAATGGGAAATCAAATTTTCTAATATTCCGAAATTTTTTGAAAAATGTTAATTCGTGCAACGTGCGAATCATTGTTTGTGCGCCGAATTGTGGTACGAAATGGAAGGAAAATGCATAAATGCTTGATTTTAAGGAAAAAAAGTGACTCTTCCCCCCCCCCCCCCCCGTGTCTGATAACGATCATACGCTTCGCGCTCTTCATCATTAACAAGCTTAATAAGTGTCTTACTTTTCCCGAATGATTCGTGTCAATGTATCATCGAACTTGCACCACGTGATAATCATATCGAAGTGTTTTTTTCTTAATCTCATCGGATTGAAATCCGCTTTTTCGTTTTTTTTTATCTCGTTATTTTACACTGCAATAATGAGCGTCTACATTTTCTCGGTGGGGTTGGATTCTTTTTTCGTTTCCAGATGCCACGAACCAGAAGGCGTCATCGCTCACGCAGCCACTCCCGAACGCGTTCCCACTCAGCTGGTTCGCCACAATACGAACACAAGCGAAGACGCATAGATTATGAGAGCCCACTGACCAAAGGCCCTTACAGGTAAGAATTTCGCAATCTTTCAGCATTTTTTTCTTTTCAATTCCTTTTCTTTTCCCCCGTGGCAACCGTTGACTAAAAATTCGAATTAGAACAAACGGAAAATGCAATTTTTTACGCAAAGATTATGAGAGCCCACTGACCAAAAGCCCTCATAGGTAAGAATTTCGCAATCTTTCAGCGATTTTTTCATTTCAATTCTCTTTCTTTTCCCCCGTGGCAACCGTTGACTAAAAATTCGAATTAGAACAAACGGAAAATGCAATTTTTTACGCAAAGATTATGAGAGCCCACTGACCAAAAGCCCTCATAGGTAAGAATTTCGCAATCTTTCAGCGATTTTTTCATTTCAATTCTCTTTCTTTTCCCCCGTGGCAACCGTTGACTAAAAATTCGAATTAGAACAAACGGAAAATGCAATTTTTTACGCAAAGATTATAAGAGCCCACTGACCAAAAGCCCTCATAGGTAAGAATTTCGCAATCTTTCAGCGATTTTTTCATTTCAATTCTCTTTCTTTTCCCCCGTGGCAACCGTTGACTAAAAATTCGAATTAGAACAAACGGAAAATGCAATTTTTTACGCAAAGATTATAAGAGCCCACTGACCAAAAGCCCTCATAGGTAAGAATTTCGCAATCTTTCAGCATTTTTTTCTTTTCAATTCTCTTTCTTTTCCCCCGTGGCAACCGTTGACTAAAAATTCGAATTAGAACAAACGGAAAATGCAATTTTTTACGCAAAGATTATAAGAGCCCACTGACCAAAAGCCCTCATAGGTAAGAATTTCGCAATCTTTCAGCGATTTTTTCATTTCAATTCTCTTTCTTTTCCCCCGTGGCAACCGTTGACTAAAAATTCGAATTAGAACAAACGGAAAATGCAATTTTTTTAAATTCCCCACAAAAATGAAACTTTACAAGCCAAAATGGTAAAGTCCAAAATTCCGACACCAGCAACAAGGAAGCACGTAAAATTGTACCGCGCTCGTGTGGGATTTTAAACTTCCAAGAAATTTTTCGAATCTCGCGTAATCGATTGGAAAATATTTTCGCAAAATTTGACGAACATTCGGTTTAAACTTTGAACGCGAAAATTGTGCAACTTGCTCGATTGCTTTTCGAATCACCGCAAACTTCGAGATGGCATGAGAGAGAAAGGCACAAAATCGAAAAGACTGTTTCCCTCGATGAGAATCGTCTCGCTGGTCGATCACGATAGTTCGAAATTCACAAAAACTTTATCACTCCATTTCGCTTTACGACATAATCTCACGTGGTGGAAAAACAATCTCGAAAGAAAGAAAAGGCTCGTGACATCCAATGGCGTTGACGCTGTAGGCCAATGCCACGAACGATCCCTTCCATACAGCAAGTACGGGTATAGTAAAACCGTGGAAAAACTTGACGACTGTCAGTCGTAGTCCGAGCGTTCGAGCTCGTGCAGCTCTCGCTCGATATAAATCGCCGATCGGCCGATCGACTCGTAAACCGCGAATAAACAATCTCATTCGTATTTTTCCAAATTCCGACGAGGGTATATTGAGATTAAAAGCGAGATAAAAAGATTGTCGACGCGGTGATCGTCGTTTTAGCCCGGGAGGTTAATACCGATAGACACGCGCAGCTTGTTCCGCGCGAGTTCGCGTTTAGTGCCCAAAGTTTCCCATAGATCGCGCAATTTCTCTGGTAGATCAGGCTTTTTTTATTCCCAAGTATATAAGAATTAAAAAAAGCCTGATAAAGAAATTCAAGCCACGGGTTTCCGGGCGGGTTGATGGCAAAAACTTTTCTGAAAAGAAAATTCAATCCCATTGCCTCGTTTGCGATTGTCGCCGTCGACAAAGAAAAAAGGAGGAAAATCTTCACGCCTTGGCAAACTCGGTGCAATTCCTTCGACCCACGCGTTATCAGCGTCAGAGGTACCATTCGGTGTGGAGCGTGTTTGTGGCGTTTTGCTGAGAGTCCTTTCGACGTAGAATGAGTATCGTGACGTTAATAAGCCCCCCCTTTCCCTCTTACGCACGCACGTACGTGTCTCGTGAAATCCGAATGTATGAAAAAGACACATGGATGAGAATCGTATTTTTCTATCGAAAATAGTGCGAGAGCAAAATGAGCGACGAGTGCTCGCTGCAACGCGGAAGAATTCCGCATTCGTGTAGGATAGAGATAAAGCGATCTTTCGATATCGCCGTATAAGGCCGGACTCGATTCGATCCATAATTAAATGCGTCCAGATTGATATAAAAAAAAAATAGGAGACAAAAAAACCTTCGCTGCGAGTATGGTAGCGATCGCTTCTCGAGACTTCTCCTTCGCGCTCATAAATCGTCATTGACGCTCCAATATACGATATTTATTTCCTTCTCTCTGACCCGACACTCTCGATAAACGATCGCCCAACGACACTGGTGTTTCAAGAGTGGCGAGAGAAAAAAATGCTCGACTTGAACTTGAAATAATCCTGCCCGTTTCGGAATACCGGAAGTGCCGGAGAATTTGGCGCGACATCGACCGAAGGTCGAGTTCTCTCTTGGGTGCGTTCCTTCGAGATCGGCTTTATATTTGGGAATTTCGTCGGTGGTTAAAAAAAAGACGGTTGATCCGTTGCGGAAGAATGAATATTGAAAGCTTTGGAAAATTAACTCAGTCGATAGCGCGTTTCCCGTGTAATTCTTTACAGAAATCTTGCGCGTACAGTTCCGGAAAGCGTTTTTTCGAATGAACGACGAATGTAGGATAAATACGGAATATGAATCTACGTGCGAAAAAATATTTCGTCGCGGCCTACGAGAATTTCGTCAAAGCCAAAATAGTTTCTTTTCCGCCGACATACTCGTAATCGTAACACTCTGTATCGTCGTCGCGATCAACGCGAAGAATCCCCCGTCTCTCTTATCGCAAATTCGCGTCTCATTCCCTCATACTTGTCATCGTTAGTCTCTCGAGTTGCCGCTTCTTGTCTTCCATTTTTTTCATATCAATCTGGACGTTTGATATTTGGAAATTTCGTCGACGGTTAAAAAAAAGACGGTTGATCCGTTGCGGAAGAATGAATATTGCAAGCTTTGGAAAATTAACTCAGTCGATAGCTCGTTTCCCGTGTAATTCTGTACACAAATCTTGCGCGTACAGTTCCGGATAGCGTTTTTCGAAACAACGACGAATGTAGGATAAATACGGAATATAAATCTACGTGCGAAAGAATATTTCGTCGCGGCCTACGAGAATCTCGTCAAAGCCAAAATAATTTCTTTTCCGCCGACATACTCGTAATCGTAACACTCTGTATCGTCGTCGCGATCAACGCGAAGAATCCCCCGTCTCTCTTATCGCAAATTCGCGTCTCATTCTCTCATACTTGTCATCGTTAGTCTCTCGAGTTGCCGCTTCTTGTCTTCCATTTTTTTCATATCAATCTGGACGTTTGATATTTGGAAATTTCGTCGACGGTTAAAAAAAAGACGGTTGATCCGTTGCGGAAGAATGAATATTGAAAGCTTTGGAAAATTAACTCAGTCGATAGCTCGTTTCCCGTGTAATTCTGTACACAAATCTTGCGCGTACAGTTCCGGATAGCGTTTTTCGAAACAACGACGAATGTAGGATAAATACGGAATATAAATCTACGTGCGAAAGAATATTTCGTCGCGGCCTACGAGAATTTCGTCAAAGCCAAAATAGTTTCTTTTCCGCCGACATACTCGTAATCGTAACACTCTGTATCGTCGTCGCGATCAACGCGAAGAATCCCCCGTCTCTCTTATCGCAAATTCGCGTCTCATTCCCTCATATTTGTCATCGTTAGTCTCTCGAGTTGCCGCTTCTTGTCTTCCATTTTTTTCATATCAATCTGGACGTTTGATATTTGGAAATTTCGTCGGCGGTTAAAAAAAAGACGGTTGATCCGTTGCGGAAGAATGAATATTGAAAGCTTTGGAAAATTAACTCAGTCGATAGCGCGTTTCCCGTGTAATTCTTTACAGAAATCTTGCGCGTACAGTTCCGGAAAGCGTTTTTGCGAAACAACGACGAATGTAGGATAAATACGGAATATAAATCTACGTGCGAAAGAATATTTCGTCGCGGCCTACGAGAATTTCGTCAAAGCCAAAATAGTTTCTTTTCCGCCGACATACTCGTAATCGTAACACTCTGTATCGTCGTCGCGATCAACGCGAAGAATCCCCCGTCTCTCTTATCGCAAATTCGCGTCTCATTCCCTCATATTTGTCATCGTTAGTCTCTCGAGTTGCCGCTTCTTGTCTTCCATTTTTTTCATATCAATCTGGACGTTTGATATTTGGAAATTTCGTCGGCGGTTAAAAAAAAGACGGTTGATCCGTTGCGGAAGAATGAATATTGAAAGCTTTGGAAAATTAACTCAGTCGATAGCGCGTTTCCCGTGTAATTCTTTACAGAAATCTTGCGCGTACAGTTCCGGAAAGCGTTTTTGCGAAACAACGACGAATGTAGGATAAATACGGAATATAAATCTACGTGCGAAAGAATATTTCGTCGCGGCCTACGAGAATTTCGTCAAAGCCAAAATAGTTTCTTTTCCGCCGACATACTCGTAATCGTAACACTCTGTATCGTCGTCGCGATCAACGCGAAGAATCCCCCGTCTTTCTTATCGCAAATTCGCGTCTCATTCCCTCATATTTGTCATCGTTAGTCTCTCGAGTTGCCGCTTCTCCGCCACTTGTCGCGACATACGAGCGTACAATGATCACAGTGTACGTTTGACATATCGTCACTGGTATGATCGAACGCCCCGCAGTGTCTCTGGCACGCAAACCTTATGACGACCATTTAAATATCTCGAGCTGCGCTCTAAAGACTCATTCTGATTTCAAAATAGAGAATCTATAATTGGATGTAACTGTCGCCGGACGATCCTCGTCGAATCTTGCCTCCGCGATAACTCAGTCGGTCAACGAGATAAGAAAGAATGACACAAAACGCGTATTGGAAAAAAACCATGAAATCAAATGGGTTTCGCGCCAGTTTTCATGGTCGTTGACGAAAAAGCGAAGAATTAATTTAGTAACCATAAATAAACATCGAGTTTTCACGTTCACGCGCGCGTGGACGTTTCTCGGGTGTTGGAATTTAGTTATGTGGGACTCGGTGACTCGCAACCGGACACTCCCTTGGGTTCCGATTACCCCTGGAGAGATCGAGGATGTAAAGGAATCTCTTTCTCTCTCTCTCTCTCTCTCTCTTTCTGGTAAACCAGAATCCTAAAAAGAAATTTTAATAAATTAATGAAGAAACTTGACTGCAGACCGAACAAGGGTCGTTACAGCTCGGAGAACGAAAAACCTGCTCGAGAGAGTGCACGTCTCTGTCCAGAGAGAGAGAGAGAGAGAGCGAAGAACGCTGAGAAAACTCGTTCAGTACGCGATCGCGATAAATATGGCCGGAAGAAAAAGAGAGAGGAAAGTACGAAGGACGCGAAGCTTCGAGGGGGACAGTTTTAAAAATAATGATGATAATAACGAAAAATTACATTCGCGTAGGCGAGAAAAGAAAAACCGTACAATAACGAGGGTTCGTTGAACGACACATGCAACGCGAACCGAGAGTCAAACGGTGATGTATATCTCATTTTTACGCATCCTGTCCCTTTTTTTCTATTAATCTCAATCGATCGATCGGTTTCTCGCAGCCTCGATTTTCAAACGCGAAAGCGAATAACTCGCTTTTTTCCAGCCTCGTTTGATAAACGAGTTTTTATTATTATCGTTCAAAAATTGTTCAGCGATTAAACGCGGTGGTTATTTTCCTATAATCAATATTGTAAAATTGAGTAATTTCAAACAAAGTCGTGAAATACCCGGAAAACGCTTAGAGTCGTCGATTAGGAATGAAAAACGATGAAATACCTCGAAAGAAGCAATTTCGTACTGAAATGGATATTTAATTATGTCCTGTCAGATTTCTAAAATGAATTTTATCGTAGGCAATTCTTTCTCAACAATCGTGATGGATATTCCTCTCGCCTCGGGGATATGACTTGCATTCTCGTCCTTGTGTGCGATTTCACTAACTTTTACCCTCGGAAACGAAAGCCAAGTGCTCGGACGTGCAACAACACACGAGAGGTCGCGTGAAAAACCATAAATTTCTCATGAAATTTTTTCAAATTACCAACATCGACGTTTCTCTCTTTCTACGCGCTTGGAGCGAATGAATTCTCGGTGTTTCGAAAAAAAAAACATTTATCTCTCTATTTAAAGCATTTTTCATTCGACATTTTCGTTGTCAAAATAAAAAAAATGATTTACGATAACGAGAAGTTGAAAAGTTTTCGTCTCTTTGAAACACAATTTCATCGTGGAATTAATGACGAGCGCAAATTGCACCTGTCATATTGCACGAACGTCCCACGTGTTAGCATCCTTCTTTATGTAAAAGCATGAAAATCTTTAGAATCGCAGCTCGAGGGAAAGCGATTGCAATTTCTCCGTAGATTTAAACGACCTGCCCACTTTCATACGATGAATTTTACGTCTCATCCGCGTTGTATCTCTGACGTGTTGTTATTTCGCGCAAGAGCGAATCTCCACCAAGTTTGCATTTAATTGCACATATTGCATTTCCCTTGCGAGTTAATGCAGGAAAAAAGATATTTACGCGAGTGTATAGCGTGTCTCGGATCGTTTTCCTTCCGATCGCGCGCGCGCGCGCGCGATATCGGGAAAGCTTCGTATCCGTAATTCCCAAGCGATCCGATAATAACGAGCCATTTTCAACCGATAGCTCGTAATTACACTCACGCTCTTTTTACCGTTCAAACGAAGAAAGGAGGAAACTTTTGTGCACGTTTTTTCCTCGTATCTCGATGAATATTTAAATAAAAAGTTAGCACAATTGACGGGAAAAACAGAATGCCGGTACTCTACGTGGCTCTCGCATCTTGGATGCCAAGGTACAGTATATCATTAGAAAGTCTGCTTTTTTTTTCTTACAAAAATACAAAATGGAAAGTGTCATCTTCGAAACGACGAGTACAAGCAAAACCTTCTCTTCGAGCAAAAACAATCTTCCGGGGAAGAAAACCTCGAATTGGAGATGTCGCGAGTATACAATTTTCACGGGACAAGGCGAAAACGCGATGAAAAAATATAACTCGCGGGAGTTTTTTTTCCGAATTTTTCGATCCGATCGGAAAGTCAGAGGGGATAAAAATGAAGAAAAAATCCCTCGGAGAACCGCCTGCGGAGATGAAATGGAAAAATCGAAAATGGCAGCTGCTTGATGGTACGAGCATTCTCCGCGCAAAGTCGGCAGTGTCGGTGGAACTCGGGATCTTATTTGCGAATGGATTGAATGAAAAAAAAAAGTATTCGATCAAATTTTGTCCGCATCAGTCGCAGACCGATGTAACTTCCTCGCTGCGCACAATCTCATGACCCATTTAGAAACTTGTATCGTCGTACTCTGGTAGGTCTATTCTGAATTCTCTTCGGAGGTTCCCAAGGCCCTTGGACTCGATCCAACCGACAAACTGAGGAGAAAAGTACGATAGAGAAAGATGCTGCCTCCCACACGGTGGGAAAGGAAAAATTGTATCTTTTTTTGCGCTCTTTTCTCTCTTCTCTCACCTCATCGTCACTAGTTCGCGATTCCCTCTAACGAAGTAACTCGGTCTCTCCCTCGAGGCGTTCCTTCGACGGATCCTTCCAACAAACCACTTCCTGTAGCCTCTCTCGTCCATCAATTTGCATCGTTCTCGACTTCCCACCTTTTTTTCTTCCTCCCCGGTTGATCGCTCGACCATTCTTGGATAGACAATAACATTTATTTCACTGACCATCTGTGTAAATGTCTGATACTCGCGTTGCATGTATAAACAACGTATCCCCTTTTTCTCTCGAGTCGTTGCATTTTTTCACGGCCTTTCCCAGCTTGTAATCATTTTCTTACGTTCGATTCTGACTCTCCTCGTATCTGATTTCGCCTGGCAGAAAGCCCGAGTAAAAATTCAAAAGTATATTCCCTCCGCACTCTTCTTCGTAGTTTTACCTTCGAAATTCCCCGGAGAATCGAAGAATTAATAAATATATTGCGATTTCTGCACATTTCAGGAATGGAGTACGTCCAAGATACATTGTACACGAATGTTTAACGAAGCGTTCGATTATTCCGAATGAAACAAACATTTTTTTTCATTTTATCCGCATCGATTTTTAGCAAATCGATTGATTGTCGATTTTCTCTAAATACTCATTTTTTCCTTAAATTGAAACTCTTCTTTCTCGTATTATTAAAAAAAAAAAAAAATCTCCCAATTTGTTTCGTGTTGAAAATTCGATTTTAAAAAAACTTGCAAATTTCATTCGATCGTCAATTTCGAGTCGATCGAAAAAATGCCCGATTTTCACCGTTTTTTGCGGTTGGCTTTTAGTGGGGAGAGATCGCGTCTCGATGAACGTCGTTATAAACGCAGCCATCGTCGTTCACCGAGCAGCGGGCGGCAACATTCTCACGTTCATGGACATCGCGACAAGACGCACCAGAACGCGAGACGCACCAGAGCTCATCATCATCATGCCTCTTCGTCACCGAGTCAGGAAGCGTCGAGACATCGACACAGATCACCACCTTCAAGGAGTCAGGTCAGTACTTGAAATTGAATATTTTTCTCTCTCTTCCCTCCTGGTCCGTCTCTCTCCCTCTCTCTCTCTCTCTCTCTCTCTCTCTCTCTCTGTGTGTCTCTATCAATTTCTCTCGTTCTTTTCTAACGATCCAACAAAAATAAATCCCACTAAACGGCCTATTTTAAAAATCGACGGAAATTTACAGAAAAAAGATAAAAAATCGTTTTCGATTCATCATTTTTCGTGATGAGCAAAAGTTCACACAGACACACACGCACACACACACAAGTTCGGGTAAACATAAATATTCTTGGACGCAACTCGCGGAATTTTTCAAAATATTTCGTCCATCTTGAAAAATCATTTTTATTCCGTTCCAAGAAATTCTCCAATGATTTTTCCATGCTGTCTCGTACTCTCTTGTTTAATTTTTTTTTTCGAATTTGTCTTTCGATTCGTTTTTTGTTGCTCTTTTCGAGACTGAAATAATTGTTTCGCATGGAGTGCAAGCAGCGATTTTATCGAAATTAATGAGAACATAAAAAAATTATTGGAAAATACGTCGTGACCGAAATGATGATTTTTGGAAAGTACGCTCGTCTCATCAACGTCGAGGGAATCTCACACTTGCGCTTTTGAGAATATCTCTCCGCCGGAAGTACGAATGCATGTTGTCTTTTTCCTACGACAGAACGTTCTGTCCTCGAATAATTGATTCTCGCGGTCTCGAAATACTTTTTACGCCAAAATTCGTAGACGAATTTTGCGCGAAAATGCGCCTTAAAAAATGCTCGGCCCACCGGGATTCTGAAAAAAAGTTTCCACGAGTTTTCATACGTGGTACTGCGAAAGAATTTTCGCGTGTAAAAATGGGGGAAAAAAGCACGATATTTGCAAGGAAGCTTAAAAAATATTCAATCGCCGGTTTGAGTCGCGAGCTGGTCCAGGATATTTTGGATTTCGCCGAAAACGGAAGAATTTCCCTCAGTTTTTCCTCGATCTATGACGAAATATTGCAAATAGATGAAAAAAAGGGATTGACTCGGCGCGAAAGTAGAGTCAAGGCGAAAAAGGCGAAAAAGGCGAACGGGAGAAAGAAGATGAATCCCCGTGTGCGATTTCTGCTCGCTCGGTTTGTGCGACGCGGATGCCGATGATTCTTCTTTCTTCCACCGTCGTTGGCTATTTTCGTACGGCGACTATTTTCGTTGATGTGGGACCCCCGTAAGTCACGAGGTCTGTGAAAGCTTGCTGGTTTTCAGTGCGAGTTTGAGAGCCGAATCGCCTGTTCAGCTACATTATCAAGTTTGCAATTGAATAATCGTCGAAAGGGCAGCCGAAAGAAAACCCAAAAACCCACGGAAACAACCCCATTTTGTCGTTCATTCGTTAAATCGTCGGTCACAAATGTGTGCTACGAAAGTTTCGCGAAGGGGAAGAAGGAAAAAAAACGCGAGAGAGATACGCGCGTATGCCATCCGGATTATCAGGCTCAACGGGACAAACGCGCGTCGGGGCGTATGAAAGAAAAAAGAGGAAGAAAAAAGAGAAAAAAAAGACGAATTTTTACGAGAAAATGTAATTTTTTTTTCTTTTTTTTTTCTTTCCACCGAGCGGGGAAGAGAAACATGGATGAGTGCTGTGTCGATTTTCGGGCGATTACTTACAGAGTGAAATTCGAAAAATTCGCCCTGCCGATACTTTGATGGTTGAGAAAAGTCGTGCGCGGGTTCGATCTTCGCCAACGGACGGTCCTTTTTCTTTTAAATTGTTTGTTTCTCAACGCGCGCCTGCGGGAGACGAAAATGGCACGTCGGGACGTTGGCGAGTGTACGGAAAACGGAAGAGCTTTCGGTCAGAATGATTTGAAAATGATTTGCGGCCATTTTTGGGATAATTGGCTCGAGAAACTCGTCGATACGCGCGATTCGGTAGGAGAACACTCCGAGGTTGATGAAATCATTGCTAACGACGATAATCTTGTCTCTCTTCGTCTTTCCTGCAAAAATGACGATCGCGCTAATTCCACGTCCCGTCATCCAGCCTTTCCAAAGGTGAATTGTGTCATTCGTACGTTTTCGATTTTACCCTACAGCTTTGTCTCGCGATTCGTCGAGACTACGCGAAATTTTCGTCTCAACTTTTGCCGTTTTCGTTTGGGTTTTTCCTACTCGGTTTACGCAAGAAGATTCGCAAAAGTTCCTCTGACCGTCGCGTTCTCCTCTCCCTTGCCTCTTTGCGCGAATTAAAAACCGGAAAGGACCCCCCTCCTTTCCGTTTGACTCGAGAATCGAAAATTCACGTACCGAAATACGCCTCTATCAAACCGATATCGATTTTTAATCGCCTATACTCATTTCGCCAATAAAATCGCGAAACTGTTACATAAGAAATTTTCAGTTATACCGAGCGGAAGATATTACGCGTGGAAATGAAGTAAAACGCACGGTCAACGCGAGACAAAACTACCAAATATCATAAGCTTTTTATCGCACCTTTCTCGAGCACCTTTTTTTATTCGCGAAAAAGGAGCAATTTCGAAAAATTCTACAATTATAAAATAGTATCGATATTCTCCATTAATACAGAGACCAAAAATAACTATAATTTGGTAAAAAAGATTTACATCGGTGTTGAAAAAAATGTGGCAAATGTCATCAGAATTTTCAGCAAAATTTTCTCTTTTCCTTACGGTAACTCACCTCGTTGATGACTCTGAAGTGTACACCTTGTGCACCTCGTTTCTTTTCCTCATTTTCCTCTTAAACTCACTCGTACCCTCTCACTTTCTCTCCTCCCTACGATCGAGAGACATCGAAGTTTATTGAGCTGAAAAGCGATCCAACCAATCGACTCTCATCCCCTTATTATTGTCGAGTTTATCCAATGACCTGACCTTACTCAACGACTCGCTGGCGAACGCGACATAACGAGGAGGAGACGCTCTAGCGAAACGAGAGCACGAGCGACATTATTTCGAGACAAACAGCCCTGCTTCGTGATGCACCGATTGAGAGCGTTACAATCAATATCGAGTGTGATTTTCGTATTATTTCAATTTCAGTGACTAAAAAAGAATTAACGAACATTTTGCGATATCACTCCGCACGAGCGCAAGATATCTCCAAATTCTCGATAAACGTCCTCTTTTTTTTACTCAAATTAAGGTCGTACTACCGTTTTTACGTGCACGTGGAATGTTTTGGAATTTCATGAACGCATCATTAAAGTGTTGTATTCACACACAGCGAACAAACGAAAATCATACGCTTCTCGCCGTCATTGGCAAAGCTCGGATGAGACAAACACGTGAATGATTAATGACGCGTTATTGATAGGGAATTTGACGGGGTGGGAGAGTCGGTGGATAACGCCAGTGGCGAGATACACTTTGAGAAAAATATCGAGACGAGAATGAGGAGGCAGTAAAGACGCAAACTCGAAGAGACGACCGCGGAATTGACGCCGAAAGTTCTTTAAACTCGTGACCTTGAACTTGCTGATCTCCCGTTATCGATAATCGGCCGATGGAAAACTTGAAGATTCTTTTGTATTCGGCAATGTTTGCCGTACTGCTGAAAATCAACTCTCACCTTACCCGTGCGATGAAACTCGGATTCGGCTGTCCCATTGAATTAACGCGGATA
This sequence comes from Heteropelma amictum, assembly GCA_959613375.1. NCBI lineage: Eukaryota > Metazoa > Arthropoda > Insecta > Hymenoptera > Ichneumonidae > Heteropelma > Heteropelma amictum. Next base: position 18,033,600 of record OY390723.1, read on the forward strand.
TTGGAGTTCAACGCGAGAGCAGTTAGTTGATTTTTTTTTTCAAAATTGGACGAGGCTCGTTATAACGAATGTAACCGAAATTGCTGGTCGGAATTTTGGATAATTGAAAATGTTCGTGTTGGATCAGGGTCTGTCAAAATAGGATTTTTTGAATGGAATGGAAGGGGAAATTTGAAAAATGAAAATCATTAAAAATCCGCATAAGATGTTCCACCGCGTCTCCCGAGGCTGATGTTTTCCGGTCGATCGATGTTCCCACGTGAAACTCGATATCGAAACGCGAACAATAGTCCAATTGTCCTCGCCGCGAACACGATCGATAAAAGTTTATGGCAATCGTTCGACCGAGTGATTCTCGAAATATCCTGTTTCGCGTATTATCATTTCCGACACTTGGCAACGCCACGACGATCCAAAGTGAGAAAGAAAATTGATGGCCTGCAAGACACAAAGTACAAAAGTTTTTATTATCGACAAATTTTCAACAAAGTTGTTGAAAAAAAAGAAATGTTCGATAAATATCGCGCAAATAACGCTGAAGATATATCGTACGCGTTTAAGGAAATAAACGAACGCGCTTCGTTGGAAAAGTGAGGGAAAGAGTCTTTTCGATAGAAACGTTCGTAATTTCGCGAGATCGATTTTTCAAATAATTTTCGTAACTCTGAGAAAAGCTCGAAATACTCGTTCTACGTGAGAACTCCACGTGCTTCGCGATAAACAGCGTATTTACACCGTTCTCGGAGTTGCAAACGGGTGAACGTTCGGAAGATGCCCGCAAAGTCTGAGTCATTCGGAATAAAAACGTGGATCCTTGGAAGAAACGAATTTACCAGCGAGTTGTACTCGAAGAGAAAAAGAAAGAAAGGAAAAGGAAGGCAGATTCGTCTCGATCTCGAGAATTCGTCTGGGAAACAATCGAAAACTTGAGGAGAACCTTCCACTTGTCCGACGACCTTGAATACGACTCCTCGGAGCTTTATTAATAGTATTCGCGAATCCACGAAAACGCCCACGGATTCTTCAACAGGTATACATCGAATGTGATCTCTTCGATTCTCTTTGAAAATTCGAATAATACTAGACTCTGAAACGAAACAGCTGAAAGGTGCAGAATGAGAAAAAGCCGATTATCCAGGGATGCGAAAAATGCATATTTTCTTACTCGAGAATACACCAAGATTTTTGCAGCTTCTTCCATGTATTCTTCTTCGTTGAAATGTCAATATTCCCCTGTTTGAAATTCCCACTCGTTTTCCGATGAGCTTTCTCTTTCAAAGACAAGATCGAACCCGATTTTCCGTGAGATAAAGGCGTAAGCTTTTACCGCATTTTTTTCGACTCACGATGCGCTGGATTAATTTTCATAAATTATCTTTATCGCGCGAATTGATCCTCCGAAAATTGTTCACAAAAACGTACGGTCCAGTGGATTTTTCCTGGCCAACTCGTAGGGTGTTTTCTCGAACGAGCGAATTGAGCTCGATTCACTCATCCACGTCGGAAGACTACTTACATTTTGATTTTTGGGATATTGCCATAAACCAAGTTCTTTTCCTGCCGATTGGAAATACGTCGAGAGGCTTCCTACGAAAAGTGCTTGGTTGAATTCGTGATTTTACGATATAATTTCGAGTTATAACTCGAAATTGAGAAGAAAAACACGCGAAATATCATTTTTCGATTATTTCCCGAAATTGACTACATTTTATGGAATCTTCTCATCGACGAATCCACAAGTTCGATCATTCGATGAAATCTTTGGTCGCGAATTTTTTTCGTACAATCATTACACCGGTAATTATTCCATCCCCTTCGGAGCAATCCGCGAAGCCTCGATAGTTGCGACGCTGTTTTGTTTTTCATCATCGGAGTAGGAACCAAAAACTGTGCTCGATCTTTCGCATTTTGCAACTGGCCACATGATCTGGATCACTGTGTGATCGATCGTACAGCACAACCATCGATTTCGATACAACATCTCCCCCCCAAAGTTTGTGGTAATTTTTTTTTACGTAATCATTCTTAACGGCCTTCCTTCGTCTATTTTTCATCACCCTCAGATCGGATCATCCGCGCGCCTCGTCGTACTCAAAAGCACGCGCGCGATTAGTTTTTTCTCTCCATCTTCCTCTCGCGAGTCTTTGGTGGTTCGCGATCGCCTTTCCCTCTCTCTCTCTCTCTGTCTTTCTCTCAAAGTTTGCAAGAGGACGCATTATTCGTTGGATGCGAGCTCGCGACGCCGTTGCTCGAATGGTATTTTTAGTACGACAGTATTTGGCGGGGCGAGCGTTCTTGCCCCGTCTTCGTCGTCTTCGTCGTTGTCGTCGTCCTCTTGGCGGATCCGCTAGTCAAGCACTAACTCGGACCATCGTATATATTTTTCCCTCAGTGCCCTCCTCCTTCCTCCTTCTACTCCTCCTCCTCCTCCTCCTTCTCCCATCCTCAAAGCCGAAACTCTCTTCATCGTTCTCATCTATTAGTTCGTTCGGTGACTCGTTCGCGGTTAAATCTTGGTTCGAACTTGTTTTTTTCTCCACTCGCGATGTCGTTGAGTTATCCATGATGATTTCACGATGACGAGGTAAAGTCCGGTACAGACGAATCCTCGTCGAATTACGCATCTCGAAAATCCTCGCTTCTGCGAAAATACGAGATACGAGAGAGGAAGGCCCTTCTTTCATCTCTCATGCACTTTTGAAATCGTGCATTTTTGACCTTGACAATTTCGCGCATATCCTCAAGGTCCCCCGAGTACAGCGCGGATGATCAGTCGAGTTTCTTCTCCCAACGCCACTTGCTATTCACGATCGGCATTCGATCATCCGCGAAAGTCGAAATTGGGGAGAAATGGAAACTGAGGATTCCGTCAGTTTTTGACAAATTCCACATTTGCGAAATTGTCGGTTGAAAACGTTTCGTCGTCGCAATTTCATCGATATTTCGCGACGATCTTGCGAAATAAACTCTGAGAATATTAAAAGTTTGACGATAATTACGAGCGCATTTTGACCGACGTTAATTGGCAAAATCGTCATCGGCTTCGGGAAAATTGAGATCAAATCGTCGATTCAAAGATGATAAAGAATTTGGAGAATCAACGCGGGATCATTTTCATCGACGATTTTTCGAATCAGATTTTTCGGAAGATATCAGCAAATGCCTGAAATATCGTAAACGCCGTAATTGCACAAACGAACCTCAAGAGAATTACGACCGATCGACCCGGAAGTGCCAAACGAAAGCCAGATGCCTTCGCACGTCGCTGCGTTAGTTTCGTAATCGTTTCTACGTCATCGCTCGATTCAAACTTCCCGGTGAAATCAAAGTTGCGTCTTCCCAGCTTGATTTCGTCTCGATCGATCCGTCGTTTCGTTGCTCACCCGGTAAAAACCGAAAAATCTCCGAATGTTCATATTCGGTTCGCGCGACAACATGTCGTCGGCTCGTCAATCAACGGCGACGACGGGGGCGCCACGACGCAACCGTTACACGCGTTCTTCGACAACAAGCGTAACGCAGCTGCTCTCAGATTCTTGCAGCAGCTTGTTACAACGTATAACAACGAGAGTACGCGGGCCATCGTCGACGGTAGATCGTACGACCTTGAGAAGATCACCACTGACGAATGAACTTGGCGCAACGAGAAATCGTCTCGAGGACAAATACGCGACGCTGTTGGATCGTTACACGACGAGAAAGCCTCGGGAAGATTCATTTTCTCACAATAATAACAACAACATCAAGGATAACAATCATTACAAACGTCGAGAAGACCGCGAACACAGTTATCACAGATGCGAGGTGAGTCCTCGAGTTCGCGATGACAAGACCCTCGAGGCGTCCTTACCGCGTGTTACCGGCAAAACTTCAACGAGTGTTTTACTCAGCGAAAAAGCGTATCCCTACGTGAGCTCGGCGAGTGGTCGTGAAATAAGGCGCGAAAAAACTCCGGGTTTCCACAGACACGACCGACACACCCTCGTCAACTCCGAGACTTATCGTCGTTACGGTCGACACAAATCCGGCCATGCCGAAACGAGAAACCGCAAGGTTCGACCTTTGCATCGCAGTGGCAAAAGCGAACAATCGGATTCGACGTGTTCCTCGCAAATTTCGCGATTACGAAATCATCCGATCGAAAAGACGACGTCAAACGCGACGACGATGTCGACGATGTCAACAACGACGACGAGTACCACTACTGCGAGTTCCGACGGACAAGAGAATAATAACGTTGATTCGGACAAAACTCCGATTGTCGTCTGTGGCACGAATCGCGTCAATGATTCACCGAACGAGGATACTCTCACCGAGAGGGAAGCCAAGCGAAAAGAGATTCAGACTTTGATCATGAAATACTCGGCTATAGAAGAAGCCAGCGGTAATTCCAATGGCTCTGAACAAAAACCGAGCACCGCTGATATTATTGCCAGCAAGTATCGGAGAAACACTTCGAAAATTTCGAAATCGCGACATGACACGAAAAATTTTGATGGCATTACCAGCGCGATTGTAAGTTTGTCGAGAAAAATCGCCTTCTTCCTGGATTAGCGTGGTTTTTCTTGTCTCGTGCTCCAGAGAGATTTTAACGAAAAAAAAAACGAAAATTACACGTATACACACGTTGCGCCTTTGTCTCTTGAGGATCCCGAGTGAATACAGTCGTGAATAAAAGTTCGATTTCGAATGGATTTCAAAATTTCAAGTTGCAATGAAAACGTCGAGAATTTCAATGTTTTCTTTCAGTTTTACAAGGACTGATATGACAACTGGATTTTGGAAATGTTTTATTTCGAGGAAAATTTTATTTCCCACAGTTTAATTACACTTGAAAAGTTTTAAAAGTCAAGCTCCATTTGTGAAAACTGAATGAAAATCACGGGAACAAATCAATCAAACGACCAAACCGGAAAAGCCTGGGAATTCGAGCTTATCGATAAATCGGACTTTTCAAAGTGACTGTACGGATCCTCAAATTGAATGACGAGAATGACTCGTGTAACTCACAGTTTTGAAACAAATTGATGTAGGCTTAGAGGTCGTTTAGTTTTTTTTTGTTCTCTGACAAAAATTAACATTTTTTCTCTTCCAAGTGATCCGAGTGACATTTGAGATGATCTGTGCTCAAAGTGCATCAAGATGATCAAATGCGACTAATAATTGTTTGTACGTGTGTGCTTGCCTGCCGCCAAAAAAGATAGACGAAAACTCAAAACTCGCGGCTATTAGCTGTGAGTATTCCCTCGGACGAGATTAGAACATTTATCCCTGAGATCGATTTTTCAAACTGACTTGTATATACAGCAGCCCGAAAGATCGCTACGAGTTTGCTCCCAATTTACTTACGAAATCCTCGACGTGTTCCAATTCACCGTCCATCTTATTTTTATTCTTTTCACATCTATTCCGTTCATCGGATTTACGACGTGTTATTTAAATCTTCCTTTCAAAAAAATCCGCACAATTTTTCTTTCATTTCGACATCAGCCTGAAAATACGAATATCTCGGCAAACGTTATGCGGAGTACTTTGATGACGAATTGTTGGAAAACTCTTTGGAAAGAAAAAAGAGATCGAGCCTCGTTAGAATGCGAACACTTTGTTTTTGAAAACGCTAATGACGCGTGCGTGTGCGTCTGTGTGTCATGGCTTTTGTTTCGATACAGAAAAGATTTTAGAGTTTACTTTTTCCATACAAGTTTGACGCAAAACACTGAAAAACAACCCTTCCAAATTAGGTCTTGTCCCCGCTGGTATTTCCCTCATTCTGTCTTCCTCCCTCTCTCTCTCTCTCTCTCTCTGTCTATTTCCTTCTCGTTCCCTCTTTGTCTATCTCTCTGTTTATTTTTCTCACAAAGTGTCAATCGTCAAGGTTGACCATTTCGCAAACGTGTCTCGCCACGATAATCCCTTGTATTATGGCGATTAACGTGGCGTGAACGTTACGACGATGCACGTAAGTACAATAGAGTAAATATTTGTGTGATAAGTTGTTTCTACATATTTATTATTTAATTATTCGCATAATAGAGAAAAGAAACGAAAAAAAAAGAAAAGCAAGATAAAAAAAGAAAAGTAAAGACTACAGAAAAAAAGAATACTACGAGGTAATAAGATCCGTGAAACTTCAGACATCGGCCGAGGTATTTAAGGTCCGTCGAAGCAGTCCCGTTCTCTTTCCTTTGCACTTCTATTTACGTTGGTTCATAAAGTGTTCCTTCGTTCTCTCGATCTAAGTTCCTTCAAGCGACTCCAAGATTTGCTAATTGAAAAACAAAAGAGAAAAGTCACTTGGCGATAATTAAAATGAAAAAAAAAAAAAGAGTACAATAACTGACGCGCAATCCAACGTTATTATTTTTATCATTTCAATTCCAAAGACGATCCCGTTGTTACAATTGTTTTTGCTGCATTTTAGTTTCTCTCCACAATATTATCTCGGTCTTGAAACTTTTTTCGACTGCCACGAGCGAGAGTATTTTCAAAAAAGTCGAAGAAACATTGAATACGATCGAAGCTTTAGTCGATAAGAACAAAAATGAGAAAGAGAGTCGAATAGATAATATTGATAAAGATTAAAGAAGTAAAATAGAAACAAAAAAAAGAGTGCTTTGTGCCACATGGTAAATGTCGTAACCGCAACTTTCTGACTTGGCAAACCATTTTGCCCTCTCCCCTTTCTCTCTGATTGTTGGGTTACATCTCCGTTGTAATGGAATGGAAATGGAAACGGAATGGTCGATCGACTGGGCGCGCTCTCTCTACCCCCCCTGATCGTTTGGGTTTGGTGTACCGATTGACGAATAATCTCTTGATGGGCAACGATTCGTTGATGATGATGGTGATGATGATGATGATGATGATGATGATGATGATGATGATGATGATGACGATGACCATGATGATCATACCTCGGTCTTTGTAACACGCGTGTGATCTCTGTCAATCTCTCACTCTGTCTACGTCCTGCGTACAAACACACGTCGAATCAACAACGTGCATCACTGACCCGCGGTTTAAAACTTCATGTGGCAACGTGATGCTCGGTCATCCGCGGACATCCATCCCCTTCGAACAAAACCGCAAAAAAATCATCGATGATTCACCTGCGTGACGCGTCGAACAACGTGGATGTTATTCCCCCCCCTCCCTGGACAATCAAACATCGCAAATCGACGACAACAACGACCATGGTGATGATGACGATAATGACGCTGATGATGGGCATTTATCAACAACGATGGTCCGGGTTTTTTTGGTTGGACGATGGTAACCGAAAAAAAATAACGCACTTGCACACAAATTGGGTAAACCGTTGGCGGATCCACGTGTTTACTTCCGGTTGACGTTGGTATAGAGCCCACGAGCGCCTCCCGTCGAGGATGACGAAGACGGCCATCTTGTTTACCAATCCGGCGACATCCTGGCAAATAGATGTTCGTGAAATACGTGAATACACTCATTGTAGTAGATTTAAGGAAAAAAAGAGACAGATACGAAACATGTCCCGATCGATTCGAGATCGAAAGGGTCAACTACGTTTTTTTTTCCGCATATTCGATATAAACATACATATACATATATATGCATATGTATGTATGTATATGTTTTTTTACCCATTAGCGTTTAATTTCTAATCTTGTGTCTGTCTGGAAATCTTTCACTCTACTGCCTTTTCGTATATTCGGTTGTTCTTTTTCTTGTCGTCACGTTTCATTTCACCGGAAATATGTGCGTACACACAAAACACCACCTCTTTCTTTCTCGCTCTCAAACACACACAAACACACATACGCTCTATGAAAATCCATACATTCTCATTGATTTGTCGATATCGTTCTCAAATATCCGCAATTTCTCTCTCTCGGCTCAAGTTCCGAAATTAGAAATTTTCGTACGAGAGCGTAACCCCCTCGTTATGCGAGAATAATCATTCCCACGTCGTTTCTCAAAAATTCTTTTTGCACACGGTAAAAGAACAAGGAAAATAAAAATATCGCATTGGGAATTGGTACGAGAGACGTCAATGTGAAAGAAAGAGAAACAATGATTGTAGAAATTTTCAAAAATACTCTGGTACTCTCTCGATTTATTTTTCCACAACCAAGAAGAATTATGCTAAAGAAAATGGCAAGCTTTTTGGATTACGATCTCAATGATATTTCTTCGCAAAGTGAAATAATTTCGTACAGTCTTTCATTTGACAATTTCTCATTTAATTGATTCATGAAAAATCGAATCTTCTTTTGTGTGTTTAGAGCTCCTTCGTCGATGAATAATTTTGCAAAAAGTTCCCGTAAGTGCAATTCACGATTTGAACTATCTGTAACGAATCCTTTTCAGATGCTGACATTTGATATCAATGCCCCGTAATGCGCGTTGTCTTCTTTTTTAGACCCCCAGCGAGGAACGCCTCACCTCCGTCTCTTTGTTTCTCTTTTCTTCTCTCTTTGATCCTCGTGTACAATTCGCCACACGAGGTTGAGTCGCGGGTTTCCCCTTTGGCTGACTCGTTAGTGCGCGAGTCTGCGAGCGCGTGTGTCTCTGCATCGATGCGTGTATACATTTTGCGGACGAGAAATCCAAAGTGGAATGCGAGACTCGATACTCTTTTGGCTTTTGTATATCGACAGACTACACTATCGGTGACGCGTTCCTCATCAAACACGACGAGAAGGCATTTTCTCGCTGCTTAAACTGCGCATCCTCATCTCCCTCCCGAGCACATGAACAGAAATTTCTCTCTTTCTCTCTAACACACACTTCCTCTCTCAATCTCTTCTCTCTTTTTCTGTCTCTCGCGCTCTCTCTCTCTCTCTCTCTCTCTCTATCATTATTTTTTTTTCTCTCTAGTTCTCTGTCTATTTCCTTTGCAACGAATTTAACGACCGAAAAGGTCGTCAAAAGTATTTGTAATGCTCAACCGACGACAGGGAGAAAGTGCCACTCGCCCTTGTGCTGCTCGGTTAGGATTCTCGTAGGGCTCTTAGGAAAACAGAAAAAAGAAAGAAATCACTTTGTCCGAGGCTAAAGAAACTACTTTATTTTCAACTATTACTCGAACAGCTATTCGTAATCGTGTAATGAAATTGCACGCTTCAGACCGAGGGGGCGCGGAGGTCCAACTCACTTTCGTGGCTCGTTCACTTTGAGTTCCGTTTTGTTTTGCTTTTCCTTTTTGATGATTCGTTCTTCTTCCACGATAAAGATTTTCCATTTATTTCAATCATAAACAAACTTGTGCCTATTCCGCTGCGTGTCGCGATCAAAATTGCGATATTCAAATAGAGCAAGGCACTTTTTTTTTAACAATCTTGAACAGCCACGAAATAAGGAGGGAGGAGCCTTAACGTTCGCGAGGTCCGACACGAACGCAATACTTACCCCGTTTTTTGCATTTTCAGATAAAGTACTGGCCACCCTTGGAGAGGGTACTTTTGGAAAAGTTGTCAAGGTTAAGGATTTTCAAATGTAAGTTTTTTAGTACGTGACAATTAGTGTCCAATAAAACTGGACGAATCATTTATATCGATGTTTATCATTCCATTGATTTCTGAACATTCGATAAAAGTGTTTTTTTTTCGGAATAATCTTTTTTACCCAGTTCCATAAATCACCTGGGAGAATACACTTTGAACATATAAACAAAAAAGATTGATAGTTAATCCGCGAATTTTTCAAGAGTACATGTTTTTTTTTCTAGAATAATACAATATTTATGACTATTTTTCCTAAACTATTTTATCGAAAAATATAAAATCGCCACAAAAATCATATTCCGATTATATTGCCATATGGGCTGATTTTTTTTTTATATAACAACATTTTACCGTACATATTCAATTTTCTCGTACTGAAGTAAGCAATTTGCGATACAAAAAAGAAACATTTTCATTTTTCCATGCTCGTTGAATCAAATTCGAGAATCATTCTCAACGACAAAACGACACTCTATGAAGCATCCACTGAGGAGTCTGAGTAACGCGAGAAAATTAATCATAGCATAAAGTTTCAGCAATTTTGACAAAAGTTCTGGCAATGCTGGTGGAAAACAAATCTAAAATCCCCTTTGTTCGTCTTTGCAACTTCATTCTCTTCCATCTTTTTTTGTTGATACTCATTTTTGTTAAATGACGGTTGGAAACGTGTGGAACACAATTTATTACGTTTATTGTATAAAAAAAAATGTAACAGAGAAAGTGGCGACAGTTTGATTCAACAATTTTCCACACTCCGTACGTAAACGATATTAGTTTGAAAGACAAACCTAACGTAAATTTCATTTTCAACAAAACGATTTTGAATATCGATTAGTCCAAAAAAAACTCTATCTCCATTAATTGCTCATCCGTTTTCTAATAACTTTTCCAGGGATCACGTGATGGCGTTGAAGATAATAAAGAACGTCGCCAAGTATCGCGAAGCTGCGAAACTCGAGATACACGCTCTTGAAAAAATCTCCAGCAAAGATCCCGAGGGTCATCAGTGAGTATTCGTTAATTACGAAAAAAAAGAAAGAAATTGTTCCTTATCTTTTCGTGACAAAAAATGTGTCAATTTTTTATTAGCTTGTGCGTCAAGATGTTGGACTGGTTCAACTATCACGGTCATATGTGCATCGCCTTCGAGATGCTCGGCCTCAGCGTCTTTGACTTCTTGGTAAGCAAAAAACGAGAGAACGATGGAACCGATAAATTCATCGGTTTCGAAGATTTTATCATTTGCTCTGTTTTCAACTTTCCTCCAGCGGGATAATAATTATCAGCCATATCCGCTCGAACACGTGAGACACATGGGCTATCAGCTGTGTTATGCCGTCAAGTTTTTGCACGACAACAAACTTACGCATACGGATTTGAAACCAGAGAACATACTTTTCGTAGACTCCGATGTCGACACTACCTGGAACACGAAAAAGGTAAACGATTTTCACGAGGCTCCAGTGTTACATTTTCATGCTTATTCGGGCCTCAAAAATGTGAAACGAATACTAACGGAAAACAAAATCATTTGACAAATACGTTATAACCTCGCGCGAAGGAGAACTCTCGACTTCCGGTTAGCGGAGAGTTCTCCGTTACTCTTCAATGTGAGCGATAAGAAAAAAACGTCTTTTCGATATCGACGATATTTTTCGAAAAAAAAAAATACGTCAACACTTACAATTTCGATAAAAGAAAAATTTCTCACACTCGGAGACAGAGCGCGGTTGTAACATTCGTCCTGCGACAATATTCACCTTCTATAATGATAATCGTTGTCCTTAATTTATTTCAAGTTACATGACTCTACTAATAGCCTGTTCCCTCCTACAAGAGAAAATAATGCTTCACCGTTCGCGAGCAACGTTTAATCTCGTGAACGTTGAACGAAACTTGGGAATTTTCGTGTTTAATCGTTTCAAAAGAAATTTTTACTTTTCAAGCGGAAGGACGTGAGACGCGTCAAGAGAACGGACATAAAGCTCATTGACTTTGGCAGCGCGACTTTTGATCACGAACATCACAGCACCATCGTCAGTACGAGACACTACAGAGCGCCCGAAGTTATTCTCGAACTCGGCTGGTCGCAACCCTGCGACGTTTGGTCCATCGGCTGTATACTCTTTGAGCTTTATCTCGGAATAACGCTTTTTCAAACTCACGATAATCGCGAACATCTCGCCATGATGGAGAGCATACTCGGCACGATTCCTCATCGTATGGCGAGAAAGACAAAAACTAAATATTTCGACCACGGAAAATTGGTCTGGGACGACAAGAGCTCAGCCGGAAGATACGTACGAGATAATTGCAAACCTCTCAACGTAAGTTACATCATTTCCGTGCATATTCAAAAACGAAAAACGTTCAACAAATTTCTACACTTTTCTTTGATTTCACTCCAAAAGTGAACATTTGACTGAATTCCTGTTACTTCGCGTGCGTACGTGTTCAAAGGTAATCTCAAAAACTTTGTCATCCTTTCCAGCGTTACATGCAGTCGGACGACGAGGAACATCGGCAATTGTTCGATTTGATGCGAAGAATGTTGGAATACGAGCCATCACAGCGTATCACGCTCAAGGACGCTCTGACTCATCCATTTTTTGATTCATTGCCATCGTCGCAGAGACTAGCCGATCCCCGTGCCGCCGGTGACTCTCAACAGACTCACGAACGGTCGCATTCACTCTCTCGATGAAGCTAGGAGAGGGACCGACTTCCCTACTGTACAGACACATCAAAACCGCCGGAAACACCAACGTGTCGTTCCGTCGACTTTTTCACGCGTCATCCGGTTCGTAATTACTTTATTCGCGGACGCGAAATTCGATGACAGTGCTGATTCACGGAACAAAGGAAAACGCCCGCTTGATCATCTCCGAGATGAGAAAAGAGAAAACACGAAACGAAAATGTCTCGACGCAAAGCGAGATCGATGTGTCTGCTCAGACAAGCGTAACCGCGTCCCCCTCGCATAATTGTAAAACATTTTATAATGCTCTTCTGTACATTTTATTATTTTATTTTATTACCATGTTACACGATGCAACTTTTGATGAAGAAAACAAAACGTTTCGAGTAAATTTCAACGGCAGCAGCAGCAGCAGCAGCAGCAGCAGCAGCAGCGCGCGGCTTATTGTAATAACGTCTCGTTTTCTTTTTTCTTTTTTTTTTTGTACATTGCATTCACGATACTCGCGAAATTAACGAGTTGGTACAAAGGAGGATTTCTTTTGTTTTCGCCTTGTTTGCGGCCAAACGGGTGATACGACGATTATTTAAATGCTGAAACGTTATTCTACTTAGACGATGCAAGTTTATGAGATGCGAGCGTGAAACTGAGAGAGAAAGAGGGAAAAAAAGAGATATAGAGGGAGCGACTGTTTCTGCTTTTAATATATTCTCTGCGAGAAACTGATTTGAATTTGTGTCTCTGCTCGATCGTACCGAGTTGAGATATATATGAATAAATATATATGTATATATGTGTGTATGTATGTATATGTGTATATATATATACGCACACACATGTATATTTTAGTTAAAATCATGAAAATCAATTGATGAAAATTTGAGGGAATAAAAGCTTCGAACGGAAGTTGCACATTGCCCATGTGTGTGAACACTGAATAAAAATTGTCTCGACATTTGGTGCAACGAAAAAAAGCAAAAGATTGAACTAACAGATGAATAATTTTTTTTTTCCGTTCCAATATCGTAGGTTATTACGTATAACGAGTACGCCGGCACGTGACGAAATAACTCGAGCCGCATTTTACTTGTAGTTTTTCATCCTGTAAATATTTTGAAAAAGGTAAAAAGTGTAGGCGCGTATGAATATCGAGTGTAAACACAATTGTCGCCTCTCGCTCCACTTTGTCCCACCAGCGTATTTGTCGAGTGCGTGTAAATTTAATCCTCGCAAAAGAACATTTCAGAAAACAAAACTGAGAGAAAAATTAATTACGCTCATTTTACCTCTCGAGCAAAGAGACATAACGCACCCTCGTAATTTTACGAGATTTCGGAGAAACTAAGAAAAACTGATAATTTTAATGTTGAAGAAAAATGATAAATTGCTGTTTTCGAGATGTGGATGAAGGAAATGGTAATAAAGACATTCTTTTGAACGAATAAAAACAACCGTCGACGTGCTAATTTTACTATTGTTATTTTCCATCAACCTTTTACACCTTGCGCCTTAGACGATAAAAACACTCAGGAACTTGACTCCCCATTTAACGTTGAAAAACTCATGCATGTGTTTTTTTTACACTTCGACAACGACTAATATATTAGTGTACGCAATTTTGTTTTCTTTCGCGCGTTTGTCGACGAGCGCGCTCGGGCCAGCCCGAATACGTTGCGCTTTTTCGATTTTTATTGTTATCGTATTTTATACCTTTTTATCGTTCGTAAAACCAAAAACAACGACGACACAATGTGAAAATATGAATCGCTGATGGCGCGTCGAACGACGGGCGAATAATGACGGTGAACACTTCGCGAATCAGCGAAAAGTATAAAATTTCGCAAAGTGGAATACGACGTTTTTCGACTTAGGGCCATGAATACGTCACAGGAATAGCAGTCTTGTAGTTTGTATCGTACAGCTGTGCTTTGATAAACTCCTCGTAGTCCGTGGGTTCCGGATGTACGGTTGCGAGGGCTGTGAGAATAAAAAAATCACGAGTATTACAAAATACTCTGCGCTGCTGATGAAAATAGCCCGAGGACGTTCCTTCGTGCATGCGCCATTTTTGTCTCGACGGAATTTAGTTCACAGCATTCTCAAAATTCTTCAAAAAATCTACACTTTATCTTGCTCCATTTATATTCGCAAACACGAAACATGTGCGTAATTCATTTGTTACGCGTATTTATTACGTATAAATAGCGACTCTCAGCTCGGTGAAAAAAACATTAATGAACTCTACACGGTTAAAGTCGCAACTATTACGTAACCAAGTAAAGCAAAAGCGACGAGACTGTGATATTTCGGAAAATTTTCCGAAAATAAGCATATGCGAGGTAACGAGTAAAAAGAAGAAAAAAAAAGTTAATTAATTCACGACGAGCAACGTGGGATGACTCAAAAGTATCGAATCATGTATGCGCATACGGTACAAACGATACTTCAATGAGGAACTTACATTCCCGGTAGGAATATTCCATGATCTTAACGGCAATTTCCAAAGAACACTTTTGAATATCCTGCAGAGGTGGATACAGATTTCCTCTGTCGAGATCAGCATCCGTGACGATGCTGGCAAGTCCGTTTGCGGCTATGAGGAAAGTTTCTTCGGGTATGACGCGCATACCCGCGCATATCGCGCCCAGTGCGATTCCCGGGAAGATATAACTGTTGTTACCTTGACCGGGATAATAAGTCTTTCCGTTTAACGTCACGGGATCGAACGGTGAACCACTCGCAAATATGCAGCGACCCTGTTGACAATTTAGCGAAGCTTTCGTAGTCCTTTCTTCGTTTTCAGCCGAAATTGTTTAATGTTTTACATTTTATTTATTGGATTTTCGGATAAACGAAAAATAATAATACCTCCGTAGCTGCATAAGCTTCTTCGGCTGTACACTCGGCTTTGCTGGTTGGATTACTGAGAGCAAAGATAATTGGCCTCTGATTGAATCTTCCCATCGCCTGCAAGATTTCACTCGTGAATGCTCCGCCGATCGCCGCTGCTCCGATGAGTACGGTGGGTTTCGCGGTGTTGACGACCTCAGCGAGGGTGTCGATAGGAGCATCGTCACGAGCAAAAGGCAATTTGTGCTCGGTTATTCCACCGGACGGACGATCTTTAACGATCAAACCGCGAGAATCGACCATCCATATCTTACTTCTGGCTTCGGCGTCGCTCGCACCCTCCTTCTTCATCGCCATTACGCAAAGACCAGCGATGCCGAGTGCAGCCTTCGTGAATTGAGAAAAAACAAGAATTTAAAAAACTTTAAGCACGGATATTCGGAGAAGGAATTTTTGTGATAAAAAAAGAGACTGTCGAAACGATCGTATAGAATGATTTCAACTTTTCTCAAAATCGCAAATCGTTGATTGGGAAAATTCGTGCGAGTTATCGTTCATTTGACCAGAGGATTTTTTGGTCTTGGCATTGTGAGTTTTGTGCAACAGCGACGATGGTACTTTGTTCGTTCTTTGAAAGTTTTTCAAGTATAAAGCTGTTACCTCTCCGGCGCCTTGAAACACGATAGTGTTTTCCGAAAGTTTCGTGCCAGTGACTCTCAACGATGCTAGTAGGCCGGCAACAGCGACCGAAGCTGTTCCTTGTATGTCGTCGTTGAACGTGCAGTATTGATCGCGATATTTCATCAAGAGCCTGAACGCATTCGCGTTACCAAAGTCCTCGAACTGTATAAGCGTATTTTGGCCGTAACGCTGTACAACGGCTTTCATAAATTCATCAAGAAAATCGTCGTACTCGGCGCCGGTTGCGCGTTTGTGTCTATGGCCAATGTAAAGCGGGTCATCGAGAAGAGCCTAT
Organism: Heteropelma amictum; assembly: GCA_959613375.1. NCBI lineage: Eukaryota > Metazoa > Arthropoda > Insecta > Hymenoptera > Ichneumonidae > Heteropelma > Heteropelma amictum. The sequence goes on from OY390723.1 coordinate 18,049,606, forward strand.
GCGAGGAAAACAGAGAACATCGCTACAATCGTTGAAAAAAAAACAAAATTCTCCAAAGTCAATTCGAAAAGGATTAATGAAATTGCGGAATTGCCAAACTGCGTTCTTTTACCGAAAACAGCAGGGGACCAGAGAGGCTTTGAAGTTATACCGATAAATCCTGCTTTTTTTTCTTCCTCGACTTTTTTTTCAATGTTTTTACTCGAAAAAGTGGAATATTCACCTGCGTGTTTGTACCAACATCGAGGGTTATTGGTAAACACTGATGTGGTTTTATGCCGGCTAACGCAGTGTACAACGATAATTTTCCAATGGGAATTCCCATACCGTGAGCTCCGAGATCACCGAGACCCAGAATACGTTCACCGTCGGTAACGACGATGGCTCGTACGTCGTTTTCCGGCCAATTCTTTATCACCTCGTAAACGTGTCCCTTGTCGTGAATGCTTATAAATAGGCCACGTGGTCTTCGATATATAAGGCCAAATTTTTGACAAGCCAGACCGACGGTTGGGGTATAAACGAGTGGCATCATCTTCTCGACGTTCTCGCCGAGAAAACGATAAAACAGCCTCTCATTGCGATCCTAAAATCAAAGTTGACATTTCTCGTGTATTTTCGAGACTTTTTATTGACGAAATTATTACGATTTGTTTGACGCAATATTCCACATGTGCTATTCGGATAAAATAGAATAAATGCCCGTTGAAACACGAGTTTGGACTTACGAGTAAACTCGTTAAATAGATGTATTTCGATAGATCGTCGCTGTAACGATCCAAATTCAATCTGCAAAGTTCGAGCTGTTCATCCTGAGTCTTTACAGCAGCGGGAAGGAGACCATGGATTCCGAGGATCTGTCTCTCCTCGATACTAAATGCCATCCCCTGTAACAATGTCAAGTTGAAATTTTTATGCATTTTGTTCTTTAATTCGATACTTTTTTCCTCCATAATTAAATGGTTATCGAATTTATAGAGAATTTTCCTAAAGACGAAGCTTCTGGATAACAAAGAATATTCGGTCTGTTATTTCGCGTCCACTCATCATTCATTTGTTCGACGATGGAAATTGGTGGTTTTCTTGTTGAGTTTTGAAAAAATGTTACGAATATTCCCAAACTTTCTACCGTTTTTTGCAAAATGTAACAAGAATTCTTTGACGATGCCATCGGACTCTCGTTCGATGCGAGTAATCGATCAGCGAGACGACTCGAAACTTGGTCCCGAGAGTGTCGGATATTGAGGGATGGATTGAGTATTTGATTTTTCGATTTTTATTGCGCCGATGCTCGTATTACTCACGTCGTGTGCATTTTATTCTAATTCTAATTCTAATATCAAATGTACATCGCTGCGATATACATTTGTGGACAAGTACAGGAAGAATACAACCCGAGGATCAACGTTAGCTTGTATCACATTTGAGTGAAATCGGGCCAAGGATCAGAGCCCGACAATCTTTTTGATCGATTCGGTGCCTGGAGCAACGGGTCATTGTCAAAGAATTTTTTCAAATAAAACATTCCTGCAATTCATTTTTATTTTACTTTACGGTAGCATTAATTCCGTAAACTCGTGCAATTACTGACCTACAATTCATCGTGGAATGCCCACATCGTACGACTCGTTAATCTAATAAATTCTTCACGATCTTTCAGCCGCGGAGATATTTTATTCCAATTCAATAAACATACTCATTTTGGACGAAAAATGATTACAATGATTTCGACGATTGGAATGATTGGAAATTTGTTATCTTAAATTATAAATTGGATTAAAAATAGATGTTTTTAATGTTATTTGACACTCGTTATCTACGATGCAAACTATATTTTGAAAAACGACAATAAAATACTTTGATTGACTCGAGCGAACTTTGAGAAGATTGCAAAGAATTGCGTGAGTGTTTCATCTCGACTTTCACCACGGTACTTCCGACCCAGTTAACAGGTAATGCTTCTGCCGCGTATAATAATCAGCCTGAGGAAGGTTACACGAGTGATGCAACGCGTGGAATAAATATCAACGCAATAATTGAGAATTTTGCCGGCATAAGTGCAAATTAGTTCTCACTTTGTTACCGCCAATCATCGAATGTTGAATTTTGAAACGGAGTCCAAATGGATGTTAAAAAAAATGCAATTAAAAACGCTATAACCGAACGTCGTAATTTTATTGAACAAATTTGCTGATTACTCGGGCAGACAGCAATTTCTAGGTTTAATTACGTAGAGATTGCGAATGAAGTGGAATTCGAAACAAAAACATTAACAGTGAAAACAAGACTCGATACAAAAGACCAGAGGTAAAAAGTCAAAGATTGAACTTTGCATTGTGGACCTTGAGACAAAGCTGTGTTTTATTTTGTTTCTTCTTCATATTGAAAGAAAAAACCAGTCGGTGGATTGAATAGACTTTGAATCGATGAATATTCAGACTGGACGAATAATTTATCTAAATAATTATCTGTTCAATCTTAAAACGTTTTGATGCATTATTTTTCTCGTTTTTTGGATAAAATGTCCAACAAAGTTTGACTCTCTCCGTTGACAAAAATGATTCATGTTTTGCACTTTTCTTACAATCGGTGAACCTTGAGCATCAAAGAAGCGTTGTTTTTAACATTTTAACTTGAATTTCTGATTAAAACATGGTATCGATTAATTTCGAAATTTTTGAAAAATTAGCGCCGAAGAAAAATACAAACATTTGTGATTCACTTTAGCTGAAGTATAAGCAATTATGTAACTTTTGTACGAAAATATAAGTTTTTTAAAAACGCGATGAGTGATGGCAAAAAGATGAATTCTCTGGTGTTACTACACTTGAAGTTATCGATTAATTTATCGATTTATCGAGATGTTGAATTTGTTATTTTTATTTACATTCATTTTGTCCGTACCGTTATCGAGCGACTAGCACAGAAAAGGCACATTGAAATACTCAATCACTGCATTTATCATTGCCAATCTGAAGTATTATTGATAAGAGCGAGATAAATGTTTTCTCGATAAATAACGTTGAAACACAGACAATAAGCTCTTTGACCGACGGTATAAAGAAACTGGTGCTTTGTTCGATAACTTTTTCGCCTCCATACATTTTCTTCCGAAGTGTTAGACAAGAATTTGGTCTGAAAAATTTCGAAAAAGTTTACATAGTGGCAAAAAAACTGGCAATAGTGCCACAGGATTTTTTTTATAACGAACTGTTTTCTTTTTGTCCCTCAAAATGAAGAAAAGATTATTCGACCACTTGCAGCTCTGTACGAGCATGCGGATATTTTAAATTGAATAACGACCGCTGTGCTCGATCTTTCGCCCCCTTTGGTCATCGTATAATAAAGACAGATCGAGTTCAGGACAATCATCGCGTTTACAGGGCTGCAAGGTGCAACGACCCGCACCTTCGTCATCGTCACATCGGAGCTGGAGAGCGTTTGACATTTTTTACGTGTGTAATATTCCGCCTCGATTGGAACGAATTTGCAAATGAAAATCAATAATATTTACGCGCATCTGTAGAATTAAATTCCCCTCCCACCTTTCAGTGTAAATTGTAATCAGTAAATAATCACGAATAATTCATACAACATTCTTTAGGTTCGATTTTATACATTTCTTCTATTTTTACTTGTTTTCGCGATACTTTACGACCATCACGATGCTCACGATCGCCAGCGAAAATAATGTGGAATGGAAAATTTCAAGTACCTGGCGATGGTACGAAAAACTGTTTGGTAATATTTTAGGACGACTGTTTTTGTCTTCTGATGATGAATTTTATCGGTTTTTATCGGCAATTACAATGTGTTGAATGAGAATTTCGATATTAATGAATAAATTTTCATGGATATAATATTATACCCGTCCATCGATCGCGAGTAGGGCCTCGGGAATTTTCGTGCACACTTCTCGTTTCGGTTCCAACGTCCACCAGTCTTTATCCATTGTTTACAAGTGCCTCACCACTTTTTTCGCCATGAATTCGGAACCTTTGATTATCACGACTGCCGCGATCTCGCGTTATATCACAGATTGATCTTTGGGTCCCATGACCAAAAAAAGAAAACAACCGTCCGTGGTTACGGTTGCCGCGAGTATCTCACTGCTCTCTAACCATTAAATCCCTTTGCTTCCACTTTATAGGAGCTTCTGTTCGCTTCGGATCGATATAATATACAGACTTTGGAGCGCCGCAAAAGTTCTTCCTAGCTACGAGGTTTGAACCAAGACGCTGAATATGAAAGCGAACGCAGAGAAAAGCATACTAATTGCACGCGATGTCTTGGAGAATACACAACTTTGGCTGGAAATTGTCAGTACGCATGCAACCGTACCTGCAGGAGAGATTTTATCTATCGATCGTCCAACGGTAATCCGCGAGCGAATTTTCGAAAAAGTCAATGAACTCTTCGGATTCATTTCGAGGAAAATTTTTCGCGATTAATGAATTTTTTAACGACTTTTTTATCGATTATTACATTCGCACGGTGGAGTTGTAACTGGGCGTGAAGTTTTTGTTTAATTCGTAAAAAATATATAAATGCCAGGTAAAAAAAAGTTTCCGAGACCGAATCTTGCACCGAATCCTCGTCTGGGGCAGAGTTATTTTTGTTTTTTGGACAAGGAAGTATGTCGGAAAGGAAAGGAACGTTCAGACGCAAAGGGGAGCTCGACGGACACGCAGTTGCGACATTAGCATTATTCAAACAGGGCAAAGACCAAAGGCAAACAGATGCGAATACGCTGATGGCCGGACTTGTTTTTTTTTTCGGTAATGAATGAAATGTCTCGACAATTTTTCCCGCGACGAATGAAAAAAAAAGTATTACGCTCTTAAAGTCCGACGAGCCTCCAGGTACTATTTTTTCCTCGTCATTGTGCAATGATCGTAGATGACTCACGATTCTCGGGGATTCTCCGGACTTTAATCCGCAATGACATAAGATCTATTTTATACTCTTGCGGCTACATCCAACCAAGATGACGAATCTTCCATGGTTTCTTTAAATTCGTATTCGCGTATATTTCCACCGCGATGTTTTTGTGTTCGATAAATGATGGATAATAATTTTGAAAAAACGATTTTTCGTTGCTTCAAAACAAAATGTGCATTATTATAGCAGTTATCGAAGCGATAAGGCAGCTTATTGACGAGTGACTGTGTGTGATCGTCGGAGGGTTTCAAAATGCTTTAAAATCGCCGGTACGCCGCGTGGAAGCAGTTTTCGTCGATTGCGCAATATCGTTCGAGTATTATTTCTGCATCGGCGTTACAAACTTGTGTATATACTGACGTGCATTTTCGCAGACTCATCGTAACTATTTGCACTCGTTTTATAGTATACATATTCGTATAGTCTTGCGGTTATTGAGGTCCTCGAGTTTTTAATCACGGAAACATTTTCACGATAATGACAATTTTAAAAAAAGAGGAAAAATGACAATTTGTTGTTCCATCAGTCGGTTCGTGCACAGATGGGCGGAAGTTTGTTGGGATTATGGTCAAAGAAAACGTCGGCTGAACCGAGGCTAAACGGCGTGCAGGAAGCGTTGATGCAAACTTGTTTTGTTCTGCGGTCAATGATTCGCGATGATTCGTCAGTACACTGACGAATTCACTTTGTACATATATAGAGGGCGTTCTGATATGAAATGATGATTACGTCGAGTGATACAAAACATTCATGAACGAATCGAGGGCAATATTGTTGTATCACGTAAAAAATATATCCATATACGAAATGTATAACTTTTTTCACTTTTTCAATTTTTAATTTATTCAATTTATTTTCAATTCGTCAAATTAACGTAAAAAAAAGATGAAATATCGTATAGGCAGCTTTGAAAATATATTTCTAGACGATTTCGTATACAGTCACACAGGGAATTTCACGTTGCGGTGTTTCGGTAAAAAGAAAGCTCAATCTACGATTTTTTGATAATCCAAGCAGTAGGTATCGAGAATAAAGTGGGCGTCTTGAATTTTTCGAATTTGTACGTTGACCGTAATGATGATTTTTCTTTAAGACATTGTACTCGATGTGAAAATAACGTACCTTATTAAGTTGCGGATTTTTAATATGATCGAGTCCCCGAACAAGCCCGACACAAACAGAATCGCCCGGCCCTCGTTGTCCCAGCTGATCCCTCTCGAGGCTCGACATTTTTCTTGCGTTTCTCGTTGACGTTTCTTCTCCAACTTTACGCAGGCCGCACGTCGAAGTTTTTGGGTTCTCGCCGTTGTTGCGAACCCTGATGAATAAAAGTTTACACTATGACGATCAACACTCGTCGATTGACAGAAAATACGCGCGACGAGCTTGGTTAAATGAGAGAACAAAACACTCTGTCTATACCGTCGAAACGCAGGGTGGGGGTAGGAAAAAATATACGCGTGAACGAGTCGCGCGATAGCTTCGACAAAGTGGTGGAGGTCTCTTTGGCGGCAGTGGAGGAACGTTGAAAAGGATGGTGGTAGGGATGTGTTTTCGTTAGGTCGATATGCATGTAGATATATTTCGAAGGCTTGCAGCCAAATAGGTAGGCGCAGAATGTTTGACGTGATAAATCGAGCGCCCTTCTGTCTTTGCTTAATTTTCACGTGTATATACATATATACACATAGTATGTTGCATTATATCCACGAATGATTGCGCAGGCGCGCGTCGCTCGACATGCGCCATACAAACGGCCAAAACTTCGCACAGGAAATGCTCGTCAATGTCACTCGAAGCTGCAAACTCGACGAAATGCACGTACACTATTGATCGCGTGAAAAAAAACTTAGGGACGTAACGACGTGTGCGTGTGCATAAACGATACGCCTTCCAAACGAAATTGACAATTGTGCACGCGTCATTCCACCTCTAACCGGCTACTTTATTCTGTCTTTTAATCCCGCACCTGACACAAAGTGTTACCGACATTGGGCAACGGAAGCTTTTCTACATTATCATAAATTATTTGTTATACCGTTAAACTGGGTGAAGAAAAAAATTATGTTCTTCTAATGCACGGATCTTAATAATAACATGCTCATTTTTTCCTGACAAAATGATTCCATTTTTTTGGGAATAATAGAGGCCAGATTCTAAGATTAAATAAAAAAAAGTCATCACTGATTTTAGATGGAACTCCCCATAGCAGTGGGCGGGTCTATGTGCGCGAAGTACGTGCGCGTTTGTTAGTTGATACAATCACACATGACAAAATGACTCGTAAGGTAAATATGTTGCCTATAACTCTTGGATTATTACTGAATTGTCATTCAGTCTGTATTTATTTTCGTAATACTATAACGAGTTCCAAATTCTTCGACGTAAAAAAATTCAATTGCTGAATAAATATGCCGGTACTTTTACATTTCCGCACTGAATCTAGAATTCGAATGAAGATGGCGCATGTCTCGAGCGTGTATTTTTATTTACTCGTGGTTTTATTTTCATTCGTCTAATTTCCGACCAAAGTCAAAATTACATCCGCTGGTGAATTTTTATTGTGCTGTACATTGAATAAAACGATCCCGAAAAACCACATCAATGTGCAACAGAGTGTTGGGTCTTTATTTTAGATTGAAAAATGTTGTTCACAAGTGGCAAAAATGCCCGCCACAGATTCATGTACATCACTGAACAGGTAAAGCTGACGCAATTCGAGCGAGAGTTAAATGGAATAGAAATCGATGGGATTTCTCGTTGAATCATCTCGGTCTCTCCGTCAGTGCGTGAAAAGATTGCAAGAACTTTCGTCATTTTTCAATCCGTTACGAAATTGACGATTTCACTAAGCGATGTAAAAAAACCCCTTGCATTAGCGTTCCCTTTGTTTTGTACTTCCTCTTTTTTGTCTGTTTCTTTTTCACGCATGCAAATTTCCTACCAGACGTTTCTGTCATTCGCAAAATTATAAATGAGACCATTATCAATAAAGTTGTTGTCGAGTACGTCTATCCTATACGAACTGAGAGAGTTTTTGGAGGTTATGTCAACAAACACGCTCTTAACCCGTGATTCCAACAATTATACAATACCTTATTTACCTATCGTGTTTATCATCTTTTTCAATTACCCAACTATCGCGAATGGGAAAGTTTCCTCTCATTTGGCGATCATTAAAACGTTCAATGTTATTCCGAATCACAGCCACGAAAGTTTGTTGCAAAAGTCGAGCGAGACTCGTCGATCGCGAAGACATTCTGACATATTACGCGAAAAGTCTATCGCACTGCACTTTTACAGTAGATACTTGTATAACGATGGTAATGTTATCCTTATAAAGTGTGACAGCCGCAAAAAAAAGAAAAGAACTGAATTTTGCTGACGAATATCGGACGATGAGCGATAGCGAGAGATTCCGCGTGCTCGCTCCTCAACGATCTAAACATTAATGTCATCGGAGCGTTTCTTTATCGTGATAGATGCGTGCGAAGCGTATGGCGTTACATCAACATTGAATCTTTTCGAGTTTACATTTATTGGTTTATTTTTTCAAAGTATACTCTTTGTGACTAAAGTATAGCGAATGCCGGTCAGAGGTTGGTCTACGTCAACGTACATTACGATTCGAATGTTCTCTGTTTACTAATTGCTACACAACGAGAGAATTGTGTGATTTACTTTGAATCACAACGACGATACGGTATAACAAGCGATTCATGAAAACCGATAGCAAGTGGAAGCAGCGAGCGTTCGATGAAAATCGATCTCATTCTCACCCTATAAAGACTTCGTGTGAGTATTTTACCGAAGCATGGAGATATGCCTTTTAAAAGTTAATAATTGTTCGGAATTAAAAAAAAAGAACGTTTGTCATTGTTCTGTATCACTTATCACATAGTTTTCTTCATGATAAAAGTCGCATGAAATTAATGATAAAACTGCGCTTTGTTTCGTGATTTCAACGTCCAAAAAAATACAACGCACAACCTTCGTGCCTACACGCGAAACCTTATCCCCGGCCTTGTTTTCAGCGATCAGCTGTTTCTATCGAGAGCGTCGTGATCACTAGTTGACTGTCAAATAAGTCTGGTCCAATAAAGATAGGGTCCGCCGTCTCCGTGACCTCAAAAAATTTACAGTCGAGCGCCAATGATCCGGCGACTGTGTGTGACTACCTTTCCCTTTCTCTCGCACGATTGTATCATTATGTGCAACACCCGCCGACCAAACCATTTTTTTTCATCCATCAGGCAGTAATAAGACCATTTGTTTGTAATTTACGCAAGAAGATAATAATTAATTGACGAAATTGTCGCGGTAATAAAAAACAAAAAATACGGTTCTCGTGAATGCCGGAAAAAGCCGCATGTACAAGTTACGGTACAGAAAAAATATCACAATTTTGTGAATAACTCATTTTATAATCAAGAGTAATCAAAATTTATTTCATAATTGTAATTTCCGTTGACTCCGTTCCATTGTCAATCGAGAATCGTGAATTAATTCACAAAAACTCGTCAAATGCGTAGCACATAGCGACAATCTTTGTTTTTCAGCAGACGATGTTATCACACACCGTATTTTATCAAATACGATAAAGATAAATCTATGACTCTCATCGGAAATGCAGTAAACTGCGTCTTTCAAGTTTTTCGGCCGCGAAGTAGGCTTCCACAAACGCCTAAAAAATGGTTGATTACGTACATTTTCACAGTGCCTGGAACGGAAACGACACTCGAGTCTTTCGAATTCTTCGACTGTGGACTTCCCATAATGGAAACGTGAATAGCAGCGACGGAATTAAATTCTCTATCCCAAACAATTTGATTACCAATAACAGGAAATAAGTCACATTCACGCCCGAGAGCACTCGCGTTATCGACAGTTTGGTCGGTGTTTTTCTCTGTTTTTCTTTATCGGTTATCAGGTTTTAACACGAAACGAACTCGCGTATTTCGTTAAACCGATCACCTCGACGTTTGGAACAAAACAAAGCACTCGCTTCGTCTATACTCTGCAGTGTAACTCGCGTCGTTAAATTTCTGACGGACGGAGAGAATGTTTCTTGCCCCCCACGGCAACGCATTTGAGATCGAGCTCGGTTCCCCACTCGTTTTTTAATGCTTGAAATACCTATTTTTATCATATTGCTTTCCATCGTATTGTTAATGAACATATATCCTGCTCTCGTGATATTTTACGAATCGTGTATACCTTCACTCGCAGTTTTGAACGAATTATAGGCTGGTACACTCAATATGGTATTTTTTCTTCGTTACACCGAGAGATGTCGCGAACGACCTTCGACAGATTGGATACAGATCACAAGCATTATCTTTGACTCATCGCGGTATCCGAGAAACGTGCACGGACGTGCATTAACTTACGCTTATCACAATTTCATTGACTTTTTGTATGAGCAGTGAATAAAATTATATTCTCACAGTAAGGCCGAGTAGTAGTAGGGGAAAAAAGTAAGGAATGGAATTAATATTACTTAGAATGATGTAATTCTACTACTCACGCCGACGTGTATTCTCCAGCAACTCCCAGAAGTGATGAGAAATACGACAAAATAGAACTGATACCGAGGTAATTACAGGTGAACATTGGACAACAATACTGGTTGATTAATTTTTCTATACTTTGCCTCTGATTCACTAATAGAATAAACACACTATTCGTAGCTTTACATATAATTTATCAAAAAAAGTGACAGGCTTAACCTCATTCAACTGACTTTTGTTGCAGAGAACTGTGTTCATCCTTTGTTTGACCTGTGGATAGCGCGAGCTCGATCGGCTGCCTATGAAAAACATCTCGATTCCTTGCAAACATGCAGACCGAAGCATTAAATAATTGCGAGTGCTTTCATACATTATATTTGTTGGCCCTGAAAAGGGCCGTTTTTTTTTTTTTTTTCGTGTACACTAAATATGTTCGCCACGTATACGGCGAGATAACTGGATATCTTTCGGCATGATCGTAACTCTCTTGGCATGGATAGCGCATAGATTAGTATTCTCAAAGAGAAAAACGAGATAAACTTCACAAGCTTCTTGAAGTGCCTCTAAAGCCGCGCCTTGAAATTTTAAATCATTCTTGAATCCACCAACGACCTCCCGAACTAGCCGTTGAAAGCAAATTCTAGGGATGAGCATTTCGGTGCTTTTTTGCAGCCGGCGGATTTCCCGAAGAGAGTAAGAATCTCCGTACGCCTTTTTCGTACGAGCATTGGATGAGAGTTTTTTTTCTTCCAGCGATTGTTCCACAATTTTACGTAAAGAAGTCGACAAAGTTGTCGTTGACTTTCGAGCTGTCTGATTCTTTGTTCGAACCATGATGTAAAAAAACTATAACGCTCTCGCCTAAACCGTAATATTCAGCCGTGAGAGGAAATCTCGTATGCAGATTAAGAAGAACTAAGCTTGCGCAATCTCGCTCTTTTATTTATATATGCACTGGTGTACCGAACGAACGATCCTAATTGGTTAGGGACCACTTGGAGGGGATATAAAAATTAGAACAAAGAGTTTAATTGTTCAGAGATTTGCGTTGAATTGATACCACGTTTAGATCATCTTGTTGGCCCTGATAAGGGCCGTTTTTTTATCTCCTCGCTTACTTCTTCACAGTTGTGATTTACCGAGCGCCATCACTTTTCGCGGATTTCGTTGCATTAACCTTTTTTGGCTTTGGTGCTTTAGGCTTGCTCGTCGGAGATTTTGTAATTTTCTTCGTCCTCGATGTACTCTTGGGCGGCGTCGCTGTTATAACTTGCTTTGTCGATTTCGTTTTTTGTCCAACGGCAGATTCTTTTTTCGAGGATTTTTTCGAAGCCTGCTTTTTCGTCGGAGTTGCCGGTAACCTTGCAGATTCCATTTTCTTTGGAGAAATCGGTTTTCCCGCCAGATTGGGATTTTCAAGCAACACTGTTTTAGCCATTGCTGCTTTTTGTTTGGCAGATGGCATCTTGAACGAACCCGATGCACCCTTTCCTTTGGTTTGAACCAAAGATCCATTCGTAACGGCAGACTTCAAATACCTCTTGATGTAGATTGCTTGTTTATCGACATCGAGCTTGTAGGTCTTCGCGATATATTTTTTAATGGCCGACAACGACGAACCATTACGTTCAGAGAGTTGAAGTATCGCTTCCGTCACCATGTCGGCAGTGCTCGGGTGAGCCGGTTTGATTTTTGACTCCATCGCTTCGACTGGAGCAATTTTTTTCGATGGCTTGTAAAGCTCAGGCAAAGATTCCGAATCCTCCGTTGACGTCGTTGGCGTCTGTTTAGTTGACATGTATACGACTTTTACAAAGTTTGATAACTCTCTCAAAGACAACACGAAGGTGGTTGATGATATTATCGATCAAGGGAAACTAATTTTTTTTTCGCACGATGAAACATGAATTAATAATCAAATAGCGCGAACCTTGAAGAGAGCCCCGGTGCAAGCGACAAAGATTCACCTTTTTTTGTTTTATTACGTCACAACGCAATAACCTCTACGAAATTCCGTAGACAGTTGGTGACAAATTCCGTCTCATGTTGCTGAATTTGAGGCGGAATCTGGAAATAAAGCCTGCATACGTAGTTTTACACTGATAAATGCGTGCCCATTTTTTTTTGATCCTCGATGACAACTGTTGATAACAACTTGAATTTTTTCACATTTTTTATGAGATAAATTTATCATTAATGTCAATTCAATTTTTCAATATTTTAAATAATGCAAAAATTTTTATCTACATTATTTATTTTTTATCAAATAATTTTAATCGCAGTCCCCTGCTTTTGTATGATAATGTCGGTGTTCGTGGCATAAAATCTATGGTTCTTTACTTTTATAAAACACCGCTTTAAATGATAAATGATTTTTACGATTAAATAACTTGGGCAAATGCAATTATGTACCGTTCTCTTTTCTCGTAACTGTCTATCTTTGTCACGTTACAATGATCGTAGTGACGTGAAAATTAATTCTGTGCGTATTGAATATTGGTAACAGCTGATGCTTTTTTGTATTGCGCCTTGTTGCTTATAAGACGATTTTGAAAATTGATTTACGATTACAACATTGATTTATTATTCCTAAAAATAAATTAGTCGTGATTGAGGCGAAATTGAAAATTGTGTCAATAGTTTCAAGATGCTTTATAATTTCCATAAAAATTTGATTGACTCAACAATATATGAATTAAGAGGCTCAGATTTGTTTTTTGCATTCCAAGTGTTGCATATACGTTAGGAAAAATTGGTGGCCCTGAAAAGGGCCGTTTGTTTCCAAGCACAATGTTTATGCTTTTTTCTCAGTTTTCTTCGGTAGAAGAACCGCTTGAATGTTGGGTAGAACACCACCTTGAGCAATGGTAACTCCAGACAATAATTTGTTGAGCTCTTCGTCATTACGAATGGCCAATTGTAGATGTCTCGGGATGATTCTCGTTTTCTTGTTGTCACGAGCGGCATTGCCAGCCAATTCGAGAACTTCAGCAGCCAGATATTCCATCACAGCGGCCAAGTAAACCGGTGCTCCTGCACCAACTCTTTCAGCGTAATTTCCTTTACGGAGCAACCGATGAATTCTTCCAACTGGAAATTGTAGCCCAGCTCGAGTCGAACGAGTCTTTGACTTGCCCTTCACTTTGCCTCCTTTGCCACGGCCAGACATGGTTCAATATAAATTGAAGCGAAAACTGTGTACGAGATACTCTCACAAGTTCACTTGTGTCAATGATTAAATTCGGTGGATTTCAGCTACTTATATTCTTTCTGCTCCGTCCGGCGCACCAATACCGTTCATCGAGATGGTGGGGAGACGCCGTTCCTTCTGATTGGTGCGCCGGTTGGACCGACGTGCGCAATCCTTACGTTGACTACACAAATTGAACAAGTCTTTCTTTCCTTCTTTCCTTCCTTCTTTTAATTTCATGTATTTTTGTAATTGCTTTATATTCTTGATTGTCCCGTTTCTTGGTCATATATGCACGAATAAAATGATGGTAAAGGTAAATACTTGTATTGTATAATTGATACAAGTCGGTGCCATTGACATATTACTATATAAACGGAGAAAATCGTGTATTTTTGTTTGAGACAGAGAGAGAAAAAAGAAAAAAGATTCTGATTCTGAGATTCGAGAGTGGATCGAGTGATTCGATAGATCAGTTAGTATATAACGATCTGCGATATCTACAACAGCTACGATCTACGAGAAAAATTATAACCACAAGCAAGAATTTGAAAACAGCACGAATAACAATATATGGGAAACAAATGCCGAAACCCTAGGGATTGAGGCAGGAAACAATAAAGAACCAATAAACATAAAGAAACAATAAAGAAGAGAGCGACGACGAAGAAGAACTATCACCTATGATACAGGACTTGAGCCAACCAAAAAACAACACCAATAGTCATACACAGCAGCGAGATGAGGGCAAACGACAAAAACCATCTGATCAAAATGATTCGAGAAAAATACAAGGGAACCACAATCAAATATTCATCACAAACAATTACAATCATGCCATTGACAATGGAAGACTCCAACAGAATTAAAAAACAACTGATCCAAGAAGGGACCAACTTCCATACCTACGCTAACCCGAATGAAAAAGAAAAAAAATATGTCATCAAAGGACTCCCACAACTGGAAACCCCAGAAATAAAAGAGGATATCACCAGCCAGGGGCTCGAACCAACAAAGGTGGCATGTATGAAAACAAAAAATCAAGGCACAGAATTCCCACTGTATTTTGTCTCGATCAAACCAACCGCGGACTTGGAACTAATCAAGAAAATTAAATACATCTGCTCTATAAAAATCAGATGGGAAAAATATAAAAACAAGCGAAGAGTCACGCAATGCTATCGATGTCAACAATTTGGACATGGCACAAACTACTGCCACAACTCTCCGAGATGCGTTAAGTGCACCGGAACGCACCTAACAACAGACTGCACGAAGAAGGAGGAGGACCCCCCAAAATGCACGAACTGCAAAGAAAATCACGCAGCTAACTCACTAGAATGTAAAGCGTACCTAGCGCAAA
Organism: Heteropelma amictum; assembly: GCA_959613375.1. Lineage (NCBI taxonomy): Eukaryota > Metazoa > Arthropoda > Insecta > Hymenoptera > Ichneumonidae > Heteropelma > Heteropelma amictum. Next base: position 18,064,610 of record OY390723.1, read on the forward strand.
TCGAAAAAATCGAACGAAACAAACGAAGACGAACCACGCAGCGGAGTCTAGACCATCTGCCGGGACAGCTCAACGACCAAGCATTCCCAGCGCTAAGGAAGAGGATCCCAATGGCTAGCAACCACGACTGGACTTCTACAAAGCAAGAAGATGACACAAGCAGCAGAGATATCAACAAGAACCTGCACTTCGCGACAGCAGTAAAAAATAACAATAATAATAACACTCCTCAAATAGGTAAGCCAGAAAATAACGCATGCCAAGACATACTAACCTCATTTGGAATAATAAACGAATTCAAAATCCTGCAAGAGCAATGCGACCTCAAAAAAATGTTTGAAATGCTCAAAGAACTTAACGTCAAATTAAAATCCTGTAAAGATCACATCTCGCGATGCGACGCGTTTTATACTGTTATTCTCAAACATGTCTAGTTTCATAAACACCATAAATAAAAACATCACCATAGCACACTGGAATGCTAATAGCCTAAAATGCAAGAAAGAGGAGGTGATGGACTTTCTCGAAGCTAATGATATCGATATTCTGCTAGTTAACGAAACCAAACTTAAAAATAACATCAAATGCAAGCTCCCGGAATACCAAAGTTTCCGAAAAGACAGCAAACAACACTGCCGCAGGGGAGGTAGCCATATTCTTTAAACAAGACATAATCTGTTCCGAACTCGACTTTGATACTAACTCAATAGAAACCAAGGGAATACAATTAAAAAATAACCTAGTTATCGCCTCGGTGTATGTTCAACCACATGCAAAAATAATAACTAAGGACCTCGATAAAATTTTCAACTCAGCAAACTCGGTTATAATGATAGGCGACTTCAATGCCGAGCATGCTAGTTGGAAATGCCCAAGAGCAAACAGCAACGGAAATGCCATCTTTAAGTACGTTAGCAAACGCCCTCTCACAATACCATCCCCGAATAACTACACATTATTTCCATACAATAATACACTCCCCAGCATAGTCGACTTTGCTATAATTAAAAATCTAAGCAACAATTTAGACATAAAAGTAGTTGACGAGATCGAATCAAACCATCGCCCAATTATTATCACCCTACAAAAATCAAAAATAGATATTCAAATCAAAGCATTTTTAAATTATAAAAGAGCAAACTGGGATAAATTTAAAGATCATATTTTAAACAACCTGAACCCAGAAGAAATTAACACAACACACGATATCGATAAAAGAGTTGAAGGGATAACAAATACAGTAAATAAAGCAATAGATATAGCCGTTCCCAAAAGCAAACATAAAGCAGCCGTTATCACGCTCCCGGAGGAAATAAAAACGTACATCAAACTCAGAAACACCTTGCGCAGACACTATCAAAAACACGGTCACCCACAATTAAAAAGAATGCTAAACTAATCTAAATCAAAATGCTAAATCAAAAGTGGAATAAGAAACTAGAAAATTTGACAGTCAAAGACAACTCCTTATGGAAGATGTCCAAGGTATTTACCAAACCGACAGGCAATACACTCCCTACACTTCATTGCCCCAGAGGACTCGCAATCAACGATAAAGACAAAGCTGATGTATTCAAACTGATGATAACAAACGTATTTGAAGTTGAGCTCGCTATCAAGAAAACAAAACCGAGCAAAGCGCCGGGTCCCGACGGAATCCAAAATCAAGTTTTGAAAAACCTACCAAGATTAGCAATAAAAGAACTGACAAAAATATTTAACGCCTGTCTCAAACTTTCGTACTTCCCCAATAAATGGAAACAAGCAAACGTCCTGGCTTTTCCAAAGCCAAAATTACAGACCAATCAGCCTCCTAACAACAATAAGCAAAATCCTAGAAAAAATCATCTTAAACAGGTTACAAAATCATGAGAATATAGTTAAGCAATTATTACCCGAACAATTTGGATTCCATCAAGGACACGACACCGTTAAACAGCTAGCGAGAGTGGTCAACCACATTAGCATAAATTTCAATCTTAAAAAATCCACGGCTCTTGTATTGCTCGACATTGAAAAAGCATTCGACACGGTGACATAAAGGCCTGATTTATAAATTATCCGAACTCAACATACCAGTGTACTTGATTAAAATAATTCAAAATTACTTACAAATGCGCACCTTCTCAGTAATTGCGAATGGAGTATCTTCAGACTCCCAAAAAGTGGTAGCTGGAGTGCCCCAAGGCTCAATTCTAGGCCCAGTATTGTCCCTGTACTATATAAATGATATTCCCAAAGCCCCCCATACCGAAACTCTCAAATGCCATCAAAACGTTGATCAAGAACCACTCGAACAACCAATGGAACCAAATGCTTGAAAAACTCATAGCAAAAGACAATTCACTCTGGAAAATGTCAAAAATATTCACGAAGCCAACCGGAAATCTTCTTCCAACGCTCCACGGCCCCTCTGGAATAGCTATCAATGATAAAGACAAAGCAAATGCACTAGCGGAGACCTTCGAGAGGGTCCACCACCTCACGGAAAATATGGGCACATACGAGCATGAGAGAATAATAAAAAACAGATATAGAGAAATACTCTCCGAAAAAATTAGTCCATCAAATACCCAGCAAACAAATGTATACGAAGTTGAACAAGCGATTTGTAAAACTAGACCTCGAAAGGCGCCAGGCCCTGACGGAATTCAAAACCTAATACGTAAAAAACTTCCACGACTAGCCATCACAGAACTGAGAAATATATTTAATGCTTGCCTCAAATTATAATATTTTCCAAAAAAATGGAAACACGCTAATGTCCTAACTTTCCCCAAGCCGGGAAAAATAAACTCTTTCCGCAAAATTATAGACCGATCAGCCTTCTGGCAACCATGAGCAAAATCCTCGAGAAAATAATATTAAACAGACTACAAATACACGAAGGGATTAATAACCAGCTAATCCCTGAACAATTTGGATTTCGTCAGGGACATGACACTATTAAACAACTGGCTAGGGTCACAAACCACGTTTGTATAAACTTTAACTTCAATAAGTCAACTGCACTAGTGCTGCTCGACATAGAGAAGGCCTTCGACACCGTGTGGTACAAGGGCCTTATTTTTAAATTACACGAACTCAACATCCCACGATATCTGATTAAATTAATACAGAATTATCTTAAGGAGCGCACCTTCTCGGTGAATGCGAATGGAACTATCTGAAGCCCAAAAAATAGCGGCTGGAGTGCCACAAGGCTCTATCCTAGGTCCAATCCTATTCCTGTACTACATAAACGACATTCCCAAAACACCTCACACGGAGATAGCGCTCTTCGTTGACGACACGGCAATCTACGCCTCCTCTTGGAAAAAGAAGAATGCGCAAGAAAGAGTACAAAAACATGTAAACCTCATCATCGAACATTTTGATAAATGGAAAATTAAGTTAAATACGGCTAAAACCGAACTGATCATTTTTAGTAAGAAAACTAAAAAAGGAAACATCCCCCCTTTTGACATGAAAGGCACAATTATCGAGCCTAAAAAAGATGCAAAGTACTTGGGAATCCATTTAGATGATAGACTTAACTATAAAAAACATATCACTGAGGTGAGAAACAAAGCCCTCAAGGCTAAAAGCGTATTATATTGGCTTTTGTGCAGGAAAAGTAAGCTCAGCCGTAAAAATAAAATTTTGCTTTACAAAGTAGTCACAAGGCCTGTGATATTATATGCGACTCCCGTATGGAGCAGTACTGCCAAGCACAATGTACAAAAACTTGAAGTATTCCAGAACAAAACACTTAAAATGATCACGGCTAGCGCACCTGGAACACGAAATAGCAAAATTAGGCGCATTACACACCTAAATACACTCACGGCAGAGATATTCAAAATAACAAAAAACTTCTGTCAAGAACAAATTAAAAAATTAAAAATTACGGAACACATTGGGACGCTTAAGAGGGATACAACCCCGTTTACTATTAAGCATAGATTACCACACCATCTAGTCATGTCATGAATAGCATGATGATACTATGTAAATATTGTATATAGAACGAGTGGAGGCAAGATTAGTTTAAGAGAAAAACTTTCTAATGGTATTTTTTCAAATTTTTAAACCAAAAACAAACAAGAAACTAGTTGATACGTCACGAAGTGCAAATACAAGCTTAAAAAACAATTAATAATAATTATAAATAGGCCAGTAAGTTAAAACGACTAACAGGAATGGCCAAGTACCAAAACATAAAAACCAAAATGTACGAATTTTATGTATTGGTACGGGAATATCTCTCTCGAGCCGTCGAGAGAGGAATAATATTCCTCCACCTACCGCGGCCGGGGTCAGTGGCTGGTAGGGCCCTTGGTTAATAGTATTCGATTTTATAAAAGACAAGATGTTGGGCGCCAGCTAATTTTCCGAGATTAGCGCTCGATTATCAAACTCATATTTCGTTTATTTCGTAATTACCACGGCCAAGACTCTTTTCTTAGGGTGGGAACCGTTGTCGACCCAAGAAGCCGCAGATTGCAAGAAACCTGCATGCTCGAATAGAGAAAATAAATGTCGGCTCAACACTTACGGTTGTCGGAATAATTCCTTTATTCTTTAATCAATTCAAATCCTTCGACACCTCGCGTTGGCGGATACTTCCTTGAAAATCGACGGAACCAACGGGACAAGACCTCGCCGATTCTCGCCTTACAAATCTTTTTGTCGACAGTAGTCGAATTCTACTTTCCTCCTCGAGAGTCGAAGCGTTTACAATCGTTGCACAATTACTTTCAAATCTCGGACATCAAGCCCTCACGATCTTCACAATTTCGCAGACGCGAAATTGTCGAAATACAAACGCAATACAGACGGACTACGCCGTACAAACAATACAATCTCGGAACAACGTCCGTACGATACGGGGACTGAACAAGGAATCTCTCGATCGATGCGCAACGCTCTTGATTATTTACCCCTCCGCGGGGAATCTATCGTTTCGATCGTTAGGCGCACGCGCCCTTGCCCGTTAATGGTCGTCCCTTTTCGACGTCGCTCGGTTTATCGATATCGACGACTTTATGTCGATCGTACGCGCCGGATTTAAATATTACGGTGGTAGAAATACCTTCATCCTTCGACTCCCGAGTAATGATGAGCTAGAATCTGATCATCGTCCCGTTATCCTTACCTTGCAAAATACAACACCGGAAACACAAACTAAAACGTTCCTCAACTACAAAAAAGCCGACTGGGCTAAATTCAAAGACCATATCACAAACAACCTGGCCATTGAGCACGAAATAAACACCCAGGAAGACATAGACTCTAGAATTGAGAAGTTAACAAACACGATAAATCTAGCATCCGAAATAGCCATCCCCAGAACGAAAAACATTGTAAATCCCATTGCACTACCAGCGGAAATCAAATCGTACATTAAACTTAGAAATTATATGCGCAGGCTCTTTCAAAAGCACGGAGATATCCAAATTAAACGAATGCTCGGTAAACTCTCAAACGCCATTAAAACATTGATCAGGAACCACTCAAACAACCAATGGAATCAAAAACTTGAAAAACTCGCAGTAAAAGATAATTCACTCTGGAAAATGGCAAAAATATTCACGAAACCAACCGGAAATCTTCTTCCAACGCTTCATGGCCCCTCTGGAATAGCTATCAATGATAAAGATAAAGCAAATGCACTAGCGGAGACCTTCGAGAGGGTCCACCACCTCACGGAAAATATGGGCACATACGAGCATGAGAAAATAATTAAAAAAAGGTATAGAGAAATACACTCCGAAAAAATAAGTCCCTCAAACATCCATCAAACAAATGTCTTCGAAGTTGAACGTGCGATATGTAAAACTAGACCTAGAAAGGCGCCAGGCCCTGACGGAATACAAAATCAAATACTAAAAAGCCTCCCACAAGTAGCAATAGCAGAGTTAGCAAACATCATTAATGCATGCCTCAAACTAACCTATTTTCCGAATCAGTGGAAACACGCTAACGTACTGGCCTTCCCGAAACCAGGAAAGGACAAACTCTTCCCGCAAAATTATCGTCCTATCAGCCTACTGTCAACCATGAGCAAAATATTAGAAAAAATACTTTTAAATCGATTGCAAACTCACGAGATTACACAAAATCAGCTAATTCCTGAACAATTTGGTTTCCGTCAGGGGCATGACACAGTTAAGCAGCTGGCAAGAGTCACGAATCACATTAGTACCAACTTTAACTTAAATAAATCAACAGCTCTAGCGCTACTTGATATCGAGAAGGCCTTTGATACAGTCTGGCATAAGGGCCTTATATATAAGCTGTCGGAGCTCAATGTCCCGAAATACTTAATCAAAATAATACAAAGTTACCTGAAAAATCGCACCTTCTCGGTAACTGCGAACAGAGAGTATTCAGAAGCTCAAAAAATTGTAGCAGGAGTACCCCAAGGCTCAATACTGGGACCAGTTTTATTTCTCTATTTCATAAACGACATCCCCAAAACTACTAACACGGAAATTGCGCTCTTTGCGGACGACACAGCTATCTTTGCCTCGTCATGGAAAAAGAACCAAGCCCAGGCAAGAATTCGAAAACACGTAAATTTGATAATCGAACATTTCAAAAAATGGAAAATTAAAATAAATGCTGGTAAAACAGAATTAGTCTTATTTAGCCAAAAAACCAAAAACGAATACTTACCTTCATTTGACATGGAAGGAACGAATATTGAGCCAAAAAATTACGCGAAATACCTGGGAGTGTACCTAGACAATAAATTAAACTTTAAAAAGCATGTCGCTGAAGCCAAAAGCAAAGCAATCAAAGTAAAAAGCCTGCTACATTGGCTCATATGTAAAAAAAGCAAGCTTACCCTAAAAAATAAAACACTATTGTACAAAGCAATCATCAGACCAGTGATCCTGTACGCTGCCCCCGTATGGAGCAGCACTGCTAAGACTAATGTTAATACTTTAGAAGTGGTCCAAAATAAAATTCTCAAGATGATCACAGCCAGCGGGCCAGGAACGAGAAATAACAAAATACGACACCTAACACACTTAAACACACTCAAAGATGAAATTTACAAAATCACGAAGCATTTCTATTATGAACAAGTTAAAAAACTTAAGATCACGGAACACCTGGGAACACTGACTAGGGAAACGACACCGTTTACACTCAAGCACAAACTTCCACACCACCTGATTATGACATAAAACTCATGTGAAAGCATTGTAAATACCATGCACATTGTAAATATTGTAAATAGAGAGTAGGGAGCTGTAAGGAAAGTAGGAGGGAAAAGTTAACTAGTGGTTATTTTTTACGCAAATTTTTAAACCAAAACCAAACCAAAAAACTAATTGATACGTCGAGAAGCTATTACATAAGGTTAAAACTTAAGTTAATTCAATACTACAAATAGGCTAGTAAGTTATGTTTATAACAGGAATAGTCAAGTGATACAAAGAAAAAACCAAAATGTACAAAAGATATGTAAGAACCAAAAAGATAATAAAGACTGTTATTTAAACTAAACTCCCGAGTAATGATTCGAGGAGGTACGTCGAGGATATTGAATACAGAATTTCCTGTCTCAGTATGAACTTTAAGAAACAATAAAGACTGTTATAAATCTGAAAATCTGAGTGGCAGGAATAGATTATAAGTTAGAAGTAAGCAGACTAAACTAATTAATGGTATATTTTTCAACTTTTTAATCTAAACCAAATGCAAAACTTATCGATACGTCGAGGAAAATCAAGACTTGTTAAAACTAAGTTAATTTTATTTAAGTTAATAGACTAGTAAGTTATCGTCGTTAACAGCAATAGTCTTACCACAAAAAACAAAATGTAACAAAATTTTGTACATGTTGAAAAAGGAAGAATAAAGTTTATTTTCAAATGAAACAATATGTTTGTTTGAGGTTAAACTGCCGTATGCACGATCCTAGATCGAAAATTAATTTCAAATGTAAAAACCTAAATTCCGAAGAACATGACTATCATCTCAATTGATTTACCAATGTTTTAAGCAAATTGAGATTAATGCAACCAAGACTGAGTTAGTATTATCTATTCATAAGAAGAAGCAAAAAAATATGCCAAATTCTTATCAGTAACCATATAGGTGATAAGTTAACATTCACTAATCATATAAAGGAAGCTTTCAATTAAAGCTCCGACTGGATCGTACCCTAATTACTCCTGTGTCAAAAAAGTACGATAAGCATTAAATACAAATTGATACTGTACAAATGAATGATTACTCGGCCCCAGTATCGACTCTAGATGGTATGTGAGTAGCTCACAAATACAAACACACAAATGCATCTCAAAGAATTTAAAGAAGCATGTACAAATTTAGCAGAAAACTTACACAAAATCAATAAATAATACATCACTTTTAAACGGACTGGGGACCATTAAGGAAAATGCGCTGCTATTCACAATAAAGTACGAACTACCGTAACACCTTGTTATGAAATAAGGTATTAAATAAAGATTGAATAAAGAATCTTTATAACTAAACTAAGAGAATTTTCTTGGAAAATTCTTCCGGTTGATCTACTACATCGAGGACAACTGCTGTACAAAATGGTTTATTTGGAATCAGTTATAACTCATTGTTTATTATTATAGTGATTCAAATCTGTGTGCTCCACGCTATCTGCAATTGTATACAATGGAATCAATTATGTAGTGCTTATGTAGATAATTTCGATTTGTTACTCAAAGTATAACAGCGAATATTATTCTAACTCGGCATTATCAAACATTCTCCAGGTGATGATTTATGACAATGGTAGTGGAAAAAATTGTAAACAATGTTTCAACGTTGGAAAATTTGTTGGCCCTGAAAAGGGCCGTTTGGTTTGATGAGCATTTCGCTCACTTCGAGCTGGTATACTTGGTAACAGCTTTAGTGCCTTCACTAACAGCGTGTTTAGCCAATTCACCAGGCAGTAGGAGACGAACAGCGGTTTGAATCTCCCTGGAAGTGATGGTGGAGCGCTTGTTGTAATGCGCCAATCTTGAAGCTTCAGCGGCAATCCGCTCGAAAATATCGTTAACAAAACTGTTCATGATGCTCATGGCTTTACTCGAAACGCCAGTATCAGGATGAACTTGTTTCAAAACTTTGTAAATGTAGATCGCATAGCTCTCCTTCCTCCTGCGTTTCTTCTTCTTGTCAGTTTTGGTAATGTTTTTCTGAGCTTTACCAGCTTTCTTAACAGCTTTGCCGCTTGCTTTCGGAGACATGGTAACTGTATTACGATTTGCAGATAAGTCGACGAATTTACACGACGATGTGAATGCTCGGCGTAGAATGATGGACTTTCCCTCGAACGCCCTATTTATAACAGCAAACGTACCGACCGGCGCACCAATCGTGAGTGAGGAAGAAGTGGGGGTACCGAACGCGATCTGTGATTGGCGCGCCGGTTGGACAGAATATCCGACGCTGTAGTTCATACACGAGGAATTGAATCTTCTACTTTCTATTGTAAATAAATTGAAAGTAAATACTCTTTACAATATGTTTACGTAATTTTGACATCAATAACTGAGTCTTACAGAAGACGAGTGCTTGCTCTATTTTTGTAAACTCTTCTATTCATGGTCACAGAATTCTGCGAAAGAAAAGAATAAATGTTGTCTTGTACGCCCAACATTGCGACACGAAAATTGCGCCTACAACATTATTTAATGTCTTTCGTATAATTATTACATTTCATGTGCATATGCACTCCATTCAAAATTGTGGACGAGGATCAAATTGGTCGAAAAAAGACATTTTTAATCATGAAACATATATATCCCACAAGAAATAACATACAGACTCACTCTCTCAAATTTTCATATAAATGAAAGCGACCGATTTTTCGGTTGCTCGACGCGTTGCTTAGCTACAATGAATCGTAAACGGTATGTGCCAAATGATACTTACGATTATAATTATATCTATCAAAAACTTTTACACAAACAAAATGTAAACAATAAAACGAGAGTCTACTTCTGTGGAGGACGTTATAAACATTCAAAACGTACTTCTGTCATACGTTAGAATAATGTAATAATCAGAAAATGATCGTAATGAGTTTGTCGCGTGTCAATACTCTACTGACTTAATTGAGAATTGAAGTACTTACGTTTTATCAGTTTTGGAGTTTTTCACCAATTCGGAAAATCTCCGTACTTCTCAAATCTTACGACCATGTTGAACATTGTATACATTCGATCACATTTCTCCTTAATTAATGGTTCGATAAGGAGTTTCTAGTCTGCAGAGCTCTTTTGAGGAACGAGTTCAAAGCTTTGCTTTGATAAGATTCCGTGGAGAAATTAAATTTGAGAAGCGTGTCTCTATGAAATTTAATTCCTATATTTCAAATAATATTACGAGGCTGATAAAAATCCATATCATAGACCGCACTGGCAGAAATAATCGTGTATTACGTCTAACTATTAAGGGTCAAGCGGAATGAATGATAAGCTAAAAACTCGATATGCAAGCTGTATACATAGATATACATCCTTTAAAATGTTGGCTCCTGCTCCGATGAGTTGCCCCACTGAATAGATTGTAGCCCCACTCCATGTAACCGGTCGACCATGGATGAGAATAAAATCTTCACATTCAGATGATTTGATCCGGCGTTGTTGAACTGAACGAGGAAGATTTTGTCATTTTTTCTCAAGCGCCGGATTGTAGAAAGAAATCAGTCCTCCTAATAGTGTGTGATACAAATCATAGCGAATCGAGTGAGAAAACATGCTTCATAACGTAAATGGCAATGATCTACGTCCAGTAGTCATCGTTTTGGCAAGTGTAACAATTTACCATCACATTTTTCATCTCAATAAGTTTTTTAAAGGAACATCTGTGGCAACGTTATATTCATCCTCAAAACACGTTTTTCGTATAGTCCTGTCCTTCATATCAATATCGATAAACAGCGAATAAATTATGGTGCACCGATAGCTTTTTCCATCTTCAGTCGTACTGTAGAATACTCACGAAGATGTATGCTTATGAGCAATTCATTTTGTTGTCTTATCATTTTTGGTCAATTGTGTTCGAATAACGCTACGCGGCAAAACAAATGTGTATTTACCATTGGAAAGGTTATTCCAGCGATGGATCCACCGTTGATTTATTTTATACACAAAGCAAAATATATATATAATATTATACAGTACGTATCGTTATGAAAATTCAAAAATATTTTTCTTTCGAGTTTGATATTAAGCAGCAGTACCCGGTCACTTTGACTTTATCATCCAGATGATCTGTCGGTAGATTACCATTTAATAATGTAAACACAAGTGTTTGTTATTCAATCATCGTTTGATTTCTTAACGTATTGAAAATGTTATGTACATATTTATGTAATGTGATATGAAATTCTACATGTATATAATGTATAACATAATACGTGTAAATTATATTGGTTTTATAGGCTATACTTTTGGGAATTCAAGGCTACCCTGAGAAACGCTCTCAACAGTCAAGTATTCAGCGCAATGTTTTACCATCACGAAATATAACGTGGAATCGTCGGGACAACTCTGATGTTCAAATCCGTAAACCGCAAAATGATAATGACGAGGCTCGTGTGGGAAAACTAGGTAAAATCTGGTTCATCGCTCGTTCAACGACTTGTTTGAAAAGTTTTTGTTCATCAATAAGAATCTTCTTTTTTCAGCCAATATTAATAATGATAGTGAGTCGAGCGGAAAAATCATATTTCCAGACTACCATACACATTCCACTAGTACGGAGACAAAATTCAATGAATCTTCAGTAGTTGCCTGTAATAACGCAACTTTTTGTGAAAATCCACAATCTTACCCGGCCGACCTTATCAGAAGGGCTATAAGTGCACGCCAAGATTTAAAATACCTGGCGACTGTGGATGTGGTATTTTGTTTGATATCTGAATCTGGGCAGTAAAAACATTGATTTTTGTTCATGTTCTGCCAAATAATCAAAGAACATTCTTTTTCAAGCCATCCGAATTCGATCAAAGACTTGGTGGTGATACTGATGAGTCATTGTGCATGGCCGAGGTAAAACATAATTTTTTAATTTTATTTCATAGGGTGTGCGTGTTCATTTATTTTTTATTGTAGGAAATCATCGTGTTTCCGAAAGCGGCAAAAAACGCGGCTAAGGAATGGATGTACGTTATAAATGAAGAGAATTTTCCTCAAGGAGTGAGAATAGAAACATGCAAGTGAGTACAAGTGAATATAATATTAAAGCGAACTTTCATGCGTAAGCAATCTCGAAATGAAAACTGAGTACTTAATATTTGGACAGGACCGAAGGTAGTTCCTGCCGTATAATCGAGGGTCTTGCCACTGGTTATGAAACTGTTTGTAAACAGAAATACGTATATCGAAAACTAGCTGCTCTTGATTCCAATAATTCTGTCGCGGCGGATTTTTTTCAATTTCCCTCTAGTTGCTGTTGTCATGTAAAGTTTGTCGGAAATGTTATGACGAGAATCGGGTAGTAATTAGTGGGATAAAAATTAAGAGCTAAAAATGAATTTCTTATCGGTAAACATTTCAGGTACCAATACAGCGGTAAAAAAACAAAATAAATACCGAGAATCAGTGTGATCAGATGTATTAAGATTAAGAAAAAATAAATTATAATTGTCATCCAGTACGAGTGGTTTTTAAACAAATAAAGAAATAGAAATTGCTGGCATATGGACTTTTGAAAACGAATGTTTACTCAAATTACTCAAAATTGTGTAGATACTTCATATAAACCATTTGCAATGTGTTTTACGTTGAGAATATTTTGTGGCCCTTAAAAGGGCCGTTTGTTTGTTTTGTGCAAATGAAATGTAATGATGCACGAAAGTTTGAGGATTTAACCGCCAAATCCGTAGAGAGTGCGGCCTTGACGCTTCAGAGCGTATACCACATCCATAGCGGTGACAGTTTTCCGCTTAGCGTGTTCGGTGTATGTAACAGCATCACGAATGACATTTTCTAGGAAGACTTTCAGAACTCCACGAGTTTCCTCATATATAAGTCCTGAGATACGTTTAACACCGCCTCTGCGTGCTAAACGACGGATTGCTGGTTTAGTAATTCCCTGGATGTTATCACGAAGTACTTTGCGATGACGCTTAGCACCTCCTTTTCCAAGTCCTTTTCCTCCTTTGCCGCGACCGGTCATTTTGATAATTTAATAAAGATCTCGATCGTCGGAATAATAGCAGCTGACTGCCGAGGAAAGCCGGAGATGCGGTATATATAGACACTAGCGCTTGTCCCCTCCCTTGAACTGTGAGCCAATGAACTCGCTCAAACCGAATCCGCTATCCTATATAACTGCGGGCGGTGGGCCGCGTCCCCCATACCACGTTTAGCTGCATTCAACGTACAAACGTATTTCTACATCTTCTCATCGCTATGGCTCGCACGAAGCAAACCGCTCGGAAATCAACGGGAGGAAAGGCTCCGAGAAAGCAGTTGGCTACAAAGGCAGCTCGTAAGAGTGCGCCGGCAACAGGTGGAGTCAAGAAACCACATCGTTACCGACCTGGAACTGTTGCTCTCCGAGAAATTCGTCGCTATCAGAAAAGCACTGAACTTTTGATTCGTAAATTGCCCTTCCAACGGCTCGTTCGTGAGATTGCGCAAGATTTCAAAACTGATCTGAGATTTCAAAGTTCAGCTGTAATGGCTCTACAAGAAGCGAGTGAAGCTTATCTTGTTGGTCTGTTCGAGGATACCAACTTGTGCGCTATTCACGCCAAGAGAGTTACGATCATGCCCAAGGACATCCAATTGGCGCGTCGCATTCGAGGAGAGAGAGCTTAAGATCTTTCAGTAACTGCGATTTCAGCAAACAAAACGGCCCTTTTCAGGGCCAACAAATATTCATAACGGGAACATTGTACCAAATATGTATTGATATAATTCAATTTTATGTTGGTTGAGGAATAACTTGACAATAGGATTGAATCCTAATTTGAACATCGGGTAAAATAGTCTCGTCAAAAAACATTAAAACAGCGCTGCGATTATACTCGCAAGGCTAACAAAAAAAATGATTAACATACTGGCGCTGATCAGCGAATGTAGTTAATTTTAATCAACAATTAATGAAAAAAAATGTAGCAGTTGGGTAGATGATCAATCGATGATCATTGATTTGGGTTGTCAACCACTTGGTGCTAAAATTCTTTCAATGCTTATTTTCCCGATGCTTTATCACACGAGTTTATCCCATTGAAGCATTTGCAGCCCTATCGTTCCCATGGTGTGAAACGGGTTTTGAAAATACGTTGAATAGTTTGAACCAATCATATGCGATGTAGCGTTCATTTCCCCTTCTCCTGTCTTTCACTTCCGGTGGTGTCGTTAGACAAGTCTGCAGCTGTGCCAACCACGTTGAAGCTTGAAGTACGTTATTTCACTCCAATTCCCTCTCGGCAACCATCGTCGAAATAACGTGTGCTAGAGTGTTAAATTCATAACCTTCGAAGTCGGTGGATTATTATCCACGTTTTCATAAGAAAACATGAAGAGAGAAGCCATCAGCGTTTTGAAGCCTTCTAAAAGCAAAAAAACATTAAATACAGTTAAAAAAGTGGCAAAGAAAATAATCGAAAAAGAGATCCCCGATCCCAAGGCACGGCGAACGAAACGATCTAAAATCTTGCCCGACCGGGATGTCGAAGCTGAAAATAACCTCAAAAATGTGAATAACAGTCAACCAAAGTTGAGTGGAAAACGAAAAGAGGTGAAATTTCCATCTCAGGCGGAAAATGAAAAATCGAGAAAACGAAAAAAAGCTACGATAGTTGAAGACAAAATGGCGGCAGTGGCGATTCAAGAACACGAAAGTGAGACGACACGTGGTCGGGCGGAAAAAAAGCCGAAACGAGTCGAGCCAACTATTGAATCGTCGGTTGATATAAAAGTGAAAGCAAAAGTACCGAAAGAGAAGAAGAAAAAAATCGTACCAGAGACCGAGGTGGAAAAGAAATTAACCGGAGACAAATCGAAGGTCACCAAAGTATCTAGCGATGCGAAAATCGATACTGAGATAAAAAACAACGCTGCCGCATTAAAATTAACCAAACAGCATGTATTGAGTAGCCTTAAGGCGATTAAAAAACTGGCTCAAAAGCAGATCAAATTAAAAAGTCCACTCTTGCCTGCAGAAAATCAGCCGATACATCTTCAAGTGAGCTGCGTCAAGATTGCAAAAACTCCCCGCAGACAAATAAGGCCGTGAGTATTCATTTTTCGTCTCTTCCATGAAATCCCAACCTTGAAACAGGGTTTCGACATGATTATAATATGATACAAACACACCCATAGGTTCTCACGAAAAACCATGATTAGTACAATTTTATGATAAAATTTATCGAAAAACGCAGTAGACCGAATGAATTTTCTAAAGATTTGCTCTTCCAATGTGTTCAAGGTGTTTGCCCCATTCGTTAGTGGGCCCGCTCGATGAGGTTGCCATTTTTGTTCCCGACTTGGAGGTGGGTCGCAGAAAAGACTATGAGAAGACGGTCGAACATTGGGAGACGATATTCCGTGAAAACGGTATCGAACGTATCAATCAAATAATACCGATGAATCAAGTAAAAACCGAATACGGTCAATTCGAGATGAAGAGAAAATTGGCAGCGTCGTTTGACTGTTTCCTCGCCGATGGCAGAATTTGCGGACATTTGACGCATCTTCTTGGAAAATCGTTTCGGAAATGTCACAATCCTCCGACGCCTGTGAGACTCGGTCGTGGTATTCTCAAAAAGGAAATTTCTTCCGCTCTTCACAAAACTTGTATGGAGATTCACGCGTACGGGAATTCTCATACAGTTCAGATTGGCACGATATCGATGAAGACTACCCATTTGGTGGACAACGTTTTGGCAACTTGCGAAACTCTCGCCAAAGAATATCCGGGTGGTTGGCAAAATATCAGAGCGATACGCATCAAATCACAGATGGGTCCTTCGATTCCCATCTATTTGACTCTTGGTGAGTCGGACGAAATTATTGTGATTCAAAGTACATTTACAAAATCGAGCCAATTTAATTTGCAAAAAAAAGTACAGGATCAAGTTTGATAGAAATAACGGAAACCGCAAAAATCCCAATTTGTTTTTATGTTTATAATTGTTCCAATGGTGTACTTTGAGGAAATTCTCAATTGGAGCAACGGACTAATTCGTTCTTTTCTATTACGTTTGTTTTGTACAGCAAGTAAAAACGAAGTTCTTCGACCGATCGCGAGGCCAAAGAGACCACATGCTTATCAAACCGTCGAAGGCGAATTGTCGACTAGATCCAGCAACACAATTGTGTCAGTGACCCCCGAGGGTGACGTTAAATTAACGCGTATTGAAAATCGTAAAGTTAAGCGACAGGTCGATAACATTAAAGAAGAAGACGATAATGAGGAGGATACGGATGTGGAAGATGATGAAGATGACGAGGAGAAGCTTAATGTGGAAGATGATGAAGATGATGAGGAGAAGCTTGATGTGGAAGATGATGATGAAAATAATGAGGGATGATTAACATAATAAAAACACTTTGAACGAAAAAGTCAAGATGTAAATACTTGTAAATATTCCGTGTGAATTAGGTATAATTTCATATCTACAATAGTTTTGTTCTTATAATAAAATTTTTAAAAAACCACAATTATTACATTGCGAACTCTCCAGGCCGTACTCTATTTATACTCCGACAGACAGCCTATCCACGATTATTCTTCGTTCAATCAATAAAGTATCGTCTGATCCTTCTTTGATATACTCTGATACACATTCGCTGGTGTAATGGTACTTTGCACCGGGGGCCCTCCATTGCACATTTGTTCATCGTTATCGTTATCGCAAACGACTATCTCAATCTCTTGAAAATCGCGCATTCTTCGCACGTCCGCGTCGTTTCTCAATCTCGTATTTGGCAATTTTCTCAATCTTTCTATTGATCGTGGCTGTAAATTGAACTCGTTGCAACAAACTTGCAACACAGTTGCGTAATTCAGCTCTCGCCTAGATATTTCAATTTCGATGAAGTCTGGATCTTTTGAATTTGCCAAACGAATTTTCAATACTAGACCTGCAACAAAAGCATCAAACTATCAGAGTTTTTTTCCAGCCAGCTGCACTTGAGCGTTGTATTCTAATAATGTTTATCAGAGTCTAAAAACTTGTATGTTTTGTTCTTTTCTCAAAATATTTTTTTTCTATCTCTGAATTGAGACTTTTTGGAGTTCATCATTATACTTTGGCAGTATTTGATTCATTTGTAATAAATTTAGAAGCGGATGATTTACAATCACGCGGAACGCTATGAGTTTCCGTTAAAGTAGAGCTCGCTGGTCTCGCATGTCCAGGACGGGAGCTTGGACTCAATTGAATATTTTCGGTACTGGAATTGGAGTTGTGTTTCTCAGTTTCATCCCGAAATCTTGGGGCATCCTGGTACAAGGGTAATCCGGCTAAAAGATCCAAAATCTGTGTGTTGCTGCAAACGGATGCTGGAGATTCTCCGCTGTTGGCTTGTATATCCTTGTTCGCTCCTTCCTTCAATAAATGAGCCACTACGTGTATGTAGCCACGTTTGCACGCCCAATGCAGGGGAGTCCTTGGAAATAAAACAAATAGCTATCGAACATTGACAGTAGAAGGCAGATTCTACAGAGAAAACCAAGAGATCAAAAGGGTATCAATTTTCTTCTTCTTGTTCTACAGTGTTTATTATTATCAAAGGATGTCTATTTATGCTCAACAGGATTGCCTTCGTTTACTACGAATATGTGAGTATGTAAGACCGTTAAGTAATCAATATATATATCGGATATCAGATGTAATCGTGTGTGATAATATAACGCAATGTTTGGATTTGTGTATGAAAGTGTCTGGAGAACGCTTGTTTTATTTACGAATACGGTTCATTGTGAAATCATAGAAACTTCACTGGGTAACAGCATTAAAAAAATGTATTCTTTCACTGTCAACTTTAGTTATGTTTTGTTATTCAAATTACCATCCATTAACAGCATTTTGTGTATTGACGTTTACGCCCATAGCTGTAAGTTCCTTGACACCATCAAGATCACCAGCTGCACACAACTCTGTTAATCTATTTTCAAGGATTTGTTCTTTCATTCGATTCATTCTCGGGCACTCTATGTTATATACAACACGAGATGTATCGGTTATTCTTTGTTTAAAAAAAATCAAACGTTTAATTAATTCTCGAACTGTCAACGTGGATAACAGAAAACCATTTCGAAAAAATGCTGGATGGCAGCCATTGGCGATTTTTGTGGTGTAATTGTGCGCAAGCGCAAAGCGTGACTCAGCTCGTGGCGCCATCACGGCGAAATGTAGGCAAACCTCGCGCCATTCCGCGGTGTGTCGAAGAACCTCGACAATCCGTGCCTAAATTATCTTTCGCTTCGGACACAACGTTGACACTTGCTTCGTACTTTTCTTGTTTGCAACGAAATAAGATTATTTTAGTAATTACACGATCCAACATTGTTCCACAAGTGATTTAGCAATGGGCGAAGACTTTAACGGAGGTAAGTCAAGTGTTTTGCAGCAAAATATCTGCGGACGTCGCGACGCCGACGCCGCGTTCTCGCGCCAAGGCAATGTTAAAAGAGCATCTGGCTTATGGCGATGTATCTATTGCAAAAACATTGTAAACAACATTTTTATTTTTTCAACATCCCGCACGAGATTACTACGAAATTTCGATGTATTTGCAAAATGCTTTTTCATAAATTCACAATACACGTTTTTTCGCCTCGCTCCGTTTTATTCCATTTTGAGGTTCTTTTTTTTTACGCGTGGTAACAAATGTATCACGCGAACGATCCCTTGGCTCATTGAATTTTCGATTAAGCTCTCAAATATCGGTTAATCGCATTCGCCAATAAGAACGATTGAATCAATTTTATCAATGATATGTTCTGATAGCTTTTTTTCGTAACATTGTGGGCACACTCAAGGAAATTTGTCATTGAAATAACAAGTGTCCATGCAATTGTTCCTGCATTAGGATTGATTTTATCGAGTTTGATTGACTGACTTTTGTAACAAACAAATAATAGTACGTAATACCGACGCTTTTCGATCGTGCGTTGGAGGTTATATATTTACAATGACCGAAATTTTCTTTATCTATGATCGTTTTTTAGTCTCACGCGAGCTCATAACGAACAAAACTTTCATAATTCGTCATAACGGATTATCCCCTGAATGTACTTCTCATGAAATTATCAATGTCCTTCACTTTGTGTGTTAAGATCGAGAACGTCAGGATCGTGACAAAGATCGCGATAGAGACCGCGACAGACGACACAAATCCAGAAGCAGAGAGCGTAGGAAGCGTTCTCGTTCCCGCTCCAAAGATAGAAGAGACAGAAAACGCAGCTCGTCTCCAAAAAAAAGTAGAAGTTCGAGACGCAGAAAACCTTCTTTATATTGGGATGTTCCGCCACCTGGTTTTGAAGAAATCACTCCATTGCAGTACAAAGCGATGCAAGCCGCTGGGCAAATACCAGCCAATATCGTAGCGGATACGCCGCAAGCCGCTGTCCCTGTAGTCGGTAGTACAATTACTCGACAGGCGAGAAGACTGTACGTCGGAAATATTCCGTTCGGAGTCACAGAGGAGGAAATGATGGAGTTTTTCAATCAACAAATGCACTTATCTGGTTTGGCGCAAGCCGCGGGCAACCCTGTCTTAGCTTGCCAGATAAATCTAGACAAGAACTTTGCTTTTCTTGAGGTAACAATATTGATGGTTTTTTCAATAATAATTCATTGTTTAATTTCGCGATCTCGATAGCTCGATCAAATATTTTTTCAACTTTTATTTTCAGTTTCGTTCGATAGACGAAACGACTCAAGCGATGGCATTCGACGGTATAAACTTTAAAGGTCAGAGTCTGAAGATAAGAAGACCGCATGATTACCAGCCGATGCCTGGAATGACCGATAATCCGAGCATGAATGTACCAGGTACCGTTCCCGGTATGTATATCGACGTTTATCATTACATTAATCTTACGATTGTGCACTGGCTGAAATTCCGCTGAAAATAATTTTCCGAATTTGATATTATTAACCCTGCATGTGTACACGAGTTCTTCAAAGGAACAGTCGAAATTTGGAAAAAAATCCGTTTTTCCGCTTTTTCGACTGTTCTTTAATTTTTATCAACAAGAAATCCTAGAAAACTTTCAAAACTCGACCGTTCCCTGAAAGATCCGGTGTACGCACAGTGTCTCGAAAAGATATAGAGAAAATGAGAAAAACTGAAAATATGACTAATATATTCCATCGATAAAAGGCCTAAAAGTAAAAGATATAAACGATTAGTGCCAAAAAAAACGTTCTAACGATATAAACATTTTTTTTTCAAATATCCGCCGATGCAGATTCGCCACACAAGATCTTCATCGGTGGATTGCCAAACTACTTGAACGAGGAACAGGTATGCAGACTAAACGTAGCATATACGTTTATAAAAACTTATATATTTTACATATATATCCTCCAAACATTTTCATTGTTGCAAACACATATACAAGCTCTCATGTGTACTCGTTCATCGGTGATTTTTTTCATCGTGATATTTTTCCCCGTATATCGTTTTTTTCTCTCGTCATTTGCTGAGTTCCGAGTCGCAGTTTATTGACTATGGTTGAAAAAGTAAAAAAGAAAACATCACGAAAAAAAGCGTCTATGAACGAGATTGTGGACGAAGTGAAAGTTTCGTAATAATGCTCGAAAGCCATGTTGTGTTTTGAACAACATGGCTTTTTGGATGCACAAAAAGATTCAATCGTGCAAAAAAAGAAAGAAGAAAATAGTTATTTAGCGAATTTAGCTGATGGAGAAAAATCCATCAATGAAACAAACAAAATGCTGAAGCCTCCCCGAGGACGAACGCGACCGAGTTATTTTCCACGAGTGAGGTATGTATTCTGCGTATTCATCCGGAATTTCGGCGTCGCTTAGGGAAAACGGAGTTTAGCCGAGCCAGGGCCCGATTGAATCGCGCGTGTTCTTTCCAAAATGCGAATTAACGGTCGAAGAGTAAATCAATATGATTTTCCGCTGTTTGCACAATAAAGAAAAAAGGTCCTCGTGGGTACGTGGATTAACCGATGAATTTACGAATTTTTTGGTTTTACGTGCTCTTTTCTTTTTATAAACTTATTACTGTCATGAAAAAAAAAACGCGTAATTAGATCAGGCGTTAGGGAATCGATCGTTAGAAGACGTTACAGCTTTTAGGTGGGTCGCACGTGGCCAGCACTATCGCTATTTTCTTTTGCAGCCTCTTTTAGGCGCAGCGTGGATCCGGCTCGGTGCACAGACTATTTCTTTGTTTTTTTTCTTCCATTTTCCCACAGTTAGCAAAAAAAAAAAGAGAGAAAAAATACAGCGAGAAACGGAAACGTAAATATTCCTTAGGTTCACTCTAGTGGGGATGAAGTCGATGAGAGATCGTGAGAAGAGAGACACAGCTTCTTCGGGGTTCGGTCGTTTTATTTTACAGGATGAAAAAAAAGGAAAAACAAGAAAAAAAAATACAATTTTTCAGGCTCATCTCGAGGGTGGGGTTTTGTTTCAGGCTGAAGAGAATCACAGCTCCTTCCGATTGGGAATAAATGGGTGGGTTGGTAAGGTTTTTCAGGCACGGCGAAAAGACAAAGAAAGAGTACAAAAGACAAACAAAAAAAATTGAACCCTTTTCGTTGGGGTTATTTCAGGAAACAACGTTTTTCTCCATCTCGTAAGAATTCGTGTTCTTTCCAAGGTTTTTTTTTTCTGGATATTTGCTCATGTGATACAGTCGACGATTTTTAGGTCAGCTCCGGGGACAAAACCAGTCATCGGTTATTACTCAAGTTCTGACATTCATTCGTGAAAATAAAGTATATATATATTTATATATGTTTATTTTATATGTCAACCTTTGGCTGTGTGCTTTTTCGCTATCGAGTTTTCGACATTTTTGCAAATATCGTATTTATCGTAGTTCGACAACTTTTCGAGCAAGTTTAACGTTGCAGCGTGGTCAAAATTGCTCACAGCGATATTGAAATTAATAAGGAAAAAATACGTACGAAGAATCGAGCAGAAATGAAAATTTCGAGTATTTGACAAAAGTTATCAAAATTAACAAATAACTAATCACAGAAAAGTTAATATCAAGTACGCAAGAATATCGAGAAATTATCAATTATTTAAAAGAAAAACTGTTCGGGAAACACTTGGAAATTGTTGTAACTTTTTAAAATTGTCTCATTGTTTTGAAATTTAGCAATGTTTTTTTCAAAAATCCATTTGCTCCACGGGAAATCATGAAAAACTTTTTTGATTGCATGATATTTTCAAAATTTGCAGCATTTTCGCAATAATGAAAGAAAATCCTACCAAAATTCTTATTCCGATTAAATTCTGACCCACATGGACTTTCGACTCGCAAATGAACACCGTTCTAAGGTTGAATATAAACACGAGATATATATGAAGTACGTAATATTTTTCAATATATATATATATCTTCGTAAATATATATAAATATTTAACACGTAAAGACATACGTTTTATATATACGATATGAATCATGTATATACTTCTTTTTTAAGAAGATGAAAGAACCTAAGAACGGAGGAGAGAGAATATCTTTTCAGGAAGAATACAAACAAAAAGGCAAAAAAAAATTTTTCAGGACCACGTTTCCCTCTCGCAGCTATTTTCTTTACAGGCTCTGAATTTCAGGCTCGACCGGCGGCCAAGTGAAAAAAAAAACCGTTCTTACGATTTCTTGAATAAAAATTTGACAAAAAAAGAATAAACAGGGAGAAAAAAAAGGTTCTTTAGGGGGAGTTTCGTTCACCGGAGAAACTGACGGGAAGAGGTCGTCGTTCGTTTTATCATTTGGTCTCTCACCGATAATATTCCTGCTCGAAGAGCGAGAATATGAACGAAAAAAAGTAACACAAAATGAAGGAAAAAAACTTGTGGACTGATATCAGTGCCCTTTCTCCCCATTTTCTTAGCTTAGGGTCGCGCCGATCAAAAGCATTTGCTTACCACTACTACTACCACTACCACTACTACCATTACTACTATTACTACTACTGCTACTGCTACTGCTACTACTACTACTACCACTATTACCGAACATGACAAAAAAGCACACTGCCCGGATCGAGGCTAGCCCAGCTTCTCGAGGCAAGTACCTGTCCAAAATTTAAGAGAAAAAAAAAACGACCAAAAAATATCGTTACTCAAAGAGAGATTACACGAGTGAAGAGAAAATCTCAAAATCGCACAATTAGTTTTCCGAAAAAAAAAACGACAGCTTCTTCTGCAGCCCTTAAATCTCTCGGATACCGCCGTGACAACACCTTTCTCGAATGGTAATTTCCTCGATAAGAAATCAACCGGCTATAGGCTATAAAACCTTACATGAAGTCATTTCGAAACGAATAAGAGTACGTTGTTGCTATTGTGGTGCGTTAATAAAATAAAAAAATAATGAAACGCTCAGCGTCATTCTTCGATTCTTCTCAAATCACTGCTGTTCTTTCGTCAAATTGCGAGTCTTGTTGTCGCGGTCTCCACGTTTTACGCAACGTACTTTTACGCGTTATGCTTTGAGCAACAGAAAAAA
Source organism: Heteropelma amictum (assembly GCA_959613375.1). Lineage (NCBI taxonomy): Eukaryota > Metazoa > Arthropoda > Insecta > Hymenoptera > Ichneumonidae > Heteropelma > Heteropelma amictum. Next base: position 18,088,288 of record OY390723.1, read on the forward strand.
CGAGTTTTCAGACACCAGAGGGTCTCAAGGTTCGATTGTAACGAGTGAGTATTTTCCTTTTCCTTTTGTTTTTTTTTTGTAATTTCTCACACTAGCTTTCGCGCCAGAGTCTCACGGAGATCTGTGGGAAATTTTCGTGGAGGAGAAAACTTCGTTCGTCGCGATGAAAAAAATTATCTTCGAATAATTGTTCATTGAATTTTTGAAAAAATTGCCATTGAACAATGTAGAGGATAAAAGAAACACACAGAAGTAAAAAAAGTTTATCAAGCTGTCCTACTTTCACGTAAAATTCGACGCCCAGCGAGATTAATATGTTGGGTTAAAAACGTTCACTGTGTAAAGTTAAAAAAACGACGAATACAGGTGAAGGAGTTGCTGATGAGCTTTGGCCAATTAAGGGCATTCAATCTCGTCAAGGACTCGGCGACCGGTTTTTCAAAGGGTTACGCTTTCTGTGAATACGTTGATGTTTCGATGACCGATCAAGCGATCGCCGGTTTAAATGGTATGCAATTGGGTGACAAAAAACTGATTGTCCAACGTGCCAGCGTTGGAGCCAAGAATCCAATGATCGGAGCACAGGCCCCGGTTCAGATACAAGTGCCCGGACTATCGATGGTTGGTACGAGTGGACCAGCAACGGAGGTAAAATTTCATCATTATTTCATCAAATTTTGATGTAACAACAATAATAACAATCACTGATAATATTATCTATGTAATTATTCAATTAAAAACCGCCGAAAATTGTTTATTTCTACACAAACAAAACACGACTTACAGGTTCTCTGTCTGCTCAATATGGTAACACCCGAGGAGCTTATGGAGGAAGAAGAGTACGAAGATATTCTCGAGGATATCAAGGAAGAATGTAACAAGTATGGAGTTGTGCGTTCAGTTGAAATACCAAGACCAATTGAGGGCGTGGATGTGCCAGGGTGTGGCAAGGTGATATTATTTTTCAAGCCCCTAGTATTTTTGCAATTTTGCTCGTCCATTCGATCCTCTTACCGAAGGTGTATTTTCTCACGACGATAATTCATGCGAACAAAAATGTGTTTCCAGGTCTTTGTCGAGTTCAACAGCGTGATAGATTGCCAAAAAGCCCAACAGACGTTAACGGGAAGAAAATTCAACAATCGCGTCGTCGTTACGTCCTACTTTGATCCCGACAAGTATCATCGTCGAGAATTTTAAATCGGTTTGAGAGTTTAAAGAGAAACGAATCCCGGACAATTGCAACTTTTTTCACTGAATAATCAAGACTTCTCGTATTTTCCGAATCTGTGGTCGACCGACTGTACCGTGAGATGTATATGGTTGAGTAATTCTGGTTCGCGATGCCGGTTCAGTATGCCAAGTTACCATGATCCGCCGTTTTTTTCTTTTCATTCGAACAGGCGTGATTAGCATCGACCATCCGAAAGAAAGTTGTCGAAATTCTTAATTTTTTCTTTCGTGGAAACGCAACTTTTCAAATGATAACTTTGTCGCATAATCGCCATTCGACGCGACCCATCATTATTTTTTCATCGGAATTTCCTTTCAGCCTCATCCACGCTGAGGAGTAACGATTATTTGCGATTCGCGTTCATGAAACTAAAACAGTCAGGACAATGGTAACCAAACACAAATCGAAATTACCGGCTATAGATGACTCTTAATATTGTTCATTGGCGAGTATATAACGAAAAAATAACGAAGAGAAAAAAGTCACGATAATACATGCTGTATAAGGTGTTTGTACAAAAAAAACCCTCAAAAATCATCCTCAATCTTTTATGGGCGTGTGATACGTTTTTTTTTCTTGTTTTTGTTTATTATCATCTTGTAATGACAAAGCTTTCACGTTATACACATAAAAACACGAAAATGGAAATTAAATGTATTTATCAAACGTTTTATTGTTATTATTATTATTTTCTAACGTCAAGTGCGAACTTCGATTTGATTGCGAGAATGATTTTTTTTCCATCACCGCGATGATGATAAAATGCACGTGAGAAATAAGAATGTCGGATTACACTTCGTCCTGCATCGCTGGATGATACGTGTTCGATCCGTCATCGCTGAATCCATCGAGTACACTTTTCTTCAATAGAACGTAAAGACCACCGCCTACGGCTAACATACCGAGGCCTGCCAGAATTACGATGGACCACGCTGGTATAGCTGTTCCTCCTAAAATCGTCGAATCGGAGAAGAAATTTGGTAAATTTGTGAAGCAAAGAAAACACTCTGAAAATGCTTTTCGTGCTCACTGTAATAACGACGAGTGATGGTTTTTCGTCCACGTAGTATTTTGCGTCTTCCCTCGACTTCTCCCATGAATAGGCCCATTATCACTGAGGAATACGAGTTTTTTTTGACAATGCAGTTTTTCGACAAACGCACGTTTATTTGTGGCAGAAATACTTACGGAAACCAATAGCCAGGTAGTAGAGAACACTTTTCGCGACCATTTTTTCGCATGAAACTTTTCTTGACGAAACGAGAGGAAATAACGCTATTAGCATGGGGAAAAAAGGTGAATTGTCACTGAAAAGTGGATGAACACTATATCGCCTTGTGATTCAACGTCTCGTGATAAGAACGTTCCTGATAACGTATATCACGGGGGGGAGAGAGAGAGAGAGAGAGAGAGCTTATCTATTGTCTGACGAATCAGAGATAAATCTACGGAGAAACTGTGCGTGAAACGGAAGTGGGACAGGTTGATGGACAAACATTTTCTCTTTTTTTACACTTTTCATTCAGGCTCACGGATTTAGAGGAAAAAGCGTTCATACGAGTCTGACGATTTTAATTTCTCGCAAAAATGCCTAAGATGTTGAATAACACTTTTTTCATTAGCGAAATTTGTGAAACCGAAATGGAGCTGATGACATCGTTTCTCACGTTAACGCTGTTTTAATTGGAAAATTGTATTGCAGAAATGCAGCTTTGTTTTTGACCGAAAGAGAACAAATGAAAACGTGTATTTTTAAATTTAAAGAAAGTAAAATATTTGGAGATTCAATCGCAAAAGAGTTCTTTTTTTTACATTTGCATTTTTGTTTCAAATTCTCTTGATACAAAAGTATCGAATCGATTGATTCTTTCGATTGACTTTTTCGATAGCGTGGCAGGAGGGATTTTCGGTATCGTAATGAGGAAAATAATCGACGTTCAGTCGTCTCGTGGACACTATCGAAGATTCGTTTAACCAGTTTTTATTGACTCCAAACAACCGAGAAAATGAGAATACAGTTCAATTCGCATCGTAATAGTATTTATTCATTTACCTTTTGTCTTCATAAATCGATGTTTCGATTGGACAATCGCGCGATTGATCATAACGACAATTGCACCAACGACCATATAAACATCCGAAAATCCAATAAACCGTGTTTATAACCGGTGAAATAAAGAAAAAAAGGAACAAAAACAGGAATCGTCGTTGGCACGGTCTTGCGACGCACATTGTATTTTTTTCATCAATCCGAGTTGCCTCATTATTTTTCCTCTCATCCCTTCGGTTCGCTTATTTTTTCTGCTTTTCTTTTCTCTCGTTCTCTCTCTCTCTCGCATACCCACACGCACACATACACACGTGACTACGAAATATACGACAAAAATTAAAGCTTTACAAGACTTACAAATATAATTACTTAGACAAGGTAAATATAAATAGCTGGCACATATACAAGGCATCCCAAACATCACATTCCATTTACCATTTTTTCTTTGTTTTATCGCCGGAAGAAAAGAATGTTATTCGTTCTCTCGCAACTTCGGTCTTTTTTCCCTTTCGGTGTATGCATTTTTCTTCGCAAATCTTTTACCTCGAGCCAATCTTTGTTTTTTTTTCTTATTCAATTTAATTAAGAAGCACCATCATGGAAACGATTTTTATTCTTAATATTTCTTAATTGTATCCCTAATTACGCTCTCTCTCTCTCTCTCTATCCTTCTCACTCACTTTCTTCGGAAATATTCGTGATAAAACTTCCCTTCCGGTTGCATAGGAATGGCCAACGCTCGCCAACCACGACAATAAATAATACTCAACAAAACCTACCGTGCATTTCTGACTTTACCAAAACATAAATTACGAAAAAGATATTCTCACTCTACGACTATCAAGAACAACTAATTAAATTCGTGTTTTTTTCTTCTTATATCAGTCGTTGATTTCCGACGTAACGATCAACTTTCATTTTTTTTCAACATCACATTTACCCCTCCCGTCCCTTTGTAATTGATTATTACGCAAATAAATGTACAAATGAAAATAATAAAATAGTAGGTAAGTAATATGAAAAGAAAATACTGTACGTTTTTTTTTCTCGCTTCGTCGCTGTCTCGCGTCTGCCTGAATACGCATTAATTTTCTGTTCCTTCTATTTTCAGCCGACAATGATTTTTTCTCTTGCAGACTGTGACGAGTGTGAGGAACCGATCGTGCAAAGAACGTATAAGTACTGAGGAGTTTCAGAGAGCCTAGAATTCGTCCAAGTTACGAGCGAACGTAAATCACGATGTGCTACATTTTTATCGACGAGGACATTGTTTTTTTTTTCAACTTTTTCTTTTATTAATCGCGCGAATGTACGTTCTTGCATTAATTTACTACACGCACCGGAATCCATCGATAACGTAAAGTTCCTCGTTGACGGGTCGTCCATAACGAACGAAGATTCGCAAGTATATATTTTTCGAATTCGTACAGATGAATTTCAATAATTTATCGTGTGCAAATTTATCCACGGAATAAACTCAAATTTTTTTTTCCCATCGACACGCATCTCGAAATTTTATATTATGTGGTATCGAGTAACGATTTTTAAACGTGGAACTACGAAACGTGGCACTACATTGCGAATCATCAGAATCGAATTAATAGATGTTGTATTTAGCGTTTTTCCAATATTTATTACCCGGATAATTAATTCTGTACGCTCATCGTATCGCTGGTTTGAGTAATTTCTCTTTGCGGAATAGATACCTTCGTTACGGTGGATGGCGCGTGTTTCGAGCGCGATTTCTATAAATTTTCGAAAACACGTTTTCTTTCGAATATTTTTCTCAAAGAAGAGTACGGCGTGAAAAAAACAAAAATAAATATATTCTTTTATCGATATAATCTTTGTTCGAAGAATGCAAGCTAATTACTTGGCTAATTTTTAACATTCGAACCCGTTCTTTCTACTTTCATCCGCTGCTTAGCTCGACTTTCGTGTTTCGTCTATTTTATTTTAATTTTCTTTCTCTGAATAATATCGTTAATCTTTCTCACGACTACTCGCGATTTTCATTTAAATCGTCGTTGGCTCGACGTATCGCTACCGGTAGTATTTTTTGTCAATCTCGCCATTGTATACTTTTTCGTATCTTTTTTTTTCTAATCGAATACGCGAGACTCATGCAGAGTACTATTATTATTACTTTTTTTTTAATGCGAACGTGCACCACACTCTTCGTTACGTTACGATCTATCTAAAAACAAAAAAAGGATAGAGGAGAAGAAAAGAAGAACAGTATTGACTCCTAAGCGATTTTAATATCTGACTAATCGGGCTGACTAATTTGTCTCACGATCGGTAAAAACCCTTAATTTATCAAATCGCGAGAAAAACAACAATAACGCCGGCGCTATATTGATTGCGGACAAAAGTCTATCGTGAAATATAGTTTCCGATAACAATTCGGTCATTACGGGTCATTCGATCGAGCGACACTCGAGAAAAACATGAATCGAACGGATTTTTCGTCATCACCGACTTTGTTCAACGAGAATCGACAAATTTTCATTTATCCGCGAGTACCTTCGAGCAAAGTATCGGTGTTGGTTTGAGGAAAAAGCGAAAAATGAAAAAGTCATTTCGATTTCATTACCGAGAACTGGATATTTCGATAGACTTCACTGCAAATGTGTATTCAATGCTTTTTTTTATATTTGAATATCCCTAATATATATACGCACACATACACATGTGTGGATATACATATATTTTTGTTTACTCGTTAGAAATTAATTAATTTAATGTATTACCGAATAGCCGTGTGACTTTTGTAAGCTAGACGTTTCGATTTACCTTGAGGCTAGCTGACGTTTTTCTCAGGATTATCTTTCTTCGTCTCGCAACTCACGACGGCATCGAGACTCGTTGTATTTTCCGCGGATTTTCGAATCTCGTTTTTCACGGATTGCGACTTGATCGGTGTTTTGCCAGGATCCGTGGCTTCGTTCGCCGACATTTTTGACGCCTCGCCGTTCGACGTAGCCGCAACTTCGGTGAGATTCGGTTTGATTTTAGATTTTATAATTCCTTCTTTGACGAGTGCGTTTTTAAATGTTTCGAGAGTCTTTCTCAGAGTAATGCAGAAGCCTCTGGACGCTGGTATCAACGGGAATTCCGGGAGGATCGTGTCATCTGTATTTAATGAAAATAATAATCTATACACACATGTATATTTGTTGTAAAATTCGTAGGACCGGCGGAATGTCGATTATTTTATTGAAAAATTGTGATTCTCATCAGATCCTCCCGATAAATCGACGTTTTTCCGAAGCGGACATTCCCTCCAAGACGAAAATAAATAGCGATTATTTTTTATTCGAAATATTTCGACCTTCGTGGTAATAATAATTATTATATTCACAGTCGTTGAAAAGCTTTTCGAGTGAATCTTTGCCGAATTTCGATAGAATATCAACGCGAAATATCAACGATTACTTACCGATTTGCGCAATTTCCTTAAAAGTCGTGGGGGTAACGGGAGAAAGTGGATGCTGGTTGTTGTGCTGTTCGCTTATTTCCATCCACGTGTCCAAACGTTTCAAAAGTTTTTCCGCGTGTCTGTCGAAATGACTCATAATAGCATCTTTGAATACACTGGGCGGATGCTGGAGCAATTTAGTCTGCGATTGTACGAGTTTCAGTACGACCATTTCATTGTACATTCGAGAATTTTCGCGGCCCTGTTGAGATCCCTTTTGCTTTTCGAAGCCCGCCTCGTTGAAGTAAGGCTCGGAAACGAGTATCAAGCCTTGTATGGAGACTATAACTTGCAACAATGTCGAGGAACTCGTCCATACCTCGGTGCCACGTCCGGCCCATGTTCCCAACAGGCTGACGCAAACTTTTCCGTCCTCGTAGAGATTGGGATTCAGTCTGTCGCTGCAGTAGGATATATAATGACACAGAGGTGGCGCTGCTGGATAATCAGCCGACAATTGAAAATCAAAGAGAAACAAGCCGTCCTCGTAAGGAGTTTTTTCCGGACCGCGAAACATAACCGAATACAAATCGATGCGATCTTCGAAACCTTTCACCCATATACCAGGCGGTAAGGAGCTTCTCAGCAATTTGAGCTCCTTCGATACCGTGCGGAAGAAGTTTGTCGGATCGGTAGGTTGAAACATGGTTAGTTTGAATTTATGACTGTCGGGGGCGCTTTCCTCTATTGAAAAACCCTCCCCCTCCGTGTAAATCGGCGGTGGAATCTCGATATTCGATTCGCAAGATTCCACAGACTGTACTTGCATCGCTTTATCCTCCTTTTTGTCCTCGTCGTCTTTCTCCTTTTTCGGCGATTTTTTCTGCGGCGACGAGCCCTTGGCGGCGTCCGACAGCGACATTCTCGCCAAGCCGAATCTCTTGGACACTTCGGCGTGCGCCAGCACCAATTGGGCTTTTATCAGCGTGCACAGTTTGACGCAAACGTGAGAGCTCGCGACGTGCGAATTCGTGAAGCTCTCGTTGGATTTAGCTCTGTCCGTGCGATTCTCATCGTCGACGTTCTCCCGAGACGAACTCTCTTTTGGATTATTAGCGTCCTCGGATATCTGAAATTCGCCGCTCGACTCGCTCGAGCCAGACTCCTTTTTCGAATTTTCCGTCGAATAAAGACCGGAATCCTCGGGATTCGGTTTGACCTCGATGAACACTTCGTCGATCGTTTCGTCTCCCGCATTGGTGTTTTTCGATGTTTCCGAAGTTTTCGAATCATCGGCGGCTTCGACGGTGTCGCTTATCATCTCGGTGGCAATTTTCTCCAGTTCACCCACGGCGTTGCTGATTTTATCGCAGTTTTCGTGATTTTCCGCTGGAGTCTCGGAGCTCGTTGACTGATGAGTAAAGAGCCTCGTTACTTGATCGGCCATCCTCTGCGCGACGTTTGCACGACCGCGTTCCCGCACACGTTCGAGCAAACCTTGGAAATGGCTCTCGTGGAAGAACGACGTGCCCATGAGTTTATCGAGCCAACGGCAATCCTTGTAAACTTCCAATAATTTTCTCATCACTTCGGTCGTTTGTAACGCGGGATTTTGCGTAAATATTTCCTCCAATCGCGACATTGCGATTCTCGCCTTTTCAATATGCGCGGCTAATTTCGGCTTTATGTTCTCCGTTTGTTCGGTACCGTCGTTGTCAGCGAGATAGCAATCCTCGAGCTCGGTCTCCCAGGAGGCATCGGATGACACATCGTCCCATAATTCACCCTCGTCGCTGTCGTATTCACCTACTTTGTAAAGATCCTGAGGCCAACACATGCTAACATGCCCGTCTACCCACCATACTTTTACGAGTCCCTCGGGATAATTATCGAGAACTTGGCCAGCTGTGCAACCAGCGTCCTCCCCTTCGAAATTTGCGATTCGTATAACGAGCGTTCCGGGCCTGTACTGAAAATCTGGATGATCTTTGAGATCGTAGACGCTGACTTCGCGCTCCTCGAGCAACGTTGGCCTGGTGAATAGAAAAATTTCATTTTTCGCGTTATTTCATTTTCGTGTTAATTCCTTGCAGGCATCGCGTTGTTTCCTCGTACGGTAGGATCCGATAATTTGGAAAAATATGAGATTTCGAGACGAGAGATCGATCGCGAAATCGGTGGTGTCCAAAATGAATTTCTTAACTCGGAAAAAAAATTTGCCTCGGCAAAGAATAATCGGTGCTTTAACGTAATTCTAGAATCAATGATGGAAAAAGAATCAATGATAATTAGTCTTCGGAGAATTAAAAAAGATGAATAACATTTTTTTCATTTTTCGGAACCGGTAAATTCTTTAATGTTTCTTTTTCTTGCAAATACTCACTGAGGACTTTGACTGGATGTGTAAGTCCTGAACCATTTGATTTTCGCAGTTCTACCCTGATGGTCAACGCTCTGAACGACGCCGTACATTCTCGATTCTTCCTTCTGATCGACCACGAAATCGCCGGGGAAAAATTCTTTGTCGTCCAAATGATGGATGGGATACAGCTGAGTCGATGGGATTCCTAAAGATGAGCATCGTGAGAGGTGTATTTTTTGTACTTTATCGCATGATTTCGCAATAGTTTTTCGTTATTGTAGTTCAAAATTGATCATCATTTTCTCGTAAATTGAACAGAACAAAAAGGAATAACGATTTTTTCGATTACAGAAAAACGGGGAAAGTGAACAGTTGGAAGTACCCAATTCGACAGAACCATCCTGCCATATGACATTCGCTTTCGAGTTGGTGGAAAGTGTTTCAACGACAATTTTAGTTCCGGGAACAAGAGGAACCGGAGCAACTTTCTTCTTGGCCTTGCAAAGTTTCTTTTTCTTCAATACTTCCGTCATCAACGCCGGACCTTTCTTCTTTTTGCCCATTGACATGCTCGAACATCCACTGGACATCTGAGGATGATAAAATTATCGATAATTCAATTTCCGGATCGTCATGACCATCAACGAGAAGGAAGGAACGGTGAGACGCGATTTTTTGTAAAAGTGAAACTCACGGAGGCCGTATCGCTCTGCGATCCACCGTCCTCGGTGTCCCAGTCATCGGAATTTTCGGTATTTTGATTTTGCACAGGTACGGTTAAACCGTTGTTCGTATTATTCGTCACGCCGATGCATGTTTTTTCAGCATTAACACCGCTGTTTTTCAGCGCGTCATTATTGTCATTGATACCTTGATTAATAACGAAATTACCGCGTTCCCTCGTTTCCCTGTCTTTTCTTTTATCTTCGGCGATTTTGGCATTGACGCGTGATTTTTTCGTAGTATTTTTCGGTACTTGAAATATTTCGCGTTGCTGCTTGCGCCATTGTTCCCTCGATATGACATTCTCGTTACCTTTGATAACGTAAAAGTCTCGATCTCCCACTTGCAACGTCGAAGGTTCAAAAACGTTCAGTAGTTTGAGCTTCTTCAAGTCTTCACCGTCAACGACGAATTTCGGCTGTGCCTGATCCGACCATGCGCCATCTTTCGAATAAGCGCGACACTGCCAGTGCACACCGACCCAATCGGTCTCTACCTCCTGCACCGTGACTTTTGTAATTTTTTGCGGTTTCGATTTTCTCTTTGCCATCATTTCTTTCGTGCATGATATCCATTCCGCATCGTCGAGGCAATGCACTGGACCCCAGAGATTTTGACCGGGATAAAATTCCGATGTGTGAGGGAAATCGTCGTCCTAAAATGCGAAAATCCTTCTAAACTCGAAGATTCGGAGATTTTTCGATAGAGATTTTGAAGAATTTTCGAGAGTTAAAGAAAAATAATAACTACGGGTCAATATTTCATCGAGTGTTTTCATCATTGCTGTTGCCAGCGCATATATGTATATTCCGATGTGCAGGCGTGCGTGTATGCGCGACGATCGATAATCCACGATCACGTTTGAGAAAACAAATTGTTGAGAATAATTCGATGTTTTTATCAGCAACAGTGTTATTATCCATTCATGCAATAAGGTTTATACGTTTTGGTTATTATGCTGTATTTATGCGCACGACGCATAATTCGTTACTGATTTATCGATGAGTCCCGACTACGCTTTTGTTCTTACTCGTTAATGTGTTCTCTTTGTTACAACGGGTATTGTCTTTCGTACCGGCGTTACTTGTTTATGTTTATTCAATCAATATTTGACATGTTCCAGATATCGTCAAAGTTTTTTTAATTGTAATTAAGCAACGTAAACATTTTCATTGCTGGATTAACTGCCATTTGCTTTCATTCTCAAGAAAAAAAAAAAAACTCACATTGTCGCGTTTTTCCTCAAAGTGTTCGAGAGCTCGAGCGTCCATTTCGTTGATAACGCAACGGGAACCATCGGGGGTAGTTAGCCAGAGTTTAAAATGCACCATTCTTATGCCACCTACCCAGGAATCCATACACACGGCGATATCACTCGCAAATTCCTGAAATTTAAGCGGCACCTTGAATTTCATCGTTTCGGCAAATCATAGAACACTTTGGAACCTTATTTTTTGCACCGTGCTGCAAATTTAGATTGCATTCGAGTACAACGAACCGAGTCAGCGAATAATCGGAAAATAAGAGAATTAACGCTTTGGGTTATATCTCATTGTGATGTATTTACAAAATTATATTCATTGCTAAAAACCTGGTTTTTTCGAAATTGCACGATTATTGTCTAAAGATCTCGAATAATTATTGAAGGAATATCATCCGAGGATATCAACAAAATGGTTTATTAAAAAGTATGAAACAGAAAGATTTAAGAATGGAAAATCTTTTTTTTTATTCTTATTCTCGTTGATGAAAAAGGAGGCTCGAACGAAGTATTAAATAGAGAATTCACCTCGAGAGGAATTAAATCCTCGCTCCTGATGTCTGTGAGAACTTGTTTAGTTCCAACGACTTGTACGCAAGCCGTAAGTTCGATATCTCGACAGTATCCTCTCTGAGTGTCCTTACCCTTAATCATTCTTCTGACGACGTCACCGGGCATCAATGTTCTATCGGCAAGATGAACCTGTTGCGATAAAAACAAACGTTACATCAAAAAAGCTAAAAAATATTTCAGTCCGCTGCGAAATTCCACTCGAACAATACGTGATTTTTGAGAAACTAAACGGTTCGTGTTTTTATCGAAATTAGCGTTTTTTGTATACAAAATTCTTGGCAAAAGTCAATTTTCTGGAATCTTCTAACGATTTTTCGTTTTATCCATTGAGAAGGTGGAAAACTTTGGTTTTGTGCCAAAATAAAAAAACAGATGAATTATTTATCGAGTATAATACAAGGGAGGATTGAAATTTTGACAATAAATATTTTTGATACTATTTTAACATTTTTTTTCCAAATATTACCTTTTTCGAATTGACGTGTTCTTCGACACCCGACGGATGCCATACCACGCGTATTTCACCTTTTTTGCGTTTAGATCCGTCCTCGCTGTCGAAACTGTCATCGGACATTTCTTGATCGTCATTTTCCATCACGATACCGAATTTGACGTTACCCCGTTTGTCGACACGATAGACGACATCCTCGTAGAAATATTGTGACTCGGCCGCAGCGGCTGCGACGTTCGTAGCCATCTTTTTTTTTCTCTAATACTTCCGTAAATTTTCCGATTTACTTGCTCTCACAGCCTCTTCCAGTGACTATCAAAGCATGTAATAATAATATCAACAACAACGGTCTATTATAAATTTGGCTTAATAGCCGTTTGTTTCGCTAAAACCCTCGATTTTCTTTACGTTCTCTATCTCGTTCGGCTGTACAGACGTTTTTTCACACTCTATCTTATGGTCGAGCGCTCTGTGTCGGCTGCTGATTATTATTATATTGTTTAGTGTGCTACCGTTGCCGAAGAGGTCGCCAGAGGTCGCGGAAATAGCCGCAAGAGAGAGGGAGAAAGACGAGCTTTCGCATATACACACACACACACATATATATATATATATATATATATATATATTCAAGTAAGAGAGAGGTTATCGAGCAAATTTCGATGCGCAGAAACAAACGATTCGTATCGTAAAAAATTTATTGTCCGAATTAATTTGTATGCCAATAACTAAAGATAGAAAAGTGCACAGCCAAGATGTTTTTTCGCGTATATGTTGAAGAATTACATCTGCGGAGCTTTGAGAAAAACATTATTTCCATGAATATAATTGCAGTCAAATTTTTGATTAGGTACAAACCGGCGAAAATTTCGTAGATCTTTCAGGCGCGCGATTTTCGAAAACGTTCACGAAATGTGTTTGATCGATTGATACTTGAAATTTGGTATAAATGAAGATTTTCTCGAAATTTGCCGGACGATTGGACGAGGACCAGAAGATTTTTTTTTTGGGTTACGGATTCTGAAGAAGTCCGTGAAGGCAGGCACACATAAAGTTATATACATATAGTTAAAACACTGTTTTGTTTAGCTGCGAATTTGTTGCACTTTTCATTTTCAACGGAAATGAGAGATTGCATAATTCGACAATAAATGTTGTCCAATGTTTGTTTAGCCAAGGTGCACGAAACATTTAAGCACTATCGATGCAAATAATCTATACCGATATATCAACGTCAGTTTGTAACTAAACAATTTATATGCCGCAATGTTATTAGCGTCTTCGTTAACATTTTTTACTTTAATAAATCGTCGAAAATTTGAGTTACGTTTTTTTCATTGACTCAAAAGCTAGTATTCCGTCTCGTTTGGGCTTATTCAAAGTTTTTGCAAATGTTGGCCCTTGAAAAATTTGAATTTGTTGCTTACCTTTATTACTTTATTCGAACGTTGATTTATGAACAAATAATTTAACGCCTCCGCTCGTTGATCGATTAATTGGCAGCGGCGAAATAAATAAACGCCATGTTTTTTGTCTTTTTCTTACAATTTTTATTATATAGATATATTATGTAGGGGGGTATTACATAAAGCAGCACTGGGAAATGTTTCAAAATCTTATTTCTCTCTTTCTGGGCCATTTTTCTTTAGCTCTTCGCATTTAGCCGAAATCTGATTTCGTTCGTTTCATCACTCCAACTTATCACTTCGTGCGTTCTATGAATAATTATTATTATTAAATTTTATTTTATTTTCTCACGTTTATTTTTATTTATTTTTTCACGGTTTCCCACAAATTTTACGTTTTATGCACTCTATACAAAAATAAAACGCTGAGATCATCAGAGGGATATCGCTTATCTATACAAATCTTTCTTGTTGATTACTGTTTTCCTTTATTTTCTTTTGTTTTGCGTTTTCACGTTCACACACTTTTGCAATAATCATGACTTTTAATCCTTCTCTCTCAAATTCCATTCTTTTGATTAGCGTAGAACGTTGAACGCGTACGCTTTTTCTTTTTTGTTAATATTTTGTACCCTGGAAGACTTGCGGTACAATGGTAATTATTTTTTCTCTTCTCGTCATTGTTCGATTATTTTTTTTCGTCTTTTCACTTTTAAAAAATGTGCAACCCAAGCACGCGCTCGCGTAATCGACAATTAAAAAGAAAAAACGATTGGGCGCCAAAAAATTACGTCGTCGTGGCACGTAAAATCTCGGCGTATTTTTATTTATTCAAATTCACGCCCGCAATCGAGTGTTTACTCTTCTCTCTCATATTCGAATATTTCGAGGCTCGAGAATCACGCGTCAGCGCGTTTTCCTTCGAGAATCTCGGATATCCTTTTTCCTATCTTGCACGCTATGTTTTTTTTTTCTTCTTTTAAACCGGCTTCTCATTATATTAACGCTAACTATGGGAGAAAAGTCAAAATGTCTTTGTACTATGGTCGAGGAGTTTTTTTTTTGTTTGTATATTTCGTATCTTTGTTATTACTTGTCTCTCTTCATTAAACTTTTGTTATTTTTCCCGTTGCAGTACCGGAAGTCACCCGTTGTGTCTGCGATTATTATTATTATTATTATTATTTCTGTTTTTATCTCCCGCTCGCGTTAAACCGGAAGTCGAGCAACTCTTCATTCTGATCTCTCGTTGAATCTCGCTCGCATTCATTAATTACTCTCAATCGCACAAGAGACTATAACATTCTCACCTTACCGTCGATCAGAGAGGACAAAACGTGCATTGAGAACTTGAAAACCGAACTGAAAATAACGAACAGTCTCATGGAGAACTCGACTTTACGTTCTTCCTCGCGAAGAAGAAAAAATAAAATCAATATTTTCGTGCCACGTGCGACAGTCATACGATAAAAAGGAGTTCCGACGCTGCGTAGAAAAATATTGTTATTTTTTCTTTTCATTGTTTTTCACACCGTGATTCGTCTTTCCACAAAGTTTTGCACCACTTCCGGCTCATGAACGAACGATTGTACACCGTGTGCACGTGTTTTTTTTTTTCTGCGTACGGATAAAGGGAATTTTTCTTCTTTTTCGCAAGTAAAAAAAATATTAAAAAACTCGGAGACGTTCTCGATTCGCTTTTCTTTTTTCGTGCGAATAAGCCAGCGCGACATCAAAGGCACCGGGATTATATTTCTTTCTTCTCCGTTTTTTTTTGTTCTCCTCGACGAAATTTTCCTCCTACACGCCAGAGACGATTCGCAACAACAAAAAATAGATCTTGCTTCGATTGCTTCGTCTCTATTTTTCTCCATTTTTTTCCTTCCTTTTCTTATCGGTTTATTTTTTATAAATCGTAAAGCTAGTTATTTAATTTTATCACGAAAGGGGAAAAACGCCTCCTTCCGAGATCTAAACTATACGCACGTGACTCTTGACTCACTCGCAGCATTTGTTATCGATTACGGTTTTCTTGTCGTTTTCTATTGTAAATTTACGCTCTCTCGCCGCTCTCCTCTCCCCAGAGATACTTTTCAACGCGTTACTTTTTACTTCTTTTTTTGTTTTTGTTCTTGTATACAAACTTACGAGCTACGATATATCCTAAGATGTACTCTCGCATCCTCCTCTCCTATTCTCCTTCTCCCATCGATCTTTATCTCATTTTAGCTCTTTTTTTTGTCGTTTGTTTCACGCAACGTTGCAAGTACGGTGGATGTGGAGTATTTCAGTACGGCTCGTCTTTCATCGTTTATTAATTTTATATATATCTGTCTGTCATGTATATAAGTGTAGTATGTGTATATATATGTATATATACACACGTATATATGAGATTTTTCTCGCTTAGTACGTACCTATGCATTATTACAGTATTCTTAACTAAATTACTCATAACTTGAGGTCTGACGAAACCTGAATTCTTGTGTTTGTGTCTCTCTTTCTCTCTGCGTGACATTAACGTGTAAGAATACACCAAGTGCTTTGTTCTCCCTCTCTCATTCACACATTTTCTCTTATTTCAATCTTGCTCTGCGTTTTTCTTTTTTTTTCTTCAATCTCATTACTTCTTTCCGAACGCGGTCACGTGATGACTGAAATCCCCGCTGGTATCTCATCAAGGAGGTACATCTACCATTCTGCATTCGAGCGAATTAAGAAAAATATGTATGTGCACTTTGGTCATCGAAAAATAAAAATTTCCCACGTGTAAACGAAATTCGTACGATGAAGGATATTCCGTCGATTTTCCTTTTCAATCGCGATCTTGAGAATTCCAAGCAGGCGGAAACGATATAATCGATTGAAAAAATTCTCGATCAGCGGTTAATGGCTTTACTCCCGATCTACGATGAATTATCAATTGTTTAGGGTGTATCGAACGTAGAAAAATATTCTCGTGAATGGATCACTCGCGTTCATGGCAAGGGTTCGCGACGGCACGGTGGGTATTTAAAGAAAATTACAAAAAAAAAACAATCATGGCACAGCTAGTAATATTAATATTCTACGTAATAATTCAAATGGATAATTATTCTTAAGTGTAAAAAAAATCGCGATCGCGATAATGCGCGAATTTTTTGAATCGTTATACTTCATTACGGATATTACTCGAGGAATATACGGTGTAATAATCAATAACGCGTTCCAGCGGCCCGAAACGATCACAAACGATCACAACCAGTCGTCAGACGAGAGGATACGTTAAACTCCGGGCTAAACGATTGTTCGTCATAGCCCGGATAGAAACTGTGTATTTGAAAAAAAAAAAACAAAAAAAAAGAAAAAACTTACCGATGAGAGAAGAAATTGAGAAATAAAACGAATCAAAAAAATGAAACTAAAAGTACGAACTTACGAACGTAATCAGTTCTCAACGAATGTTAAAGAGATCTAGAGAAAGAGAAGTATGTAAATTCGATTAGGGAAACGATAATCTCGAAATGAAGAAACAAAGCGTTTGATTGAAAGGAGGAGAATATCGTGTTTATGAACACGCGGAAGATAAATGCTTTTTTTTTCATCGAAAAATTCGATTTTGAACAAAATGTCAACACATAGATAAATATCATCAGCCGCCGCAACTTTTCTTATTACGTAATATACATATACTATATATATTGATATATAATATATATATAGGAAGAATCACGCGTGTAGGGCGGGCTCGTATGGATTTTTCCGAACTATGTTCGTAAAATATATAAAATACTGTCGTCAACTTTGTTAAAACTTAAAATAAAAAAAAAATGTCATGCGCAAAAAAATAATATATATATATAACGTATTGATATATGGGAACAGAAACGAGACTGCAACCAAGTTAGACTGGAAACTTTTCTGCCTCATAAATATTGCCACATTATTATTTCGATCTTTCCGACGATCTCGGTTTCAAAGCACGAGGCGATGTTTCGCCACTCGCCCCATTAATTCAGACGGCGCACCGGGAATCATCGAGAGATTTTCTCTTTTGCTTGAAATAACATTTTTTACCCACTTCCGGGATATTCCGGCTTCAAAATCGTAGGAATAATGAGATAAAATAAGAAACGCGAAAAAAAAGCTTTTTTTTCAACTATCACATGGAGCATTCTAGAGAGAATCGTGAAACATAACCTCAAAAAATTACCGACAAACGGTTAAAGTTACTCTGTTCATTTTTGCGAACGCATGGATTTTTTTGAATGATTTTCTCGTCGTTTTGCTATGATTTATGTTTTCCTCATTTTGATCCGTTTGCAAAATACTCGAAATTTTCGCATGATTTTTTTCTCTACCCCGTTTAGCCGGTGTAACATTAATGAGGCCGAAATAATTTAATCCCCTCGAAATCTCGACAGAGAAATCAAGCTGAGAGCAAAGGTTTCTCGATATGCAAGACAGCGAAAGCGGAGGAAAAGACTCCGTTGACTCGTAAAGATTGAAAAAAAAACAGCGGAAACGACATAACGCGAGGAAGAGCAGAAAGCAAAAACACGCAACCGCGTTTCATTTCTCTTCCTTATTCTCGGATTCCGTCTGCTTTTTCTTTCATTTTTTCCTTCTTTTCTTTTTCTCATCGACGCACATACACGAAGCTACCACAAAAATATGCTTTGTCTCTTGTAATGGCAAGACTCTCGGTGTCGAGGCTCTTAAAATCTACATTTCTTCTTTTGTCATTGACGACGAGCGAGACGAAGCTCGTAACGGAGCGAGAGAGAGAGAGAGAGAGAAAAGAAAGAAACACCAGCGTTTTTTCTTCTTTTCATCAATCTCGAATTATCGCCCTCGTCGATTCAATCGCCTTTCAGGCATTTCGTTAAAGTAATCTCGACGATTTTCGCCCGGACGAAGCAAAATAAAAGATTATCTCCTCCAAAACGTGAGAAAACGGACGAGAAATGTTTCTCAGCCGCTGTAAAAACGCAGTGGAAGATAAGTACCTTGTTTTCCCTCGAGATTCACGATTTTTCCGCCCCCGCCACGTGTCTCGAAGATGTAACCTCTCGTCCTGAGGGAACTTTTGCGTTTCTCTTTTTTTTTGCTCATCCACTCTCGACGCTATCTTCGAGAGAACTTTGCAGTGATTTTCCGATCGATTCGTACTCGCGAGTTTGAATTTTCTTACTTTTTTTTCCCGAAAAATCGATCGTTTCCGGTTTCGCTCAAATCGCTTTCGGTCCATTCTCATTACTTATCCCGTTGAAGGTTTTTCACGCCGCAATCAGCCGACGTCTCGCTGTCTCTCGGCCGGGGCGTTGGCCCGATCTCAGAAATCCTTAACGTGACTGAGAAAACCAAGATCGTGAGCCTGATAGTGACTCGTCGTAGGGAGCTGCGGTACGCTCGATTGATGCGCAGCGTTTACGGCCGCCAGATGATGATGATGCAACGTGTGATGGCTCGTATGAGAATGTATTATGTTGTTCGGATGGGGAACTTGAAAGTTCCCTGGTGGCGGGGCTCAGGATAAAAGTGGTCCCGGATGCCCACCAGGAAGAACAGACGACGCCGATACCGCGGCGGTCTGCATGTTCGTTACGTTGTTTTGTTGTTGATTCTGTTGTGTGCCAGCTGGAAATCAGATTAATCGTCAGCCATCACATCGCATCAAGCATCAAGCACATTTTTGGAGCGAGATTTCGCAAAACAAGATGATTTTCGAAAAAGATTGAACAAGATACTTTTATTTTCAACGTCTCGAAGGAAAAAAAGTGATGAAATGTTTGAACGATCGTTACCGGAATTCTGGCTAAGTTCAGCCTTGACCCTTCTCGCAATGTGGCTTCTCGTGTGTTTCCTGAGGTGATCCTTGCGATAGAAACCCTTGCCGCATTCCGTGCAAACGTGACGCTTCTCACCCGAGTGTATGACAAAGTGCAGTGTCAGCTGTTCCTTTCTCTTGAAGGCTTTGAGGCAAACGGTGCATACGTAAGGACGTTCGGGATTGTGACTCTGTTTGTGACGCGTGAGGTGGTCCTTGCGCTTGAGGCCGGCCCCGCAGATGTCACAGACGAATCTCCGCTCGAGGGTATGTCCGAGCAAGTGTTGCTCGAGCAATTCGCGCTCGGGATAAGCCATGTGACACTCGGGACAACAGTACAACGTTGAGCCGTCCAGGGCCGTTGTTAATCGTATCTCACCCGGCTTCGGACGTGGTTTTTTCTCCTTCGGTGCCTTCTTCTTTTTCTTCTTTTTATTTGTCGGCGACATCATGATATTCGGTGTCGTCGTCGTAGCTGCCGCGACCGATGTTGTTTGCGCCATTTCCGATTCTTTTTTTATACTCTCCGCGGAATATTTGAGAAAATGATGGAGCGAGAGTGGCAGAGTGCTCGCTGGTAAATGGCTGAGGTAGTCGGCGACGGTGGAGCCCGGCGTTGCGAGTGATTGCCACGTTGCTGGCATCGACGCCGGGGTTTGGGTATGAGCGTGTTGTTGATGGTGCTGATGCATCGAGTAATCCTGTTGTCCACCGTTCGTCGATGCATCGCCGTTTCTCTGCTGCTGCTGCTGTTGCTGCTGTTGCTGCTGCTGCTGCTGTTGTTGCTGCTGCTGCTGCTGCTGCTGTTGCTCCTCTGTTTTTTTGTCCTTTGCTGCTTTATCCTTGTCCTGCGGGACGTTTACACACGTCTCGGTCATTTAACGTTATAACAGTGGGATTCGTTTTTTTTTCCGATTTTTATTTTCGTATCGACACATTATCAGACGAAAAACATCGCGATTTCGAGGTTATGTCGATGTTGGGATACTTTGAATTAATATAATATCGTTGATGACTTATTTCTCAGAAATTAACGCGAAATTACACATCGACTTCTTTGCGGTGAAGTAATTAAAGTTTATATCGAACTGAAGGTCATTTCCGTATGGATGTTATTTGGAACATTGAATCTTTCATGGAATACCAAATCATCACGTATACGGTGGTTTTTTTTCAAAAAGATGTTCACAGTTATGTTTCTTTGGTACTTTAATTCGCCTTTAAGTCATGTACTTTATGGAGAAATTTGATGATTTGTTCGATTTTACCTGATGATAGGAACGCTTTTCTTGCATTCCTGGGGAATTAGCGGGACGTTGCTGCACCCCCTGAGCCTGCGAGTACGGCACATTTGGATAATGATGAACATTACTGTTTGGGTAGGCCGTTTTGTTGTTCATCATAACTTGCGACTGAGAGCTGCTCTGTACTCCATTTGCATCGGGACGATACTTTCCCATAACCGGCACTCCTATCGGAGGCTGGTTGGGAAAATGATTGGCGTAACGAGCACCCGCTCCGCCCGTACTATCCGTCGCGAACTGATGAATGCTCGGTATAGTACCAGGAAAGTGGCCTCCGAACGGCGGGAAATTCATTGCAGATGCTCAATAAAGTACCTGAAGAAAGAAGGAAAACGGTTCAACAGAAATAACCTCTGGATGGAAAAGAAGAAATAATTTGATCCGCGCGATTGACGGAAGAATAAGTTTGATGGGGAAAAATGATGTTGTGGAAACCTTGGATAGGGCTTATAATAATGAGAACGTTCACCAAAAATCTGGTTAGCGAATAATCACTTTTTCCCGAATAATCACATATATGCACTTATATTTTCATATTCAAGCGTCCGTTTTCAAATTCTATTTATGATAGCGGCCTAAATTCTGGCAATATTCACATTGAATTTCGGACATTTTTGAACAAACGCTAATTTCAGACATCGTAGATAAGGTATATTCCCTTGCATGGAAAAAAAGCGCTTCATACCACCCTAAAAATGTACTCACAGAAACGTCCCACTCTCCATGTTTCCACACCGCCTCTCGCGCGTTAATCGCTCTCCCTCGTCGTTTTCTCGTTTCCGCGTGTTTCACACACGATTTTCAACGTCATGCACAAAGTTCTCGCAATTTTTCCGAATTTAACGAAACTTTCATCGAAATGCCACCGGTATCAATTAAATAAAAAACGCAACAAAAAAAAGAACAAAAGATGGTGTCGCGACACTTTTTTTTTATCTTTGCACTTGACTCGCGGGGTAACGCCGGCTCTTTCGGAAAGTCGTCTGCCCTATTGCTTTATTCTACAGACAGCAGAATCTACATATATATGCATGGATTTCACGACATAATATCGCCTGACATGTGTGAATTTCGGTAACACGCGTTAATTACATATATATATTTGCGAATGTATGTACGTTATGCTCTTACGTATCCTCAGTTTTCCGATATTTTCTCTCTCCCTCTTTCAACCACTTTCGGTTTAAACGCACGCGGCGTCGCGACGCCTCGACGCCCACGCACAGTTAGCCCTCTCACACGTTTCGCACAATGGCAGAATAGTTAACCCCACATTTTAACGGGGACCCGGCGCACTTTAACGACGTTTCTCTTTTTCTTTTTGTCTTCTTTTCAATACAATGTATTTATGCATTTTCGGCTAGCTGAATAATCAGTAGAAACACGAGATTCGCGGGCAATTGCTCTTACACATGTATGTATTTCATATTCGATGATGAAAGATTTGGTTATTCTTTATTTTCATCAGAACATACATGTATTGTACATATACATATGCAGGAAGAAAGAAAGCAGTTCCAGTTTTACACGCGGTTAGAATCGACAGTTCCGCCCCGTATGTCGTTTATCTTCCTCACTCTCATTTACAACGAAACTATCCACTTACACCCCGTCTACTATTGCGAATTTCCCCCTTTCGATATTTCATGTAACGTCTATGTACGGCTCCCGCTCGGTACTCTATCCCTCTCTCTCTTTTTCTCCGCTGCCCGATCTCCGAACACGACGTCAGCGCCAAACCCGAATGTTTCCGTCTTTTATCGTGGTTTAGGAATTTTTTTTCTAAACCGGATACCGAAGAGAGTCTCCGCGGTGTATTCTCGTTAGAATTATGAATATTGCCAAAAATTCATGGTGATAAGGTCTTCCAACACACACTGCAAGTTCTTGTGACAATCCGGGGACCCGGGGGCAATGCAGCGCGTACACAGGCAGCGGCGCTGATGTCCGGGGGATGGGCAGGGCCGCCACCGGCAACCTCAGCAGCGATGGAGGGGAAGGGAGGAACTTGGCGGCACTACAAGGGAGACTGGGGCGCTCTGGGAAGGGTGGTTGGGGACGTCTAAAAAAAGGAGGTGGGGTGGCGGAGGACGTTGCGTGTGATAGAAACAGAGAGAGAGAGAGAGAGAGAGAGAGAGAGAGACATACCTTTAAAGGGGAAAAGTTATGAGAGAGATGGGACGAAAACGAGCATTCGGTTGTTATAGATCCGGTAAAAAAAAAATCTTATTCTACATTATTAGATCGCATAATCACCGCGCATCTTTACAGCAACATTTAATCTCAACGATTTATATCCTAGGTCCGATGGAATATTGATGGATTAAAGTTATAATACAGAGTATAGATTTATGCGGATATAGACAGGGGAGAATGTAGAAGGGGTGATAAGGGAAGAGTAGGATTCCGAAGATAAATACATTGATGAAAAATTTTATTATTAAATTTATTTCCTATCGATCCGCCATAATATCGAATGAGGCGTCACAGTACCGCATATATATGTATGTATATGTACATGAATATATGTATATGTATGTATATAAACACCAGATACGATTTATATTGCACCGCGTCACGTTGCGAAAAAAAAACAGAAAAATTGAGCTTTGCAATTGCGGAACGTGCGAGGAGAAAAGGGCAGGAGGGGCGAGAGGGAGTGAGAGCCAGAGGAGGGGGAGAAGCGCGTCTCGCAACTCCCCCACTCCGGACTATTCGCGAGCCGACAACGCCGCTAGGGCCAGTCGATACCGTGTGCGCCGAAATCACACGAGATATATATTCGCGAGGGTAAAATGGCGGTCGGCGGTTATACCGGCGCGACTCGAAACGGAATCGAACGCTACGAGGCCTTTATACATACACACTCGTCGCAAAGCCATCCTAGTGCTGTATGCGCTATATACTAAACTTTCACTCTCTCTCCCACCCTCACACGTTATTCACAGCATCTCGCACCCTCTTTTACTCCCATATACACAATACATATATACACATAAACGTATACACATAGATTCATACATATGTATATCTCCGTTTCTCTATCCCTATCCCTTCGCTAGTCTCGTGGCGTAACTGGCAGGCGTGCTTCAGTCTGCTCGGTTGTGCTTACCATTTATGCGTTGTTCTTCTCTATTGTCACTTCCGGTGGTTCCACGTCCCTCGTGGTCGCTACTGCAGAATCTCGCGTGTCGCGCCACTTCAACGCTAGTCCCTCACGAATTGCGAAAGCCTTTTTGTTATTGTTTTTTTTTATCTCAATGCCGAAAAATTCCCGCAACGTGACTTTTTTTTTAGCAGTCTCTCGCGGCGTATTATCCTTGAAACGGTTGAAACTTTAAACGCGCCGTAAGGGGACGCATAGGCCCCGGCGTGCCGTTGACACCTGTCTCTCAAGTCCGGGCTCTCTCTCCCCCACCCCACCGTCCGCCCTCTACTGTGCCAGCCTCTTAACTATTTTTTCTCCGCTCTCCCTGTGCCTCGCACTCACACCCCGCTGTCCCCCCTTGCCCGCGAGGCCGCCACCTCCTCCTCCCGCCGCGACAAAGCCGAACGGCGAAAATGCCCGAATCCCATCGCTCGTCCGTCTGGGGGAAGGGGAGCTGTTTTAACTTCGAATTTCTACCCCTTCCACCGTGCTCGTTCCCTCGTTCTCCGTCAAACCAACATATAATAGCCTGGGGTAAGGGGATCGTACTTTTTTTCCCTCGGTTCCCCTCTTCCGAGAGGGAGAGTGTGAGGTAGGGACCTCGGCATGATAAAAGAGGGACAAAGATGGATTCGTTTACAGCGTTACATCCCCCGTGGTTGCTCATCGTAATTATCAACGAACAATATCATATAGAAATATCGTTATCCGTTATCGGACATTCAATAAGGTTTTTATCGATTTCCTTCTTGCATGATTCGTAATACCGATGATGCGGAAGTAGATAGAGTCGTAAAAAATACATCCAACAGCCAAGATTTTTCGTCCTTATTTGGAAATATAACTGTAAAAATGTAGTTCGGAATAATAGTCATAAAATCAATCACGAATAACAGAATACGTGGGTAACGAATGCGTACGGTCTCTTGGAACGCTTGTATCGCAGATGATACTGATAAAATGACGTCCCGAAAATAATTGCGGAATATTTCAATTCTTTTTGACAAAATATATATTCTCCGCTATAAACATATGTCCCTCTATTCTTCAATCGATGTACCTTTTTCGAGGAAAATAATTTACGTACTAGTTCTTGTTAAACTTTGTATTTACACTCGACTCATGTTTCAATTAATTTTACCGCAAAAACAACGGAGGTCTTGGGATTGGAATAAGGAACGTACACAGAGTGCTGACGAAGAAATGTCGAAAACAAAAGCCCTTAATCATTTTTTGGCATGACACGAACTTACTCGCAATTATAAATGCTTCTCCGAGCGTTTAATCGGTTGGCGTAGCTTCAGATACGTAATAATCCTGCGTTTCGCAAAATAATGAAGGACCCTTCGACTCGGAATTTCGTCGTGCTATGGACCTTCCTTTGCGGCACACTTTGTGACGTCCATCAAAAGCTCCGCCAATAAATCTCTCTATCCCTGTTTTTTCTCAATTCAACTTATCGTATCGTTATTTTATTATTAAATTATTACAAAAAAAACGTTTAAAAAAAATACAACAATAAATAGTATATTTTTCTCTGCCGCGCTCAGACCCCGTACGAAGATTATTGCGCAGCGCAAAAAAACGCGTTCCTACGAAGACGAAAACAGCTTCAACTTCCGTGCATCGATTAATGTCACAGACGCAATAATAACGTATGTTAATAAATAGAATGACGTTATTGGCGTGTTAAATAATTGATAAATATTTACTATCCAGGCCCTGTCGGAAAAACGTCATATCAGAGAGAAAATTCCCTCCAGACTTTCAAGCGCGTTCGTAAAATATCACTCGCGTCCACGTTTACGACTCGTTTCCTTATTTTTCCGTCTTTAACCTATCGCGTCAGCGTTTTCTCATTATTTTTCATTACGCTCTATTGATCGTCAAAAATTATCAAGCCTAATCGTAAAAGGAGAAACTCTTCCTCCTCCCAAGACTTTTTGAACTCGAATCCGGATAGTAAAAGATTAGTGAATAATTTCTGTCCTTTCTACTTCGGCTCGAATCTTTTTTCGTCTGTATTCAGCTGGAAAAGCCAGGATTAGTGTGTTCGATTACACATCGTCGACAATAACTCTTAACAGCTCGATAGCCGCGTCTAGTGACACTCGGGCAATCACCGATGTTTAATTGCCGTAATCCACGAACGTAATAAGCAAGTGCCTCGAGACCGGCGTCGGTGATCCTTTCACATCCGCATAAGGATAATTTCTTGAGATTCGGACATCCGGTTGACAATGCTTCGAGCGTAGGATCGCCAATGTCGCATTTGCCAATATCGAGAGCTCGCAACCTCGGGCAAGAACGCGCAAGCGCGATGGTGGCGCTGTCGCTCAGAGCTTCGCAGCCGCGGGCATTCAAATATCTCAACTTGTAACAGTGTCTCGCGACAACGAGTAAACCGGCGTCCGACACTCTATCGCACTTACCGACAGAGAAATATCTCAACGACGGCCCTAACCTTGCGGCTAATTCGCGAACGCCGAAATCCGTGACTCTCGAACAATCGGACACGGATAATTGTCGCAAGCTTGGACAATAAGAAGCTACGGACACGAGGCTAGCGTCGGTTATACGCAAACATCTTCTGAGATAAAGAAATGCCAAATTTGGCATGCGGGATAGAGTCAATACAAGAGCGGAATCATCGACGCCGTGACAATCGCTCAGATCCAACGACTCTAGCGGTGAACTAGCGAATCTCGTGTAAGCTCTCGTTACACTCACGCAACCGGTTAGATCTAATTCTTTGAGATTCGGACAATTATCGAGTACGCTCGTAACGTTGTTGTCGGTTACGCGCCGCGAGTGACGTAGAACCAACGACGTTAAGCTCGAAAACGGAAGTAACGAAAATACACCGGAAAACCCGGTAGCCCCTTCGATCACCAGGCGTTTTATGCAAGCGTGACAACCGCGTCTGGCTATCGCGCGCAATGCCGTTGTTGCGTTCTGCGGATAACGTATTTCAACCTCTTTCCATAAACTCGGATGCCAAGCTATTTCCCAGAGTCTGCGGCACGTTTGCGACAACATGCAACGATCCCTCGTGCTCAACCAGCTAAAGATCTTTAGGAGCAAATCGTCGGTCAAACGAGTGAGACACGCGTTGTGCGCACGTTTTTGCTGCTGAATGAGCGAAGAATGTTGTCGCGCTGGTAACGTAACGATCGTCGGTACCGACGGGGATTTGCACGCATTGTTGTCGAGCGTGTGATAACCGAGATCGATCGAGTCCGATGTTGGTGAATAAACAACCAACTTTTGGGTCTTGTATACGATTTGATCTTGATCCGAGCTGCTACGGTCAACGAATGACGATAGGAGCAATGGACACGATCCGTCCATTCCATTCTCCGTTCTGAAATTGTTGAAACATCGATAAAGGTCTTTTGTTTTTCGTACGGACATCCATCGTCGTTTCGTACAAGCAATAAGGGTCGAGCGAGAGAGAGAGAGGGAGAGTGCTGTCGCGTGATCGCGCGCGACATCTGTAACGATGTTCAAAACTGACGTGATAGCTTTTCGAAAAACCTCGTTATCGGGCAATCAGAAATCTTCCGTAACGAGAAAATTGTTCTACCATTTACAAAATTTCGTACGAATAACCGAAATAATATATCGGAAAAACTACGAACAGACATAACGACGTTTTGGAAAAAGAACCAAAGATTGCACTCAGAGATGATTTTTCGCACTTCTCGATTGAAAGAAACGGTTTTATTTGAACAAAAGGTATTTTTATTACAATCGTCAGATAAGAAAACTTATATCCAAAAGATGTGAACTTACAAATATGGGTTTTTTCAAAGAGTACTCAGTTTTGATCTGTATTTTTTTGTTGCTTTATTTAATTGTGCTGATAACTTTGAGCAATGGCATAATTGATTACTTACGATGGGCCAACTCGTAAACTGTCGTGTATCTGAGTACAGTTGCAATAAGCATGCGTTATTGTGGAGGGGATAGGATCGGGCCTGAAGCAATAGTGGCAAGCGGCGTAGAGTAAGAGCACGTAGCGCTGCTGGCAACGCAACCCACGCAAAAAAGGCAATGAGGCACACATGATTTACCTTTCACTCCACGAGAGTGCAATTGTATTTATAATTTCTCTCTCGCAATAGAATTTCGTATCTGATCCACGATTGCTCAGTTACAGATCTGATATTTCATTAGATTCAGCGGAAAGAACGGAAATATTTCGCGTCAGACATATTTAAACTTGTATTCAAATTTATTAAAAGTTACAATGGGACTTATCGAGCTTTGCTGAAAATATTCAACATGTGTCTCATCCCGTTGTCGTCGTAAAACATAGAGAACGTTGACGTCGCGTATAAAAAGAGAAAATAATTTACGAAATCAGCTATATCTGTGAGTAAATAAATACTCGGTAATAATTACCTGAGGGACGTTCACGAAAAGGATCAGCAACGTGTGACATAACTGAGAATCAACGATTCGTTCGCCACCGCACCACCATCTTGATCCGTGGACATTCCAAATACTTGATGCAGCTGGAATGTTGCTCGAGTCGATCAAAACGACTATTTTACTATGTCCCCATCGACCAATCAGGGGCTTGTATCTTCACCGGAACGTTTTCAACACTAGAATGCACTTTCATCGATAAAAAAAACCAATAATACGCGGGCAATTTTTGTTTTGCAAAACTGAACCTTTACTCATATGAATCGAATGACAGAATTATGGGCTTATCACGGCTGATGGTGTGTGGGTTGGTGAGTCCGATCCGGGGCCCGATCTGACCCGATCTCACGAAGGGACAACCAGTGGGCCCCCTCGTTTAACTTGTACCCCTTCCACACACTTGAGTCACTTCCAGAATATGTATATACATACTACACATACTTTTTCCATACATGTACCGTGTATTCCAAGTATTTTACAATGCCTACAGAAGCGCAAGCGCATTCGTGCAATTCTTCGAGTTTCCCTCCTCTACACTTGCAGATAAAATGAGCGTCAGAAGGGAAAATGGGAGGGGGGGAGGTACGCAGCTAACATCGA
The DNA here is from genome assembly GCA_959613375.1 of Heteropelma amictum. Classification (NCBI taxonomy): domain Eukaryota; kingdom Metazoa; phylum Arthropoda; class Insecta; order Hymenoptera; family Ichneumonidae; genus Heteropelma; species Heteropelma amictum. The sequence goes on from OY390723.1 coordinate 18,117,064, forward strand.
CTAGTATATCGCGCGGAATAAAAAAGAGGAATAAGACAAAATTTCTCGATTCGCTAGTATCGACGGCGACATAACCTCGAAATTTTTATCTCATTAAAAAATTGATATCACCGACGGTCTCCTTTTGAAAGATATCTTTCTTGTTGTTTGAAATATCTTTTTCATTATGTGTAGCTACAAAGACTTATTTGTACGGAATAAAGTGACTGTTTACAAAAGACCGTGGGCCTTCATTTTCTTCTCAATTTTTTTGTATTCAACCATCTGTTGAGAAACCCCGCAGAATATTTTTGAATACCAGTATACAGCATGCGGTATACGTTCATAGATTCCCTTCTCTGTGTGGTTCGATGACATTGACTCGGTCGATAAATAAAACTGTAATGTTTTGGAGCGCAATAATTTTCTACAATAATATATCGTTAAATATATGTGCAATTGAACCTGTAAATTACACTGTCATATGAAAATTGTAGTACTTCGATATAAATGTTTCCCTATCCAAAATCCCTATTTTTTCGATCGAAAACTTATCTATAATCAACTTTTGAGGTTGGGTTTGTGCAATTTTTTAACACCCCACTCAGTTGCCGGTCTTCGTCTCGCAACAATGCTTTGATTTCTCGTACTTGTGCTTTATTTATATCTTTTTAATCGCCCAGTACTATTTATTTGTTAAACCATGACTGACGTTAAAATCGACGTCGAATATTGGTAATTAGAAATTTACTTAGGTTAGAAATCCACACTTCACTACGTATCCACGATCACGATTGATTTTCCATAATTGTTTGTTCGACTATGAATAATTCCGAGCATTCTTGTAACATTTATCCGCTTTAAAAAATGCGAAATAAATACAAATAAATAAGCCAAATTTTGTAAAGTTGCATAACATAACAATTGAAAAACATGAAATTTCCAGTCGTTCATGCGGCTATAAGAAACAATTTTTGGACATGGCAGAAATGATTAAAAAATACTGTCCTTCAGCCGAGATCTCCGGGACAGCCGGCAGGCAAGGTAATTTATAATTGCCCTATTGATTCGTTTGAGCAATTCTCATCGGCACGTTTTTCAAATTCTCAGCTTCTTTCGAGATAAGAGCCAACGGAGAACTGGTTTACTCAAAGTTACAGACTATGGCTTTTCCTAATTTCACCGACGTATCCGAACTCGCAGCTGAAATTAACGAAGGAAAGCCTATTAGGGAAATAAAGAGACAGCAACCAATCGATTGTAGAATAATGTGAAAGCTTTCGTTCTTCCTATTTGGCAGGTAGCGTAGCAAATTATCTTTCTCATAGTATATTTATGACATTTTTTAATCATAAAATACACGTACATAATAAGGTGCTTACATGAAATGTATAAGTTTTTTAAAAAGAGATAACAATGAATATCTTTCGCCACCATTCGAACCGATATTGATTCGAATGTAAAACCGGAATGATACGGTACTTTCAAGTACTTGGCATTCGTATAAAAACCTCGAAAAATCAATCATAAACAGAACTCATGTTCTGTTCACATTTTTCATATTCTTTCTGATCTATCGAACCAACACCTCGGTCTACACGCTCTGGAAAGTTTAGTAAAAGGAATTTCAAAACGAGAAGATTACTTTGTGAAAATTTATGCGTAAAAGGAGATAGTTTCGCTAAATTTTTACCAATTTGACGGGAATTTTTCAAAATTCTATTTGTCTGGAAAAACAAAATGCTGGGCACCTTCTATCGCTGATTTTTTTCAGATTCTCTTAAAGTACTTGAAATTCGCATTGTGTTTCAGTTGTAGGGATTGTATCTGCAGATTAATCTTGAGAGAAATAAGAGATTTGTTCTCTGGACAACCAATATTTTTCGTAAATTAATTACGTAACGATAATAGGGTCTCCGATATTTATTATTGCAGGCTCGTTCGTTCCTCGACTGAGATAAACACCAAAGTGCAATTTTCCATGGAATTCTTCGGCGATCATTCGAAGAGGTTCGACCGTTTTCCGTCCTGTACTCTGATCTATACAGACCATTTGGCATCTTGTGCAAGGTCCATCCACCTTCGTGAGAATAATCAATAGTTTTACAGGAATTTATATTAAATCTTAATGAAAGTGTTTTATTAAAGAAAAAAAAATTCTATTCTGTCAGGAAATTTTCCATCAGGATTTATTGGACTGAGAGGAAGAAGTTGCAATTTTTGTTTTTTATGAATAACAAATGTTCGCGTCGAATAATTATTCCTTAAGAATTACCGCGAAATCTTTGAAATCAAAGAATGAAAAACGTAAAAATCAACCGATACTGTTCATTCGTACGAACCTGAAACTCGTGTTTTCCGATTTGAATCTTAGACCACGTTTTTTCTCGAAATGGCGCGAAACCATGGAAAATAATGTTTCCTCGGAACCGATGCAAAATCGTTTGGCGCGAACAATCGGAATCCTCTGGAAGTTTTTCCACTATCCATTGTACACTAGCTTCGTTTATCAACAAGTATTGCGCTTGACTGGAAAACGATAATGGCGATTTGCTGAAATCTGAAAATTGATGGAAAACATTTCTGTATAAATTCTCCGACCCTTTATCGAATTTTTCATATTCATTTGTGCAGTAATAATGTTTAATTGTGTAACAATAATAATCCAATTTTGTCTGCCTTAAGCTGTCGATGTGATTTATTTTCACTCGCAAACGCTAAAACTCGTGTCAATACCTTTAACGATTTTTTTCGAGTCATTCTGCCTTATCAATCGTAAATTCGGTCGATCGAGGGCCGAACTAAGCCACTCGGAAATTTCTGAACCGCAGTCCACACCTTCGACCCTATGGCCGCAAACTCTGCTTCGACATAATTCACCTTCGACGATATTTGTCGCTGTAAGATCCAGGGGAACTTGAGTCGATGGCATTCCTGAAACATGCGTGCAATCGGACGAAATTGGTCGAAAGAAAATCGATTTGGAGAATTTTTCTCGTCAAATTGCGTCCGGATAGATATAAAAAAAAATGACAAAATTTCCGACAGTGTTTTTTTCTTTCCGTCGGATTGAATAAAAATATTTTCAGGCTTTTTGTAAAAGACCGAAAAACATTTTCAAGCGTAGATCATTGCGTACCTGGGTAATTTAGAATTAAAAGATTTTTGTCTCTGCGTATTTCCGGTTTCAACAAACAAAGATTCACGTGCTGTTTTTGGGACAGGCAAATACCGGCTGACGTGACGATCATCCATTCACGGTCGTATTGCAACCCCCGTTCCCCCAACAGCCAAGAGTCCGTAATTTCGTAAGCGGCGCAAGATTTAATAGGGTATATAAATAATCTTGATAATTTGAATTTTCCATTCTCCAATCCGCCGGATTTTTCATTAAAATCCACGGCAGGATCATCATTCTTCGTGCTAACGAGATTGTTGATCGAACGATCATTTTGATTAAAATGATTTGTTGCAATTTCAGCGCCGGATGTGTCGAAAGTTTCTCGCAGCTCTTGCGGATTATCCAGGGTCCTCGTGATTTCCGGTTCGTCGATAAAACTCTTTTTGATCATCAGAATCACGGCCTCGACGTTTTCCGGTGTGGACATGTATCCGAACGAAATTCTAACAGCTCCAGTGGGCCTTCCATCGATGAGATCGCGCGAACCACCGCAAGTATAACCAGCATCGTAATTATTCATTACGTCTTTGTTCGAAAGTCCCAATTGCCGTTGACAAGCACCGGGATTGCAAAAGCAGCCGGTACGGAGATAAATTCTGAATATCGCTGCCATGTTAACGACCTCTGTGTAACCTACGTATTCGCCGCTCGAACGTAGTAAATTAAAAGTAACGATCCCACCTTGGGACTCGATGTCTTCGTAACTCGTGTCGTTGTAAATTTTCACCGCTGGTTTGCCATTTTTGTGATTCAACGTTTTTAAAGAATGATACAAATATCGCGCTAGAGAGAAAACGTGTCTCGAAATATCGGCCATCGACAGTAACGACAATGCATTGAGACCGTGTTGAAGAGATATTATAGAAAGAAACGGTAAAGTTCCATCTTCGAATCTGCAAATCCAAAAATAACGTATTTAACGGCAATGCTCTTTTTTTCACACCCGAAGCATACGTTGAAACAAGAAAGTTTATTTGTAGCAAGATCAATCGTACGGGCGAAAAATGTTTTTTTCAAATATTACTTTTACCGAGTAAGAGCTGTGACAAATATCGTCAAAGTTACAAAGTCTCCGTCCCGTTGTTGCGAAAAATGAATTGAAATACGTTCGATTTTCTTTTTATCAATATTCGCATACAATTATCAAATTTTCCGTTATATATTTTCAAATTCTTGATTGAATTACAGGTTCAAAGGTGATTCGTCAATTCCACGGAGGATGATACTTCGTTCTTTTACCTTTCGTGAAAAACGTCGCGTTTAACGTGGAAGTTTTCGAGACTGAGAGCCAAGTTCACCGTTCCACCGCCGTAATACATTTTTTCCAATACATCGGCACTGGATTTTTTGACCAAAAGAGCTCCCGTACCAGTTGGATATCCGAAAATCTTGTAGAAGGAAATAGCGACGAAATCGGGTTTGAACCTTGAGAGATCCAGATCGCTTGTGCCGACAAAAGCAGCGGCATCGAGAAGAACGTACCAACTTCCGGTTTCTTTACCATTGACCGAACATTCAAGAATTCCATTTTGTACCTTGGGGATCCATTCGAGTGGATACTTAAATCCAGTGAAATTGCACTGTGCCGGGTAAACGAAGAGACTGCATTGATCTTTCGAGCGATTTTTCAGTTGGACATTTTTGGAAAATACATCGAACGCTCTTTTGCGACTGAGACAGGCAATTTTAGCGCCTCTATGAGACGATAAATCTCGCATTCCCAAAACGGATGTGTGATTATCCTGCAGATACACGAAACTTCCGGTTTTCTCGCTCTCTTTGCCAAAACGAAATGATTCTGCGACGATTTTCAGCGCCGCTGTTGCACCGGAAGTAAACACGAGACTGTATTCTTCGGGCGATGCTCGAAAATGTTCCAGCAATCTGTATTCAAGTGTATTTTTCGTCAGCAATGATCATCCCAACGTTTTTACAACTGTTTCGCGTTGATACTTTTTTATTTCATCACCTGTATCTCGTTCGCTCTATTATTTCATGTGTCAAATTACCAGCTGATCCAGCCGAATGTGGATTTGCATATAGAGAATCAATCATGTCGCTGGTGATACTTTTCATTTGTGCTTCGGAATATAACGTAGCACCGGCGTGGTCCAAATAATGCTCATCTATGAGAAGAGAAAAAACACTCGATTTTGAAAGAATATTGCATTTTCTGGAGTATCGGACTTGTAGGTGTTCTCCATTCGTCCAACATAGCAAAATATGAAATTTAGAAAACAAATTAAAATTATTCCATTCGAGTACAGTAAAAAGGATGTTCAATGATCGTGAGACCCTTCGTTACCGACGGACGGTATTTACGCACGAAAACTGAGTTGGTGTTTTCGGAAGCGAACGTCAGGTGGCGAAATTGTCACGTGATTACGTTGATATTAAATGATCATGAAATCTTGATTATAATCCGAATGTACATTTCCACAAACAAGGTTACAATTTTGGTGATCGCTTACCGCGCAAACGAGAAAATGCTTTCCGAAGGCACTCAACGGTATTGTCATCGTATACGGGTTCATAGAAATCTTTAGGAACACGTTCCATCTCGACGTTGGCTCCCCTACTAATCCAGCGTTTTTCCTCTCGTAACGCATCCAGTGACTCATGCTTTATGCTTCATGATTTGTTTTACGATACCACGACGAATCAACGTTTTTTTTTTGCCCTCTTGTTGTCTTGATTATAGACGTCGAGGCCGGCGACAACTGCACAATAATTATTTGTATATTGTATACGTCTTCCGTATACGTCTGATATATGCATATATTAGATACTATAGTCATACGAACGCGTTATGAACATGTAGTTGTTGCGCAATTCTACAATATACGCAACATACGATTACAACGAGTACCAGAGCCGCAAAATATCGTGGCGGTAGAAAAATGTTCAGATGATAAATGACACGTATTCCCTGTACTACGCAAAAGTATATCGTATACATGTAGATACTCTAGTCATGACGATAAACAGCGTAAATTCCTGTAGAGAGAGATTGTCGTACAGAGTATAAGATAACGATGAAACTTTCATCGGGTAATCGGAGTTTTCCGAGACAACATGAAAAAAGAAACATTGAGATATATTGCAACAGTGAAAATTAAAGATGGCGACATTATCGCTTTTACATGAAATACGTAGTACTACTTACAATTTGGTACTTGACGCACTTTTTCGTACATAAGATAATTGCACGGAAACTAGCTTAGATATGTAATCGATTATAAAATGGTAAGGGAAAGTTTTTTTTATTAGATTTCTCGACAATGACTGCGTAACACCCTGCTATCGATCGACTTTGTCGACATTTAGTAATGAGAGTGTATCAAACGTTGATTTCTCAACGGACGAGGTGGCCGAGTGGTTAAGGCGTTGGACTGCTAATCCAATGTGCTCTGCACGCGTGGGTTCGAATCCCATCCTCGTCGAATTTTTTTTTTCATTGCATACAATATTTTGAAAGTCAATTGCAAGTGAGAATTTCGTTTTTCTTGTATGATGCAATTTAGTGTCAGAATTGCTCCGTCGAATTAATTTTGTGAATGGTAACTATTTATGTCTATGAAAAAAATCGTTTAGTCTTGAAAATCGCATAACTGCGCAATATTACAGAATTCACGAAAAATATTGCGAAAGATTGCATTAGTAATCACGATAACAGCTGAAATAACGAGAATCTTACGAATGACATTTCGTCGCATCGTTGTCGAGTCAACATATGGTTAACCTACGTGAGTCTGCCAATTCCAGTTTCAACATGCTGTTAAACTTCCCATCGAAATCGTTAAAAGTACATTAGCTCAAACATTTTTTCCCGGATATGACCACGAAAAGCCTAATTACTGATAATGCAGAAAGTCAAGATCGCGATAACATCGATACTGTTACGAATAATCGTATTCGTTTTCGAGTGACGGCCAAAAAGACATATTTCGACATTCATCGTGATCGCAGACCGGAAATAAACGTTGAACTTTCCGAAAATAATACGAATTTTCATCCGAGAGTCGAATGGACCGCTGGTTCGACCGAAATTGGCATTCCTTATAACGATAAAACAATGCAGAATGAAATGATCTTCACCGAACCAACGACGTCGATTTTGTCGTCAGAGTCATCGGAAAATAATGCAACATTTATCTCGAGTAAATCAAAACGACCATTACCGCCCATTCCGGACACTTGGGGTGCAGTAGATGTGCAACCAACGCAAGAAGAAGAGATAATCCACTTGATCGGTCCATCAAACGTTTTGGAAAGATCGGGTAATTCGCAGGAAAAGATTCCCAAAGCAAAGAAAAAGTTTCTCGACAAATTTCGCAAAGGTGCGACAGACGTTATTGTAATAAAGAGACTGGAACGAAAAGCATCTCGACAGTCGAAGCTAATTCAAGGTGAGGTGACACTCTTTCGAGTGTCAACCTGATTAACAGGAATATCGATGCCAAGAACAGGTTTTTTTGTAAGATACATTGGAAAGGTGACCTTGTAGAGCATCACAAATGCCAATGTTCCATGGGGATGCTGTGAAGTTGGCAAGAGTTAGCACGTTCATGTTTCTATTTGACAGAAGACGCCGACACTGTAGGACCCGAAGAAGAGTTTCAACGATTGAACGAAAATTACGTACGCGATGGTATTATTCCGGAGGATTTTCGGCCCGATTCATTTCCGGTCCAGCAGCGATTGTCCAAAACGGAAAATCCGGTCAACAATGAGTGGGATCGTCAGAGCGATGTTGACAAAGATCACAAAGCTTCGAATCGAGCGTCGACTCACGGAAAACGAATAACCATAAATACGAATATTAATTCGCACTCGGAAGAACCGGAAACGTGCGATTCGCCATTACCGGCTAGAAGAAGCTGCGAACCTTTCGATGTTAAAGAATTACGAAGATTGCGGGATTCCGAGCTCAAACCGGGACCATACGGACTTCCAAGGCCGCAAGATCAAAATGGGAATGGTGCGAGTGAAGCTACCAACGAACTTTTTGAAACCGGGAAATTGGGCATACCGGCTGTGGATGATGAACGCTATATCGACGAAATAGGACTCGCAAGATCAGACTCTGAAGAAAGCTCGGATGGAGCGAGGAAAAACGATGAGGGCACTGCCGATTCCTTCAAGATAGATGATCCCTTTTCGGAGTTTTCGTTGCAGACTGTCGAACGAGACAAAAATCTCCGCAAGATACACGAAATGGACTTGAAGAAAATGCCTATTTATCTCGATCCGGTTGAGCCTACCACCAGCGCAGGGATATCTTCGATCGATCCTTATTCATGGAAGGTCAGTTACAACGAGATCGGTGAAAATGTTGACGAAAAAAATCAGGAGCAAAGTTACCCGCAATCCGAAGAATCTTGCATTAGGAAAACGTCGTTTTTAGATACGGTGAGCATGACCGAAATTTCGGAAAGAAAAACGGACGGAGTGAGAAATTTAACCACGCGAATTGTTCAAGAACGGCAAGTTGGAAGGACTCGGAATCTTCAAACGGAGGACAATTGGCCTCTTTGTCTCGTAACTCGAAGAATGTTTGAGGACCATTTTATTTTTTTACGTACCCCATTTAAACGTAAAGTGTCTACGTTTGCCAGAAGAAAAAACGAATTACGTTGCAGTAACCGTGATTTTACGTGTTATTCATTGACTCCCACGTTCGAGTATCTTTTGCAAAATTATTTGTTAAACCTTTCACCTCGAATTACCGGAAATACCTCAAACACTGTTTCAGCAGTTTCTCAACGTTGTCCGTGGAAAAAAACTACTGACTACTTGAGAACTGCGAGTTCGATAACATTATTCGGTCCATCACATGCGCCTAGAATCAATTGCATAGCGATTCGAGAGGATTATTTGCGAACCGTAGACAGGGATGAGTTTTACCGAATCACTGAAATACTACGAAGTTCTGGAGAAGGGAAAACCTATTCGTCGTCATTGCCCGGTAGCACGGTTTGTGCAAAAGCTTTAGGGGGAAATCTGATGGAAAAAATAATTCGATATGCCGCAAATATAATTTTTTCGCGAAACATGAGCAATCGATATTCGATCTCATCTTTTGGTCCGATTACACTGCTGGTATTGACCGAACCTTCTTCCTGCAATTCGAAATACATAAACCTGTGGTCTATCCATTCTGGGCCAGAAAATAATCGTACTTTGCTCGTTGATCTTGGCAGTACATCTTTCGTAATGCTTCTAGAGAAGTTTGCGAATTTTCGTCATTCGTACAAAAAACGATAAAAATTTCGGCGGATTCAAAATATTTTGGGTATGACAGATCGTTAGTGATGCTTATGTAATTTAAAATAAATGTTTCGGTATAGATGCACTGTGAGACTTTTTTGTGTAGGTCGAAGTAAAATAAAAAATAACAAAAAAACACCTCCTCTGGGTGAGGCCCCGGGGGGATTCGAACCCCCGATCTCCTGTTTACTAGACAGGCGCTTTAACCAACTAAGCCACGGCGCCTTGTGTGGGATACCCGACGAAACGCTGCTATTAGAGTATACACCAATATTTCTCGAAACTTGAGTGTTTGAACATTTATTTAAACCTCCTGCGCAGGAGTTTTCATGATAAAAGTTACTTTTACACGCAACAGTGAATTTACGATAATCTTGAAAGTGCATTATTATCAATAATTACAAGATTCTTCATGAATTCCATTCTACACGTCTTCAAGTTTAATACCAATTTTGTTAAATGTAATATGATGCAGGGAAATAATCAAGAAAATTGGGCATATCTCGAAGGCGCCAGTGTCTCGATGTCGAGTAATTCATTACGTAAGTTAATTATCAGCTGTGTCAACACATAAATACGAAAGCTTACTCTCAGAATATTAAGACTCGACAGCACAAATATTGTTTTCAGTTGGTACAACATTTTTACCGATATCCTGCATGTACGCATGTACGCATCAATTTACATTACACCGTTCACTCTTTTGCCCGAATAATCTCTCCCAGGCTGGTTTCTTAATGAGAGGTTCTGCACTCGAAATTCTCGAGCTCGGAGTTTGAGTCCGAGTGCGGGAAGCGCTCGAGTGAGAAATTGGGGAAAGTTTCTTATTGCCGGGTTTCTTATTTAGAGGTCACACTGTAAAATTGTTTTCAAACTGACTTTTCTGTCGTGTATCTGCATATTTGATATAGGGTTATTGGATGACTAGCAGCACGAACTACGATTTGTATTATGGGTACAAAAACACAATGATTTCATACGAAGAATGAACGAAAAGTTCTTTATGATTAGAAGACTATTATTTTTGGGTCAGTGTGGCCGGCTTTTCTTCAGCTTCTTGAATAGTTAAGAGGGTTCTTTCTCGAACATTACAATAAAGAAATAAGGGGATAAATTGCTGAAAATTAGTCACTTCCGATTTTGTTGAAATTTTCGCAACTTTCATATGGCAAACGTTTGGAACGATTGCTTCCAAGAAGAATTGTTGAGAACAAGAATTTAGCACTTTGATTTAGCGATTTGATATGCTTGACAAAAAAAGGTTATAAGCATATCTCTCGTAAATATGATATTTTTAACGTTAATATGTTGGAAAACATCGTTTTGCGGATTTTCATTTTCGAAAAATTTGTTTGTTTATTGAAACATACTTTCTGTAGTTTTTGAAACAGTTGTTTTAAACATTTTGTACTGTACTGTACTGTTGTACTGCTGAAAAGTATTCAAAAAATGAAACTGGGTATACCAATAAAATTGACTAAACATTCCTCTACGAAAAAACGTATCCAAAATTCAAGTTTTTCTCAAAAAATGGCAAAAAATCTCCCCGGCGGGGAATCGAACCCCGGTCTCCCGCGTGACAGGCGGGGATACTTACCACTATACTACCGAGGACTTGAAGATCTTTAAAACGGAACTTATTAAAATGGTATTATCATCAAAATGTTACGAAGACCTACCTATATGAAAAAAATGTCTAAAAGACCCAAATGTTACGACTATTTTACATTAGGTACTTAATATGTAAGAACGAATGACTGCATGGAAAAATTGTATTGAACGTTTCCGTATGCATGCCACGGATTGGAAATAGGCAAGCTTAATGCATTTTGTCGATGGGAAATTTGCAAATTTAGCAAGCATTATTTGCCAGTAATGATCAATATTAAACGTTCACCTCGTATTTCACAATAATAACGCATTATTTCTTCCATTATCAATAATTACGTTCCACCTGAAAAAATAAGCGAAAAAATAAGTCACATTGTCAGGACTTTATACGATACAATTCGAAATTTATCAAAGTAAAACAATGATTAATCATATCTGGGAAAACAGTACAACGTATCATTCGCGAAAAAATGAAAAATAAACGAAAAAAAAAATATCAGATGACCCCGACGTGATTTGAACACGCAACCTTCTGATCTGGAGTCAGACGCGCTACCGTTGCGCCACGGAGTCTCAGATGATGACTAGTTCAAAATAGTACGATATAAGGTAAATCCTGAATATGTGAAAGTCTAGATAGACAAAATGTTGGGAAGATTACGCGCGATAACCAGTATATGTTTCGTATCGTTCCGATACTGGAGTGGTTGAGCGGAATTGTAACTTTCGCTGTGCTGTTTGCATGTGGATTCGAAACGAGAAGTCTCGCTTGCACGCCGAGTACAAATAATACCCTATTATACAAAAATACATTTGTTATTGCAATGAAAAAGCGGTTGATTGTCCGCGATTGATACATTTGCGATTGGTACAATGAACGATGTCTGACAAACAGGTGAACAATTTTTGAGAGAAGCATCCGGCACGTTCGCTCTTTGCGCGACTGTCGTAGACTGACCGGACCACGCCGGACTCAGAAATCACAAAGAAGTTTACGTTGCTTTACATGCTTTCACTTTCAACTGACCATTTTAGGAAGGGGAAAATACTAAAAAGTTGGGAAGGATCGAGGCGTCTCTGATTGGCCGGCACGCACAAGGAAGGATGAAGTGCGCGCCAGCGAGTGAACGTTACGATGACAAAAAAGGGGGTATACAAACTTTTCAATGTGTGACGGTAAAATTTGCGCGAGCGTAACTTTCGGGAAGACGATCAATCCGCCGGCCAAATGCACGAAAAAGAAGCACAAAGCAGTGACAAAGGTAGAACAAAAATGAAAAAGATCGTGATGGTTGAGACTTACTTCTCCTCGCATTGATTACGAGTTCCTCGTGAATATGTACCGGAAAATCAGTCATTGCCATTGCGATTCGAATGGCAAACTATATTATGTTTCATATGTTATGTTTATATAATATGTTAATATGTTAATAATATGTTTCATCCACTCTGCTCTGCTTTATGAATAACATTTTTATTTTATTGTATTATCCATTTGCTTTCCCATACTAATCTTCTTCTTATATGCACGGAATTAAGGCGCGTTGCATGGTGAGAGTACCTGAAACACCACACTGCTGTCGTAATATTCATAGTCTCAGGGCGGACTCGGGGATTTGCTTACCCAACACGAACGGGCGGCTCTATGACGAGAGTTTACGCGGTGCGTGCTCACATCCCGCATACGAGCACTATTCTATTAGGAGAACATATGACTGTGAGACAAACTCCGACTCTCCCAGCGATGTTACAGAATTTCGCGCGGGTTGTCTCACCGAGCCCCTCCTGATATCAGGAGTGCATAAACCACGAAGGTTTTAAATTCGTTCCAGCAGAATCTATCACGCTATTCCCGTCATACCTTGACTTTCGCCCGTGAGGAATTTTTTCAACAGGAACGCATGTAGGTAGATGGTAGTACCGTGACGCCATGCTAGTGGCGCTGGCGTCAACGAACCGCACACACGCAGCCGAGGATTTACAAGGTGAAGCCATCAAGGTTTCCCTATTCCATCGGTAAAAACGTGGACAAATTTTGGGGGAAAGTGATGGATCAACGGAACGCTCTATTTTTTCGTTATGCACAAAGACCCTTGTGACTCTGTTCATACAATATTCCGTTCGTTTGGCGCGACTGCAAAAGTGCTGTTGATAACGTCATCCCAGCAACGCGTGCGCGAAGCATGCAAGGCAGTGACTCTTGGATGTTAAATTTTGGGGAAAACGGTGTCACTGGCCGTTGATGCGCTTCTGCGTCTTTACGAATGCGTTTGCAGTTACCGAGAAAATTACAAAACGGGCGTAAATCGACAGCGAGACAAATTCTTTCATTCTGCGTTGTCATGAGCGATGATTAGCCCTCGAAAATTGCCGAAATTTCTTCACGAACCGGTGTAATGCACCAATGAACGATGGAAAGGGTCGGCCCAAGACCAATAAGGCGGTTGGACGTCACAGAGGTGCTGAGGGCCCACGCGACTGTTCCTCAAAATTATGTCTTTCCGATCCGCGGAAAACATGAGGTTAAAGGAGCTTCGGGTAACGGAGGAGCTATCGACGCACTCGCTTGCTCGTTCTCATGCTCGCCTGTTGCCAGGATGGTTAAATTGTTGATTATGTCCATTCCGATTTCTAACTACGGATTACCGAACTACCGTAATAAGGCATCGGAGATTAAATAGAGAGGGAAACCGGACGAGGTTATTTCGTTTCGTTTTCTCTTTTATTCGTTTCTTTGGCTCGAACTTCTCGAGTTCCAACTTCTCGGTACGAAGTACATACGTGTATTATATAAGGCCCATCGTTTGAATGTGCGCGAGCAAACTACAAACATGTGGCATTAATGTTCCATCACCGAATCGTACGTTAGCCGGGTTGCGTATTGTAACATTGAGTGACTAGCATCCCCCCTGCTCGATGATGAAATATCACGACGTCGTAGGAACTTTTGATGACTAAAAATCTTTTTTAAAATATTTATAATGATACGAGTCTTCTAATAATAGAGTGCAGCGACTCATCATGGATGACGGTTTAATTTTCGATAATTGTATCAAGAAAATTTTAACGACGTATCTATGAATTTGTCAACTTCATAGGATTCGCAATGGAAAATGGTGATAAATTGTTTCGTCCATTTTGTTGTATCTGTGGCACAATCTGAGCGGGAACGCGTGTATCAGGTCGGATGACTTTACTCACACATCTAGACCGTTCAATGATTAAGAGTCAAAATCATTTAAACCCAATCAGTTGGTGCATAGTATCAGGAATATAGAAAGTTCGAAGAGGTCGTGAACCGAAGGAGTTTGGAAATAAGTCTGACAGTTTGGTAACATTTTTGTTGAACATTCGCTAATAAAATAGGGACGAAAATGTTGTTTCTGAAGCCTCTGCGAATCAGATTTGTACAATCGCGGCCTGAATTATTGCCGCGTCATTGGTATTATTATCTATAACGAATCAAGAACAATTTAATGAGCAATTGGATGTCAGCTTCGAGCAAAACTTCAAAGTTATGATGATATTTAATGTAATATTTTAAATAATACGTAATTCCCATGCTGCCGTGCGGTAGGCATCCTATTGATTTTTCTACAAGTGATTTCATTTGATTTTATAGCCTCACTTTCGAAGCTACGTATTTGAATGCAGAAAACATTCGACTAATCTACGACACTACGACACCCACCTTCTTTCATGTTCTCCCGATGCGAGGAGGGGCTAAACGAGACAACCCGCGCGAATATCGCTCAACTGTACGAGAGAGGAGAAAGATTTCTCCTTCTGTCGCCCTGATACCTAACGGTCCGCATGCGGGATGCGAGCACGCACCGCAAAGACCACAAGGCATCTTTTTTGACTTGTATCACGTTACGTTACGTTATATTATAAAGTTATCACAACTTAAGATCGTTCTGAATATCATTGATTTATAAATTCATTTTTTGATTGAATTTCGTTCGGCTACAGTTATTACGAAATTATTTATAATTGTTGGCTATTCTTTCATTCTATTCGTTCTTTTTATAAATTATGTATGAATTGCAAGCATGCTCGTGACTCTGTTTTCAACCTCACAAGGGGCAATCCCAACGAAATGATGCTGGATTGGTCCTGTTTTCTGTGGCGTTTTAGTTTATATTCTCTGGAGGCACATTCTCGAGATTGACTATCGATAAATTTCATAAAAGAGCGCAGACCACATGTCGTTTTCACAATTACGAGTTTAGAAGATCCCACAGTTACAATGTGCAGTTTTATTTCACTTCACCTTTGCTATAAATAGATGTATTTTCAAATACAGAAACGTAAATTCCCCACTATTTCATGTACCCATGAAGGGTGATTACGATTTCTAATGTCGTTTTTTTTAACTGGAAACTGGAAAATTAGGTGGCCGCTTTTACAGCAGTGTTACAAAATTCGAGTGTACGATCGTTCATATACATATATTATGTGTATGTGAAAAATTAAATATTACTATTCATTATATCGTTACATATTGCTTGACGAATATTTAAAAGAACTTATTTATAACAACAATCGATCCAATTGAACTTTTAAAACTCAAAGCAATGCAATAATATACATTTTTTCGACAAATCAAAAAAAAAAAAATTTCACTTGACCCCGACGTGATTTGAACACGCAACCTTCTGATCTGGAGTCAGACGCGCTACCGTTGCGCCACGGAGTCTTGTTGGAAGATTAAGCAAAATAACCTTTATACCATAGTCAAAGTTGATATTAGTCGAAAGTCGTTAACTACGAAACCGATGAAAGTTTATCGTATTAATTCGAATAACATTATTAGAAAATTATATTTACAAAAAAACGAAAATTCGACGGAACTGTCGAAGAAAATTTCATCTCTCTTAACCCTAAAAAAAATCAATACGCGATAATTAAACGACATGTTATATTTGATGCGGAATGACTATTTTTTCTAAACGCACGTGCGATGTATTATGCATGGATGACGAAAATAGGTTACATCAGGAGACAACCCGGTACGATCTGAAGAATCCAGTACCGGAATTCCGAGTCAGGGGCGTGGTCCAGGGTGGCATCTTCCGAACGAAACTTCTATCAGGACAACACGCAACTCTGGAGTCGTTTTAGTCGGTACAGCATTATTATTATTCTCTCAACTTTCCCCTTCGCGGGTAATTTCGTAGTCGCTCGATAATTGGCCCTCCACCATGAAAATCGTTCGGTTTGGCGAGCCCCTGACGACAACAAGGCCGACAGGATATTATCAGGAATGAGGAGCTCGTTTTAACGCTTGTCCTGGATCCTGCGGGCATTCCTTGCTTTTGCTACCCGCATTCAACCATCCAAGGTCACGCGTGTATAACTCTCAGTCAGTTCGGCATCGAATCTTTCGTATCTTTAGTGCTTTACTTCTCAAGCGTATCAGATCAACAGCAATCAACGCCCGTTAACCTCACGAATTAGTACCTTATTGATAAAATAATACTTTGTTCCATTAAGATTGTCGAAAAGCAAAGTGGATTTTTTTCTTCGTGAATAACAACGTTATTTCGTTAATGCAAATAACGAAGCAGCTGAATTTAGTATGTCAATGAGCTTCTGTGCTATGCTATGGGTATACTCTGACAAACGAATAATCGTATATAGCTGGAGTGTCGCGAGGCTCTATTTTAGAACCAGTGTTGTTTTCTTTATTACACAAACGATATTTCTGCAACAGATAAAACTGAAAGAGCCCAATTTGCAGACGACATGGCTTACCTAAATCGAAATCAGATCTTGTTTAAGGAGGGGAAAAAAAAGAGGAATGTTAAACAATAGAAACATTAGGCTCGTAAGTACCCCGACACAGGTATAATCTAAAAACCATAAAAATAAAAAATGTAGAGGAGAAATGTATTGGACCTTTGCAGGCTAAACTGCAAAGTAAGGTCAAATCACGTTGTTCGAGTGTCCCAGGACGATAATAACTTTTATTACAAATGGAATCTTTCGATATCGTACCTTGTGTATTATTTTAATAATATAATGGTGAAAGGAAATAAAAAATATCATAGAGCAATAATAAACATTTCAAAAACAAGTAATAATCCCAAATCTATTGAATATTATTGGTAAATTGTCAAAATTGTAATCGTGACATAAATGCTTGGTGACAGATTTAGGATGAAACTTTAGACAAAATGACTTCCTGTGGCACGAGGCAAGGGCACTTGCTGACGGAGATCTCTTATAATTTAGATCAAACCCCTCAAAGTAAATAATTAACAAGAAAATACTCACAAAGTCCCATAGAATATTATCGACCCCATTTCATCATCTCCGCGGTTCATTCAAAATGGTTGCCGGCTCTCGCCGTTTGAATCACGTCACAACTTTTCTTTTCGGCATTACAAAGTTATGTGTTCGTGCCTGGAAAACACTGTAGAATGTTGCACGCATTTTACGGTTTATAGGACTCTTTCGGATACGTTTCAGTATTTGAGACTTTCGTGGTGTCCATGCAATCCTGTTAGGTGTGAATCACGGCGCCGCGTGCCGACGCAACCCATTCGATCTTTCTGAGCGCTCGTAGGTCGTTACGTTCGTAGTCGGAGCGTAATTCCGATTAACCGAGTTCATTCGCTCAGAATTCTCAATGGTAACGGGTTTTCGGCTTCGCGAAGTACAATTGGAGCAAATAAAAGAGGAAAAAAAAAATTGGCAGCGGTGGGATTCGAACCCACGCCTCCGAAGAGACTGGTGCCTTAAACCAGCGCCTTAGACCGCTCGGCCACGCTACCGTTGTAGAGAAAATCTAAGATGAAAATAATAGTCTAATGATCTATCGGATGCAAAAATATCACGCAAGAAAAGCAATATATGTGAGTACAGATAATATCCCAAGCGAAAAATTAAAGATCACCCAACGGCTCTGCCTGAAATCGATCGTGAAAGCTTAATTAAAGCATGCCCAAGTTCATCGAGGCCAATTTATCTAACAATTTCATAGTAGTCCGAGCTACAGCGCCCTCTTGTATCGTTCCGCAACCCTTCATTTAAAGGCCCAAAGAGGCTAAAAAATGTCACAATGTCTTTTCTTTCTTTTTTTTGCCATAGCGTATATTTCAACGAGACAGTGAGTAACCATTACTCGACATTTTTATAATAATTTGGGTAAACAAACATTATTTAACTTTAATAAAAAAAAAGATACTTGGAAAGACACATCAACAGATGACAAACCGAGCAAGTATACTCAAATATAGAGTAAGTTGATTGAGACTGTTTAGTAGTTGAGAATGTACAAAAAAACTCAACAGAAAATAAATAATCTCAATATAAAAGCGAAAAAAAACTGCCGGAATGGAATTTCTCTAATGGTAAATCGTATCTTCACGTTGTCATGGAATTATAATAATCACAATTTTTCTTTTTTATAAATATTCATGCGACCTTGACACCTTATATTTAAATGATGGCGAAATATTTTAATTTTATGCATCGTTAATTTACTTCATTTTGCGATCCATTTGGTTAATTATTTATTTATTCGTCGGTTCGCTAATTTCGCTCGCACTAAATTTACGTACAAATTGCGAAAACTTCTTCATCGACGTAGTGCAACGCCAACATGTTCAGTTTATTTTTGTTTTCTTTTCGTGTAGTACACGAGAATTCCGAAATCTGTCATTTTCGAATTTTTACGAGAATATCGTGTGTCGGAGAAGTTAGGTAACTCCAATTGCACATGGAAGACATTTCGTTCTCGCGGTATGCTTACATTCCGTAGGAGAATGTGGGTGTGAGAGTGAGTAAGTGATCCATATATAGAAACGCGCCTTCGCATTCACCAACACGTGTGAATTTTCGTCACGGATATATACGCAAGCACAAGTCGGCAGAGCACACTTTTTGTGCTTGCTCTACGCTAGTGTGATATCGAGAGAACACGCTGCTTATCTATACTTTCAAGTTTTATCGAATTTGTGCTTAAGAACGAAAAAAAACTTGTTTCAATCAGCGAAAATGCCGCGACGTCCACTTTGGCAGGTAAGGAACACACATATAAACATTCGAATGACGATGACAGAATTGTAGAAGTCATTGTCAAGTCACATAATTTTCCAAAGACCAACGACGCTCGATCTATTTAGCAACTCTGTACGGAATTTCGTGACGGCTTGAATTGTCGAACAAAGCACATGGCGGTTTTTCTTACGCCTCCAGATGCGATCAGCTGATTTTGACAGTCGACGAAATGGTCGCGTCGGGTGCAAAATTATGTGACACTAATTTGCGAGTTTGCGATGCGATGTCGTGTATGAGGTACATCGCGATTTGGCCATTTATTTTTTCCAACCGTGGATACACGATAGTGTTGCACGGCGCTGCTGTTCAAAGCCCACCATTTTGGAGAACAACGCTGCTTTGCAAAAAAATCGATCTCCCCTAATCGTTTGCGTATTAAAAGCCATGAAATCCGCGTGTGCAGGTTTGGTCAATGCACAAGGGATACGAAAAATGTATTTTCACTTTATTTTTTATTACCTTCGAATCAGCTCTGTGGAAATTTATTTAATAACGACCTTCAGTGTCAGCAGTCGATCTCGTTACATTTTAACGACACTTTCGAGATTTTCGAAATGCTCTGATTACGTTGAACAAAAAACAACGTGGCCGCAAGACCGAAAAGATTCTTCGCCTATTTTTACCGCGAGGTGACTCAGATTTCCACGGTCAAGCTTGTTTTCACGCCATTTTTCCGTTCGAAACGCGCTTATCTAATTCTGGAACGAGTTTTTTTTGGAAACGCGGATGGTCCGAGGTAACAGACCAATTGGTAAATTCGAAATTTTTAGCATTGCACAGTGAAGATAAAAAATAAAGCGTCGAGTTATATATTTATGTCTCCCTTCGTCAGGTTTTAGATATAGTTTTGTTCTTAAAAATAACGAGGATGAGAAACGCCCTTGCATATTTTTTTAAACCAACGCAAAGCCGCGACTCGGTCCAGCGTTTTCTTGGACGAAAATTTCGAGACCAACGATGATCCAGGAATAACTTTTGGTCGGCACTGAAACTTGTGCCAAGGAGACTGAAACATCAATTTAATTTTATCGCGTGGCGCGAATCAACGTCATGGCAATTTTCTGCGGTCAAAACATTACGGAAAAAAATTTGTGATCTTTACGTTGCTAGAAATCAAATTTCTCCGCGATACGTTCCTGCAGGGTACAAATATAGGTCGTCAATTACACTCGTAAAGTTCTCGCTGACCCTCGATTCTATTTTTTATTTTGGCAAAGCATTTTTTTTTTCTTCCAATCGTCGTCAATTTTTTTCGGTAATTTGGGTTATGAACACAAGCTGAAAACATCCGATACATATATCAGCTAGAGCGTTTCGCGCTGATTAGTAATTTGTACATCGGAGTGCGTGGCAAGGAACCAAATTTTCGTAGGCGTCTCTGCTTTCTTTTTCTCCTTTTTTCATTTTGTAAATAATTTCATACATTTTTAGGTGACTTCGTCAAAAGGATGGCGGATTTATAATTCAGAATAATTATTGCATTGCATAAATTGCATATGAGTTATAATGAACGTTGAGTCAAAGTGCGAGTTTTATTTTAAGTCTGTATTTTGATTATTTTATAACGTAGGTATGAGAAAATTTATATCAATGTACGAAGGAATTGCTTTGAATAACTATAATGGATTATGATAAATATCGTAGGTCGCGGAAGCTTCACCGAAATTAATTCGACTCACGGTAATTAGTGAAAAAGATAAATCAAATTTCTGTTTCATGAATTATACCTGCCCAGAGAGAATTGACAATAAAAAAAAGAGATAAACTTTTTGATCCGACGTTGAAATAGACGAATTATCAGAAGCAGTCAAAGGCAATTGAGGAATTTTTAAATAAAATATAAAATAAGAACGTCCGCTTATTATTTCGTAACAAACTTGTGGGATTTTCAGTTCGATTAATTATTATGATATGGACACGATCCATCTTGAATGCTTCGAGGCACGTGCCGTTGTAAAATATCAAAAAATTCTTTCTGCATAAATTAGCAGTTGATGATTTATGCGGGCAAATTTCACGCATTTTCATGATTATCTTTTCTGTATCTTTTTTATGTAATTTTTTTTCGGCGTGTATATTTCGTCGCGAGTGTCTTTTATAACGCGTTTGTTATTGTAAAATGCATAATAATCATGTATACCTCTCGTTCTGTCGTCCACAGGAGAACGTATATCGCAGATGAGCATATTTTCGACTTTGCAATCAAGTTTATCGACGAAACTAGGAAGGGTTTACGATCAAAATGGTCTAACGTTTCTCTCAAAGTTTTAGTGAAGCTATAAAATTTATTCAGAACGGCAGGAGGTTTGCAATACAATTTAAATATAAGAATAAATCAACCAACGATATTGACGTTGAATCAAAGATGACAAAACTTTAAAAAATTTATCGCCGGAAATATTTTCCCATATTTTCGTCAATAAATATGCGAAATGCGATGAATTTCTCGGACACTTTAATGGCGATGCTAGACACCCCCTCGTCGTCGAAAATATTATTTTTATTCTGGTAGGAAAAAATGGAGCGAGTGAGATGTTGAACGAATTCGAATAAACTTCAATCATGTATTAATCGTATATTGTATATATATATATATATAAATATATATGTATATTTATGCATATGTGTGTAAATATGTGTTTACATGTGTCGTGTATTTCCAAAACCACCGTGTCCTGCTTGGGTGGCACCCTTGTTGTAGCCCATTTGCAAATTTACTTGACCCTCGCTGGCTCTCAGCTGGTCCTCGGTAAAAGTTCTCTCATTCTTATCCGCCATTTTCGGTCCCAGTCGCGGTCCATTAAACTCAGGATGCTTTTGCGTCTGTAGCGAATAATTAACATTTTTTTTTTATAAAATTCTTTTATCTCCTTTTATCAAAATCGAATATAATTGTTCTTTCTTTATTTCCTTTTCTAATTATCGTATTTCCGTTGTTAATGCTTCACTTTTATCGGGCACGTCTTTTCGTGACAGCATCCAGAAGAATAAAATACTCACGATTCTTCCAAGGGCGTACAAGCAAAGTGTCACTTGAGCGATATTACGTTTCTCGAAAAGATCGGCCGTTTGGAAAATTTCCTCCTGCGGCACTCCGTAGTTCTTGATGGCCGCCTGAAATCTGCAAATGTTGAGGAAACATTTGTCATTTTTTTTTTCGATTTTATCCGCCTCGTTCAATCTCCGAATAATTCAAACGCAAATTTCGCCGTCTTTTTTGTCACACGTACCTCTGGACGTTCTCCATAAGTTGAAAGTTGGTACCCTTGGTCTGAATCTTCTTGACGGAACCGGGCGCGAGTTTGTTCGCCAGCTGGCAAAGAACAACGCCGTCCTTGAGGATATCCTCGTAATTACCAGCCGGCAATTTTTCACCGAGTACAGCCTCGATCCATGCGAGCACTTCAGCTTCCTGTTCCTTGTTTCGTGGCTGGAACAAAAATTCATTCTTCGGATAATTCGTAAGCTTCGATTTGGTTTTTTTTTGAGTAAACCAACGTTTCACAATATTGTTTTATGTAAATGAATATTCGTGCGATTTTTGTCGTAAAATATATCGTCGAAATCTAACGTTGGTAAACTCGACGAACGTACAGCAACAAATGTATCCAGAAATACGAAAAAAATAATGAAAAAAAATAAATACTCTTAATCTTCATGGATAACATAGGCAGTTTAAATTTTTCACGCTTGATGGATAAAGCCTCGTATTATTTGGGACGCCTTATTTCACGGTTTTAAAAATAAAACACGCCTGATGCATAAATCCATTCAAGAACGTTGAAAATAGAAAAGAACTGGAAGATATCGAAGCTTGGATGTCGAAATCGAAAAACAAAAACGCCCCGAATCGAAAATAAATGTTTGTCGAATTTGTGAAGAAATTTATAAAAAGTAGCCCGCGCAGGACCTATTTATATTTAAATTAATCGAGAAAGATTCAATACATCGCGATGCTGCGTCATTTTTTAATTTGCGCGATTTCAAGGACTGCGTAAATCGTCAATTATTTTCACCGGATAATGATTCCTTTGAACAAATGTTCACCTTCAAATAATCATAAATATTCCGATTAATTCTTCGTCCAACTGAATCGTAAAATTTGACGTTTAACATCAGATGATTTCTATCGCTAAATACGTACAATGAATCGTTTGTCAATGGAAATGCTAGAGAGATAAATACAGAATTGAATAGAAGATCATAGTTGAAAGAAAGGACACGATTATTCCTGGGGGAAAATGTGATTCACGTCCATGCGCGTGTACATCAATTTCGCACAACACGGTGGAATACTCGAACGTTTTCCGTCGATGTTTTTAGCGCGTCGACGATGACGTAAAAGCGAGATCTGGCACATTTCGGTCTGACGATAAATAAGTATTTATACCACAATGTGAATCGAAGAAACTCTCCTCTCGGACTTTATATTTGAGAATGATCTTTGCTCGTTATAAATTATCTCAGGCTCCATACGAGCAATAATCGTTTCGTGCATTCTCGCTATCCACTTTGGACGTTACCCGTATTCCTTTGATCATGCCATTTATTTTCGAAAAGCATGAAGCGTGTTCTTTCGATTTTTTTACCCGACTACCTACACATCCTTTTTTCTTTTCGTGTACGAATTTATATTCGTAGAAGCGTTTTTCATTCATTCAAAAAATGTCCCGCCGGAAGTTACGAGGTTGATAAATCTTCAACGAGCAAAATGTGTTACAGATCCAGTAGGTTTAATCCTACATTAACCGTGTCCAGGTTTCATGCGTTACTTCACTCTCTTGGCTCGAAAACATTTGTCAAAGCTTCAGACCACTTAGACTCTCAGGGTCGACGTGCGACAGTGACGAGTTTGCGTGAATGTTTCATCTTGTATGCCCACGAATACCATACGTTTGCATATGTATAAATGTGCATAGACATGTGTTTAAACTAATGTGAATAATTTATTTATACTTGGGGAATTGTGGTCAAGGTTTGAACTTGATGTACGCAAAATACTCCTGACGACCCATGGACAGGATTATTAATCGTACAAAGCTTTACACGTTTCTCAATAAATGCTCGAGTTGCCCCGATTGGACGATGGAAAAAAGCACCATTTTCGCAATATACATCGGTTACACTTTCAGCAGCCAATTTTGAATAAACTACTTTGTGGTTGACTGAATTTGAGAAAAATTGCAATTCTTGAGTATGAGGAATCAGTCGGGGAGATTTATGAAATTTTTCGTCAATTTTTTTGATAATTTCGAAAGAGATTTTGTCAGAGGAAACGAAAATTCGGTTAGCTGGAATATTGTCAATTTTTGAATTTTTGAATTCGACGAGAGGCTTTGTAAACGATATGGGTGTAAAAAGTGGTTTTTCGATGGTTCGATTTATCTTGCGCAATGTTATTTTCATCGTAGAGTTATAAATACACCGGATGTTGGAGGAAAGATGGCGCGATCTCCCTACCGGCAACTGCTGTATTAAAACACACGCATAGACGTGGAAGATTAATAAAATGCGAGTAGGAAACGTTAAAACGCCTTTCAGCTTCAATAAACACTTCAAACAATTCGATAAAGTAGGATCACGTCCTTACGCTGTTTCGTAAAAGCATATTTTGCAGAGTACACGTGAGATTTGACGTTTTGGTCTTGATTTTTCAAAGTGAAAATGAATCGAGAGATCGTTCGTGTTTGCCCCATGAGTCAAAATTCAAAGTTCTCCTTTGCTTTTAAAGGTATTTAATTTTAGAATGTACAGGAAGTACGGAAATAGACTCGAATTCTCGAGGAACCCCCAAAGTGACAGATGCACGAGGAATTTAAAAAAAAAATGCATGAAAATCGATTTTCATAATTACATCGATGTATGGGTAAAAATAATACAAATAAATCCTTTGGCTAAACTTTACGAAGCAGCAAAACGATTTCCATTCGAATGCAAAATAAAACACCAAGCTCTGAATGATAAGTGAGTTTAGTTGCGATGTTATTTTAATTAAAATTGCTGCAATTCAACACATTCGAGATAATTACATAAAAAAAATCAATAAAATACCGTTAACGAAATTGTTTGGAATGAGAAATATTAGCAAAAACAAACAAGCGATTTCTTCAGCTGTTTCGATAAATCCGGCGCATATAAACGTCACTGAAAAACATACCGCCATGTTTTTTTTTTATTATGCTTTTCTGCCGACTTGTCGATCGAATTTACGTTGGATCTCCCTTTGCTAGCAGCAAAACGATTCCATTCGAATGCAAAATAAAACACCAAGCTCTGAATCATAAGTGAGTTTAGTTGCGATTTTATTTTCATTAAAAAATTGCTGCAATTCAACACATTCGAGATGATTACATTAAAAAATTCAATAAAATACTGTTAACGAAATTGTTTAGAATGAGAAATATTAGAAAACTGTGAGAGAAGGAACGAATGAGTATGTCGATGTTACATGTCGTGGAACGTGCATATTTCCGAAGCTCAAATAAGCGATTTCTTCAGCTATTGCGATAAACCCGGCGCATATAAACGTCAGTGAAAAACATACCGCCATGTTTTTTTTTATTATGCTTTTCTGCCGACTTGTCGATCGAATTTACGTTGGATCTCCCGTAGCTAGTGTGAGTGTAGGAAGTGACGTTTTGAGTGGTGAGTCGTGTGTCGCACGCGCAGAGTAGAAACTAAACTTGAAAGCTGAGCGCCTCTGCGCTATATGAGCTTTATCCCCTCCGCTTTTACATTCTACACGGATATCTCTCGTGGCGTAAATGTATTGATATTTTTTTGGCACTCGGCCCATTGGGTATTTCCCACACCCCCGCAAGAAAAAAGCTTTTCTCGAGACCTCTGGCACTATTGGTCCGTTCGGTAATTCAGCCATTCTCATCGAAAAAAAAATGAACAATAATCATCATAATAAAAATAAAAATACGACTATATAATAATATTCAATTATTTTTATTATTATAAAAGTGATATTTTCCTGCGTCCTTGAAATACGTACTGAAAATCTTCAAAAAATCGATTCGATAAACCCCCTATGCATTTTTTCAAGTTTTCGTAATTTCAGCGAAAATTGAAACTAAAAATAATGAAAATCAAAGAAATTCTCGTTTTTTGATGAATTTGCGGACAGGGTGTAGAGTCTGTTCGATGATTTTTTTTACTGATTATGTGTATATTATACCGGAAAAATTGTGGACTGTTGGGAAATAAATTTGCGATATGTTTAGAGGGATTATCACGTACACCAAGGAGGATTTGAATTTTGTCTCTCAACGATCTTTCGAAATGAGCCAGAGTGTTGGAGCTTCTAACGAAAATGTAAATGAATGACATAATACCGTCAGAAATACATTTATAAACCGACACCGACTCTCAGCTGTTCACTTCTCGCAAATTGCATCCGTCGTAAACAAAATAAAGTATTCTCAAATTAAAAAGGTGAACAACCCATGGTAAAACATAGAATACGAAAAAAAGCGAAATATAAACACATATATTTATATATTATGCGAATGAAAATAACGCGAGTGTTAGTTTTGCGTGTAAAAAAAAATCCTTGGACGTCAGACTGCCGTTTTGAAAAACGTATTGTAACTTTAACGCCTCGTTATTTTCTGGAAGCTGGCCACATTGACGTGCGACTGTCTGAGGCCATCGCCGCGTTTAGATCTCATCAATCGACACACACACACGCCTGTGGCCACCCGAGTTTATCGTAAACTCACGCGTAAAAGAGTCGCCAGAATTTAGTGAATTTAGAACGTATGAATAATGGTCATTTTATTTCTTCTCCCTCTGAAATATTCCATGATCATTTTGTCGTATATTTAAAATCAAACGTCAGAAAAGCTGCGAATCTGGATTACTTGTCTGCCACGCACTTTGCTCATTTTTGCCAACCTTTTGCGTGAGCAATTTGGGGAAATCTGAGATTTGTTACGAGATAAATGTAATGCGCGATTGTAACATAATATTTTGATGGAAAAATATAAAATAAATGCGGATATAAACATATGAATTTCTGATGTAAGAAAATGTACATTAAATCGTTTTTTAAATTGAAATGTGAGGATGAACTTGCCTGATGAGGATGTCTATTAGATATCCAAAAGTTAATTTTTTTTTCTTTTTCTTTAATTTTCCTTAATTTCTTAATTAATTCTAATTAAATAAAAATCGAATTAAATTCTAATCTAAATTAATTCCTTAATTTCCCTTAATTCTCCTGACATGCGGCGTAAATGCCATTTTGCTAAAAAAAAAATAGTAATACCACGCCGCGAAGTCGCGAATATACGAGCTGGTATATCTATATGTGTAACGTACAAAATGTAAAAGTATCCCACGCTGACGCAGAGAGGGAGTGAGACAGTGAGTACGAATCAGCGGCTTTTTAGTGTCAGTAGCAGCCGAGGGGCGGCGTTTAATCTCTCCGTTACTCGCTCGCGATAGACAGGACGACGTCAATATAAACCCCGGCTGGGCTGTTTCTCGTTAGCTTTGCGCAGTGGCGATATCGTAACCAATGAGGTTCTACCGAGGTGCGATTATTGCTAGTTGAAAACTTTTACCAATACCCCGCCAAGACGATGTGAAATACCATCGGCTACGGCAATTTTTGAAAGTTTCTGCGGAAACTGATAATCAATTAAGAAACATAATTTTTACTCTCTATGGTGGCTGCTCAGGAGATTTTTAAATTATTTTATCCAAAAATTTTGGAAAAAATGAAACTGAAATTTAACATCAAAATTCGTCGGTAATATCAGTCCCTCTGTGGATATCAAGATGGACCCGTAGCTTGAATTTTTTTTACAAGGTTGTTAGCTTGATTATTTCGTAATTACAATAACCGTTTTAATGATAATCATTTACGGTATACACGTTAGTTAATAACTAGTGGATTATGTTATAAATAAACAATTTATTTCCGCCGTCGGCAAATGCGAATGCAGATGAACTGAAGCTTCCTCTCCAATCTTTGCAGGTTGCTGGAAAGCGCGAGGCTGACCAAGAAGCTGAAGCACAACGATGGATCGAGACAGTCGTCGGTGAAAGATTCCCACCAGGTAACAATATTTTAACCAACAATACGCAACGTACGAAAACCCGCGTAATAGCTCGTACGAAGATCGTGAAATGTCGACATTGTCGACCGGATAGTAATCAGGAGACTATGAAGCACGAAGAATCGCAACAACGTCCGATATCAAAGGCGCCAAGTGTGCGCAACGGCATCCAACTGCTTTAAAAGCCAATAATCGACACGAAACACACGTAAAAAGAGCTAAACGTTTTTATGAACAATCGCATTATTTTTTAATGCAAACATGAGAAAAATAGATTTATAGCTTGAATCTCTGAACATTGGACAAGCTATAATATGATCGTATACAAAAGAAAAAGAGGTAAACAGCCAAAAAATCAAAATTCGAAAAAATATCTGTGTAACAACCTCGCGATATTATTTTTATTACCGATTTTAACCAATATTCTACTCCTGGCTTGTTCGTATTATTTCGCATTTCGAACAATCGCATTATTTTTTAATGCAAACATGAGAAAAATAGATTTATAGCTTGAGTCTCTGAACATTGGACAAGCTATAATATGATCGTATACAAAAGAAAAAGAGGTAAACAGCCAAAAAATCAAAATGTGAAAAAATATCTGTGTAACAACCTCGCGATATTATTTTTATTACCGATTTTAACCAATATTCTACTCATGGCTTGTTCGTATACACCGAAAATGGGAAACCAAAGCATATCGATTGTCTCGCACCCCTCTGTGCGTCACGCTTCTGTTCATGCGCACCCCCGCTTTTTTCTCAACCATCATAGCTGCACATACAGACAAAAAATATAATACAGCCTACACATGTGCGCTAAACTTCTTCAGTCCAACTAATTCTGTATGGTTTCCTGTTATTTAGAGGCGGTGCGAGACTGAAAGCCGAGCTGGATTTGATAACGCGTGTGATAAGAAAACAACGCCGTCGTACTTTATTCATGAATTCTAAATAAGATACTTTAAACATCGAAGGAAAAAAAATTGCTTCGAGACAATCGAGCTTTTTATCTTATCCGAATATCTTACCAAAGTGTTTGTACAGAAATACGTCGATTCCTGCAAAAACGGGGGTTGATATCGGATGAACATCGATGTAACACAAAGGCGGATGGTTCAGGAGCTTTTTTTTCGCACGTTTGCATGTAAAGACGTTATTTTCGTATCAATTTTTTAAATCCACGGAATCGATGCGTTTTTTATGAATTCCTGTTAATCGAAGATGGTGAAAGTCTCGAAGCTTTTTCTATAACCATCACCCCTAAAATATCGTCAGGTATTTCGCCCTGTATGGCAAATCCATGTTCGCTATGAACCAATTGTTCCATAGTATACGTATGCTCGCTTGCTCGTTCGGATGCGAACTCCTGTCGTGTATGATCGCCTGATGCAAATTTCAGGACGCGTGACGTCGCTAAGGTTAAACTCGTGAGGCAGGTCAGTTTTCGAACGAATCGATAATGGCGCATCGCTATCTGACTATTTCTGTAGTTTAGAATTTTCATCATTGAAAAGAATTTATTTTTTGTTTATTATACGAGAGTTCACGTTCACAAAGTTTGGTCGGAAATACGTTCGAGAGAAATACATATATTTTTTTTTAGATTGCAATTCGATGGACACGTGCAACATAAAAAAACACCCCAATGGATTTTATTGCTCATACCGAATTTTTTATACCTTTGTACACGTTACTCAATTTTCGAAAATTCGACGGAATGATTAAAAAGCCATTTGCACTAAAATAATTTTTTCTCTTAGATTCCCTCAAATAAAGATCGCGTTATTCACTCGATGCAGCGGCACGAATTCGCGATTATTCGACTGTTACTTTAAAAAAGAGATATCGAAAATAATAAAGCAGTATGTCAAATAAAAGGCTTCAACGCCTCTAGTTTATTGTGACTAAATGACAAAACTTTAGGTATCAAGAAACAAAGATTATTGATGAAATCACAAATGGATCGAATCTTTTCTAATGAAATATCGTATGAAGTGCTTGAATCTGATGAAAGAAAAATTCGGAAAATTAATTTGAAAAACCGCCGATGATTACGCAGAGGCAGAAAGAAGCACGGTCGATCGTTAGGGGTAGTTCCATCCCCCCTGTTCTTTCTGTTCTCCTGACAAAGCGCGCGCTTCGTTACGTCATAGCAAGCCACTGTTCGGACACGAAAACGACAGCAGCGGTTGAAATAAATAAGGGTTGCTCTCGAGTCTTGCAACCCAAAAGTTTCGCATACACCCCTGATTAGTCAAACTCGCCCGGCATCGACGCATTTCCCAATTTATCACGTTCATACACGGTTTTGCGATGAAGATGGAGGGTGCGAAGAGAAACAAAAGCTCAAGCGTCAATTTTTTCGGAATTTGAGCCTATTTTTCGACAAATCAGACGTAAGATTATAATAATCATATTTCGCGAATAGTTTTCGCGAAAAACTCGATGAGTTTTATGATCGGCGGAGAATTTGCGATGGAACGTGCCTTTGAACTATTGAAAATTCGAAAAAAACATTTTTCGTTTGTTTGGCAACTTGGGAGTGTTTTGAAAAGCCCTCTAGTAGACTCAAAAAACGGTGAAAGTTAAATGTCGGTAGCTAAATTCCTTCGCCCTCAAAATCGATCTTGAAAATTCGCGAAAGAAACGCAAAGGGGAAAATTGGCAAAAATCAAAGGACCGTCTTTAAAATTTTGCCAAAAATCGAAAAATACAGATATCTCGATGAACCAAACTGGCAATTTGAAAAGAAACCTCCAGAAACGTTAAAGAGTCGAAATTTTGAAAGCTCGTAACAACCTTTTGATTTCTGACGCGCGCGTATGTTTTGTTGTCGCTTGAATTTGACAGTTACCGGATTTCGACAGATTGAATTACGTGAAACATCAAGGCGCCGCAGCGCAATCGTGCGATCGCACGTGTGAGCGCGAGTACCCATCCCTAGTTCCGTACTATTTCTGGTGGCCTGGTCCCATAGCTACTACACATCTTGAAAACTTGTCTAGTTATTGTCTAGGTATTAGTTTTGAGGAAAATCGATTTTCTAGGCCCTCTAACGTTTCGCTCAACTGTATCCTCACCATTCGTCTCTCAATCGTCTATTTGTCAGTCGTTTCACGTAAACACTACCACACTTTCTCGCATGTATATATGTATATAAAGGCATTCTCCGAGATCCGTGCCAATGTGATCTTCCTCTGTTCCCGGATGCGAGCCGGATATCACCGGCTTTTGATGTTACTGGCTGATCGAAAATTAAACGCTTGAACGCACTCAAGAGGACGAATTTAATTAACTCCAAGAACATGTGAGCTTGTGAAGCAAAGAGGAACTCGGAATCGAACAAGGTCGAAGAAAACGTGACCTGTTATCAGGGCAAAGGGGATGAAGGTCAAATGAATCGACATTTTCAATGATATTTGAGAAATGTCCTCCGAGACTCGTATTATACCGACTGAAAGGATGTACGCCTGATCCTGGAAGCTCGCGAGGCATGCCGGGCACGACGTTTCCCAGTGAAACGAAATTTACAAACAGCTAAGGAAGATTTCACGTTCGTACGTGACTTCCGAAGGAATTCTCGTTGAGGAGCGAGTGGACGAGTAATATTCGATTTTTCATCACCCGATCGCGGGAATTCGAGGTTATGAACGATAACGGCTGCACGCGTCAGCGATCACGTGACCGATTTGTGACGAACATGGGTAACGAAGGTCAAAAGTTTCACTCATAGATTCGTGAGAGAACTCGGATGAAACCCTTGGCTTGGAAGTACAAACTTTGCAATGCACTTGTCAATAACTTTCGGAAAGTATCTCGATACCCGACTGTACTCGTCACGACGGGGATATCTGCCAGTGACGAATAAATCCACACCCATGGATAACGATAAATTCCGCGGTTCGAGCCAGCATCAATACCCACTATTGGATTATGGGATCGGTTTAATGAATAAAATACAGCGTCTTATTAGCGTAGAGCAATATCTTTTTGTTCCGACTTCTTTTACTATCAAGAGTCGTCGAAGTACTGAGAGTGAGACTGCAGGAGAAAAGAGTCACATATGCTTCAAGAACAAAGCAGACCCAAAAACGACTCTTATGTATATTTTCTTTTACTAATGTAAACTGCGTCGCCTCGATAGTTATCGATAGGCCACACGTGCTTTTCATTCTCACTTCATATATACTCATATACTCTTCAATAATATAACTAATGTTCTTATTTATATTCTCTTATAAAGGATTATTTTTGCCATATTCCAACACCCACAAACATTTAAACGGGTTTGTTTTCCAAACCGCCATCTTAAAAAAAGTGCGAAAGAGCGTCCATAAGGGACGAGAACGGAGACCATGTCTGGACGTAATCGACTAAGCGTCAAACGTTTATCATGTTACGTCGTAGAGACGCTAGAGTATCAGGATCGCATAGAAACGCTCCGAGTCTAGGCAGCATAGGTAATACTAGCTTTTATCGCGTAGGAAACTCCGTCTCTCCCTCCGAGCCGCCAAGCGTACGAGACACTTTGACCTTACCGTTTAGCTGCCGCGGGCACACGTACGGCCAACGGCATGACACTTCGATAGCCACGGATAGCGCTTTGACATGCCAGTCAACCGCCCGTCACGACGGCGCAAGGCGTCCTGGTACACCAGGGTACTATCAAGCGTTTGAGAGATTTATTATAGGGTTCGCCCGACGATGTTGATGTCAACTTTGTCTCACATAGATTAAAGCTTCCCAACAAACCCTCCCTATACCTGCTTCCATCATGGCATTGAGGCAGTGACCTTTGTTCACCCTCCGACGGATGATAGTGACCTTGAAAACGAATTTATCAATCCAAAAAACGAGAAAATACTCGTCGGATGCTGGGTCAACGGGAAAAAATTTCGAGAAAAAAAAACAACGGTTCCTCGCTGCCTTAAGGTAGTTGTATCGTTAGATTCAAATCGAGAAATTGTTTTGCAGTTTTTCTCACATGCAAAATGGTTCGCGGGCTTCAGTTAAATAAGAAAAGTTGTTGCAAATCGACTAAAGAACAGCATACTCCAAATTCACGGTCATCCCAGGTGATATGTGCTTGCTCTATAATTACAAAAATTGCGAAAAAAATTTTCTCAAGATTTTTTTGGAAAACTCAAGAAATCTTCTTTGATGTTGCATAAAAATGTATGCAAAGTTTTAGAAGGCTTCACCACGTAGAAGCCCAGATATTCATTGATGAAAATGCAACTTTTAACACGCGCTCTTACGAGAGACTACCGAAAATTGTGATTTTTACCAATAAATATCTCAACTTCCACGTGGTAAAACCTTCCAAAATTTATTACACACGTATATATGACATCAAAGAATACGTATTCAAATTTTCAACAAAATCTTAAGAAAACGATAAAACGATAGAACTACCTTAAGGCTGCTGTGACAGTCGTCCGTCAAATGACGTCACCAACGCTCAGACATACTAGGGGAGTAACGCCACGAAGTGGATAGATTTACGACCTGCGCTGGTGGGCGCGAAAACGCTACCGCCACTTGCTCTCCTCGTGCTCTACCGTCTTTCCCGCGCATGTTTCTCTCACGCGGTAGTCGAATATTATTGTAAACGCGCCTGGCGATTGGTTATCGATATTCCTGCATCGCTCTCCCGTCCAATGAGTTTCGTTGGCCAATCGTCGAAGAATCAGCCAATTTCCAGTGGGATTACCCGTCGCGCGCATCAACCTCGAAAATACCAACGTTACGTTCTGTTATTCTCTTCGCTCGGTCTTTAAAGTGTCATTCCCGCGGCGAAATGGAATACCGAGAGACGTCAATGAGACGAGAGGCAGAAGTTATCAGGCTGGGAACGTCGGAATATGCTTTCACACTGTCTCACAGACATTGGGAGATTGCGATGAGCATTCGGCATCAAAATGTCATATTCGTTGGTTCGACGTTAGGGATAAAGGCATTTCCGCTGTCCCAAGACGCCAGATGTCCGTCAAACCTTCGTCAATGACGTCATTTTGAGACGAGCCTACCAGGGTTACAGCTCCGGGATAGATTTACGAGCTTGCGCAACAAGTGTCGCGACGTGATAATCTGCGCATGCGTCTCTAATGTACACGTGTGCCATGAAAAACTGTAAGCGGAAGCAATAGACTTCGAGATGTATGGTTGTTCGATTCGATTTTTCACGATGGTTGCTTTTGAACCATCGTGAAAAAGGTTTGAGAGATCCGAAAAGTTCGAGGGGTCACTCGAGAATTTTGAAAATTCCGAAAATAGGCGAAGTTCCATTTTTTCTTCTTTTTACATTCTTTTTTTTTTAGCTTTTTTTTTTAAAAGCTTTTTTATTTAGCTTTTAATTTTAGCTTAAAATATAAATATCTAAAATTCTTGAGCGATCTTAAAGTATGTGTACTAAAAACTGATATATTTTCGTAGGAGAAAAAATAGTCGATCAAAATGCTAGTGTCTAGGTTCCAACGGAAGATTCGTACGTGAATGCGTTCTCTGCTATTGATGACGTAGCTTGTGCTCGGAAAACAGGAGTTTCTCCTGATTCACGTGGACCTGTTGCTCTTTGAGCCAAAAGTCGTAAATTCGCGCAGAGGATGTTGTCCTGATGAAAACCGTGTCTGTGACGTCTTTATGACGTGAGTTTGACGTTTAATCAATACAAGATCGCGCCCAAGCGTGTTCCTTAAATTCCTGGTGTGCAATCCGCAGATTCGAACAGGCAGATTCAGATAAATTCGTCGATGACCCTAGCGATACCTCAACGCTACAGACCACGATCGATGATCCAGCAAATTGTTTATTTTTATATAATAATTATTATGATTTTCATTATCATACGACTGGGCTTCTATATTATTTGAGAGACTAGAAGAAATGGACCGAATGACAATTATCGACTCATCAACTTCGAGAATCCATGTAATTTTCGTTATTCTTTATCGAAACATGAGTTTTGTTTTTATCAACTGTTGGTTGTGTCGTCGTGTCGGAAAATGACATTTGTTTACGAAGCAGTAGATAAATAGTTTAATTTAGAATTTATTATACAACGAATCATCGGGTTGCATTAAAGGGAGGAGGATTATCGTCACGATCGCGTGTGTTATATCATAATTGAAAGTTGCGCAGTATCTGCAAAGTAGCAGGACATCATAATCCGCTTTCAGGACAATCGCGACGATGTTTAACGGAAAACATACGAAGCTCGGAGTTCCGAGCCGTATCGAGCCTCTCAAACGGCAACACGAATCGTGAATTCACGGGACGATGATAACGCGTTCGTTCTTCATTTACGACCGAATGGGATTTATCGTTGCGCGTCGTAATCGTCGACTGACGACTTTTACGCGATATTCCATCGATTGTCCGTCACCTCCTCTCGTTTACAACTTCTCAACGAGTTTTGAGGTTATCAGGATCGCATCATGACGTTGCCTTCTCCACTTGGAGAGGACTGAACAGAACGCAGGAAATCGCTCAACAGAGAGTCGTGTGAATTTTGAAACAAAACTAATTGACAATCGAAAACACGTGGCAGTTTCTTGATGCTCTGTTTTCGAAACTC
Organism: Heteropelma amictum; assembly: GCA_959613375.1. Lineage (NCBI taxonomy): Eukaryota > Metazoa > Arthropoda > Insecta > Hymenoptera > Ichneumonidae > Heteropelma > Heteropelma amictum. Next base: position 18,152,821 of record OY390723.1, read on the forward strand.
TCATATTGTATAAAAAAAGATTGTTTTTAGTTCTTGAGACTGTATACGCGCCGGATAACGCGACCAAACGCTGTTCCATATTAAAACTAACTTTTCGAGGCTTTTCGAGGCTTTTGAGATGACGAGATGAATTTACTTCGTCGCTTTATGATGCCCTGTTACGTAGGGCGTCTGGGGGAGTCCCCAGGGAAACTTTTGAGAGTGGAAATCATTCTGGAGAAGATCGCATATTCGTGACTGTGGCTGACGCACCAACAGTCACGCACAAGCGACACACAGAAGGTATGAAATGGAGGAATAAGGGAACGACGACTTGTGCAGCTCGTTAGCGAAGAATATTTTCCTGATACTTGGTCATTGTAAGACCGGAAATCGACATCCTAAACTGCAATGGAATCCTGATATCAGTCAAGCTCGGTTGGTCGGAAGAGCGAACGGAATATCCGCACATAACCTCACTCCTGCTCTCGCCATTTCTATCCCGAACTTTACACGACAAATTCTCATGATATTTTTATTACACAAAATCTTTCTATTTGCTCATGAAAATCGATAGAAAACATGACGCGTGGAAAATGTACGGGAATCACAGAACCGCAGGTACGCGCAAAGAAAAGAGAAGGTTGAAGAAAAGAACGAAAAATGCATCTGTCGAAGACGCCATTTGATGATCGACTGTCGATGGCTCGTCAATCGAGAACGCCGTAAGTCGACCAGTTTTGTATTAGGCAAACAGATTCGGAGGGTAGGCTTTCACCGTTTGGTGTGTGGCCTGCGTACGAAGATAAACGCGCCGCTTTTGTGGCCCGCACCCGGGGAATACTCTCTTTCTCTCTCTCTTTCGCGTTTCGTCCATCGGAAAAAGCAGCGCGCGCAATAACATCGCATGCCGGGTAGTAAAAACCACGTGACGCGACGTCCTTGCAGGATCAGGCTAGTAGTGTTTCGTAAAGCTGGAAAATCGTCCCTGCGTTGCCAAAATTACGAACGAGATGCGCCCGTCGGTATATTCGTGAGGGTGTGCGTACACGCAGAGCCGCGCGTGACATTCACCGTGAAGCTTTCATTCGGTCTGTTGCGTTCGATAGTTTGCGTTTTGTTACTAGTAACTGAAGATTAATAAGTGGCTGAATTTCCGATCAACTCTACTCAAATTGCATTTTTATTCATATAACATCATTTTTACTGTTGTTTTTATTATAAATATTAGTATGAGACGTAAATAATTGTTTAAATTGCAAAGTACATTCTTTTCCTCGTGTTTATAAGCTCGTAACAGTATGAAGAGGCGATGCTCCATTGAATGATCGGTTTAGAAGCATGTCAAATCGAAAAAAAATACGAGCGTCACTTTTCAAGATTACCGATCGAACGTCGGTGCAGTGCAGCCGCAGATAACGACCGCTAGTTCAGCGCCACACACGCAGGCGAATGAAACACCAACTCTACGTCTAATCTATGCTCCTGATATCAATTAACGAAACGTTCGTTGAGAACGAAGCATCGACGAAGCTTTTGACGTCGTTTTGACGGATTTTTCAATCCACTCGAGTTCCAATAACATTCACTTTACGACGATATACCGGATGTATATAATTCGAACAGCTTTAAAGCCGCGATTAGTTTTAGTGTGATTGAGAACTTTGGAAGATGAAAAAATAACATTTTCTCGTAGAAAAGCGTCGAGGGAAAAATTGAGTGTTAGAGTCTCCGTGCACCTTCGTTGGATCAACAGTTGGAATTTGCGAATTTTATGGTTTTTTTTTCTCATTTATTGCGTATGATTCGTCGTGTGCAGCGAATATCTTTAATATACTCGGCTTCCAGCATGCTCCCTTAGTAACTGCGCAACTTTCATATTCATAGATGCTGCATATATTTCCATCCCTATTAAAATATACAGCATTGTGCTCCACCAATGACGTGCTCTCGTTCACTCTTACTTTTTTTACTGTTGCTGCTGACGTTCGGTATTCGCTCTCCAGCTTTGCTGTACTTTCTATGAGAGTATAGCCACTGTCGGAGTTTAGCGTGTACATATACACAGTCTGGTGTATTAAAGTCGCACTCTGGGAGTCGTTTTCACCCGACATAACCTCCTGATTCCTTGGAATCATGTATCCATCGGCCATCGCGCCGTACGGCTCATTTGCCTACGTATACAGTAAGAGCGGAGTGTGGAACACGAGTTACGTACACGTAATAATTTCCTGTTCAAATTCGGCGTCGAAAGCAGCATGAAAAAGCCATTATACGACCTCGAGTAAAGACACCTCCAAACTAACCTCCAAAAATAATGGCTCATACACAGAATGAATAATTCGAAATACATCGAAATTACAATAATGCGCATAGGCATCTTTCAAGTATGAACTCGGTGGATAAAAAAGATTGTATACAAATTTTTTCTTTTTCGCTGGAATGCAATATCTGTTTGGGAGCTCCGTCAGCGTTTTTTCTAAAATTTATTTATGTTTGTCGAGTTTTCTTCGATTGAAAATACAAACGATAATATTTTCCGATAGAATCGGATTTTTATTTTGTAAGACACTCTCGTTAAACGTGCCGAAAAAATCGAGCACAGTGCGCATGCCTCTGCTTGTTGCGTTGGTTTTGTCCTACGGGGATTCGTCATCAGGAGCACTCGCGTTCGTCGATATACGTTCGATACACTTTGGCATATGGTATGTATGACAAAGAGGGAGGAAGGAATAAAAAAACGGAGCTATACATTCGAGTCTAGTGTTCGGTTTGACCCGCCGCCCGATATTCCATCACAGAGCTCCACCGGTCAACTGCACTCCTGGCTCTTTGAGATGCGACTGAATGCGACTCGTCTTCCGAATGGCGCTCGTCGAAGCAAAAAAACTTGGAAATCCCGTCTCAAGAAGCGGGATCGTTGATTTCGTATTGAAACCTCCCACAGAACGTGTGCATACCTAAACGATTTTCACATATATGTATACGAAAATCGTATCGAACGAGAGAAGACGCTGTCGCGTCTGGGGAATGTAGTTTTTTCCGCCGGGAGCTTGAAGAAAAAAAAATGGCATGCCCCCTTGGCGAGCCTCTTGGCATAATGGGAGACCATGAACGAACGTTGGTCGACTCGTGGCGCCATTAGTTTCACGTTCTCACCACGAGCAGCGCCAAAATGTAAAATGTACAAATATCCAGAAGGCGACGATTTATAAACACATCATTGATATTTTTCTAAACGAATATATTATAAACATTAAACAAATTTCAGATAGTAATTACGTAATGAACACGTGCGTTTTCGCTTTGATTATTCTGGAACTTTCGGGTGTATGTCGAGATTGGGTGTATGTACAGACGGGAAATAATGATTATACGACGAGACACTGATAAAAGGAACGGTGGAGTTCACTTTCCAGGGGCTTCCACCGATAGAGAGGTCAATCAATGGTGTATTGGCGGGAACCAATAGTGAGAGGGTTTGACGCGGGCGAGTCGTGATGAGCGCGCCTGCGTAACTTTTTCGTAAATGCATTTCATAAGTCGTACTCTATAAGATTTCGACTAATCGCATCGCTCGATTTGGTGGGTCGTGACGTACGAAAGATGTCGCCACTTTCGAGCCGATTATGGCTATGACTATGGAATGTGTATAGATCAGTTACACAAAAGGTTGCTAGGTTATGTGAGGATTCATTTTTTATGATTAGCACGTAATAAATACTCCGACGTTAACCCCAGCCATATTTCGAAGCGTACGATCACTTGTAGTTCGCTTGAAGCCAAAAAGTTGGGTCGATTTTATGATCGGAGGCTCATAACCTATCTTTTCTGGCTTCAAACGGCCCATAAGGTCTACGCTTGTATACTCCATGTTCTCTGATTGCATGTACACCCATAAGTATGTATACTTTCTTATCAATAGTCAATAAAAAACGAGAGAACGTTGGAAACACGACTTAACCTCTCGCGGACCCTCGGTTACGTCTGAAGTGAGTGCTGACGAAAGATCACAGACAGCACCGATGCTATGCACACACATGCACAACTTCAGAGGATACTTCATATTCAGTTACGATTTTTATGCGGCCCTGATGCACGCATGCTCGTTCGCATTCTTTTGCGTAGCTTGAACGTCGACGCAAATCGATACAATAGATGGAAGTTCATTAAAATCTGTATAAAACGAGAATTATCGCGAATAAAACAGAAATTCAAAAACAATTCAAGCCTGAGCATCTTTGTACGATAAATGTACATTAGCAATAAAGTACGTTTACATAAACGACTGGTTATTTTTGTTTAGTCCTATTTTCGTTAAAAGTCCCACGAAGAGATACAAAATATGAACAAGCGCGGGGTAGCGTTTCAAACGAATTATTTTCATTTCTCGATGTGATGAAAATGAGACTCGTGTCGTTTCGAGATCGCAAAACGATATTCAGCGAAACGATTTATTTATTTGCGCAGGTTTAGCGTACGAGGACGCCCTGAGGGACGGCGTGATACTCTGCAAATTGATGAACAAATTGAAGCCCGGTCTCGTCCCAAAGATCAACACTTCCGGTGGCGATTACAAGATGATGGACAATCTCAACCAGTAAGTTTTTCTCGAGCTACTTGAACTATAAGTCATCCAACAGCGTTTTAAATTTCGTTTGGTTTTTTTAATCCACTACGACTGATTGTCGACTTCACTTCCGGTTCAGTAAGCTTTTTTCACTAAGTAAACGATTTATACCTACCCGTGAATTTCTGATAGGTCGAAATTCAACGAAAAAATAATGAGCACAGCAAAATTTCTTGGTTACGTTTACACTTTGCTGCTGCCTTTCTGTTATCTTGATACCCGTGCCAGCTGATTTTGTAAAATGCCTGTGTAACAACTGTTCTGCGTTATTGACGACGAAATTCTTGGTTATTCTCGGGTCTCCTCATCGCGAGTAAAACATTAGGAGAAAAAGTGGCACAGGAGGTATATAGCAGTGAGACAGGGGTAGTGGGGACATCGAAAAAGCGTTCGAGAATCGTGCGTAGATCTTGTATGCTCGTGTTCTCCTGATACTCAGTCGACTTTACGCAATCGACAGTGTTTTGCGTCGAACATCATTGTCGACTTCGACTTATTGACTGGTTCAAGTAAACAAACATTTCCAACGACAATGCCGGCTATGAGCGATCATTGACCTCACCCTGGATATCTTCTCTTGAGATCCGTAGCTTTCCCCCAGCGGATGCGATATTACGGAGTGCGGTGACTTCGCGCCCTTTTTTTAAAAGCCGACGTCTCCTGAGCTCACCTGCTCGCCTGATACAAGTCTACCAATAAAGTCTGAGGTCGGGACCGCTCAATTTTATTTTGTCGTCGTCGTCTTCGAGAAAACGAGAGTCAACGTAGTTGTCGTAGATTCGTCGTTGCTTTTATTTGTACTTACGAGAACGTTCTGGAGGTACAGTCCCAACAAATTCGAAATGGAATGCAAATTTCTGGGACTATGGGATTGCAGAAAAATTTGAAAAAAATAACATACAGAATTATTTACATACAGAAAATCTTAAGAGTCTCGATCAGGGAAAGATTCAATCTGCTTTTAACGCATTGCTGCCATCCTGATGAAATATTTGCACGTGAGGAGGTCGTATACATTTTGTACTTCCAGACGCTTCGTTCCGTCTCCAAAAGTAATTAGCAGATCCGTTTCCTCTCAAAAATGATAATACGGTCAGTAAACATTTAGAAAAATTTGTTTTTTATTGCGGCATAATCTAATTTATTCTGAGGCAGTTTTGTCCCCATAAACGACAGAAAGAAGCAGCATCTTTGCGATCCCGATATTTTTTGGTTGAATTCAGGTGTACACGATTTTTTTTTCTCACCGCAAATTTTGTGGATATTTTCTATTGGTAGATCGAATTTTATGGGAAAACTTCAGAGAGGTCGGACAACGCCTCCTGTCTGAATATTTCTCAAGCTCTCGCACGTAGACGCACTTTGGCGGCGAAGTAAAGGAGGCGCGCGAGGCGCGCGTGTATCGCGTGTTGTCGAGTGCATGCGCGCGAACTTCTTGGATATACTTGTCGTACAATCCGTTTCACTATCTCTCAGCGTGGCGTTATAAAAAAAAAATATTATAATCCGAGTAGTGGGGCGAATGATGCGCAGCGCGGCCACTCCGCATAACTCCCTTTCTACGCGAGTAACATGAAAGTCGAACAAGTGAATTATTCGCCACATGTTGCGGTTGCGAATCCGCTCTCCCACAAACACGCGTATGCATATGCTATAACCTAAAAAAATCGAAGGATCAAGTGTCAAATTTTGTCAAACGGAATAAAAAAAACAACGCCCCCTAAGTTATCGTGGCTGACGATAGCCGTGATTCCCCATTTTTTCGGAAAAACTGTTGAGAGTGAATTGTGAAAAATGTTAATAATAACGCACGACATAAATCTCAATCATAATATCAATAATAATAACGAGATATATATATATATAGTGTATAGTGTTATAATACAATGATATAAGCGTAGGAAACACAAAAAAATATGTATCACGAGTGACTTAATTTTCATTTGAATTCAAACGGAAAGTGACGATTCCGCGCCGGACATCCGACGATGCGATGCTTTTGTTGTTTTATTCCGAGCCGTTGAATAATCATCGATCGGGCCAGTCACGGGGTCACACATGTTAGATAGGTTTGCGATGTTGGTAAGGTGCTCATATGCGGCAGACGCGCTGTTGATCAGGAGGTTATCGGATCGAGAAACGTGAACGAAATTCCTGTGTATTTCCCAGCGTAGCGGTAAAACTCAAAGCCGTGACAATGCGACGACCCCTCTTGCATACTCCTGTTCTCTTGTTTATCGACAACGCGAGACGCGTCATTTCTGTGGAAAAGATACTCTCTCGGCATCAAGGTGTTTATACAATACGACAACGTTTATACGGACGATGGCGTCGCGCGACTTTGCATCGACAACGTCGTCGTCATGTACCGGGCGATGAAGACACGCGAGAGACCACCAGATACGACTAATTACTTCTTTGGCGATAATTAGCGCTCAGACAATAGAAACGCGTCACTAAGTCAAATTCGATGTCAGGCAAACATATCGGCCTAGGAGCTTGCGAATCCGCTGCGTTTAACACCCCTCTTTTGTTTCCGTCGTTGCGAATCTTCCTGTCTCGTGTACCCTTGTCGAGGCTACGATGCCGCCGGGAAATGACAAAACAGGTTATTCCCACGGTCCCTTGAGAATTTTTGTAATCACCCAGCGGCACTTGCGATATCGAAACTTCTACGTACATAACCTCAATTCCTCGTGTAATGTACAAGACACGAACTTTCCATCATCGCGTTGAATCGCGATTTCCTTTCAAAATTTGCAACATTCAGCTTGAATTTTATCATCTCTTAGGATTTCCTGAGAAGATGAATGCTAAAGATTCACGGGAATGCTGATTAATTGATATTAATGATTTTACGACAGATTCTACGTACACGAATGTGACTGATACAATTTCGACATTGACACGTATTTAAATGTGAATTTTCGTTATTTCAGGTTTCAAAAAGCTTGCGTGAAGTATGGCGTCCCGGATGTTGATTTATTTCAGGCTGTAGATCTGATGGAACGGAAGAATATAGCCCAAGTGACGAATACCATTTTCGCCATTGGTCGTACGGTGAGAAAAGCAAAACGAATAGACACGCTTGTGCTGGAAGGTTAATCCCGCATTTTCTAATGATATGAAGTACGATTTTCGCGTTTTCTCATTGCAGACCTACAGACATCCCGAATGGCGCGGACCTTGGTTGGGGCCGAAACCAGCTGAGGAAAACAGACGTGCATTCACCGAGGAACAATTGCGAGCGGGTGAAGGCCTCATTGGTCTTCAAGCTGGTCAAAATAAAGGGGCGACTCAGGCTGGTCAGAACTTTGGTGCAACGAGAAAGATTTTACTCGGAAAATAATCGAATTCAAATGTATTTTTTTCTGAAATTCGTTACACCATTTTTTGTAGGAAATAAATATATAATCGAATGGTACAAATAAATAAATATAATCCAAGGACATTTTGGTAGGACGAAGACAAGAATCTTTGAAACTTTATTTGAATCGAAGCTTTGGTATGGATTTCCCTCAATTTACGTTCGCTTTTTTTAATACCAGATGCAAAAGATGCAATGTATTGTATTAGATGCAATTCCGTAAGCTATAAATATTCACGTAACAATATCGAATTAAAGAAACATTCACAGCCGATATTTCAATGATGATTACATTAAATATACAAATTAATTGCATTGACGAGTGCTAGAAATTTTTTTTGTCTCATCATTGTCACCATTTAACAGCCGATAGTTTCTTATTATTGGCCTATGGAACTTATTTCAGTACCTTAAAAAAAAAGTTTTTTTTTTCAATCGTTACGAAAATCACGCTTCGGAGAGAAGTTCTGAGCATTGCGCGTGGCATTGTGAGGGATATCAGTTTTGTGTGTACGTTCTATCCGCTGGTATTCTGTATCACACTCGGGTGTATTGCCATCGTGTGTTTCATACACGTCGAGTACAGTGGTAAGAAGACTCGTCCGTGACATTGATGAACAGTAGGCGTGAGGTGTACGTACACGCAAGTACACGCATTCCTTGTGCAAGTTCCTACACCGCGGTACAACAGAAGGATCAGGCAATCAGCATCCTTCCGTCAACAGCTGAACTTGATTTGCCATCGAAATATCGTGGTGAGGGACAGAGGGGAGGGAGATTGCAGCAAGAAAAATTTAAATTGTTTATCACAATTGGCAGAGAAAGCGAGAGAGAGAGAGAGAGCAGGCATGAAGAAATGTATCTTTCGTGAAATATTTTCTGATATGAAACAAAACTTGAGAAAAATACTAGATGTCTATATTCAATGATATATTTGCAGTTGGGTTAAATATACAAAAATATTACATATTATATATTTTGTTACACTACCGTATAATTTAAAAGATAATTAAACTTGATTTCATTCATTAGAAAATACGAGTTTTTATTTTTCGAGATGATTCTTTTTCGTATTAATATTTTTTCTCTTCTATTGTTACGCCGCGCATAGACAAGTCTGGTCGGATGAAAAATAAAAATCGATTGCACGCGAACGATGTCACGGGTAACAGCTACTTAGTTCTGTGTGTATACGTATGTATAATGCGTTTGATGGTACGTGAAACAAGTTGATTTCTCGTTACGAGCCCATGAGGTCGAGAGCGGTAGCGGTAACGAGCTTGTGACTTGACGAAGACCGTGTACGGTCGATGACATATGGCTGGCGACCGTGGGGAGGCCAGTTCTTGGGGACCCCCTGAAGTAGGAGAGCATGATTTGACGGGAAGTCACAAGTGGCGAACTCTGGTAGCGTAGATTCTCAACTTCCTTAACATTATGCATGCCTGGTAAAAGGGGAGCGCTGCGGAGTGGCCGCTCCGCGCATCAAAACGCCCCACTATTCAACGGCACCCGCGCTCGCTCGTCTTTCATTAATCTTTAAGGTTATATAATGCCGCGTTTCGATCATTTTGAATTGTGAAATAAAATGAATTATAACGCATGACAAAGTGATTTGTGAGCTCTTTATTTCTAAGATAAATGAAAAGAAAATTACACCGTTGTCCACACACTTTAATTGTGAAAAGTGTATCAAACTTACAGATGCACTTTTTAATCTACATTAATATATCGAGTTAAGCATTACGAGATAAGGAAATGGATTTTTTTTATGCTTCTATATCATTTAGATTCATTGATAAGATATTTTTGTATCTCGTATGGGTCGAGGCAACAAGCTGGAGGAACTCATTTTCCTTTTTTTCTACCGTTTTCACTGCGATATATGCGTTTTGAGAAAAGACCATTTTCTTGACTCCTAATGAACTTGTACCGAGAACGGTGACGACTTGCACTCTCGATGTGAAAGGCTCGCGTATTTAAACGCGCGAACGTTTCTCACGTTTATGTATGCCTACTAGCTGGGAGTTCATTGGTACGTTTCCACTATGCTCCGGTGCTGTAGCACCAAGTTCGAATGAACCTGAGTGACCCACAAACTAGCGCTCTCTGCCCCGCGCGGCACTTCTTCGCACTTTTTGCTTTTTCCATTGTGACTTTCCATAGCTTTATGTTACCCGGATAATTTGTCGACTCTACTTGATCGACAAAAGTGTTTTGCGACGAATGGTTGGAAGCTCTCTGTGCTGCGACTTCAATGTTGGATGATTTCAAGGAAAAGTCGAATTTATATACGAGAATTTTGACGTGGCGCGTTGTATTCCAGAGGGGCACAATTATACCGACGGAAAGATGCGTCGTTAACCAACTACGTGTCATATATTCCGGTTTACAGCCTCGGGAGTTTTGAGTTCCGACCTCGATTACTCTCAGAGCCGAGGAAAGAATGCTGGCAAAAAAAATTCGATACTTTTTGAAAGGCGATCTATTTTTTTTACCACAATGAAGCGAAAGGCTCCTGAATGATAACGCCTAAGAATGTTCGCTAATTACGACGAATAATTTATTGTTGCATTCTTTGTATACACATATCATTACGCAATAATGAATTATTTTGCTATTATTATCATTATTATTACACAACTCGCGGGTAATTTTTATTTTAGTAATTTTCGAAAACAGTAAAAGCGAAATATCGAGAGAAAGAAGACATTTTACGTCTTTTATAACAATCTTACATATCTATCCTATATTTTTCTCTCCAATAATCTAATCTTTTTCTCTGCTGCTGATATACACATACGCAGGTCGTGTTATCTTATTTGAAGAATTCTACTTTACCGGCAGCATCATTTTTTTCCTCGCGTACACATTTCGCCATCTGTGAATGAAATGACGATCCCTGTTCCGAGAATTGTGAATATCTCTCTCTACTCTTCTTAGTACATGATTTTCTTTAAAGCAGCGTACTCCGGAATGTGTACGTTCTAGAACGAATGCATGTACTTTTTGACCAGTGTAAATTATTTCAACGATGTGCATGATTGATGTGCACTTTGTGTCAGTGAACGTCTCACGAATGGATGCCTCCTGAAGTATCGAATCTAAAGTATCACAAAATAAATTTAACCGTGTTTAAAGCACGTTGGTTGCTGCTGCGAAATATACCAAGTTGGAAAACGTCGCGGCTTTATCCAGTGCGAGATGTTTCCGTCTCGGTTGTGTCGGAGTAGAATTTTTCTATTCTCTTCTCCTGCGCTTAGGATATCGGTAAGTGTAAAAATACAACAAATAAAAAAGTGAGCATAACTTTGTAGAGCAAGAGAGCGCAAGGTCAGACAAAATGAATTTAACACATTTAAAGGAATAGTCGAGTACCGCAGGGGAATTATGCGTTTAAAAGTGCGATTTGTGACATATTTTTATTTTGTTATTTTTCGAGTAACTGGTGTATCTTCGAAAATTAGGATTCGATCGATCGAGCGATCGAAAACGATCAATTTTCCCTTAAGAATTTCGACGTAAATGGACAATTTTCAAACAATGCTTTTTCGAGGAAACAAAATCTATTTCATTGTTATTGTTTACTCAAAATGACGTTCTCGAAAGGTGATTCTTAGGGACTTTTATTTCAATGCTTTTTTTAATCGAATCACGTATCGAATGATTTTTTTTTCATATTCAGATTGACCCTACGCCTCTGATCTTTGAGAGAGCGAGAAATCAAAGTGAAACGCAGCCTCCGCGTTTCTAGTGCAATAATAAGCTACCGTAGCTTCCGAATTTGGATTTTAATACTTCTCCGATGAATTAGAGAAAAAATGCCTTCGACTTGCGGCGATCTTCAAGAGGTATCCGGTAAGAACATTTTCACGATGATTCGTGCACTTTGTTGATTTCCTTCCGGTATTCAACAGTCTGGAAATGTTCGATACACTTGAAACAACAGGCTCGTAAATTATCCGTACGACGATGAGAAATAAAAGTTTGTCGACATATTTTAAGAAGAATAATTCTCTCCTTATTTTTATCACAAAATTTTCGTGACTTATTTTTTAAAATGACTACAAGAGTATTTAAAAAATTGTTTTCACGATTCTCATGTATCTTTGGATGAATTCTTCGTCTTTGAAATATTTATTTGAAATATATCCCATTTTTTGCGACTTTTTTTTATATTTATGTCCGCTGCTCGCTATTCGTCCGTTTTCTCGCTCCGTCAGCTTTGGCGGTGCAGCCTCTGTTGGACGGCGTTTCGAGTACCGACAGCGTCGGAACTCACAGCGATGTCTCCGGCAACACGACGATATCGGGTAAGCCTCGAATGGATGTCGCGTGCGTCCTCGATCTTCAACAACCAGAACACCTCGCTCAGAGAAAAAGAGCTCTGGAGGAAGTCAGACAAGCTTGTACTCTGGTCAATTCCAACATGCATCATATCCAAGTAAATAAATAATCGGTGAATAAAATGGTAAACAAGTACGCAACAATGAGAAAACTTTCTCAAAATTTCATTTGCATTTCTCGCAGTTTGAGAAACTCGATTTTGGCGAAACAAACGTTTTGGACACATTTTACAACGCGGACGTTGCAGTCGTCGATTTGAGCATTCAACTCCAGCAGTCCGCATTGTTTTATCACTTGGGAGTGAGAGAAAGCTTCGGAATGAAGGAAAACATCCTGTTGTACAACGACATGGATAACGAAGCTACGATAAGGGTCAAAGTGAGTTTACGGTCGTGGCACACATTTTTTCCTTTGCGCCATTAAAACGCTTGTTGGTTTCTTTTTCTGGGCTAAAAACGTTTTAATTTTACGTCTATTGCAGCTGCAAAACGATCGTTGATACGCTCGTTAATAATCCTGGGCTTCTAGGCTCGCGAAGACAGCGAAGAATTTTCAATAACACAAAATGTATGCTTTTTTTTTTCTAAATATCGATATTCGTATGAGTAATAGTGTGAAAAAAGAGCACTGCACGATAAAACAGTAATCATATTTTTCAATATTTCAGAATACAAGTGTATGAATGTTTTATGTCCTTTTTGATGTGACACATTTCAAGGACATACGTCGATTATATCAATAGCAAATTCACCAAGTTTTATTTGTCAGTGATAATATATACAATAGATAGGTTCATATTTATTAACCATTTTGGCCACATTGGGTTCGAGAATATTACATATCATCGTACGTTTAACATGCACTTTAGCACTTTAGTGCATTGGCATTTCCCCTGTAATAGCGCACTTGCATAGATTTATGTATACAAAATGTATAAACAATTTTTCATTTGAATTACTTGGCCTTGTAACATGTTGCGTAATAATATAATTATTGACAAATACAATTTGCGCGTGTTCTTTTGACGATATCGTTTACATGTGGCCTTGGCCATACATTCTAACTGTCACAGAATTCTTGGAGCTAGCGTCAATTAAATACGTTATTTATAGACACTCTGTGGGTATATGACTTTGCCAATTGGTCGACAATCCGCGCCAAAAGACTCGTATCAATTGTATTCTGTCCGTTACGGGCTCGCTGAAAAAAAAAACAAAATGTCAGATCTTGGACAATTTTATTTCAAAAAAATGATGATAGTTAGCACGCAATGTTTTTTTCGTATAATTATAGAAGAGCGGATTTTTTCAGAGTGGCTGAAATGTCGATTGGAATTGAAAACAAAATTAAGTAGAGTCCGAACTGAAATTCTCCGCGGTCGGTGGGAAATCATTTGTTTCATTTACAATAAAAAAGTTCATGTCGGTGATGAATATTTCTTTGAGTCTTGTTTTTGAAGTATGAGGTATTTCGGTTTTGAGAAATCGAAGAAAAAAAATGGAAAATGATTTAAGAATTTTTTTGATTAACATCTGGAGCAGAAGGGGGATTGATTGCGTAATGGGAGTGACATCATACTTCTTCGTTAACTTCTTTAATAAAAAAAATAGATCGCTCCTTTTAGCTCATGTAGGCAGCCAGTATAACTATTAGTCAGTGACTTTTCAAACATTCTTCGAGGCTGGTCTCTCGTTCAAAGTAATCGTCGATTGTTTCATCATTTTTGCCAATGCGAATCTTGTAAATTGCCCAAAAACTTATCTTTCGCAGTTTCACGTGCAATGAGACCCTCCGCATCGCACGGGAAACAACTTGCATGTGTCACGTGTGTTTGTGTCGTTGTAGTGTTAATTTTTTGTTTCTCAAGATCTGAAAGATCTCGGAAAATTCGTTAGTCTGAAAAGCAAAGGCATTTTGGTGTGACTTTTTGCACGAGTGATTGAATATTTTTATCGAAAAACGAACTGTTTCTTGCTGTTTTCGAATCCCTCCTTCATTCTCCATGATTGTGGTAGCGTAATAATCGTTTGCACTCACGTTTCCATATTTTGTTTCGAAATCATCGTCGAAAATTCTCTGTGGAAAAAATCGTCGATGAAAAATGTGCCTCGTCTAATGTTTTCCTTTTTCTTGGATTTTTTTCCAGTTGTCATGCGGCAGTTACACGTTCGTATCGTATCGCGTGCTGGACTGCGGCTCTTGCGTAGCAACGAGTCTCGTATCTAGTCGCGTTAGCGGCGAAGAAATCGCGGATCCCAAACAACAGTTAACGACGAGAGTCAAAAGATTACTTCAGGATGTCGAAGTACAATCGAAGTGAGTTTTTTCAAAATAATTCTCATCGATCTTTATCATCTTTTTTCTTACGTCTTTCCACACTTTTGAACTTGTCTACAGTTGCAAAAATTCCTTTTCCTTCTTTTAAACTTCAGAGCGCACATGAAGGAAAAATTCTTGGCTGATCTTCGAAAAGCTCGTGAGACGTACTCGGGCGAAGAATTGGCCAAAGTTTTGAACAACATGAGAAAACGCTTGGACGATCCGAATGTTTTGTCGGGCGAAGTTGTACTCAACGTTCTAATTTCGTTTCGAGAAATACAGGTGAGTCGAGCTCGAAGTCAATTGGCAGAATGCGGAAAGACATTTTTTGGAACCGATTCTCAAATTTCTGAGAAGAAAATATCCGAACAGAGGGATTTTCAACGTTTCATTTAAACGTAATTCCTCGATTCAAAGCAACGCAACATTTATCCTTGGAATTATTGAGCGTATTAAATTTGAGCGTTATAATTTTTTAGATTTTGGAAATTCAAATGATTTTTGGTGGAATTTAAGTTGATAATTCGTCGAAATTTCAGGGTTACGACGCGATGGTTCAACTCGTCGATGATTTGAGGACGATTCCGAATCATAAAAATTACATAAACACACCGGCGATTCGTTATTTGTACGGCTTTGCTCTGAGTCGTCGGAATAAAGAAGGCGATCGAGAACGAGCGGTTCGAGTAATCGAGAAAGCGCTCGAGAAGAAAGAAAATCATGTGCCGGATATGCTGTGCCTTTGCGGCAGAATTTACAAGGATCAATTCGTCGAGAGTCGTCATACTGATCACGAGAGTTTGAAAAACGCTATACATTGGTATCGAAAGGGGTTTGAGGTACGAATTTGCTTTTGTACGGGAGCTTGTCGTCGATGGAACTTTCCATGATATCTACCACGAATTGTCGCTCGTTTTTTCCAGGTCCAACCGAACGAATATGCTGGCGTGAACCTCGCTACGTTACTCGTCATAGCCGGAAACGAATTTTCAAAGAGCGAAGAGCTGCAACATATAGGAATGGTATTGAACAATTTGATCGGGAAGAAAGGCAGTTTATCGAGCCTCAAAGATTATTGGGACGTCGCGACCTTTTTCGAAATAAGCGTCCTCGCTGAGGATTATTCCAAGGCTATTCAAGCTGCCGAATGCATGTTCAAGCTAAAACCACCCAATTGGTGAGTAAAAAAAGTCGACGGACCGTGTTACTTTGTTTTACGACAAAATGTAGGGTATCTTTGGAATTATCACTCAACCGCAACAGAGTTATTTAATTACTCGAGAAACTTTTTTTTTTTGAATAATTACTCGCTAAAAATACTTGAACAATTTTTTTTCGTATATAGTTGATTTTTTGGAATTTTTAGAATTACAAAGAAACATTTAATGGGGTATGACAGCATGACCTTGATAATCGATATTTTGTATCACGCGATATGCGGTAAAAATGTTTTTTCGTCAACGAAACAGTTTTAAATTGTGTCGTAAAATGAAGATGGAATTTGTTCATTCGACGATATAAATACAAATTTACATCCGATCACAGATGACGCTATCTTTAGTGCATACAATTGTTGGTAATTCTGGGTTGAAGCAAAGTTTGATTAAATTGTTTCTCAGGTATCTGAAATCGACGATAGGCAATATATCTCTAATCGATAGATTTCGCAAAAAAAATGAAGAAGGTGAGGTGTCGCCGGAGGAGCAAGTGTTTAGTTTTTGGATGGATTATTTCGTCGAGGCCACCAAGACCGAAGTCGGTGATAGTATAAGGTTTCCGGTAAGTTACAAAAAAACGCAATCGAGTTGCATTAATAAGACGAAAAAAAGCAATTCCAAGAGAACAAATCGAGTTAATTTGAAAAAATATATGTTCATTTTCTTGTACTATTCGTGTAACATCACAGACTGCATATTTTTAACATTTCAGTATACACAAACAAAAATCGTTGATAATTTGTCTCTTATATCGCAGCTTCTCGTCCTCGAACCAACGAAAATTTTAATGCCGAGTTACGTTAACGTGAATCTCGGAGCGGAAGAAAAATCCATGCAAATATGGAATTTGTGTCTCGACAGTATGAAAAACAATTGTAAACAAGTACACGACTGGTTGTTCGCCGCCAATATGATAAGAAGCGTCAGCCTCTACAAGCGCGATGAGAGATGTTTGTTTCTCTACGTACACGAAAATTCCGACGATTTTCAAATGTATTTTCCATCGGCACAATGCAGACAGAGATTTTACGATCTCGTTCTGGAAATGACCGCCGATCAGGAAGGAATGGTCACCGATCTTGACGCTTACATGACCGACGATCGCATGAAGGTGAGAGAGAAAAGAGACAGAAACGTGAAAGAAAGTGCTCGTTGAGAATAAAAATTTTCGCGCAATGTCACGAGGGAGAAAATACTTCATCTTCGGAAAGGAAAAATGATCATTTTTGATTCCAGGTCGAGTACGAATTGGACGATCAGAATAAACGTATTATTTTAGGAAAAGGTACGTACGGTGTCGTTTATGCGGCGAGAGATTTGAATACTCAGGTGAGAATAGCCGCGAAGGAAATACGCGAGCGTAATCTCGGTGACGTGCAGCCGTTGCACGAGGAAATCAAATTGCACAGTCAACTTCGGCATAGAAATATCGTGCAGTATTTGGGCTCGGTCAGCGAGGGAGGATTTTTCAAAATATACATGGAACAAGTTCCAGGGGGTAATTTTTCTTTCATGAAAAATGAAAAAACTTTTTGTTTTTTTTTTCAAGAAATGAATTTCAAGTGTGTGAATTTTTTTGTTACTTTCATAACGAAGGCAGCTTATCGGCATTGCTGAGATCAAAATGGGGTCCTCTGAAGGAGAACGAGTCGACG
Organism: Heteropelma amictum; assembly: GCA_959613375.1. NCBI lineage: Eukaryota > Metazoa > Arthropoda > Insecta > Hymenoptera > Ichneumonidae > Heteropelma > Heteropelma amictum. The sequence goes on from OY390723.1 coordinate 18,170,335, forward strand.
ATATCGTATTACACCAAGCAAATCTTGGAGGGACTGAAATATCTTCACGATCAGAAAATCGTTCATCGAGATATCAAAGGTGACGATAAAACCAAATAGCGAGTTTTCTAAAGTCTGTCGAAAATCAATCATGCGATATTTCGTATTTATTGAAAAAGATGGAAATTTCAATGATTTTTGAAATTTTGAAATTTCCTTTTGTCTCAACCAGGTGACAACGTGTTGGTAAATACGTATAGCGGCGTGGTCAAGATTTCTGACTTTGGAATGTCGAAAAGACTGGCCGGTTTGTGTCCGAGTACCGAAACGTTCACTGGAACACTGCAGTACATGGCACCGGAAGTCATCGACAAGGGTCAACGCGGATACGGGGCACCCGTAAGTTTTTTTCACAGCCGATTGCAGCATTCGTCATAATGACGCACGAAGAAATTCCATCGAACACAAAACGATCGATTTTCAACGCAAAATGAGCAAAATCTTTTTCAAATTTATACCGGAGAAGATTCAACGATTTTTTTTTTAATTAAAAAATTCTTACGAAATTCCCGTGGATCTCGGTAGATCCGATATTCTGTGATGGAGCGGTCAGTGTACCTTTTTTCTCGCTTCGCGGATTTGCGAAATCGGAGTCTTTTTGCGTCATAATTTCTATCCCAATTTTGCGTTGTAAATCTTTGTCACGAGATCAGAAAAAAGACGATAAATCCTTGTAGTTTGAATCAGCGCGTGTTTGCAAATTGAATTTTCGGATAGGCTGATATTTGGTCATTGGGGTGCACGATCGTCGAAATGGCAACTGGTAAGCCACCGTTTATAGAGCTTGGGTCTCCGCAAGCTGCTGTATTCAAGGTCGGCTATTACAAAATTCATCCGGAAATTCCATCGGAATTGTCCGATCGAGCAAAAAATTTTATACTCCGTTGCTTCGAGCCGAATCCGGACATCAGAGCAACCGCATCGGAGTTGCTGGAAGATCTGTTCCTCACGGAGTAAGTACTCGAAGCGAATATAAATTTCTATTTCCGTCGATAATTACACAATCGCGATGACGAATATGTCAGCAGAATTATTATCGATCGATCGATCGATATAAAAGAAAATCCTTCATTTCGTTCGATTGATCTTTCATCGACGTCGTCCGCGCTAATTTATACATTAATGTTTAGAAAAAAGAAAAGTTCGAGACTAGCAGCGCCGCCGGATTTCAGTCGAAGTATATCGGTGCCGGCCGACAGAGCTCTCGGAAAATTTGACAAAACTAATAACAATCACATCGTCACATCGGCGACCGCGATGCAAACTTCACAATCCGACGACAGGTAAATTTCACCTCGATCGACCGAAACTGTGATCAAACAAGGGAAAAAAAGGGAAATTCATATTTATCACTGAAAATTTCATTGTTCGGGAGCGGTATATTTGATTTTGAGATTTTTTCATTAGCAATAAAACAGCCGATATATCTTCCTCGACGAAAAATCTTGCCGCACTCTTTTCCGCACGACCGCCAGCTTTCGTTTGCATTTTTATTTGCTGATGCTTGAATCGCCTGGCCCCGAAACCGGATTTGTTCTTTTTTTACACGCTTCATGATTAGCCTATCGTTATTCAGTTGCGACACGGGATTAAAAGAATTTTTGTTTTTTTTTCACGGTTTATGGTTTTACGATATATTTTTCGTACAATGATATTAAATATTGAATATTAACATAGCGTACTACGAAGGTGAATAAAAAATCGTTATTAAAATTGATGTTAATCAGTGTTCATCAGTTATCACCATTCTTTGCGTCGATAATGAAAATTTTATAGCTGTGGGAGAGTAGATTTTGCCGCAATTTTTAATAAATCGATTAAATGCCGTTGCAATCCCGATTAACTCAGCAGTATGCGTATGGAAACATTATGCGAATTTTTTTCAACAAACAATCCATGGAATTTTTCGAGAAAATGAATTTGCCATGCATGTTACGCGTAAAAATGCTTTCGTTCGAAAATCATCGCTGGCAAACGTACTTATTAATTGTATAACGCTTAAAGCGTGGTGTGTAGCGGAGTTATGACGAAATCGAGTCCATTGCGAGAGCGAAGTCCGGCCTATCTTCTGTCACCCATCAGTATGCCTACCGCCTCGTTGTCTTTCAACAGGTACAGTAGTTTAACATTAAAATCATTTACAAGTTGACAGAGTCGAAAAAAGAGAACATCTGGATTTCTCAAATTTTTTTGTTTGTTTTTTCTCAATCGCTGATCACTAAAACATTGGAGCTAGGGGAAAAAGAATGGAGTGTGAGTTTATGTATTTGTCGAGTGTTTTCATCGAATCACAACTCGTCATCGTAACGTAAGGCTTTGATTCCACGCTGCCTCGGTTTGTTGATAGGAAAAATATCGATATAAAATTGTCAAAGAGGGAATAAGCGCTGAAACAGGCCAATTTCGACAAAAGAATCACTCGGAAAACCGGACGCGTTTCCTCCTGCATTTGACGTGAAAAGAAAAATTGCCAGAAAAATTTTGCGAACATATTTTCGCTTGAACAATTTGTGGTCAACTTTTTAGTGTTATTATTGTTTTATGTGCCCTTTCAGGCTGATAATTCAGATATCGAAAATCAAACGTAATTAGGGATGTAATTAAGACAATTATAATTTCCTTCGAGTCGTTGTTATTTTTCGAACGTACAATTGCTTTGAGATTTTAGTCGAAAGTCCGTCTGCAAAAAGCTACAAATGTGCTATTTATGAAAAAAAAAAAACAATGTTTTTATTTTCCGACAGTACGATCGGGAGCACACCATCGATAGAGACGAGCGAATCCGACACTGCAGGAGCTTCAATGACCCGAAGAAGTTCCTCCGGTGGATTATTGTCACCCGAAGTGGAACTGACTGGTAACGAAAAATATAGAATATTACATTTTTTTTGCGACTAAACTGGCGACGGAACTCGCGCACGTATTTCACCGGATTTCATATTACTCCTTTTAACAAAGGGCAAACAGGACAAAAGTCCGGGGAAGAGCAAGAAGGTTTTTATTTGTTGAAGAAAGACAGTCAGCGTCGTATGACACTGACGAGAGTTTTGAGCCAGGACGAGGCCACTATTTGCGAAGTATGGATGCGCAACATACGTCAGGATGTTGGACAAACGGTTCTTCGAATGGTAATTAACTTTCCGATTAAACAATCACACGTTTATTGTCCATTGTCGAAGCAAGAGAAAAAATCATTTATATCCAACGATCTTGCGACATTCCCTCGTGGAATTTGATTTTTTCGCCTGCCGCGCGAACGCGAGAATCGCGAAAAACAAACTTGCTTACGAATAAATTCAGCGAGGAAATTCTCACACGCGCGACATTTGCAGAGTAATTTGGAACTGCTGATGCGAAGCTTGCGAGATTATATTTCCGAGCAGAATCAGGAGGCCATTACGATCGCCATAAGAACGCTCAAAGAGGAATTGGATTTCGATTCGACAGCGATAAATCATTTGCATCTAGCTATTTATCTGTTTCAAACGGCCGTTAATGAGGTTTTGCGATTGCACAGTATAAAGCCTCACTGGATGTTCGCATTGGACAACCTGGTCAGAAATGCTGTACAGGCTGCAATTACCGTACTCTCTCCAGGTGAGTGAGATGATTATTTCGATACAAAATGACAAAAATTAAGAACGAAAGGAAGCGTCGTGAAAACATTACTTTCACATTCGTAATTTGCGCTGTATTTCCATAGAAAAAAACATTCCCTTCGCACCATGGCTTATCGTTTATTCGAATGATTTTATGCAGCGTGAATATTCGAAAAATCTTATACCACGGTACTTATGAATATGAAACTTTGCTGGCGGGACGGATTTTTTTTACGCTCAAAGTTTTATCGAAGATTTCACGCATGTATCATGAGATATTAAACTCTTCGTGTCTTCATGCGTACGCGAGAGATGCGGGCTGCGCGAATAAAGTTGTACCGCCACATGTGCAGATTAAGAATCTTAACGTGTCAACGCTAAAAATATCTCGCGAGAAATGTTCATCACCAACAATAAGGGACCGCCTCGGGAACTCTAGTGGATTCTCAGTAATTCAGGTTGTCTTGTGCGATATTCTCTCTTTCCAGTGACAATATCATCGAGGAACCTTTGTTGTTCGACGTGATGGAAAATAAATGCCCTGAAATTTGTTTCGAACAGAGTTTTTCGATTTTTTTCTTATGATAGCAGAATTGGGAAGGCACAAAGTCTTTGCGTTCAAAGATGCCTTGTAGTTTATTGAATAAAATTGTTGCGAAAATACGAGCATCGTGAAGGGAACTCGGTGGATTCTCAGTAATTCAGGTTGTCTTGTGCGATATTCTCTCTTTCCAGTGACAATATCATCGAGGAATCTTTGTTGTTCGACGTGATGGAAAATAAATGCCCTGAAATTTGTTTCGAACAGAGTTTTTCGATTTTTTTCTTATGATAGCAGAATTGGGAAGGCACAAAGTCTTTGCGTTCAAAGATGCCTTGTAGTTTATTGAATAAAATTGTTGCAAAAATACGAGCATCGTGAAGCGAAAAGAAAATAAGCGAGGAAAGCGATGATTATTGGATCGCGATGTAAATGTACGAGTGAGTAATTGGGAGGATTTTTCATGGATAAATGAAATTTGTCGTTTCGACGATGTTGCAGAACTCGGCGCAAATTTACTCGGCCAAGAGAGAGCTCAGACCGTCGGCGACGGGCCGGAGGAAGGATCAACATCCGGTGTATCGACCGTCAATTCTGTAAAGTCACAAAAAACGGTTGATTCGATTGATAATAAATACTGGAGGGAATACAGAGATCAAATGGGTGTTTTAAAGGTCGAAAACATGAGATTGCTGCAGGAACTTTTGGATTGTCAAAAGTCTTATCAGACGATGTTGCAGCAAGCTCTCGAAGAGCAAAAGACACAAATTGGGAATTTGACGCAACTTTGCGAGAGCATAAATCGAAGATTTACGAGACAAGAATCGGGGTGAGACGAGTAAAGAATTGCGAGACAAAAAAAAACGTATTTCTTTTTTCATTTTTCATTAAATTGATTCACGGTGATTTTGAATGTACATTTTCACAGATATCATTCGTCCATTCACGACCCTAATGCAACGTCACCTCAGCCACCGCTTGTGCCGCAAATAAGCGTAACCGATCACAATACGATGACGAATAGGGATTATAGACTCGTCGAATGGCTCGAAGGCCTCGGAGTAGACGAAACTTCGATCGAGAGAGTGAGTTAAGAATTTTTTCCTTATCCACTACTTTTCTGTCTTTTTTTTCCCACACCAATTTACCATCACCGTAACACGATTATTTGAGAATTTCGATTTCTGAAAACTACGTTAAAAAAGATCGAATTAAAAAGAAGAAACTGACGTAAAAAATTGATCCATCATTTTCCCTTCTCCCTGCAATAACACGTCTCGTAAATCGTCGTAATTTTTCTAACAGTTCGTATACGAGGAATACACCCTAGAGGACGTACTGTTTCATGTGTCTCGTGATGATTTGCGAAGGCTCAATTTACGGTGAGAATAATATTCCACTATGATTACTTAAATTATTACTAAGAGTAAGAGAAAGCGAAATTTGCGAAATGTGCGGCGCTTGAGAGCAAAATCATCGCAACCATAATGACGGTAAATTGACAGATTGATCAGATAATAAAAAAATCGATAATAACCTTGTTATTAAAATTCAATATTAATGATTCGATTTAATTGTTCAAAAAAATATCCTCAATTGCAATTAATCATCATTTTTCTCAATACTTTTTCCAATAAAACCGATTATTCCAATTTGTAATTAAACATCGTTTCACTTCATTGAGTAATAAAATTGAAAAGTTTTTCTTTAATAATCAATCAACCACAATGCTTTGCAGCGAGTAATTGTCGTTCTTAATTTTCGATATATTCGAAAAATGCGTTTAAAAATTTTTCTTTTCATTTTCCATGGTTTATCACAGCGGCGGAGTGGAACTCAGGATATGGATGGCCGTAACTCTCCATCGGAAAGACAATGATTTGTGATCCAAGTCCCACGGTGTATGATTTTGTACAGTATCTGAAATTCTAGGGTATTACACCTTCTTACTAAATAACATCCGGAAAGGAATGATTTACAAAAAATGGCTTTGTTTCTCATGCGGTTAAAAAATTCGGCGATGACCGAGTACGTTTTTTTTTTTTTCGTTTTACGTACTCGTTGACACATCGATTGCACACATTTTTCTCCGACAAAGATGACGCCAGAGCTTTTTTTTCTGTCATAACATTTTCATTTCTCCAGTGCCTTAAAAATGTTAACGGGTATATATAAATATTATATACGTATATTACACGTGTGTGTGTGTGTGCATACGGCCATTTTGCTTCCATAAAGTCGTGATTATTATCGTCGAGGTATTTTTGAGTATAACACAAAATTACGAAAACAAAAATGATGAGATACACGTGCGTAGTATGAATTTCGTTCGGATAATCATTGTTATCATCACTCTCATTATCGTTATTATCAATGGTGCGAAAAGCTAAATTGCCGAACGAAGTAGTATCAACAAATCGAAGAAGAATAGCGAGTCTTCCCACTGCTTTCTTACTGCGGGTATTCATGAAGGCGAATAGTGTACATATAAAAAAACGGTTTTTTTCGTTAAAGAAATAAAACGAAAATTACAATGTTGAAATTGTCGAATATTCATTCACACGTTCCCATAACTTTTTCACGTTTTGGCGATAGGAATGTGAAATAAATTTCGCCGATGGGGAATGAAAAGCTGTGAGCTGTGATTGACCACATGTCGATTTACTCAATTAAAATTGTGAATAAGGATTTTTCTCTTTTCTCGCCGTATGATGGCTTGTGTACGTGATGGTTTTACTTGCTGTTTTATTATCGTCTGGTTCGCTGATAAGCCTCGCATATAGAGCGGTTCCGTACAAAAGGCTCCATTGATATGGATGAAGCGTTTTTGTACCGGCGTTCGGACGCGGCGTTTCACAAAGACCGAGCGAGAGAATCAGAGGAAATAAGGAACGGTGATAAGCGGTGCAGATACGGTACTCGTCGATCTTCCATCCAAAAACTCTCGAATTTCACGATCGATTTTTATACGATCGGTTTGCTTTCCTTCGTTTTCTTCTTCGAACCCTCGAAAAAATCGTGATTGAAGCTTCTCCTTTGTTCGCCTCCCCGTATCGCGGAACGATGAGGTTCCCTTGAGGGCAACGGCTTCTTCCTGATCAAAAGTCATGGCGGTTAATTCTCTGGGACTGTACATATAGTATGTTCAATAATCACACAAAAAATAATAATAATAATAATTAATAAATAATAAATGTATGAAATCAAATGTGACAAATATAAATATAATTCTTCTAATAAAAAGTTGATAGGGTCCGGAAGTTAATCGTTAATCAGGAAAATATCGCGCGATTGGTCGGTGAAAAAAGAATGAATTTCGTGGCGAAATTACGTTTGCTTTCAGATGCCCGCGTATGTTTCGTTTTTTCGTGAATTTAACTGTTTTTTTGCGTTTTCTTACTGCAATTTCGAGTTTTTGCGAAAAAGACGATGAGTTTCGTAATCAGCGGTAAATTTTCGGTCGGATAAGCGCTTGGAAGATTGAAAATTTGTGAAAAAAGATTTTCACTTATTTTTCGCCACTTTTCTAGAAATCTCGAAAAGTCGAAACTTTAAATGGTCATAACTACGTTTCTATTTGTGGTATATACATTTATCGGGGGTGTTTTGGAAAGCCCTCGAGTAGACTTAAAAAATGGTAAAAGTTAAATGTCGATAGCTAAATTGCTTCACCCTCAAAATCGATGTTGAAAATTCGCGAAAAAAACGCAAAGGGGTATGTATGGGAAAATTGGCAAAAATCGATGGTCCTACTTTATAAATCTGTAAAAAATAAAAAAATCAAGATATCAACATGAACCAAACGGTATTTTGAAGCCCCAACAATTACGAAGAGAATAAGCACAAGTTGGGGTATCTATCTCAAGCGAAAAGAAAACGGCAAACATTTTAGTGAACCAATTCAATCCAGCAAAATATAGCGAAAAATGTTGGATATCCAAAATGATTTCCAATCATCTATATCGATGTGTTTCTGATTACGAAAAACATCGGTATTTCATCGAAAACGCAATATTTCGGTTATTATTATTATTATTTCATTATTTCATATCCTTCTAATAAAAACTTGATGAGGAGATCCTTCTAATAAAAACTTGATGAGGAGATATAAATCGAAATGATCGAAATATCGAAATATCGCATGCTTTGTTGTCGTTTTATTCGTTTCGTGATTGGTCAGTGATGAGCGTACCCGCGAAATTCATGCGAGGCTGTATTCGCGCGGTTTTTTATGCTGTTTTTGTCAGTTGTCGACTTGTGACATTAATTGCGGTTAGCAAAGGTTATAGTTCTACGATAATTGATTCCGTGAAAAAGAAATCATGCATATCAAGTAAGTAATCGTTTCACAGTTCAATTTATATTGTACTGAGGGAAAATGAGAGATAGTCCGGGAGAATGAAAGTGAATTAACTAAACTAGCATTTCTTGCACATTTTTTCAAGCGAAAATTTTTCTCTCTTGCACATTAATGTTTTATAAAATTTACAAGAAATGACTCTTCGATCGGACGATCTCGCGAGAAGCGCTTTCCTTCGAAGTAGTGGCAGATGAAAAGAACGATCGACAACTCTATCAAAATTTAACCACGCGCAGAGGAAGCGACTCTAAGCAAGTTGCTTCATTTCCGGTTTTCGGAAATTTTGTTTCAGATTTTTGCACAGATTCTGGTCCAGCGTTCGATCGGCGGATGAGAGGAACGATCGACAACTCCATGAAAATTAAACCACGTGCAGAGGAAGCGACTCTGAGCAATTTGCTTCTATTCCGGTTTTCGGAAATTTAGTTTCAGAATTTTGTTAGCGCAGCTTCCGGTCCAGCGTGAGATCGGCGACCGAGAGGAACGATCGACAACTCCATGAAAATTAAACCACGCGCAGAGGAAGCGACTCTGAGCAATTTGCATCTATTCCGGTTTTCGGAAAATTAGTTTCAGAATTTTCGTGGCGCAGCTTCCGGTCCAGCGTGAGATCGGCGACCGAGAGGAACGATCGACAACTCCATGAAAATTAAACCACGCGCAGAGGAAGCGACTCTGAGCAATTTGCATCTATTCCGGTTTTCGGAAAATTAGTTTCAGAATTTTCGTGGCGCAGCTTCCGGTCCAGCGTGAGATAGGCGAACGAGAGGAACGATCGACAACTCGATGAAAATTTAACCACGCGCAGAGGAAGCGACTCTGAGCAATTTGCATCTATTCCGGTTTTCGGAAAATTAGTTTCAGAATATTCGTGGCGCAGCTTCCGGTCCAGCGTGAGATAGGTGAACGAGAGGAACGATCGACAACTCCATGAAAATTAAACCACGCGCGGAGGAGGCGACTCTGAGCAATTTGCTTCATTTCCGGTTTTCGGAAATTTAGTTTCAGATTTTTCAGCACAACTTCCGGTCCAGCGTTCGATCGGCGGATGAGAGGAACGATCGACAACTCCATGAAAATCTATGAAGATTATTTATGATTTATTAATCATTATTATTTGTACTTCATTTGTGAATCTAAAAATTTCCTGCTTTTCACCATTTGCTACTTATGCCGAATTATAATGTGTTCTGTAGGGGTCTATACTTAATTCAAGATGCAGCGCTGCAGCGCGAAAATGCAGCCGGTCGCGCGCGTGAGCGCGCGTCTCTAATCCCTAGTGTATTATATAATATAACAAGAGACGCGCGCTCACGCGCGCGACCGGCTGCGTTTTCGCGCTACGGCGCTCCGTCTTGAATTAAGTGTAGACCCCTAGAGAACACATTATAATTCGGCATAAGTAGCAAATTGTGGAAAGCAAGGAATTTAAAAAAAAACTGAACAAAAATTTCCGAAAACCGGACATGGAGCAACTTGTTTAGAGTTGTTTCCTCTATGCGTGGTTCAATTTTGATGGAGTTGTCGATCGTTCTTTTCATCTGCCACTACTCTCGAGTACTACAGCGTTGAGCGTTAGTACTGCGCCTGCGAGACTGTTTACCCGCCCGACATTGCTGTAGAGCGGAAAGATAGCCTCTCCGGGCCAGCGTCGAGCGGTAGTACTGCGCCTGCGAGACTGTTTACCCGCCTGACATTGCTGTAGAGCGGAAAGATATCCTCTCCGGGCCAGCGTCGAGCGGTAGTATTGCGCCTGCGAGACTGTTTACCCGCCCGACATTACTGTAGAACAAAAATTTCCGGAAACCGGACATGAAGCATCTTGTTTAGAGTTGTTTCCTCTATGCGTGGTTAAATTTTGATGGAGTTGTCGATCGTTCTTTTTATCTGCCACTACTTTGAAGGAAAACGCTTCTCGCGAGATCGTCTGATCGAAGAATCATTTCTTGTAAATTTTATAAAACATTAATGTGCAAGGGAGAAAGAAGGGAGAAAAATGTTCGCTTGAAAAAATGTGCAAGAGAAGCTAGTTTAGTTTATTCACTCTCCTTCTCCCGGACTATCTCTCATTTTCTCTCAGTACAATATAAATTCAATTGTGAAATATAGTACTCTTACTTACTCGATATGGATGATTCCTTTTTCACAGAATAAATTATCGTAGAACTATAACCTTTGCTAACCGCGATTAACGTTACGAGTCGACAACTGGCCAAAACAGCATAAAAAACCGCGCGAATACAGTCTCGCACGAATTTCGCCGCTACGCTCATCACAGACCAATCACGAAACGAATAAAACGACAACAAAGCATGCGATATTTCGATAATTTCGATCTATATCTCCTCATCAACTTTTTATTAGAAGGATATGATATATATATATGTATGCAAATAATATATTATTATACAATAATTCATTATTACCATTATTATTGTTACCCACGTAGTACAAGGTTAATGCGATCCTTAAAAAAAGATTGATCTCCAGTACGCAGATCGGTTTTGAGGGTGAAAAGTTTGTATTGACCAGCACACATATATACGCGATTTCTCCAAGTGCCGAAACGAAAATCCATTATATTAAGAAATCCCATAGACGCGTGACTCGGGCTGCAAAACTTCAAAGTTGTGGGATCACCCGCTGTACCCAACTCGTATTAGATTTAAGGACATTAGTCGAGGGATCATCGTCGGGTCTCTTTTTTTTATCCTTCATTTTTTTTCTCTCTTTGAAAAAACTCTCCTACCCATAAAACATAGCGAAAAGCACGTTGAGCAAAAAATTGTATACCCGTTATTATTATAACGCCAAAACAGTCTATATTATACCGCAAATTTGAGTATTATTCGCATTTCATTTTTTCCTTCAGACTTCTGTCTGGAGTCATCGGGTTTATCTTTTCGCAACACGCCGAAAAAGTATTTTTCAGTGTGTTCCCAGTGAAATAACATTTTCAACCCCTCATCTTCAACCCTTTATCGAAATTCATAATCTGCGGGCACGAGAAATTCTCTATTGGCATAATCCGTCTCGATGGCGAAACGAATATTTCGATATTTTCATAAATTTCGCGTAAATTGTCGAATTTAAGATATTTTTTTTACAGGATCGAGCAAATTCCTACTTGGTGGAGATACTTTTTTCAGTTGCGATGGCTACATTTCGCATATTGCTTTTGCACCGGAGTATCGATTTTTTTTCCTTTCACATCGTTTTTGAATAATTTCGATTTTTCGAAAGATGTGTACAATTTTCGAAAAATATCACACATCTCGATCTTTTCATTAACCAAGTACATTTACGAAAATTCAATACTTCAATGTTGTACGTTCAAGTAAGTAAAAATTTACATCGTTCAATCTTTGTGATAATAATATGAAGAATAATAATTCACCATGCGGATGAAAACACCGTATACTCCCCAGTCAATTATTTCCGGTTTAAAATCCCTGAAATTTGTTGGTCGAAAGCAGTCGAAGGGTGCTGCGTAGCCTCGTGGTAAAGGCAAGACACTCGAAGCCCTTTTCCTCGAGTCTTAAACTTTTTCTTTGTATTTTTTAGTCCATACATATTTCAAGCTCGTCTTTTAATGGTTAAAAATTTTCCTCGTCCTTTCAAACCCTTCGTTTCCACTCTTTTGAATAAAGAGTGATAATGCAGGGAATTATTAAAAAAAACCGAGATCTCTTGGGGAAATAATAAATTGCGGATTTTATTTAACAAAATGAGCACCCTAAGAAGGTATGCAATCGAAAGCATTTCGAAATGAAATTATAATCGACCAGAGTCTTACGAAATTCACTGTGGAAACCCACTTGGAGAAATATAATGGGACTTTGGAACACTCTTGATAACTCGAGGACTCGTTCGAGGTACAAAACAATTTTTGGAGATGAAATTTCGGCCTCTCGAATTTTTTTTCAAATGTTGAATGAGATAAAATGCGACGGAGGAAGGTCCTTTCAAAATGTTATAAAAATACAAACGTGAATGTTATCAGGACTGAATGTACTTTGAATGTAAATTCAAAACTTTTGAGCTTACTAATACTCTCAATCGACAGAATTTAAAATATATTATTTTTTCTCTTCGATATGAAATTTTTTTCGCTCCTTGGCGCTTTAAAATGAGATTCTCTTTTTCTGAATAATTAATTTGAAGCAAAGTCCCATTTAGGCAAAACTCGTCACCAAATTTCGGCAAACAGAATTGATATCGTGGAAAAAATACTCCAAAATGCGATTTTCCTCGTCCCAGAAGCCTTCTCTTTGGCCATTTTGTCGAAAGTTCTTTTTAATTGCGTTTAATTAAATAATAATAATGTTATTTTTCCTGCAATTTCACAGACAGGACATCCTTAATACGGATAACGTAAAATTGAATCATTCATCGTGGAATCTCATTATTCAAGGAGGAATTAATAGTGACTGTAGAAATATGTCTGGTACGCCAGGACAGATGTTTCTAATAAATATTCATACAAGATCTTCCTGCTCTTCGCGATTCTGACAGCCGAAATAAAGAGGATGTTTGAGGGAAAAATGTTTCATTTTGCGTTATAATTTCAAATATTCGTTCACTCCTTAAATTGCATTTAAAATTTATGCGCCAGGGGAATTGGTCGAAATAATTCAATCGCATCTAACAGAAAATTTCGAACACGTCTACCCAGATGTAAGAATCAGTACCGGAATATTACTTTTATCAAATGCAAACAATTTTCAAATCCAAAAATTAAACTTTTTCGGTACTTCTCCAAATTTCGTGGGCATTTTTTCAGAGTTACGAGTAATTTGGACACACGAGCACGCAGAGTGACTTCGAAAATAACGTAAAGTCGAGTGTGGAGAGAAACTGCAGATTTGTTTTTGAAAAATGTGTTTATGACGATTGTATCGATTAGGAAATTCGGTATTTACCTTTTGACTGAAAAAAAAAGAAAAAATTGAAGCAGCCATGCTGTTTGGAGTCTGTATACAGAGTCAAGAACTTCTTGTCTCTTATGTACATCTTTTCGAATCAATGAACACGAAAACCGTAATGCTCTGGAAACCTCTCTCGTTTACCTCGAGATTCTGTCGCTAAAGTTTGATTAAAGCGTTTCTCCTTGCCTGATTCAGGACATCCCTCGTAGTCTAGCTTCTCTCCTTTTCATGGCAAACAGACGCTAATGAATTACTTAACGTTGCTGACTCTGGTATGCGCTAGAATCGTGCATAATAAAAAAGTCGCGTTTTCGCGTGACAGCAAAGATTTCGTTGTATCCAAAATTATGTAAATAACAATATAACGTTTATTATACGCAACGAAACCTTTGCATACCCCTTTTTTTATTTTATTCAAGAATATTTTCATTACAGAGTAAAATATTGAAAGTATACTCTCTACGTCTCTTGGGCGTAAAACATTTTTTATGGTGGATCGTTACTTTTCGATGATTTTATTATTTCACGAAATAAGATCATTCGCTAATTTTTTTGTACATTCGATTTCTTAGTTGGAAGAAAATAGGCGGGTGACGAAAATCTTGGAATCTTAATTAACCACAATGTTGGTAATTTTTTTTTTCCAAAATTGAACCTCGGTGTCGACTGAGGAGTAAATTATCATCGAATTCAAACGGAATGCCCCATAGAGTACGTATATGTAAACCAGTACGAGAGAACGTTGTTTTTTTTCGAAAAGCTCTTGGAATGTTTTGCTGATAGAGCTATTCCGTCCTGATGTATTATCCGAGAGAAGGGTCTTGTGTACCAAGAGTTCGAAGGGATCATAGCTATCAAAGGGTTAGTTCGTGCTGAAAAGAGGGGTTGGTGGATAGTAAAAAAGCGTAATTTTTACTTTACCGTTACGATCAAATTAAGCAAGTCACTTTATCCTCCTAGCTTCGGATCAATAACACGTCTTTCACAATTTGCTACCAAAAATGATATTTTTCCAAATTTTTCACACGCTTCAACCCCTGTTGAGAAATCGATGTGATATTACTGGTAACGTGATCATTAATCATCATTCAGCTCGTTAATTCAACTCGATTAAAAAAATGTTGAACAGAAATAAATTATGAATTCAAGGTAGAAAATTTTCTTAAAAACCGGACCTCATTTGCGTAAATCACTTTTATACGCGAGCTCGTTTCTCTGTGCTTTTCCTTCATATACCAGCGAGATGATGTGCACTCAAGTGGCGCCTCGACACAGTTCTCCATCGTTAGTCCGCCACCTGCTACCTCGTAACACCTGGGAACGACAATTAACACCTCGACTAATCACGAAGGAAAAACGATATTTTGAGGTAAGTGTTTAAATAAAAAAACACACACATTGTGACGAAATTCGCAAAACGTCGACACATCCTCAAGAATTACAATTCCAACGACGTTGCATAGCAAAATTAATTCGCGGTTATTCGCGTCGAAAAATCTTTCGTGAGATCATGAAAAAGAGATGAGTATATATTCTACGATCGTTGTTTCTCGGCGAATGCAAGCAAAATACAAGTAAAACTGAGAAACACGAAAAGGAAATTCCCTCGGGACAATATTCGCAGAGTCATTTTTTTTTCTTTCAGCGAAACTCTTTGGTATTTATTATTTGAAAGTACACAGTCGAAAACTTTGTCTCGCTACTTTGAGAGAAGCCAGAGATTTATTCTCACTGGTGTATCCGAGATTTTCCGCCAAACGTTGTTTCGCTCGTGAGGGAATGACAGTTGCCGGTTGTTTTCTGTGTACATTTACATGCACACACGTACTAGACGTGTATATAACGTGGGTGTTGGAAACTCTTTCACAAGGGTGCGAGAAGATTCCAGTTAACGCTGAGAGGTGCAACAACCGTTGCTAGGTGGTGTTTTGCCCCCGGGAAACCGCACCCTCTAATCCATAATGGGCCTCGAAGTCTAGCCAAAGCTCGTGTTATATATCGTTCAAAATGTCTTTGTATTTATGACGGAGCTTTGCTCTAAACTTCGCACGAACCAAGACATATCAAATTTTTTTTCCTTCAGCCAGCTTCGATGATATGCTCCGAGAGTCACAAAAAATACGAATTCGCATTCTCGCGTATCCATCGAAGAGTAAAAAAAGAATGACATATAGGGAGAGATACTCGCGAAGGATGCGAAGAATGGGAGAAGGGTGGAGGGTTGAAACACGAGGGAAAATCATGAGGCATCACTTGAGAAAAATGATGTATGCCGTGGAGACTAAAAAAGTTTGACAAGACAAAAGAGAGTTAATGTGAAAGGAAAGAGCAAGAAAACGAGAGAGCAAAGATGATGGAGATCATGCGTTCGGCAATAGAGCTTTTTCTGCGTCGCATAATAACAAAATAAAACAATAAGAACAACCTATAATACGATTATAATTGTTTATTCTTATTTTTAATATCGCCAAACGTCGAAAGTGCGGCAGAATGGGAGTTAGGAGACTTTCTAGTAGAAGAATACAGCGTTGGTCAGACGACCAGTGTACCGTTGAGGATATGTAAATCGTAAAAAAATACAACTATTTTTCATACGTCATCTTTGAAGACAGAATCAATGGTTTAATTCTCGCTTTTAATTGCATCCAACTTTGTAGATAACATTTTTTTTTTCAATGAGTTTGAAAAGAGGTTGCTAAATACGAAGATGTATTGACGTACGAATAGAGTTGTCAGGAAATAGTTTCTGGCTGGTAGCTGTCTTCTTTTTTGACAATTTCACTACGTTATTGACTTTTCCTTCGTCGGGTATCAATCAAAACGCCATTGACACTCGTCGTACTCTTTTTCCCCGTCCCATTCCACGCCTGTTCCTCGACAAATACAGAGGGACTTTTCGCTCGTTTGCAGTTACGCACAGAATCTCTTTTTTCTCTTCTCCCTGCCTCTCGTTACGCACCTTTATCTTTCTTGCTCTCGCTGTCACTCGGCACCACGACGTGTCTCTCCCTGCGAGTTTTCGCCTGAAGCTTTTCTCGTTCTCTCTCACTCACTCTTTCTCTCTCTGGATCGTCCCTTCATTGATATCGGGGAGAAAGTCCCTTGTATACTTTTGGAACATTTAATCTCGCTTCGATGTTTCCTCCTCGATGTAAATATGTATCGTGTATTTCGTGTTGGTATACCTGGTATATTAAAATATTTACCGGGATCAAAGCTCCCTCGCGAGAGTCAGGAGCATGCTTACAATTAAATAAGAGCGCAATAACGTCAAAATTCTATATCTCGTACATACAAATTGTGTCGCGGATATTAAGGGGTTGAAATGTTTATCTCTCTTTTTTTGACGGGTTCTTTCGAGGAAAATCAATGAATTTTTGGAAACTAATGGAACTTGAATTTATTTTTTCACAGCATCTGTAAAAGCTTAAATGTATAATCTTACACATGTTCTTAAATCTGCTGTCAAAGATCAATAAAATTGTTTGAGTAAACAATTCAGCACGTACGAAGTCTACGGAATTATGTGAAAAATGTTGACCTTTCGAAATTTCGGATTTTCGTATACGTTTCAGGAAAAAAATTTTTACATTTGTATTGCGCTTTCGAGTAGTCATTTTGGCATGGAATTCCTCGTGTGCATATATGAGAGTAAAAATGATGGCGCAGAGAAAACCGGAATGCAATGTCAGCATACCGTCGAGATCCTTGTCGTGCTTTTTATCCTGTCTTCATTTCTTCCGCACCTTGCCATTTTTTCTGCTGATAGAATCCAAAGCGTAGCACGGCAAAAATAGTCGCGATGCATAAGGAATCGCCTAGATACGAAATTCGCGTGTCTGCGAAAGAGTAGAGAGAATAATCCGAGGGAGAATCAAGCTGCGTCGTGGAGAAAACCGGAATAGGGGTTTTTTTTTCGAGGGAAACGAATGAAAGACAGGAACAGAGAAGAGATGAGAGACAAAACGATCTGAGATAATATCTGAATATTGAAGGCACTAAGCGAGGCCTGTCGCGGTCGTAAACCAGTCTGATATGAATGCAGATTGCTCAATTTTCCATGATGCACATATATATTCGCAGCAAACCAACGAAAGGCCATTTCTTTTCTTTTTTATAAATCTTTTATTACTCGCCGCGGTGCTTATCGGATTTTAGGCTCGGTTGTACAGCGACGTTTTTTTTTTCATTGTTAAACCTGTTGTGCATCGAACCTTTCCTCACAACTGGAGCTTTTTTTTCCTATCCTTTCGGTTCTTATCCCAAATTGCCTCGCTCAAGCTCGCGATACCACGTTGTTCAATATTATACGGTGTATATTCACATGGATTTATTGTCCTATACATCACGAAATTTATCATTATTATTATACACATTTTATACGCTCCCGGCACAGACTCAGATGGCGCAGGATCTTAGAAATAAGAAGAGAGAGAGAGGCGATGTTACAGCGAGACTGGATATCGACGAAAAAAAAGCTTCAGCTTTGGCACTTTTTTGCTTATTTTCTTTTCCGATGATCCCGCGGAGAACCGAGCGGGATAGCGAGGAGACACGTGACGATAAAATGACAAAATTACGAGTGATACCTGCACGAAATATTTTCGGATCCTTCGAGGCCAGATACCGCCATCGAACTGTGGAAAAAAAATGTATCGGATTTGGGCAGTCACATTTCTCATTTGAAAAATGCTTTTTTCTCATCCTGTCGTGATTTTTTTACGGAAATTTGCATTGTTAATCGAGGCAATTTTCGTCGTGATGCGTTATAGAGTTTTTGCACAAGGTTTCGCGTTCAATCAATCATTCAGTTTTTATATCGTATTTCCAACTAGCAACGCGGTCTGATAATTCATTAGATATGATGGATTATTGATTGGATAAATCACGAGAATATTGATAATTTTTCATAATTATTTATAAAATTTGTAATACTCGTCGCTCGACCATTTATTTCGATGAACAATTCTCAACGACGTTATTAAATTTTGTTGTTTGTTTCCACAAGGATAATTCTCGTGAATCCACAATGACAGACACGGAAAGCAGCATCAGCGGAAGCGACGCGAGTCTCGAGCTCGACGAAGCTGTGCTTGGGGAGCAGATTGTTAGCGAGACAATCGCGATACCCCAGGCCCCTCAGACGAATCAGAACGACGAGAAACTCGAGGAATTTTCAATGCTTCTAAAATCGATGATGGAGTCGCGTAACCCCTCGGAGGAGGATGGCGAAGACGATCAGGAGGAGGAGGAAGACGTTGAGGGTATTATGAAGGGTACGAGAAGTATTTGTTAATTCTTACGGCATCGTTATTTAAGATTTAAACTCTCATCCCGGTCCATAACTTTGCGGAATTACGAAACGACATTGAAAAACACGGCGTAAAATGTAAAAAAGCTACCCTCTTTCGTAACATCCCTTTGAAGTACCTCGAAGAATTCATCGATAATTAGATTTTTCCTGAATTTTTTTTTATTCTTCGACGTAATTATCGGAAACACGTTCAGCGACTGTGGTGAGCGATTTTTCCAAATTTCGCGCGATCTTCCACCGCAGCTTGAAACATATTTTCCACTACTGTCCTCCGTGCATTCCATATGTACTCAAAAATAAATTCAGCACGTGGATAACACCGATTTAACTTCGTGGGACAAAGTACCGTCGGAGGAAATTTCCTGACGCGCTCAAACTGTTCCGCGCGTTTGCTCCGCTAAAAATCTTCAAGCGAAATTCTCGCAAGGTTGAAGCTGAAGCGTCTCCCGTAAATTCCTGAGAGAACCGAAACTAGAATATTTCTGTATCCAACGGCCACGCAGAGAGGAATCATCCAGCACGACCGAAAATGGACTTTCTATCTCTCTTTCGTCGGCGAGCTTCCAAATTAAACTCATAAAACGTCCCGAAACCGCACTACACCGGCGACCATTTGACTTCACATACGCGAGAATGAAGCATTTTCGCAAATATATACACACTTGTATGTGTATACCGACTGTGTAACCTCTTGAACGCCAGTCGTGTTTGGTTTACGCGAGTTTCGGTGCGAGCATCAAGTTAAAAGGGCCAGGATTCCGTAGACGAGATACGGACGAGCGTTATAACCCGTGTGGTGAATGTCACCAGTAGGTGGTGCCATAATTAGAATCATAAATTGCGGTCCAAGCGTCGCGACATATTAAACCGCATTAAGGTGCCCAAAGGCCCGTTTTAACGTATATTAGTCGACCTATACGCTTGGAAAACCTTCGTTTGCGACTTTTTCAGACCGTTCGCGGTACCAAATGATTTCAAAGACACACTTATTAAAAGTTTTGTCGAACCACGGTCCCTGAGAGCCGGAGCATTAAAACGAGGGGCTTTAATCCGCTGCCAGTGTCAACTTTTCGTGATGTCGAGAACGGAAAAGTGCAGCTTTTTTTTGTGGTACTTGTGTCAAAGTTTTTCTCTACGAGCTATACACAGGCGTCTGAATAATGAGAAAAAAAAATCATCTCGAGGACCATTTTTTGCAGCCTTTATCCATCTGCGTGGATTTCGCGCTGTTTGGTTTTTCTTTCTTTTTTTTCGTTCAATAATTCGCGGATAAACTTTCATGCATTTGCGGTGAATTTTTTTCCCGATCATCGAGGGAGGCAATTTTGTTTCCCCCGTATTGCGAAAGAGGGACGTCGAGGTAAATTCAATTGACTGCTGACAAAGCGTGTGTCTCTCTTCGCGCCACATACGTCATGATTTTCCATGAACGAATCGAATATTACGCTTATCGATTCGGTGCGTGTTGAATTTTTTTTCCTTTTTTATTTCAACGCTCGCTCCTCTCTTTTCTCTCTCATTCGATGTGCCTTCCCCGCCTTCCGGGGATGTCCCAAACCAAATTTCGCGAATACGAATGACAATATGCGATTTGAAAATTACCATAATTCTTCACGATACACTCCCTGGACTTTGAAAAATCAGATCTGCGGCTTTCTCGAGGTATATTTTTCCTCCTTCTGTAGGGTGACACAGCGTGGATATGGGGACCTTTAAATTCCCTTGAAAAAGTTCAACGTGTCAAACGCCGAATGTCGGGACCTCGTGTTGCTCCTTCCCACAGGATTCGTATTTTTTTTCTACCCCTTGACTCCCACCAAAGTATATTTTAATTTGTTTTTTTTTGTTATTTTTCCAAAGTACGTAAAGTTATTGTTGAGAAACTCGACGTTGGCCGTGTTGCTTCAAAATCAGCGATAAATTATCGTAAATTTTGCGTTTCACCGTGTTTCATGGTAGAATCATTGTATCGTAAATTCCATGTGACATTTCTAGTTCCCTGGACACCGGTGACCTCGATTTCCGGTATTTGACCGCACGTCTCGGCGTAATCGAGGAGAAAATTGAAAATGGCTATCCGCCGTGGTAATGTGTTTTGCCATACTGTCTGGGTTATCTTTGACACCGGAGGGGATGAAAAAAGTGTTATATATACATACATACACGATAAACTTGCGCCCGCGAATACATATGCGGAAGAAAAAAACATGCGAAAAAGGATAAGCAGGGAGGAGGCAGGGAGAAAAGGGATGATTTTTTTTGCCGTAGAGGGGAGGAGGAAAAGTTTGAAAAGATCTAAAAAGTCTGAACCAAAGTCTTCCCGCGTGTGTTATACTGCATTATATATGGCAGTACAGTCAATGCAATAGCATTTTGCCCTGGTGAAAAATGACATGGAAGTTCGAAAGCCCCGAAATAAGAAAAATCACTCTCGTAGGTGTCAGGCAAGCATTATTCACCACTCCCTTGCTCATGACTTTCGTGAGATCCCATACAACGTGAATGGTAGCCTCATTGCGTAGGGCAACCCCCATTCGCTCTTTTTCTGATCCTCTGCAGATTTCGTGGAGTTTCGGTCATCAATTTCAACATCTTATCGTGTTAATGATTCAGTCTGTAGCATATAAACACATCTAATATATGTTCCAAAAAGATCGATGTCTAAGGTTCTATCGCTGAAGTAATTGGGAACTTATTGGGTCGCTATCGAGTTGCATTTATTCGAAGGGTTCAGATGTAGCTTCACACGCGTACGAAAAACGGATTTGAGAAGAAACGCCGAAAAGTTTGACGATATTTTGAAAAAAATTTCAGAGAGAGTGGAAATGGAATAAGAAATGGTTTTGAAAAACTAACGATATTGAGAAACGCGCTTAATTCTATTATAATGATATTTAATTATATTATACAAGTAAAATTAATATCTAATTCGGTGTCGTAATTATCGAACTTCAAATTGAATATTGTATTCTGGAGATATTGAAAAATGTTTGTTTTTTTCGAGCGGAAAAGACGTCTTACCGAATTTCGAGTCTTTTCCATCCGTTTTTTTTTCTCTCTCTCAATCTTCGCACGACCGTCTTTTTCACTTGTTTAGTTTTCGCAAGAGTCGACGTTATCATACGCGATCGTGAGAAAGCGACCAGTTTACGGGGTGAGAAAGCGACGCCAAGAAAAATACAAGATACGAGAAAGAAAAAAAAAACCGATGAAGAAGCAACGAAGAAAAGTCGCTGGGCAAGAAAATTCACGGGGGTCGTGCGATAACGACGTGGAAAAGTAATTCAATATTCGTGGCCGATGTCTCGCTCTCTCTCGCCCGATCTTTTCATCTCTCTCTCAATATATATACATATATATGTATGCATATGCAGGTATATATAAATTTGCGCAGGGTGTATGATACTTTTTTTTCCTGAGCGTCCATTGCTGTCCCTAATTCATCCTCGTTGCCGGGGCGAAGGTTCTCAGCGAAATGAAAAGTACGCCGAGAGGGTTCTTTGTCTTTTGGTTAACTTTTGGGGCCATGGATTACAGGGGATGATGGCAATGCGAGAGAGAAAACAGAGATGAGCTTGAAGCTTCTTCCTATTTTTCGTCAAGTGGCACACCAGAAGACATTTGCCTAAAAACATGCACGTCCCGTATAATTTTTATTGGAAAATTAATTTAAAAAATCTTACCTTCATTTTTCACTTTTCATCCTCTTCCTTTTTTTTATTGATTCTGGGCGAAAACTGTTTTTAAATTCGTTAAAAGCGTCCTTTTGTCAGTTGCTAAAACAATAGCATAACACTCGTGATGTAGATAAAATTGTTATGATAATTATTATTTTTGTACAAAAACTCTGGAGCGAACCACCAGCACTCGTCAACGACGAACAAACTACTTCTTTCCTCTGTTTATCGTGGATAATTCATGGGCAGAAAAAGAAAAGGCATTGATCGTGACATGAACTAGCAGAGTCTCGCAAAACGAACGAGCTGATGTTTCGTGACGCAAAGGCTCTCGGCCTGGATGATTTATAGGGGTTCGCTCCGAGCGAGGCACGCGGTGACATCTCGACCTACCCAAGTTTCGGGCTTTTTTTCACGACGAAACATCCGTCAGAAAATAATTACTCGTGATTGAAATTAATCAGCCAAAAAAAAATCTCACGAATAATCTGACAAATTATTATTGACGTTATCGAAGTACCATTTTTTTTCGTCCGTCGTTCGAACGGTGCTCATTTTTTTCAACGCTCCGTTCTCGCGTGCTGTGTTTGAACATTTCGCCGTGAGTTTACCATCGTTTATCAGAAATTTTGAAATAAACGAAATTTCAAAGTGTTGCATGCTTGACAGATGAAAAAAAAAGTTCGCAAGAGAGAGAAAGAGAGAGACAGAGGAGGGGGGTCCGAGAGATAACAAGGAAAGTCCATTGGGGTCGTATTGCAGGGTTATGAAGATTGGTGCCTGCCACTGTGGCGGAAGTGATCGCGTGCAACGTCAGTTTTTGTTTGGCGGGCATATATTCACGTGCGTTTACTTCCCGTCGTGACAATAGGGTCTTTACATGGAGAAGACAGTATAACAGAGTCCAAAGTTCTAACTTTTGAACAACCAAACTAGTTTCAATTCGACTGTCGTGGCTCCAAGTTGCTCTTTGATTTTTCAACGCATCGTCGACGAGCATAAACCTGCAGAGATAAACAGAACAATAAAATACTCTATTTTTCAACCATCGAATAATCATTATTGATCTATATTCATTGTGTTTTAATAAATTGACAACTCGCAACAGTAATGGCAGGCCCGGACGCCCCGCCGGACTTTAGGCTCGAGTACATTGGAGCTTCTGTGCAAAAATCTCTGAAACTCAAACCGGAAAAATGGGGAAGATTGTTATTGACGGAAGAACACAGAACAGCGGTATTTGATTTTCTGGACAATCCTCTGCCAGCTGCTCTTTTCATCGTACTGACAACGAGTGCGCAGCTCGTTGCTTCGACGAGTTTTCCGATACTTTATCAGCGAATCAAAGGTTAGCGCACGTTTGTCAGCTGATACAAATCAAAAACAGAATGACATTCCAGAGATTCAATGATTTTGCAAAATTATCGTCATCAACTCTCGAAAATTTTATCGGCTTACAATTGCGACTGTAATCCTCAGGTATTTATGCGGTTAAAGTGAAACTCTCTCCGGTACCAAAGGAACGAGACAAATGTCTCGATATGCTGATAGTCGGCGATTTATCTCATCGAGTCGTTGATCAGCTTGCGACCCTCGTTGACAATATTTTTGCTCCACTTTTGAGCAACCCGGAAAATCATAAAGATCTGCCGGAAATCGCCATCCAGGATATTTGCAAACACGTTCATTCGATCAGAGGTACACTGTACCAGGTATGAAAATCCAGGGTTTAAGCAGGTCGAAAAATGTGGCAGGTAAGATGTACAATCGCTTTTGTTATTTCCAGGTGAAAGGTCAAGTGAACGGGAGAACCGTATTACCGATGCCAGCTGGCTTGGAAAAAGTCGCTCATGTTGAGAAATTGATTTCTCGCGATGGACCACAAGCTGTCGATCTCTATTTGAAGAGCGCCATTGAGGGTGTCGTGATAAAGTGGGCTTACTTAGTTAACGATGTTGTCACACATGAATCGAGTGCTGCCTTCGATAATGGTCAGAATCCGACGCCAAACGTCGAGCTCGAGTATTGGGCGAAGCGTTTGGTTAACCTAAGGTTTGTTAAATCGTTTAACTAGTCATTTTTAGTGTGTTTTTGTGCGTTTGTCTTTGCAACGTTGACGCAACGAATTTGTGTTCCACTTGAACATCGTTTTCTTTATTGATATTTTTTTTTAAATTTGTTTGGTATATTTTAAGTTCGTTGCTTAGTTCGAGCATTAAGTAAATTCGATTCTACCGATTTCTCATTATCGGAGAACGGCGCGTATCAATTTTTTTTTATTTCGATATACGCGAGGTAATGAGAAAAAGATTTCTCTTAGCGAGAAAGGTCGATGGGAGTTTTGGGATAATGATGGAGTCTTTGATTACTTGGAAATATGAATCGTATACGCATCTATCGCTGTAGATATATCTTCGATCAGCTCCGAGAAGATCGAGTTAGAAAAATGGCGATAATCCTCGAGTCGACCGACAGCGCTTACTATCCATGTTTTCGCACGTTATTCGGCAATGTCGTATCGTCCCTAGCTGAAGCAAAAGAGATATCGCTGTACTTGACACCGTTGAAGCGATGCTTCAAGGCCATTGAGGAAATTGACTTTTCCGAAGCTAAGCCCATAATGGCGACCCTCATCCACACGGTTGGTCTCGCCTGGGCAAAATCACGCTACTATCAGAGCTCGAGCAAGCTCATCATTATGCTCAGGCAGATATCCAACCTGTTGATACAAGAAGCGAGAAGATTTCTCGATCCATCGTCCATCTTTCAGAGCGACGTTGACGAGGCTCTTCAACGCGTACAAATATCGAGAGGTAAATATGCTGCTGTTTCCGTAACGTACATCTAGTTAAAAGTAATTAATAATATCAAAGGTCAGTATTTAAAAAAAAAATTACGTAGCTTCGAAATAATGCGATAAATTGATGATTTCGAATTTAATACGATTCTCGAATATTACAATTATGATTTTATATAATTCACTCCGTAATAATATGTATTATTTATTCTCTGTAATTTTGTTATGGAAATAACGTTTCATTTCCGGTATTAACTTTGCCAACTGCAGTTGAGCAGCGCGTTAAATCCTGTCTCATTATTTTCTTTGAGCTTCCGCTCTGTAAGAACGATATCTTAAATTTTTTTTACGAATTCGACCCCAAATCTTGAAATTCCACCCTTATCGCTCCCCATGGAATATTCTTCATTACCAAGAGTCAATTGCAAATGGAATGAGCCCCAAACGGATTTAGAATATGAAATGACTTTAGGAGTCCTTGAGGAATTCAAGCAACAGTTCGAAAGAGCGAGACAACAACCCGGCATGAAGCCGAACGTGCCACCGTGGAATTTTAATCCATCCGCGGTGTTTCATCGTCTCGACGCTTTTCTCAAGCGTTTGGCCGACATCGAATGGCTCTTCAACACCGTTCTCGAATTTTCGAAACTCGAGAAAATCGAAATTGGCGGTATCCTCGGCCGTTCGCTCAGTTCTCGTATAGTTGCTGTGTTCAAAGAATTTCAGCAACTTTTCGCCTCCTTCTCGGCTCGCGCCAGCGACGTTCTCGAACCTGACGATCAGTCGTTCGCCCTTGACTGCGCCAATTTCAGTGAATCCATCACTGATCTGGATAGCAAACTGGCGGCGATACTCTGCCAGGCGTTTGACGACTGTGGCAATTTGGAAAGTGCTTTTAAGGTTCGAATCTTTTATTGCAGAACGTCAAAGTCGTCGCTTCGTTTCAAGCTTTCTGTATTATCGATAAACCGGTCGAAAAATCCTCAAATATAACCTATACGATAGCTTTGAGCTAATTGGAAAAGGAATGCGAAATAGTTCCAAATTAAATTAGTAGAGAAATCGGGACGCTTCGGCCAAAAAGATTATAATTAATCAATGATTATCATAGCTCATTAACATCGGCGGATCCGTTCTTGAGAGACCAGTCATACGCAAACAATTTACCGGTCGTTATTCGAGGATCGTTGAATTGTTGAATAACGAGTTGACCATGGTCGAATTGTTGTTTGCACGCGGAACTCGAGGTGCTATGAGCGACCTTCCACCTTTGGCAGCAGCTTTAAAATTTACGAGTATGCTGAGACAACGGATCGATCTGCCGGTGCAATCATTTCGAACTCTTCAGCCATCGTGAGTATTTTTAAGATGAAATAAAAATTATCCGCTAGAATGTCAATATGTCGAACAAAGTCAATGTTCATCAGCCAAAAAGGATGAGAAAAAAAAATCGGATGGTGAGAGAAACAGCCTTGAGTAATTTTTTCCCACTGTATTTCCGTGATGAGGAACGATAATCACTGAAGAGCGACTTTGAAAATCGATATTTATTGAAAATGAAACCAAAGCGATGCCTAACTGTATATATTCTGTTTACGAGGTGTAAAATTACGTAATGTTGGTGCGACACCGTTTATCGATGCTAATCAATTTTTCTCGACGCATGAGAGCGAATTTCTCAACAGTTTTTTTATTCAAACAATTTATCTGGTTGATATGATTCTTTTTTCACTGAAAAATACAAGTTAGAGCGTCACAACGATTCGTCTTCTAATGATCTTTCATCTCCCGCTTGCGTGATAAAAGGATCGTTGAGAGCGAAGACGGTCGAAACATAATAGCCCGCCATGATCGATTCTTAAACACGCTGAGCGAGAAGGAAACTATTTTATTCACCGAATGGGCGCAACTCGTTCCGCAGTCCGTCACGAGCGGTTTGGATCGAACTCTTCTTGCCCGAGATCGAGGTTCCATTTTGTTACAGTTGAATTTCGACACTGAACTGTTGGCAATATTGAAGGAAGTTAATTACCTGAAACAAATGTCACGAGCCGATATACCGCACGCAGCTTTGGAGGTATTTTTCAATCCAATTTTTCGAAAGTCTTTCTTCATCAAGATTTGAGAAAAATTGAGCGATTAAGGTCTCTAACGTGTTATTCGTTATTTCCAATCGAGTATCAATAACGAAATACCTCAATCAGGTTTCCGCAAAGGCAGAAATGTTCCGCAAATTTCGCACGTCGCTAGGCGGTTCAGTGACATTTTATAACGATATTCGGCGTACAACGAGAGAAGTCGAGTATAAATTGATAGAGCTCGAGGTCGCGAGAATCGATTCGTTGGTGACACGGGGGGAGAACGAGTTATCGTGGCGCGCAAAGGGTCTTCCAGATTATATAAACGAGCTGGGTACGCTCGTCGAAGGGCTTTGGAAGCGCGTCAAGTCGACACAAGCGAACGTCGAAAGGATCAAAGGTATATTGGAACCGTGGACAAAAATGCCTCTCATAGAGCGCCACGACAGGCGAAAAGATGCACTTTTGTGTTTGGACGAACGTGCGGAAAGAGTGACGAAACGTTACGCCGAGTTGGAACAAGCGGCTCGGCAGATTCATCATCTGCTGAGGGAGAATCAGGCTCTGTTCGAAATAACGGAGAAAGTCAGCGAAGCTTGGCGCGAGTACGTCGGGTACGTTGATGACCTCGTCGTGGAATCGCTTCGCAAAGCGGTTGGATGTTGCCTCAGTTATCTGGCGGAGAATATGGACCCTTTGGGGCAGAAAGAACCACTCTTGGAGGCCAAGTTGGAGCTGAGGGAGCCTGATCTTTATTACGAGCCTTCGCTCGATCCTGACGATCCTGATGGCCTTGATCAATTGATCTTGGGACTTTTGAACGACATCATCGGTATGGCTTCGCTCGTGCCAAGATTGAAGGTCAACGATTCGCCCAGTTACGCGCTTGAACTCGAGCAGGATAACGATATCAAGGCAATGAAGAACGAAGTATTGTCTAGTGTAGCAAAAGCCGTGGAGGAGGCTACCGATTTCTGTGGTTATTTCGAGGGTAATCATTTTTTTTTTCAAGTTTACCGCGACTT
This sequence comes from Heteropelma amictum, assembly GCA_959613375.1. Taxonomy (NCBI): domain Eukaryota; kingdom Metazoa; phylum Arthropoda; class Insecta; order Hymenoptera; family Ichneumonidae; genus Heteropelma; species Heteropelma amictum. The sequence goes on from OY390723.1 coordinate 18,198,693, forward strand.
TTGCGCAACGATAATTCCATCGGCTTTTTATTGCGCAGCTCAATCAAGATCATCCGTGCTTGATTGAGTCAAATTATTCGCGTCCTTTCCTTCGTTTGCTTTGTCTTTATCTTTTATTAGGATACGCTTATCTCTGGCTCGAGGATCGTGACATCGTGATGCAACAATTTCTCGAATACAGTCGGCAATTGACGATAGACGAGATGGAGATGTTAGCCGTTATGGATCCCAAAGGACCGCAGCGTTCACCACCGAGAATGGAGCAATTTCGCGAACAGATTGACCTATACGAGGGTCTCTATCTCGAGATAGAGGAAATGAAGCCATCGAAGGTTTTTTGTGGATGGTTCAGAGTGGATCTACGACCATTTAGACAATCTCTCCTCAACACTGTGTGCAAATGGTCGAGTATGTTCAAAAAACATCTCGTTGAACGGGTTACGACGAGTTTAGCCGATCTCGGGGCTTTTATAAGGTGAGCTTCGAAGTCTGTTCTGCTTCGCGTGACGCACGATATAAATCTCGAACGAGATGTATCCTCTTAATTTTACAATCGAAAAAAATATCTCCGTGCAATGTCATAACCGAAATCAATGCGTACTTGACAACGTTATCAAAATACACTGTACACAAAAATTAAAGAAAATAGAAAAAATCCGGAAAATGGTTGTAGGGAGATGAGTAAAAAAACAAATTCAAGCTTGTAGCGTCTGCTTTTCTATTCTTGCCGCAATTTATTTTTTCGACATTAACAATTTGTGAAACCTCTCTTAAAAAAAATCCGTACTCGCTATATTGAATTTTCGATATACTTATTGTTGTCGATTTGTTCGTTTTGCGATTGGCCGTTTTTTAATAAAGAGCTGAAATGGCGGATGTCAGACGAGCATCGTCACAAGTCATACACAAAGATATTATAAACCGCGTTCTTGTCATAACCAACACTTGGATTTCCCTAGGATGTTTACGGTCATTTGAAGATTTGGAAAATGTTTGTTGGTTGAAAAATGATTAAACGTTCGTGTGACGCCCTTTTGACAGTGTCATTGTTTCGAACAGGCTCGCGGATGAAGGTCTGCTGCAGCAGATACAACCAGGCGATTATGCCGGCCTCGTGAGCGTAATGGGATACTTGATGCGTGTGAAGGAGCGGCAACCTACCACCGACGAGATGTTTCAACCACTGCAGGAGACTATCGAGCTTCTCAAGTTTTATGATCAGGATATTCCTGAGGAAGTCAATGTTTTGCTGCAAGAACTGCCCGAGCAATGGACCAACACGAAGAAGCTGGCTCTCATGGTTAAACAACAGGTGGCGCCGTTGCAAGCTGGTGAAACGCATTTTTGTCTCTACCTTTGGCTATGGGAATCTCTACTCCCCAGAATCGTCAAAGACACGCGGAAATAATTCTTGGTTTTGTCCAGGTGAGGTATCGCGCATTCGCAGCAGAATCTCAGCCTTTGACACGACGATAGTTCATTATCGAGAAGCATTCAGACGCTACGAGTTCTTTAAATACGACTGCAACAACCCCTACGGACATTTGGACGAGACGGACAAGGAGATATGTATGTTGGAACGACAGATGAGAGACATTCAGGAATCAGCCTCGCTGTTCGAGGTAACCGTGCCGGAATTCAAGCAACTTCGTCAATGCAGAAGGGAACTTAGAATGCTGAAGCAACTTTGGGACTACGTGAACATCGTAAGGAGCAGCATCGAAGGATGGAAAACGACACCATGGCGCAAGATAGATGTGGAGAACATGGACATCGAGTGCAAGAAATTCGCCAAGGAGATCAGAGGTGAGTTTGGACGAGGATTCCAAAAGCGAACTCTCGCTCATGATTATTGCGTCAACTCCATTTTGACGATAGCCCTGGACAAAGAAATGAGACCGTGGGATACCTACGTATCACTCGAGGCTACGGTGAAAAACATGCTTACGTCCTTGAGAGCTGTTGGGGAGTTGCAGAATCCAGCGATACGGGAGAGGCACTGGCGCCAATTGATGAACAGTACCAAGGTATCCTCCAGTTAGAGGCAACATCGATATGGTCCGTTAAGAAAAGTATCCATCCGCGGGTTTATCCGATAGATTTGAATATTGATTTATTTGTCTTAGAAACGTTTGAACTGTAGCTCGCGATGGGGATTTGAAATAATTTAGGGCTTCCATTGATGATATTACGTGTTTTATACGAGAGTTTAATGATACTTGCCTTATGGGCTCACGGTTTTTGATATTATGTTAGCTGCACCGCTGTACATACGCTATCGATGTTACAGAAATTGGGCAACATGACTCCAGAAATGACCGTAAGTCCACTGTATATACGCGCACGATATGCTACCGTTGTATTCATCTACTTAATTTCCAACGTTAATCGTTACATTATTCTGCGATTTGACACCCTGCTGTTACGTCAAGGTTGATTGTGTCTCGGGTTACTCGCTCGCGAACGTGAATAATTCAAGTTTTACCGTATGCAAGACGGTTTCAGCTGAAATGTGTGAATGGACATCGGTACGAAGCAGCAGCAGCAGGGTCGCAATGACATTTTTTTCATAATCATTCGTCAATTGTATCATGTGATTGCAGTTATTATTTGGTTTATTTTAGATTATGATTGTCATTGCCAACATCGACACTTCATTGTAAATGCAATCATTACCGGCAATTGTCCTTAGTACAGAGCACGCTGTTCGAGTCGAATAAATTTTTTGAACATACGGAATTTCACGTTTCATTACCTCTACCTTCTATCCATCTCGATCATCTGTAAAGCACTCTGTTAGTTCTGTACGTAGAATTTTCTATCGGATTGATTTAAAAAAAAAATCATCAGACGCCGTCGAAAATTATCTGAACATTGATTGCAAATGCATCAGGTCCGTTTCGTAATGGACGAGTCAACGACTTTAGCCGATCTTCTCGAGCTAAATCTTCACGAGTGCGAGGAGGAGGTTAAAAATATCGTCGATAAAGCAGTCAAGGAAATGTCAATGGAGAAATATCTACGGGAACTCAATGTCACCTGGACGGGGATGGAATTCGAGAGGGAAGTTCATTCGAGAACTGGTGCAACTTTGCTCAGGGCTAGTGAGGAATTGATCGAGACTTTGGAAGAAAATCAGGTTGCGATTGTTTACAGTTCGGAATCGACGAAATTAGATTTTTACGTGAAATTATAACTCTAAAATCTGGTAGGCTAAATCGATGACTAAAGTTTTGAGAAAAAAAATGTTGGCAAACGTAGGTTCAACTGCAAAATCTTATCACTTCGAAATTCATCGCGCATTTCCTTGAGGAGGTTTCGACCTGGCAAAAAAAGTTGTCCATCGCTGATCAAGTGACGACCGTATGGTTTGAGGTGCAACGAACTTGGATGCATCTCGAGAGCATATTCATGTCGTCCGAGGACATCCGTCGCCAATTGCCCGTCGATGCTGATCGATTCGATCGTATCGATGAGGAATTTAAAAAAATGACAGAAGATATGGCTAAAACACCGAACGTCGTCGAAGCGACAAACAAGGAGGGCCTCGCTGCCGCGTTAGACATCTTGCAGAGAGAATTGGTTCTCTGCGAGAAAGCCCTGGCCGAGTATTTGGAAACTAAACGTTTGGCGTTTCCAAGGTTCTACTTTGTCTCGTCGAGCGATCTATTGGACGTTTTATCCAATGGCAATCAACCGGAAATCGTTGCGAAACACTTGACGAAGCTCTTCGACTCGATGGCTAGATTGAACTTTGCCACCGTTGAAGCTCAAGCTGCAAGACACGTTATAGGTATGAAATTCATCGGTGAATTCTTGGATCACGAGAGATTGAACGGTTTTATTAAATTACGCTTTTAAATCCGAGGCATGCACTCGAAGGACGGAGAGTACGTGGAATTTGCCAGTTACGACATGACTTGCGAAGGTCCGGTGGAAGTATGGCTGAATCGTTTGCAGTATGCTATGCGCGCTTCGATAAGGCATTACTTCAGCGAGGCCGTTGTTGCTTACGAGGAAAAACCACGGGAACAGTGGCTTTTTGATTATCCAGCTCAGGTGTCGCTCTGTGGAACGCAAATTTGGTGGACGACCGAAGTTAACCTTGCTTTCTCGAGGCTCGAAGAGGGTTACGACAATGCACTTAAGGATTATTTGAAAAAGCAAATATCACAACTAAGCACTTTGATCACTTTGCTTCTTGGCGAACTCACCAAACAGAACAGACAAAAAATTATGACCATCTGCACCATAGACGTGCACTCGAGAGACGTCGTGGCTAAGCTCGTACAAGCCAAAGTGGAGACTGCCCAGGCTTTCCAATGGCAGAGTCAACTGAGGCATCGATGGGACGAACGAGAAAAGGATTGCTTCGCCAATATTTGCGATGCGGAGTTTAAATATTCCCACGAGTATCTCGGGAATACGCCAAGGTAGGATAGAAACTTCTGATGCGTCAATCCAATTGAGTATCGTCTACTGTACCAAATGTAAATGTAGAAAATGCACTTGATTTACCGTTGATCAACCAATTCGTTCTATCGAGTTTTTGGTTCAATTTATAATATAAATAAAGGCAGCCATTGTTCGTAGGCTCGTCATCACACCTTTGACAGACAGATGCTACATAACGCTAACTCAATCTCTGCATCTAATTATGGGTGGTGGGCCGGCGGGTCCAGCTGGGACAGGAAAGACCGAGACTACGAAAGATCTCGGCAGAGCTTTGGGCATTATGGTTTACGTCTTCAATTGTTCCGAACAAATGGACTACAAGTCGTGTGGCAATATATACAAAGGGTTGGCTCAAACAGGTGCATGGGGATGTTTCGACGAGTTCAACAGAATATCGGTTGAAGTACTTTCCGTCGTAGCTGTTCAGGTCAAGTCCGTTCAGGACGCTATACGAGATAAGAAGGAGACGTTCAATTTTATGGGTGATACAATAGCGTTAGTGCCGAGCGTAGGAATATTCATAACGATGAATCCAGGTTACGCGGGGCGCACGGAATTACCGGAAAATTTGAAAGCTCTCTTTCGCCCATGCGCTATGGTCGTTCCAGACTTTGAATTGATCTGCGAAATAATGCTGGTCGCCGAAGGGTTTCAAGAAGCTCGAATATTGGCCAGGAAGTTTATAACGCTGTATACGCTTTGCAAGGAACTGCTGTCAAAACAGGACCATTACGACTGGGGTTTGCGGGCAATAAAATCTGTTTTAGTCGTCGCTGGTAGCTTGAAACGCGGTGATCCAGATCGACCGGAGGAAGAAGTTTTGATGCGAGCACTTCGTGATTTTAACATTCCGAAAGTCGTCTCGGACGATATGCCTGTTTTTATGGGACTCATTGCTGATCTCTTTCCAGCCCTTGATGTGCCGCGGAAGCGCGACGTTGAATTTGAAAAAACCGTTAAACAAGCCGCTGCTGATTTATCCTTACAGCCGGAAGACGGTTTTATTCTCAAGGTCGTGCAACTCGAAGAATTGCTGGAAGTTAGACACTCCGTGTTCATTATTGGTTCCGCAGGAAGCGGCAAGACGCAAGTTTGGCGGACGCTCTTTCGGACTTATCAGAATATCAAGAGAAAACCAATTTACAATGATCTCAATCCAAAGGCCGTCACCAACGACGAACTCTTCGGTATTATTAATGCAGCTACTAGAGAGTGGAAAGACGGTTTGTTCTCCGTGATCATGAGAGAACAAGCTAATCTGGGGGGTGACAATCCAAAGTGGATCGTACTGGATGGTGACATCGATCCGATGTGGATCGAATCTTTGAACACGGTCATGGACGACAACAAAGTATTGACGCTGGCGAGTAATGAAAGGATAGCATTGACCCCCGCGATGAGATTATTGTTTGAAATATCGAATCTGCGAACAGCGACACCAGCCACGGTATCGCGAGCTGGAATACTCTACATCAACGCCCAGGATCTTGGCTGGAATCCTTACGTTACAAGTTGGATCGAAACCCGAACTTTGCCAGCTGAGAAAGCCAATCTCGTTATACTCTTCGACAAATATATACCATCATGTTTGGAGACACTGAGAACAAGATTCAAAAAGATCACTCCTATAGTGGACATGGCACACGTCGAAATGCTCTGTCATCTTTTACATTGTTTGCTGACGCCTGAGTTGACAGCGGTGGATTTCACCAAGGAACATTACGAGCTCTACTTTGTTTTCGCTGCAGTTTGGGCATTCGGCTCGTCGATGTTTCAGGATCAGGCCGTGGATTACCGCGTTGAATTCACAAAATGGTGGATCAACGAGTTCAAACAAGTGAAATTTCCGGCTCAGGGTACCGTTTTTGATTATTACATAGATTCCGAGACGAAAGAATTTTTTTCTTGGTCCGAGCGTTTACCCAAATTCGAATTGGATCCGGATATGCCGCTGCAGGCTGTCCTCGTCTATACCGCCGAATCTATTAGGATACGATATTTCTTGGATCTCCTGATGGCTGAGAAACATCCGGTGATGCTGGTCGGTTCAGCAGGCAGTGGGAAAACTGTGCTAGTTTCGGAGAAGCTGCTTCAACTCTCGGACAATTATGCAATAGCCAACGTTCCGTTCAATTTTTATACATCATCGGAGATGCTTCAAAAGATATTGGAAAAACCCCTCGAGAAGAAAGCTGGGAGGAACTATGGTCCACCGGGCAACAAGATGTTGATTTATTTCGTGGATGATCTCAATATGCCGGAAGTCGACGCTTACGGTACTGTTCAACCTCACACGTTGATACGTCAACATTTGGATTATGGTCACTGGTACGATCGTACGAAGCTTTCGCTCAAGGACATTCACAATTGTCAATACGTCAGTTGCATGAATCCAACCGCCGGTTCATTTACCATAAATCCTCGGCTTCAGAGGCACTTTGCTGTCTTCGCTGTGAGCTTCCCAAATACCGAGTCCTTGACAACTATTTACGCGTCAATCTTGTCGCAACATTTGGCAAATCTTGAGCACAGGTAAATTAATCATCGTCCACATGGGAAGTGAAAAACTCTTCAACGAACGTTTCCAACTTCAGATTTCCTCAGTGCGTCACTGACATGGCCCACAACATCGTGCAGGCGTCTCTCCAGCTTCATCATCGATCTGCCCAAGTGTTTCTTCCAACTGCCGTCAAATTTCACTACATCTTCAATCTTCGCGATCTTTCCAATTGTTTTCAAGGTCTTTTGTTCAGTGGCAATGAGTGCCTTCAAGCTCCAGCTGACATTATAAGATTGTGGATGCACGAAACACAAAGAGTTTACGGTGATAAATTGACAGATGAGAAAGACATTGATACTTTTACGAAGCTGCAGCTTGACATCTTGAAGAAAAATGTCGAAGACGTTGACGAGGGAGCCATACTGGAAAAGCCAAACATTTATTGTCACTTTGCAGGTGGGATTCAAGACAACCGATCTTGGACAAAGCAATATCGGGTGATTATTCAATTTGTTAATGTCTCCAGGTGGCGTTGGCGAGCCTAAATACATGCCGGTAAAGGATTGGGAGACTCTTCATCGTCTTTTGTCGGAAGCATTGGTGAGCTACAATGATTTGGTGGCTGCGATGAATTTGGTACTCTTCGAGGATGCGATGATGCACGTGTGTCGGATAAATAGAATTCTCGAGTCTCCCAGGGGAAGCGCTTTGCTCGTCGGTGTTGGTGGCTCGGGAAAACAGAGTTTGTCTCGCCTAGCAGCTTTCATAAGCTCCCTGGAAGTTTCGCAGATTCAATTGAAAAAAGGATACGGCGTTATGGACCTGAAACTCGAATTGGCTGCTCTGTACTCCAAGTCTGGTTTGAAAAATTTGGGTATAATGTTTCTCATGACAGATGCCCAAGTGCCGAATGAACAATTTCTCGTCCTCATCAATGACATGTTGGCGTCCGGAGAGGTCCCCGATTTGTTTCCTGAGGATGAAGTCGAAAACATTATAGCAGGTTTGCTCAGAGACAATGTGTTGTAATGTTTGAATATCATTTTTGTTTTCATATAAATGTGCGGGTGAGGAATGCAGAAGGGTCTAAACAAGCATGTCCAGTTGGCACAAGGTCTTCCGAATTCCATTTTCAGGGGTAAGAAACGAGGTGAAGGGTGCTGGAATATTAGATACTCGAGAAAATTGCTGGAAATTCTTCATCGATCGGGTTAGACGACAGCTCAGGTATGACATTCAATATATATATATATACCCATCGCAAGTAGTGACCCTCTTTCACTTTGCACTCGGTAGCAATAGTCGAACGGACCTCGTTGAAGGAAATTGTATTTTATTTTATTATTTATTTTATTATTAAGGAAGGAAAATCGAAAAAGGCTGCTCGAAAAACATCAGATCAACACAAACTCTATCAGAACATTCATTTCGTACGATTATGAAGTAACGTATGCATAAAATTAGAAAAGAGTACAGAATTCAAAATAACGTGGTATTCGAAGTGATTTAATTTCGTACGTTGAATGTTATCCATCCCCATTGAAGTTTTGTTGAAATATAATGTGTTAAACGCGTTTAAAAACAAGCGATCGATTAATTATGCTGATAAAGAGGAAATATTTCGTGGGATTAAAATTTTTTGTTATTTCAAGAATTTATTTGTGCTGTTATTTTTCTGAAAAGACTCGCTAAAATAATGTGGAAAAAACATAATATTTGCAGGATAGTTCTTTGTTTTTCTCCCGTCGGTTCGACTCTTCGAGTACGTTCGCGCAAGTTTCCAGCTATAATAAATTGTACAGCGATAAATTGGTTCCACGAATGGCCGCAGGAAGCTCTCATGTCCGTATCGAAGCAATTTCTTCAGGAACTAGAAGAATTACCAGAGATTTTTAGGTTCGTTTACAAACTAATGAGAGTTTAGGGCGTATAAGAACTTTGAACGCTTAACGGTCTGGTGATGAATAATTTCTCGAGTTTGCATACTTCACGGTGACTTTAGGGAATCAGCGGCAAAGTTCATGGCTCATGCTCACACGAGCGTAAATGCGGCTAGCCGTCTTTACTTGGCCAGCGAGAGACGTTACAATTACACCACGCCAAAGTCGTTTCTCGAACAAATTAGTTTGTACGCGAAATTGCTCAAAGCGAAAGCTGCTGAATTACGCGGCAGGGTGGAGCGTCTTGAGAATGGCCTGTCCAAGTTAAGATCCACGGCAACGCAGGTGGATGAACTCAAGGAGACCCTCGCTGTACAGGAAGTTGAGCTTCAGCAGAAGAACGAAGCTGCGGATGCTTTGATCGCGATTGTTGGCGTTGAGACAGAGAAAGTTCAGACCGAAAAGGCCCTGGGTACGTTTGGATTTTTTTACTTTGATTTATCGATCAATTTACGATGGAATAACTGCAATTACGTGAAATACACGTTCAATGACGATCAGCCGACGAGGAAGAGTCGAAGGTCGCGATAATAGCGGAGGAAGTATCAAAGAAGCAGCGCGACTGCGAGGCAGATTTGCTTAAGGCCGAGCCAGCATTGCTCGCGGCTCAGGAAGCTTTGAATACCCTTAATAAAGCGAATCTCACGGAATTAAAGTCATTCGGCTCTCCACCGGGTGCCGTGACCAACGTCACTGCCGCAGTGATGGTACTCTTGGCACCAAATGGCAAAGTGCCAAAAGACAGAAGTTGGAAAGCTGCCAAGGTACTCGAAAACTTGAGTTTGTCAAGCCCTCCACGTCGTTTTCTCGTATTAATGAGGTTTGCTCACAAGCTCGCGATTATATGGCCAAACACATTTTGTAATGATGAACTTTCAAAGCACGTCTGCGGAATTCAAGATGAAATACGATTTTTTTTTTCATTCGTCATCTTCTACGTGGATTTATTTTCTTTCTTCATTTGGCACCCATTCTCCGTTTCCCATTAAACGTTGACGTTCCTTCATATTTCAATCCCAGATCGTTATGGCCAAAGTCGATACCTTTCTCGACAGTCTGATTAATTACGACAAAGAGAATATTCATCCCGAAGTAACAAAAGCGATACAGCCTTATCTGAAGGATTCCGAGTTCGAACCTGAATTCGTTAGATCGAAATCAGCCGCGGCAGCTGGCCTCTGCGCCTGGGTCATAAATATTGTAAAATTTTACGAGGTTTTTTGCGACGTGGAGCCTAAAAGAAAAGCTCTGGCTCAAGCGAATGCCGAATTGGCAGCGGCGCAAGATAAACTTGGCGGTATAAAGAGGAAAGTTGCCGTAAGTCGAGTCAGCCAACGAATATCGATGTAAGTGAAGATTCAACATTGTCGATATATCGTTGTTGTGCATTTTATTCAAGTCGTTGGAGGAACAACTGGCAAAGTTGACTGCCGATTTTGAGCAAGCGACTGCAGAGAAGCTCAAGTGTCAGCGGGAGGCGGACGCGACGAATGCGACGATAGTATTGGCTAACCGATTGGTCGGCGGTCTAGCTTCGGAAAACGTTCGTTGGGCGGACTCTGTCGCCAAGTATGATCAATGACAGTTTATTTCTCACAATTTTATCTCGTAGTTTCAATATTTATTTCACACTAACGACCCTTTAAATGTACACGAAGCAAATATTGAAATTACCAATGATGTTTCAACAAAGACTGGAGTGAAAGACTTTTTTCTAGCTTCATGCAACAGGCATCTACCCTACCCGGTGACGTGCTGCTCGTAACAGCTTTCATCTCCTACGTTGGTTGTTTTACCAAACCGTTTCGCCAGGATTTGATGCACAAGCATTGGTTGACATTTCTTCGCGGGGTCGAACCATCTGTTTCCATAACGGAGGGCCTCGATCCACTGTCATTGCTGACGAATGATACCCAAATCGCCAAATGGAACAACGAGGGACTGCCAAATGACAGAATGTCCACGGAAAATGCGACGATTCTGACGAATTCGGATCGCTGGCCACTTATGATAGATCCTCAGGTAAATTCATTAAAATGGGCATTGTTCATTTTTTTAGAATAATTTTCAAGGACGTTTCTGAAGCTTCAAGGTATCAAATGGATCAAACAAAAATACGGCGATGAATTGATGGTCATTCGTCTGGGTCAACGCGGTTACTTGGACGTGATCGAGCAGTCCTTGGCCGCAGGATCGATCGTTCTTGTCGAAAACATCGGTGAATCCGTTGATCCTGTTCTCGATCCCCTACTAGGACGTAATCTCATAAAAAAAGGTCGTGCTATTAAAATCGGCGACAAAGAGGTCGAATATAATGCGACATTTCGCCTTTTGTTGCACACGAAACTGGCCAATCCGCATTATAAACCGGAAATGCAGGCTCAAACAACTCTGATAAATTTTACGGTTACGAGGGACGGGTTGGAGGATCAATTACTCGCTGAAGTTGTCAAAGCTGAAAGACCGGATCTTGAAGAATTAAAGGCTGATCTGACGAGGCAACAAAACGACTTTAAAATTACCCTCAATGGCTTGGAAGACTCACTTTTGTCCAGGTAATGATATATGTCTCTCGTGATTGAAGACATCGAAAATTAGTCACACATTTCTTTTTTCAATAAAAATTCCACTGGTCAGATGATACGAAAGATTAATTCGTTTATGAATAAATGAATTTAATTCTCTCATATTAAGGAAAAAAAATTCGGTGAAACTCGGGGAATTTTTAATGCACATTCCCAGCTCGAAAAACACCGACGATCAATCATTTTTTTTTCATCGTTGAGCGCAACATTTTTCGTTGTATTCGCAGACTCTCGTCCGCGGATAGCAACGTTCTGGGCGATACCGCTCTCGTGGAAAACTTGGAAACGACAAAACGCACAGCTGCTGAAATTGAGTGCAAAGTGACGGAAGCCCGTGGTACGAGCAGAGAGATTGATGCTGCCCGTGAATTATACAGACCAGCCGCGGCTCGGGCGTCTCTTCTCTATTTTATACTTAACGATCTGAATACCATCAATCCGATTTATCAATTTTCTCTCAAGGCTTTCAGCGTGGTATTTCAGAAGGCCATTACAAAAGCTGATCCAGCACCGGATGTAACGAGCAGAGTAAAAAATCTTATCGAATGCATAACTTATTCGGTATTTATGTATACAAGGAGGGGCCTCTTCGAGTGTGACAAATTGATATTTACTTCGCAAATGGCGTTTCAAATTTTGCTCGTAAGAAAAGAAATTTCCGTCGGTGAGTTGGATTTTCTGCTTCGATTTCCCGTTGTTCCTCATGTCACGTCACCCGTTGATTTTCTGTCGAACACCAGTTGGGGTGGCATAAGGAGTCTCGCCTCCAGAGAAGAATTTCGGCAAGTTTCGTGTAATAGAACGCAAAATGGAGAAAATACGTACGACGTGAGAATGGGAGAAGTGAGAGTTTTGATTGGAAATTTCAGAAATTTGGATAGAGATATAGAGAGTTCCTCGAAACGTTGGAAAAAGTTGGTTGAATGCGAGTGTCCCGAACGGGAGAAGTTTCCGCAGGAATGGAAGAACAAAACTGCCCTTCAGCGTCTCTGCATGTTACGAGCACTGAGGCCGGATCGTATGACCTACGCTATATCCGCTTTTGTCGAGGAAAAACTTAGTGTGAGATACGTCGAAGGTCGGACAGTAGAATTTTCGAAATCTTACGAGGAAACGAGCCCATCGACGCCAATCTTTTTCATTCTTTCGCCAGGCGTTAATCCACTGAAGGTTAGGTCTATCGAGTGTTTTAGCGACCCTTGTTCGTTCCATGACGCATCTGTTTTGATGTTTCTCAAGGACGTGGAAGATCTCGGACGCCGATTAGGTTTTACTTCCGACGCGCAAAATTTCCATAATGTATCGTTGGGTCAAGGTCAGGAAAGCGTCGCTGAAACTGCCATGGACATTGCCTCGAGGGAGGGTCACTGGGTGATATTGCAGAATATTCATTTGGTGAAAAAGTGGTTACCCCTGCTGGAAAAGAAGCTGGAAGTTGCCGCAGAAGGATCACATCCGGACTACCGAGTCTTCATGAGCGCCGAGCCAGCGAGTACACCTGCTGGGCATATCATCCCTCAGGTATATTTTCTCACGCCAATTTTTACGCGAGTTTCGCCAACGTTTCATTCCAACCCTACTCGGAACTCGAATGCGAATGATCCTCGAACATTTTTCTGCTTTTCGTCAAAGGGAGTCTTGGAATCCTCGATAAAAATAACGAACGAGCCACCGACGGGAATGCAAGCAAACCTTCACAAAGCCTTGGACAATTTTACGCAAGAGACTTTGGAGATGTGCAGCAAAGAGGCGGAATTCAAGTCGATACTGTTTTCCCTTTGTTACTTTCACGCGGTCGTTGCTGAGAGACGAAAGTTCGGTCCACAAGGGTGGAACAAAATTTATCCGTTCAACGTTGGTGATCTTAACATAAGCGTAAGCGTTCTTTATAATTATCTCGAGGCCAGTTCCAAAGTACCTTGGGAGGATCTTCGATATCTTTTCGGCGAGATAATGTACGGTGGACACATTACCGATGACTGGGATCGGAGACTCTGCGTCTCTTATCTCGAAGAGCTGATGCAACCGGATCTGGTGGATGGAGAGTTGCAGCTTGCGCCAGGTATTTTTCTGAATATCATCGGTAATTAGGATTTGCTTATTTCCACTTATTAAAAACTCGTACGGGGTATGTCCGTGCGAGAGGAAAACATTTTTTGGAAAATCAAGAGGCGACAATCATGATGGAAACATTTTTCGCGGGTTTATCTCGCGCCATCGTCGCTATGAGTCTTTGTGCAATGTTATGGCTTTTGATCGCTGCATACGGGAGCAAAACTCCACTTGGATGGTTACTCGCCGTTTTCTCCGAAGGTTTTGCAGCCCCACCTAACACAGATCTCACTGGTTACCACGGTTACATCGACGAGGCAATACCCCCCGAGTCACCTTACCTCTACGGATTACATCCAAACGCAGAGATTGGTTTTCTCACAACGACATCGGAAAATCTTTTCCGAACGGTTTTCGAGATGCAGCCTCGGGATGCTGGAAACTCCGCCGGTCAAACCGTCACCAGGGAAGACAAAGTAATGAATCGATAATAAAGAACGGTGTTAAAGCTTCTCCTATTTGTCTCTTCATTGATCATCATTCATCTTGCCAACTTGTCAATAAACAAGGTAAAGCAGGTGTTGGATGAGATAATGGAAAAGCTACCGGAAGAGTTCAATATGATTGAAATAATGGCGAAGGTCGAGGAACGCACCCCATATGTGATCGTGGCTTTTCAAGAATGTGAAAGAATGAACAATCTCACTGGCGAAATAAAAAGATCGCTCAGAGAATTGGATCTCGGACTCAAGGGCGAATTGACGATAACATCGGACATGGAAGATCTTGAAAATGCACTTTTTCTTGATCAAGTACCGCCGATATGGTCGCAGAGAGCTTATCCCTCGTTGCTGGGACTCACAGCCTGGTTCGTCGATCTTCTTTTGCGTTTACGCGAGCTCGAGACTTGGTCCACGGACTTTGCGGTGAGTTCGAGCTTGTACGAGAAATCGTCAACATAAAAAACGGTTGATGACAATTCTTAAGGGGGTTACGCTGTTCTTCTTCCCTCCTCGTTAAAAAAATCCGTTTCGCTGTCATTTTTGTTCTCATCCTGTTCAGTTGCCAGCTTCCGTTTGGCTGGCAGGATTCTTCAACCCTCAGAGTTTGCTGACGGCAATTATGCAATCTACGGCAAGAAGGCAAGAGTTGCCATTGGACAAAATGTGTCTACAGTGCGACGTTACGAAAAAGAACAAAGAGGAATTTACGTGAGTTACCAAACTTTGATCCCAATACCATGTTTATGTTCCCAACCATTTCGCCGTCTTTTTCTCTCCCCCAAGTACCGCCCCGAGAGATGGCGCCTATGTGCATGGTATTTTTATGGAAGGGGCCAGATGGGACGTTCAAGCGGGTATAATCGTCGATTCAAGAGCGAAAGAGTTATTTCCATCGATGCCGGTTATAAATATACGAGCCATAACCCAAGACAAGCAAGATCTCCGTAACATGTACGAATGCCCGTTGTACAAGACACGAACGCGCGGTCCAACCTACGTGTGGACGTTCAACCTCAAGACAAAGGATAAACCGGCCAAGTGGACGTTGGCCGGGGTGGCTCTTCTTCTTCAGACGTAAAACGAGTCAAGATTTCGTCTCCATCCTTCTATTTTTCTTCCCGTTATATTCTCCCTTATTGTTATCGTTGTCGTTACGAAATTGCCTCGTTAGGGAGTTCCTCGGAGATCTCCGATAATAAAAATCGTCTTTATCATTCAAAGAAAAAGCTTTTGACAAACATTCGTTAATTAGGAAGGAACGCTCGCTGCGGGCACGCGTTTCTTCCTCTTGGCCTTCCAATAGCCTCCTGCTATCGTCAGCAACGAGCGTCTTACGCAAATTTTATCGCGATGAAAGAAAAAAAGAACCACGTAAGAAGGAACGTCGAAGAAAGGCCGATGTTCTTTCTTCCGCGAGATCAGAGTGGAATGAAAAGCATCCATGCGAACTTGAGGGAGAATTCGGATGGCATGTCCGCGCCAATGAATTGCGGGAAAAGAAATTATCCGTTATATATATTTGTCGAAACGTTGCGCGGGTCCATACTCGTTCAACATCCACTCCGGTGGTCCTCGGCAATCGCAATCCGCAACCCCCGGGCTCATCCCTCAAACCTTCCTTCTCATTCTCTTTCCGCCCCCGGGATCAATACCCGCACCGTCGGGTAAACAAAGCCAATGCCTAACAGGGCTACAAAGTACGCTGAACGATTTAATTCACGAGTGTCACGACTGTATCCGGCATACATACACACACACACACACACACAATAAAATGTACCGTAGTCGTTGAGCCAGCGCGCGACGAGAGAAAAAGCGTAAAAGATGCGAGATTTATCTCCCTAGGAAAAGCGCTCGAGCGAAACTGAGAGAGAGGGACAGTCGGAGAGAAGAAAATATGGAAAAAAAGAGAGACGAAAAAAGTCGCGAATTGTGGACTGTTATTAATATTGCATCCTGTTGCCGTAAGAAATTAGATTTACCGTACGGCATCGTCACGCGCAGACCCCAAATTTCTCACTGTGCCTCTGGCACAGGCAGGTTCGAAGGCGCTGAAACGATTTGTTTTTTTTTTTTGCTTCAAAACGCCCAATGGATTTCATAAAAGATTCAGTGGTTATTAGACTTTCCGAGAAGGAAGAAAAATGACGGTGCTTTCGAGGACGTGCTTTGCGAAAGGGAAAAAAGAATAGAAAGAAAAAAAAGGTAAGGTAGCAAGGTGTTCGAAGATGCCGAGACACACTTGCCAGTCTTCGCTATACGGGGTAATATGGGTGAGCTTGTACCGTGAAGAAAATATGTAAGGTAAGGTTTCGTGTAAAAATTTTAACGTATGGACAAGACAAATGCTCCAGATGTGACGTACGTATGAGCCAAAGGTAAAACTTGAATGAAGCACGAATTCGCGCCATTGCCTGGCGAACGCTTTTTTTTCGATACGACGTACCGTATGCCGTAAGTTTGCACAGAAAAGTTTGATCTTCCTTTCGTCCTTGTGACTTTTTTAGAAGGAAAATTGTATACGCTGGGCAGAAGGGATTTCGGGAAACATGTTTTTCCCGCGAGTAGGAATTTTGTTTTGCAGATCGAAGTCTCTCGGTTATCGTCTCCTTTGTACTCTTTTGAGATTCTCAATGGCTGATGAGACACGCGCGATTGCGAGCGAGTAGCGGATTGTAGAATCGAACTTTGCGAGACCGTACCGTATATTACCTCGCGCAAGATTCGATACAAAGATTCTCGGGAATGTCAAAAATTTATATACGTCGGATAGTTTCAGGGATTCGAAAGAATTTCACTGTCTGCTGGTTCTTACGTCGTCTTCAGTGGTATCAGAATTTTCTGGCAAGAATGCTTTTATTTGTTCATCCGCTTTGCTGTATGGAATATATATTCTGGAACGACCATGGAGTAGAGAAGAGGTGATAAAGAAATGGTAAAAGCTGTAAAACCTTCTAGCTTTGTGGAAGACATGTATAAACCTTTATATAGATATAATATCTACTATACATATATAGATGTGGTACAGGAGAGAATCTACGAGGCCAAAAGGACTCGATGATTAGCCCTGAAACACCCTCTCATTCTCTTTGTCCCTCTTTTAGTGAGATACGAAGGACCGATCGATCGCCCACACCCAGGGCTGCTATAGCCTAGCAGCCTCAATCACGGTTTTCATTAGCCGGAGAATTCCCTGCGGGGGATTCTGCAGGGTTCGCGTATCGTTTGTACAACCCACCGTATTTTTCGTTTCGCTCTTATACGATCTTCGCAATATATATAAAGAATCATATGACGTATGTCTATACATAACTCAAAATAAGAAAGGAGACTCTCGTTGAATGAGACTAGCGATGCTGCGATGTCAATACTGCAAAAGCCAATCAAAGATTAGTGGGAAACGTCCCTCGCAACTTGGCAATTTTTAGTTTTACTCTTTGATCCGCATTCGCGATTTCTTAGGAGAGCGAAAGAACCGAAGGTGGCTGTTTAAAAAAAAATGCAGAAAATATATCCTTCAAGGAAACGTGTTTTTTTCAGCGAGGCAGACAATTAGCGTAATAACTGTATATTCGGTTGCCAAAATTCGCGACGTCGATAATTCCGGTCTTGTGACGGTTAACTTTGATTTTAATATTGCTGTGCAATTTTCGTCGTTAATGAAAAATGCATCGGTTTATTATGATCAAAAAATAATTAATCGCGAAAAAGTTAATCGTCGAACGTGATAACGTGATGTTGGAAAAATAAGAGGCTGTGCTAATTTCATGTTTGACCATTTTTTGATGCAACGTACTAGCGATTCTGCGTGATTATATATTATTTCAATTTATTCCTCACCGTCATCAGTATTAAGCACAATATATCTCTGCAAATCCATGTATTTATATATTATACATATGTATAATGAACATGTACATATGGACGTTGATTCTTGCACGGTTAGATCATTAGTGGAAAGTCATAAACGTGATAAATCACTTGTCAAAGTGATATGTCACAGTACGGGGGCAACACGACTTTCCAACAATTCACATGGAAAGAAAAGATAGTTATAATTTGTGTGTACAGTAAAAGTCCTGTATTGAAAATGTTGGATATTTCATATTTTCAAATCTGGTTAAAATTGTTAAATGAATTAGCTACAATTTAATGACAGATCCGGCAAGGTTTATTGCGAAATACAGAAAGCTCGCAAAACTTTTTCACTCAGTCATTTTATTTCCGACAGTCTGTGGAAATTAAATGATTATAATGGTACACAGAATTCGAATACGTAACGAGGTTTCCTTAAAAAAAAAAACGCAGAACAAATTGGCATTATTGTCGGACGCATTTGCCATTCTTTCAAATTAGCAAACTCGGAAATAAAAATTGGATTATCAAATAAAAGTTGCATAAATTAGGAAAATGAAAAAAATATTTTTTGCACACGTGGTCCAACGCTCGGGATGTCGAAAGTTTCTCCAAGCTTTTCCAGCTTACGGCAAAAGGAGTACGAGGCGTTGCTAATGGCTCTTTTGTCTCGGGGAAGAGGCCAAGCCATTTTTCATCGCTGCGAATCCCTCTTGTTCATCCCATGTCGTGTACAGTACACTGCAGGTTGGTTAATCATTTTTAAAAGACTTGCAAGCAGGTGCCGACCTATCCTGCAACGTCGAGACGAACTTCCACCCGATAGAGCGTTCGTCTCTTTGCTTTACGACTCTTAAACCTCCAGGGATTGTCCTGGACATAATTTAAGGAACATTATGGATTTTCATTTCACGATGATTCTAGCACTCGTCGTCTTATTTTTCAACGACACTGAGTTAGTTTTCTTTTACGCTCTGAATAAATACGCTCTGATTCTCCTAATGCTATCGCCGATCGGCGTGTAGATCAGTGCAGATCCTGCGGATATTAGCAAACAGCAAAATGGCAGTCACTTAAGTATCCGTTGGATTTGTACAGCAGGATCGTGAGGTGTGAAAGCAGTTGAATAATATCTGGTGGATTAAAGATATGAAGGACTAATTTGCATCGATTTGCGAAATGGTTAATGTTTGTGCGGTGAAATGATGCCTGGAACTTTTGGACAAAGTTTTGAGTTTCATCGGACGAGCTTTATGTCTTTTCTTCAGGCTATGTCTACCTCAGCGATTGTTATTTTGCTCTCATTTGCTCTCTCGTCCAGTCCAGTCACGAAATTCTCACGCGCTATGTATTGCCAGATTTAATAATAATCAACGATATCAAAGAATAGCGGGCTTGACTGTCAATCAGAGGGTGGCTCTCCGTGATTTTCTTCTCCGAAAAGAACCATCGAAATTGTGTGATATATATGTCTATACGTATAAAATGAATGTGCATATAAGTGTATATATATATTTACAATAGGTATGCTTATATATATACAGGATGTCCCAAAACCGAACGCCAATAATTTAATTTCACGTCGAATTGAGGACGAAATTTCAAGCGAAAAAAGTTCAAATCAATGAATGGAGTTGGGCCAATAGGACGAACGCGTTGTTATGGAATATCGATGTAATTACGCGCATCTGGTTGACTCTACAGTATTGTTGAATAATTTTTTTGGGATTCGACGCATGAAAAACAGCGTATGTACGTCTTTACACGGAATTTCATCTCGAATTTGACAGTACGTTATTAAAATTCGATTTTGGGTCACCCTGTATGCAGTGCGGGTATATATACGTCTATGTTTGGGAGAAAAATTGAAACGAAAGTAATATTTGACAGTGTCGTGTAACGAGGAACGGAAAGAAGGGAAAAAAAATTTTAATTTCACTTTTTTTTCGTCATCTTTTATCAACACACTGGATGGAGGAGAAAAGTGAAAAAGAGAAATGAAGGGAGAGTGAGAACGGGGATAAGAAAATGTAGAGACAGAATGAAGCGTGATGCAAATTTGTCAGAATGCCTCGATTTGTATGTACGTTGATAGGAAGAGCGCAATTTATTTTGCTAATACCTCTGGCGTTGTCCAAGGCAAGAGCAACAGTCGCATTCTTTTCCTCCTTCATTCGCCGGTTTTTCATTTTTTCCCCTTTTTCTTCCCCAACAGAGATTGATTGCTTCGCCAAAATATGTATACGTATAGCTATTACAATTCATCAGTGGAATACAACGTGTACAGCGAGAACAGAAAACGTTTTCGTGAATTCCGTAAATCTTGAAAAATTGTTTGATTTGCCAGTTTCCGCTACTAAAAAAACCGAGACCAAAGGATTTTTAATTTCACAAACAAAAACTACTTTTCCAATTATAATATCGTAACTGAAACGATAACTGGGGAGTAAATGAACATTTTTTATTGGGCAGATTTAACGTCGATGATACGCGAAATCCATGGGCCCAAAGGGTGCAGCGCGAAATTTTGTATAAATTTAGGATGTATGCCGAGAGCAATTTAGTTTGTCGCTAATTAAAAGGTTAAATTTTAATAAACAATTTTAAAATGTAAATAAAAACTTTCCTTGTTATACCTACCGTGAATTCTTTTGCGTCGTTCTTTCCCAATTTGACGAAAAATATATCCGCGAAAGTTGTCATCCATGTGGAATAACGCGTGAGTGTTAATTAAGCGAAAATAAACCCGAGCGGGGAAAACTAGAAGGATCTTTAAAACTTTTCGTTTTAATCAACTAGAAACAAGACACATCTACATTCGCAAGAAAAAAATATTGTCAGACTCCGAGTGTCTGCAGATGATGCCTAAAGTTTGTCAATTCCATTATGGCAGACTACAGTTTTACGTCTTCTTTTGTTTGGTATATTTTCGGTCTCCAATTTATTGCAGAAAATTATACATTCCGTAATTGGGAAAGCGTTTCTTTTACCTCGAGTGTTCTTCATTGTCGAGTACGACAAAGTCCCGAGGACGCAGCGGGGACTGGGATATTCGTCCTTTACGAAACTTCTCTCCTCTTCGATCTCAAATATTCCGGTGAGAAAAAAAACCTCATCCGGAATACAATTTATTTGAAACGCCCGAGCTCTGATTATCGTGATCTTTATTCCTTCGAATTCGAGACTCAATTAAATGTTCTTCCTTTTCTCGTCGATTTTTGTAAATATATATATACATACGTAATTTAAATACTCTAAAATTTCTTTAAATTCCTTGGACTCGAGACGCTACCGCTGAAATAAGAATTCACTGGCATCTCGAGGAGTGCTCTCATAAATGGATAAAAGCGTGCCGATTCTGCAATAAAAATCCATCATTTCAGCCCTGCCTCAAAAACATTGACTTTAACGTCAAATATGATCGTCTGAATACTTTTTTAAGGGCGTTCACGATCTTCCTCTGTATCGCACCATAAATCTAATCGTAAGTGACGGATCAATGATTAATTTGCGGCGAATTTATTTTTCCCCCATCGTAAAAATTGCTGACAAATTGACTCTCGATATCGAGTGACTAATGAGGATATGCTTCGAGTAATACAGTTTACATTTTTGCGTCCGTAACAACACTGGATACCAACCATCTTACCACAACCGTGGAGGGTTGAAGGAAATAAAGTTTAATCCGCGAGAATTCATATTATATGTATTATCTCGCTAATCGATTCACCTCTGAGATTTTTCACTGCGCGAATAATACTGCGAATGAAAAGATTTTTATTTTAATCTCGACTTCTTTTGACATCGAGCCATGCAGAGTATACTTTCTCAACGGAATTATAATACGAACCGACACTCTGACCCTCGTGTTACGGGCTGCGGGAAATTACAGGAAATTAATTAAGCAACTCGTTGATGAGAGACTTTAGAGGATATTTTATACATATATATAAAAAGGTGTAGGCTCAAAAGCGAAGATCGTCGTGGCGTTTGGATATCTGCAACGTTCAAGAAAGGGGTGACTTTAGCTAATAATCGGGTACAGCCGAAAGCTTCCTTTGAAGAGAATATCGTCTGTGCGCTTAAGGCCAGCTCAGCAAATTCGTAAACCAATCAGTAAAGCCTCAACACTCTGTATATATATACTCTATATATATGTATATGTACATACATATATACCATGATCCACCCTAAGTAAATCGTCGCATGACTCTTCCAACTGTCATAGTCGTTGATTAAAGATCCGTCATATTGGTATTTGACACCGTCTGCATGCTCGTGCAGACGGCAGTGGACGTTGGTTAATTTCGTAACCGATTAATGAGAGTCTGGATAATTCAGAATCCCCAGAACTCCCAGAGGATCATGATTCTTCACGGTTTTTTGTAAAAAAAAAACCACATACCTTGAAATGAAATAATTCAGACCTCCCCGAGTGACAATCGTTAATGGCGATACATATAATATGATAGAATCGTTAAAAAATAATCTAATCGTCATTTTTCTTACAAGGCAATTCGTAGTTCGATAATTATCATCGGTATTTTCGCAGCTTACATTACGATCATTTTACAGTTCGGAAGAGTACAAAGTTCGTTAAAAATAAAAAACAAATATTGTACGTGGTGTGAAAACGCCGTTGCGTTTCTTCACCGTGGCAGAAAAATTCCTCTGTCTAATGCACTTTATTTCATCCGCATGGTGGGAGAAAACTGTTGTTGTAATATTTCATTTGATATTGCGCGTGATTGTATGGAAAATAAAAAAGAATTGAGCAGATGGTACGGGCTTTTGTCAGCAAATTCGATCCGGCTTCGGCCGTATATTGTACAATCGCGTATACGTACTTTGTTTGCTCTATGATAACGAATATACAGTCTGATTCAACAGCCTCGATGGAAATCTGTGTATCCTACAATTATTCGTGGATTCTAATACATATATATGGACTTGCGCGTATGACGGTGAGGAGCATGGAAAGGTTGAGTGCGCAAGAGAGTGAACCAGCCCTCAATAAAGAGAACGTTCCGATGTTTGGCGACACCTAATTATTTCACGTTGTCTTTTGTTTGCACTGGAAGTCTACCAACCCTCTCGCGGTGTCCCATAGGTTTGCACAGACTGGCCACGTGAACTGTAGCTTCCAATTCTGTATGCACGTTGTTGGGTGACCGTAGAGGGCGTTAAAGATGGAAGGGTCACGTCGTGTTACACAAACAATCATTTCTCCATACGAAAATTTATCTCAAAGCATCCTTCATCCGCAAACGTCTCAGAGAAGGATGGATTTAGCTCCAGACGTTCAAGTTCAAGGCTGTGGAATCGCTACCAAGGTACAATAGATCGAATGAGATGAGTCTCGATTTGGTCCAGTTACGAAGATTCGAAAAAAGCCATGTTGCCAACGATCTCAAAGACCATAATTCTGAATAATTTGGAACAGATTCGCGTACAGCCAAATGTTGGTCCACGAGTTTCTTTGAATTGTCTCATTTTTTTTGCAACGCTCATTCTCCATCGTGCAATGCGTGCGTCCATTGAAAGATCGAAAACAGGCAAAGAAGCGAAGATCGTTTATGCGTTCCGGAACTTGGACCCGGTGGTTCCATGGCTCCTCATCGATGTTGGAGCAACGTTTGCGCGTGTGGTAAAATCAACCGATATAAGAACCGTTTTCCTCATCGTAAGAATGTCATCGAGGGCTTGTCACTCCTTCCCACCCTCTCGACAATTCAATGGTCGAAACGATTGCACGTGAGCTATTCCGAGGGTGACACAATGGCATTCGGTGGTCCTCGATTGTATATATTATATGTATATGTATGTAGTATATAAAAAAAAATATATATATATAAATGTATTTACACGCTAGCGAAGTACGAAGGTCTGGGTTGGCCCTCCACACAAATAGTTCGTATTGTTGAGGATCATCGCAGAAGGGGAGATTCGCGAAAATTCGAGGCTCAGCCCTTGGGCTAACAAGGTTTTCTACGAGTTCTCTCTCATCTTTTTTTTTCAGTTCCCTCCTTTGTCCCTCGACCATTTCCGCCTCTGTGCTCTCAGCATCTACATATTTACCGGTTGAGCAGCAATTGTTAAAATTGTTGCCATCTTCTTTTGCATAATCCTTCAACCCCGATAAAGAGTAAATAATATATTTGTTAGAAACAAAGCGTGAATAACAAAGATCAAGAGTAAATAATAAATTCATTCGTCATTACGACGAAATACTCGAGTTTGACGCTTTTGGACACTTGACAGCCTCGCTCGACAGGCTGAAAATGTCGGTAAAACTCAAGGTTTCCTATCGCAAGCATCTGACATATCAGAAGAAAAAAGGACGACGGTTGTCAAAGCATTATAGGATTTCTCGCTTGCCACGCTTTGTACAGTGGATTATGTCAGCACCTATGTTTCACACGAAGGATTTAGGAAACGATAAAGTAAACAGAGGAGGGTTGAACATCAGATTGGAAAGGAGGTCCATGGTCCAACCTCCTGACGCATCTCGGAGGTTTACAATATGATTTCTTATAACTCTGCAATATGTGGCGTTCCGTGCAGAGTCGTAAGTCTTCATCGATTCCACCATCTTTTTTACGAGACTTTCAGAAATACGTTCAAGTTCCACCTATACTAAAAAAACGTCGGAAAAGGGGTTTCGCGATTACGTCATAAAAATGCACTCTATTTATCATTGTTCGACATTTCGTTACATTCAGATCCATAATTTATCACGTTTTTACGTACAATAAGCCTTCGTCTCTTCCTCCGGACGTCCTATTCGACCGGCGTGATTGTTATGGCCCCTCTCGCGTTTGGGGATGCAACCCTTTGAGTCTGAATTTTGTGTTACGTTATCACCAGGCTTACACACACTGGGAGGGCGGTGGGGGGGGGGGGGGTGGGGGTGTCTATGCCGGGTATACACGACATAACCAACGAGGGTCGAGGAAAATCAGAGCCACCCGGACTCCGTTATTTTGCTTCTGCTACCCCTTCGGGGTTGAATGCATCCACGAGTAATCTGACGGTACCGCGTCACTCTGCGTACACTGTTCTACATACACGCCATATGTATATGCATACAACGTTCTCACTGAGAGACAACACTGCGGGGGTGGATTACAATTTATAGTATCGAGAGGTGCACGGGCGGATGTACGTGCGATATACGCTCGGAGGTGTCATCGCTGCTGTGGACCTCAACGTTTCTTTGTTCCAAACGTTTTGTTTTATCGTTTTTTTTTTTTTTTTCGATAAACTTCATAATTCGACCTTCGCTATCGCGAAATGACAGAATAATATAATTGAGGAGTATTGAGGAATATCGGTAATAATTATTGAGGAGTTGTTTTTATCGTCCGACAAAAAAGGCCGAATATGTAATAAAAATAAAACGTATATATGTATAATTCGCACTGGTTCTCGAAAAAAGCAGGTGGGAGAAATTCTATGGTTAATTCTCTCGTTCGTTGAATGTCGAGAAAAATAATGGAGGATCGAGTAAAAGCTCTATTCACAGTTGAAAATTGGAAAGCGAATAATCAATGTCCTCGAATCGATGACGCTCTTGAAGGTTTTTTCATGCGTTGCTCGTACTAGCCAAGCTGTTCACCGAGTCTCGAAGCTTATTCTGGTACATATACTCGGGGACCCTTCGCATTTACGCTTCCGTACGTTCGAATTTTCAAGAACAAAAAAATCCTACATGCTCGACACACGCTTGTAACTCACGTATTTGCCATGCTAGTTGTGTCATGTCGTTTGCCATGAAAACTCGAGTGGCACGTTTCGACCCTTACTCCTATATTCGCAAATACGAAAATGCGGAATGGCGAATTATTTTTCCAAACAATTTCCCATGATTTCTCTCTGAATTCGAGATTTCCTTATCGACAAACGACTTGACCGATTTTTCTTTTAATCGCAAAAAACACATTGAGAATTAATTACTAGAATTAATTTGTTTAGATTATTCGACGATCATCGATAATATAAAACATTGAATATGTATTTAAAATACATGCACGGTACAAGCGTTGAATCTTTCACTGTGTATCGCACCATTACTGCTAACCGGAAAAAAAATCCTCGACTTTTATTTTTGTGTGATTAAAAATACACGAATCCAAAAAATACATAAGGTCACGTGTTTTAGAAATGAAACTTTGCTGAATTTTTTGTCCGAGTGCCTACATACATCATAAATAATTCCCAGACTAGTCATGAGATATATTTATCGATAACAGTGCAAAGTTTCAGACCACAAATGTGGCGTTTTCGTTGACTATTATATTCCCTCGAACCTCCTTATAATACATAGATTTTCGTCAATGCTTAAATTTCCAACGTACGAGAAAATGGTACCTATTTGCGAGCGAGTAAAAGCGAGAGTAAAAGGGCTTAATGCAAAGGGTAATACGCAGTAGAACGTATATAGTATGTACATGCACATGTATAATACATTATACATAATATATAGTATACTACATATACACACAGTATATATATATATATACTGAGAGATAGTAAATATAATAAAGCGGTAGGGTTTAGCAACGTGGGTGGCCATGGCGTTTCCCAATTAAACAAATGCTGGCCGCGCTCGCAGCATTATTATATACGGGACCAGCACCACTACCACCGTACTATCACCATCATCAGCCTTCGAAGGCACCCTCGCTTTCGTTTTCGCTTCGTCGAAAGGGCGCGAGAGCTGTGAGGCACGAACCGCGAGAGCTGAAAGGGAAATTCAAAAAGAGAGACGGAGGTGGAAACAGAAAAAGAGAGACGGTATAAAGGCGCACGTGTCGACCGGTGCGTACACACCGAACTCACAGCATCCGCATCAGTTTAGTATTGCATCCCTCCGTCATCTTCAACGCCCTTCCATTTAAATCCCCGGCGTATTCTCCGCTATTGGAATTGCCAGCGTTTAAATTACACATTCGAGAATTTGCCAGAGAGTTTGATGTGCTCACCAATGGGTATGCTTACACACATACACATTTTTATATATTTATATATATATTAAGGGGCTTTTGCACCGTCCAAACGTCGACAAGGTCCGTGTATGTGAATAGAGATTATCTTTCGGTTTGATTCTCGAACTCCACTCAGCTATACGTACAGTGGATTATCAGCGTTATTATTATTATTATTACAATTATTATTATTATTATTAATTAATTAAGAAGAGAGTTCGGAACGACGAATGGAGATTGGAGAGATGCGCAAACGCTGCTACGTCGTCTCGGAGTACCGTAGCGAGGGTAGAAGCGAGAGTGAAAGTGAAAAAGGGGGAATGGAAATTTGATAAGGTGAGGGCGGAAAAAGGAAAAAAAAATTGAGGGAAAAAAGTTCGAGGCTTTGAAGCTGGTATATATACTTCGCTGCTTGTGAAATGTTTTTCATGTTCCGTGTGTATGAGCTTTACAGTCCAACCGTGAATACGCTACAACCTTGTATACCTTAACAGTAGTCGGCATTTTCGAAATGACGGAAAAAAAAGGTCGACGACGAGCGGGGAATAGCGAGATTGAGTGTTCGACTATTAAAAAAAAATTCTTTACATCTCGCAATCCCGGCATCTTGTTCCTCGGATTGAAAAAAAAAATATCCGCTTGATTTTATTTAACAAAAAAAACGATCGCGTGATTGGACGAGTATCGACGCTCGATGAAATTATGAATTGGCCGAACTTGTATATTTGTTTTATTACAATTTTACGAATGAAAAAAATGTTGTAATCTCGTTAATTTTATTGGAAATTTTTCCGTTTATTATTCATTAATGGACCCTGCCTCCAACCGCTTTAGCAGATTTGCTATACGTATTTTTGGTCCATGCTTTCTGGATTTTCCCTCGAATATTTTCCTACAAATTTTTTCCAGTGGATCGCACACGAATGAATATCTGATAAGCATACAGACGAGCTCGCTGGAAATTTCGACCCTCGGTGCATTATTGAAACATTTCGTAATTAAATATTGACCCCGAAACCCTTTTCAAATCTGTTGCAGCCAGCCACGCATTTTCGGTCAGTTTGACTTGACCTCACTCCCTTTTTTCTCTCTCTCTCTCTCTCTATACCCATGTATCCATATACTTTGCTCATCCTCATCTTGACTCCTTCTTGTTTGGTCCAGCATCTCGACTCCCAAAACGAGAGAAAACCCAGACGTTGCGTCAGCATCATCCCATTGAGAAGATATAGAGATCGGATAGAAAGGTATCGCGAGAGTGGTAAAACGCCGCGTCTCGAGAATCACAAACAGAGGTAGTCACGCGAATTGCACAACCGTGAACCTTGAACTCAACGTTTATTCACACAGGAAGCAAATCGTTTTTGCATAATAAATTATTTTAATTGACGGACAGCAGGAAGTGACAATAAAAATGTTAATTTCATCGATTCCTTTTTTTTTTGTCTTTAATTTGATAGAAAACTCTCCCGAGACCAGAGGAAACAACCTTCGGTATCCAAAACATTTAAAAAATAATAAAAACTCTTAAAAAATACAATTCCTATCCGAAAAAAGGCAGAAACGCGCAAAGTATTTTATCCGAACCGGCGTCTCGCGAGATCTTCCAAGGCTTACGTTGTACCCAGATGGTACTCGAGTTTTACCGATGTACAGAATTTTTTTTGACGAATATACAAAACGGAGTGTATTACATACATTGTATGTACGGTTTTGTATATACAGTTTCGATCGACGATTCCTGTCAGCGGAGTAAATGATACTCTCGTCGTACCCGTACAAACAAGAATGAAATCCGGCGAGAGCGATCGTTGTGTCGCTCCCCCGGACTTTACTGCAGATTATTCGGCATCGAGTTCATACGAATTTATACATGTTTTGTAATACGGATATGCCATGGCTGCGCACGTAAATACGATAGAAAATCGCAGTAGAGAATCAAAAAGAAGCTCGAACTTTCGAGAGGGACTAATCCGAATATCGATGCGATAACGGCGCGTTCCTACCGTTCGGTTTGCGGATTACAACTCTCCGAAAAAGCTGTACATTTTTCGACTATTATGCCCCCTTGTATTAATTCTTCTTCTCTAAAAACTGTACACAGAATCGTCATTATACCGATAAAGAGAAAAGTGTCAATTTCCAGAAGGTTGGACGCATTTTACGGTATTTGATCGTGACGATGGACATTCACGATGATGGATCGATCTCGACAATGATGAAAAAGAAGCTAAAGCTCATTGCGTTCAATTACCCATTGATTAGGCCTCGCTAATGGGATATTTCACTCTGATGTAACGAGAGGATACGCTGTATCGCGTGATAAAACTCGCAGGTTTCGGGAGAAAGATTAGGCCGGAGAATTTGGCAAAAGAGAAACAGAGGGGAAATCTCCGAGATGCGTAATGTGTTGGCGAAATTCCGCGCTACATGTCGTCCTTCGGTTTCGTGTCCCTCGTTCGATTTCGGCATGTCGATCTTCTGGCAGGTCTCTCACGATTCAAGACGGAATTATTCTGCCTCTCGCTCTTTTTTCCTTCTTTCGTTTTCTCTCTATCTCTGATTATCTCCTTGATTGACTACGAGTTTGGCCCGCGCACAGCACGAACAACCCTGTGATGGCTGAATACGCCGCTGTCTCGAAACCACCAGGGATTCGCCTCGTCGTAAAAGGCTCATTCGCTCTTTGCACTCTCTTTTCTTGCTCGGAAAATGCCCATTGGTTTCGTGCGGTGTTCCATTATTTCTGCGGAAAGTTTGTAGCGCGGAATCAACCCTGTACGAGGGGCGAGTGTGTAAGTGTAGTATCGAAATGAGAAAAAGAGTAAATGATTAGCCTAGACGCGATAAACACCGTCATCGACGTCAGCTGCTTTTTCAAGGAAAAATGGAGTTCTCATGCACTCAAGTTGTATTATTCGAGGGCAGATGCCATTTTGTTGGAATAACAACGTCGTTTACATAAAAAATATCAACTGTGGAAAATGAACGTGGCCATAAGATGAAACTGGATCGGTAATTTAGGCGAGAATAATAGTCTATTTATTGTGGATTATTATGGATAACACTTAATATGGAAATTGTCGCTGCAGCAAGTTTTGGCGTTTTCACGTTGGACAAGGTGAGGATTATGTTGTCCAGTCGTTATTTGTCGAGCGTGCAGTGATTATGTTGTCATGTCGTCCATTGATTATTTGGAAATGGTCCAGAGATCGTGGGACGCCGTAAGATGAGTTCCCAACTTTGTTTAAAGTGGTTGACGCGACTGGAGACAAAGTATATTTCTAATTGTCTCATCAAAAATCGATTCCTTTCATCCCATCATCGTTTCGTGATTCCATCAATTCCTGTGAGATTATACTCAGAGTCCTCTTTCTTTATCCATTTTATTGGCGGCGACTCCATTATGATTTAGTCTCGCTATCATATATCTGACTTTTCTGATCTTCTTCTTGGCACAGACCGCTTTTTTTTCTATTATACATACATATACGCTCGTTCTTCCTCATCAAAGTCACCCTTCTATCTATTCCCCATCGACCAGGGCAAATCATCCGGTTTCTTCTTACATTGTATTGCTCCATAGTTCCCTACGGGCAAACCCTCGGACCCCACTCACACGGTATATACCATTAGCGATAGTAGTTGTTGCAGTACCACCAGCAGCCTTGCTGATTGGCGAATCCGAGCGGGTCAGTGGGCCACGAATTCAGCACACTCGTTTCCTTTTTTTTTTTTTTTACCAATGCGTGTAGTATGACAAAGGGTAACTCCGCGCATTATCCAATGAGAACTGGTCCCTCATACACCCTCTGAAGCGACGAAGATCAGAAGAAGGGGGTTTGAAGAGAAGAAAAGAACTAGGGGGCATCAAGGGAAGAAGGATGCTGGATGAGGAGGGCGGTACAGCGAGGGTAGAATCGAAGTGGAATTGGGATTCGAGGACCGGCCTTTCTCTCGTATCTTTCGCTTCACCAATCGAATTTTCCCCGTTGTCACGCTGTCTATACGTTGCTCACAATGGCGTCCTTTCCGGGAAGGTTTTCCACTGATGTGGCTACCAATACAGTGCGGCTAGCTTGAGAACAGTAGCAGAAGGAATTGCGGCTGATTTCGAGAATGATGAGAAGAAGAGACAAAAAAAGATTAAGAAACGAAGTTTGGACGTTTGGAAGTTTGAATAGGATGAATTAGACAATGGAGGCGTGGAAAATAGAAGATTTTCCCAACAAGTTTTTCGCGTAACTGAGCTTCCCACTTTAACTGACTTGCTAGTTACCGTTTGTAAAAGTTACACGTCATATTTTCATGTCCTGTCTTTTCGAGCTACTTTTGCTGACTTTTCGTGATCCAAGAATGAACAGTCTCAGGAGAATCTTCCTCGATATCGAAGCCTATGGACCATGATCCTCCAGAGTTGATGGATGAGAAGCTGAGGGATGTTAACGATGTGGTTGTAGTTATTTCGTCCCGTTGGAATCCAACAACCAATCGAAGCCAAATTCGAATTCCATCCGGAGTTTCATTTTTTTCTGATTTCGTCTATACTGGAATATCTATAGAATTTGTGGTATCCCGAATCTCCTGGGTGTAGTTCTTCGGGGATAAACGGAAAAGTTTCCGGCAATTTGGTGGAGGAAGAATGGTGGCAGTGATGAGAAAGATTTGGGGCAGCGAGATAATGGGAGGGTCTTGGCCAAAGGAAATGGATAAATGTTGTGCTAAACGACCAATGAGAAAATGCACTTTGGTCAAGAGAAATTCGATTTCGTGACGAATTTCCTCCAACGTGAAAATCATGGAGTTGACAAGATAAACTGAAAAATTGATCTTTTAAACGCTGCTAAAAACAGTTTTTTCTTTTGCATTCAAATAAAACAATTTATCTCGACGTGTGGAATGTATTTCCACAAGCCACAAGTAGTACTCGTCAATAAAAATTTAGTTATAGAATCAAATTTAATTCAAAATGGTGTTTTAAAATCTGAGTTCTGTTTCGTTGGAAATCTATC
Source organism: Heteropelma amictum (assembly GCA_959613375.1). Classification (NCBI taxonomy): domain Eukaryota; kingdom Metazoa; phylum Arthropoda; class Insecta; order Hymenoptera; family Ichneumonidae; genus Heteropelma; species Heteropelma amictum. The sequence goes on from OY390723.1 coordinate 18,230,582, forward strand.
CTATCCCGTCTCATCCCGCAAATGGGAGATGATCTCGTCACTGAAAATTGATAAAGGACAACTATTCGAAAATTCTCAAAGTCAGTTTAACGTCGTGTGTGACTAAAATCCTATAATGGCAGGAGAAACTTTGCTCCCGAGCGGGAGACATTTTGAAAACTCTGCAGGGTTAGGCAACTTGCCTCTGATAGAAATTTAAGGGCGAATTATTAAACGAGAAGTAAGTTGGGGGGGGGGGGGATACAAGACCTGTCATACAGGCACAGCAATAACCCTTACTTTTCTCAGTCGAGAGAGCTTCTTGCTCTCAGCGAAGCATAAGCATCAAAATGTTAATAAGTGATTGGACCCTTAAGAGGTTTCCCTTACTTTTTATACCCTCCTCAATCCTCTGACGGTGACATTTGTTGCGTCACTCATCTGCGCCTGTAATCTGTAATATAATTTTTCTGACAAGGCACTCGCTGGCATTCCGCTTCTTCCGATTAGCGTTTTTTTCGTTATTTTACGCACATATAAGTAAAGTAAAACAAAGAAAAAACTATTTTTCGTATCTCCTTCTGCAAAGTGGAGTAGAAAAATTCTAGTTTTTAGTTAAATTTACATTTTTTCCAACATAAAGTTCGTGAGTAAAGTGCAGAACTTTTCCACAACGGTTTCTCTTCCCGACAGAAACGTCGTTTTGCCTCGTGAAATAAAAAATCTCAACAAACGTATGCAGAGACTTATGGAAATGAGGATAAAAGTTTTCGACTCTATAGGAACAAGCGAAAGCTATTGAAGGCAGTGTGTTATGCACCATACCGTATAGTACTTTCGAATGACAGAGGGAAGGTAGAAGGGTGTCTCTGGGTATAAAGAAATATATAATAACGTAGGAGGGGGTACATATCATTGATATTACAACTAAACTTGGGCACTTTAGCTCGCAGTACATGCATACATATAAGCATATTTGCAGTTGCTCAAAGTATATAATATCATCAAGCTGTTGCTTCCGTGACTCTCGAGTTACAGCACTTAAGGATCAGTCGATGTTTCGGCGCGAATGTATAAATTGAGAGAAACACGAGGCTCCTAAATTATCTGTTCGTTGGAAATTTTATACTCTCGGAGCTTCGCAATTGGGGGTTAATGGAAATTATATAGGCGTTTCATCTCATCTCTTGGCACATTGTACATCAAAAACTTTTTATCTCTGATAAATTTCAGTAGCTTTACACGTGACATTTTCGTCTCTAAATAAATTTATAGAAACATGTCGACGATTGATAAACGATTATTGTCTTACTACAGTTTTGAGCAAACGTGAGCAATCCGAAATTTGGGATGCGAATTTCATTGAGACATTAACAATATCAAAAGTTATTAACGGAATTTGGAAAATCTTCGGAAGATGTTCGTTCTTCTCGTCCTCGTTACTCGCGAGAAATTTTCGATTTAGTGAACCAACGGCTTTTTTGATACAGTGTTACAAAAATGTAAAAAAACGAATTTTATAAAACCAAAAAAGAATCAAATTCACTTAAAATCTGAAGAAACAACGTTTTCCGAACGAGAAATCTTTTTTTTCAATAACTTGTTAATTAACTTTGTACTCAAAGTATCTCCACACGAGAAACGTGGAAGCAAACTGTTTTTTACTGGTGGAAATTACGTAACTACTTTTTTTTTTGTGAATGGGTGATAATTATATAACTACGAAAGTCGGTAACGTCCGCATCGACGCAGAAAATTAACGAGCCGAAATAATAAGCCTTTAAAGAATGTACAGGATAATGTTGAAATTCGAAACGTGCCGCAAGGTGGGACAGTTAAATAATTCGTCGGTGTAAATGCTACCAATTGGTTTTACCATTAAGAAATTCATTGTGCGAGAATGTCCGAGAATCTTTCTATGCAATTCAGTGCTCCGTTCGGGATGCTGAGCGAAGAATATTGATTTCAAAAGCAGCCGTCTCGCGTTGAACGTGGCAAAAAGTTGATGAAACTTGTTCGCTTCGACGAAGTTTGGTCGTTAAAAAAGTATAACGTTAATGGGAATGAGAGAGAATTGATTGAATGACTTTGTTTCGTCGGGAGAAAATGCACGTACAAAATCATAAATATATACCGACAGCAACTGTTGCATATCCAGTTTGAAAATGGCCAAGCACGTTTATGCATCGTAAAAGTTGTACAACTCGTCGACTTGAGTTACGCCCACGCCTCGTGGAAGATGACCCGACAACCGCGGGCGACTCGCAGCGTGCGGTCTGTTCAGGAGCTTCAGGAGCGAAAACGTACGAATTCATCGTGTTATATAATATAAGAGGATCAATAAAGTTTCAATAAAGTACAGTACGCTTTAACAGTTTTCAATTTTATGTATGCTATTTTGAGGCAAGATTCAACAGCAGTGTTCAAACTTTGAATTTCCAGGAAAAAAACCAAAGGGAGAAAATAATGAACAGCTTTGAAAAGTATTTGGTAAATAAAGAAACGACAATGTTGCTACGTCAAAAAGAATCGTGATTCATTTTTCTAATTTTTTTTTTAACGACAAACACGTACAACGTGATTTAATGTTTAAAAAACAATTTTCGATTTGTAACGAATCATATTTTTATTGATTAAAAGATATTAAATAATAGAAATTGCTGCACTCTAATGATTCTCTGAAAAAATGTGTTCTTCAGTGTTCTTCAGGTGTGATGGCTGTGGAGTGGCTCTCGTGTCTCGAAATGGATGTGACTGCGGTTGGTGGACATTTTTTGAGTAAATTTACGTCGTGGTAAATTTTAAACTACTCCATTTCAAAGAATATTGCACCATTCAAGAACCACATGTAACTAAATCGAATGCGTTTCTATTATGGATAATCTTTCGCTCGCAGCATCCCTTATAGAGAATCTATTGACAAAGCTTTTAAATCGAGATCGTTCATACACGCGACATACACGCCTAATGGAAATATGATTGAAAGTCCCTGCTAGGCTCCACGTTCCTCATCCTGCTGAACTGGACACTCTGGAATTTACAGGATGTCTCGATGATTGCTCTCAAAGATGTGCACGAAATACAGAGAATATTTAAATCGTTATTCCATTTATTTCAGATTATAAAACGAATTAATTAACGAGAAGAATCAGTCAATACAGCTGCGAATAATTGCTCAAAGTATAGATTCGTCGATGATTCTCAAAACGGAAAATAATAAAATTATTATCCGAAGCGAAATGATTTATTAACGGCGCTAAATTTTTAATATCGATAATGGCTTTTCACAAGGATACTAAATTCTTAAATTCTCGGAAAATTTATGCTTTCATTCCGCGCTGGTGACTCGGGGATGCGTGGACTTTAATCCCGAGGGATATTAATCTATCAAGGGGGATTAATCAGTCGATCATTGATCGTTATCGGTAAATCGTGTGTGTCTACGTGACGTTACGGAAATAGTGATGAATCAAAGTAAATGGGCTTTTGCACCTGACATCCAGATTTAATCATTTTTACGTTCATCACCGGAGATTGCAATAAAATGTGCAATTTTTTTTGTTACTCGACGAGGGGACAAAGTCTGGCGTCAAATTTCTTTTGACGTTTTGTCCCCTGATCTCAAATCAATTCCACATGAATATTCGAGCTGAGGGATGGATTAAACCGATCAATAATCGTTATGAAAAAATCCAATAAAAAACAGATTCGACGCGAGTTTGCGATTCAGAGAGACTCGAAGGAGTTTCCGGATAAGTGCATGAGGTAAAGGGAGAACAAAGAGAAAGGATCTGTGGCTGACAAACTCGTTTGTGAGTTATTGTATTTATACTCTATTATAATATCCCTTACTATCTCGTTATACAATCGCACGACACCCTCAGATGTATCTATGATCTTTCAAGTGTATCAAATCGTGACGCGGTAGTCACGATTGATTATCCCGGACGCATCGTATTTCTTCTCCCTCCTGGAGCAAAAGAATAAAGGAAGGGAATGATATAAATGTCAAGTGTATAAAAAGTCACGACTCGAGACAGAGAGAACGCGTGGCATGGGCACGTGCAATCTACAATAAGTATATATCGAGTATCGTTGAGTACGATATCTCCACCAAAAAAAAAAAAAAAAAAAACAGTCGTGAGTCACTTTCTTGCTCGTGCGAACGATTGTTGCAAAAAGATTTCGTACCAAGCTCGTAAAATTTCCCATCGTCAGCAAACTCGAGCAAATTGCGTTTTTATCGTCTGAACGAAATTCAGAATTCGGAAATAATTGTATAGACTTTAACGCGGGTTATTTCGGTCGATATCGAAGATTCAATTCGCGTCAAAACTATCGCGGAAAAATTCGACACGTTTCCTAACGTACCTCGGTCGCGTTAGTCGGGGCTACCTCGCAATTGCATTGCAAATTGTCATAATGACTTGACGCAAAAATCGTTACTGTATACCGAGTGTCTCGTTAATATCGCAGGCCAATCACGTGATCTCGAACGATGGCAGACTCCCCTAATTGGGATTTTGCAAGCACGTAGTGAGGATGAGCATCGTTCGGACACCCATGAAGAACAAGACCCCCCGTTTCGATATCGAATCATGGGTTAACGCCTCGTATCTCTATAAAAACGAAATCTTGTCCCCGGCGTGGAGCTGATACTGATGGTTTGTACTCCATGGTCGTTATTCTCGTTATCCGAGGAGCCAAAAACGTGCTTCTCACTATAAAACGTTGACGAGGATTAGCGAATGTATATGTAGGCTCCTTGGAGCTCGCAGCACACCGCGAGTACTGATGAATATAGACATCGTGTATATGGAGTGTGATATATAAAAGAGTTGGTGCTAATATGGACCAGAGGGAAAATTGGACCACTTTCAAGCCTCCAAAACCGTAGCTCACTCGAGGGGTTGCATTTTTTTCATTTACCCTTTTTCGATGTTCGAGAAGAGCAGGGATTTTCGGAGGCTGAGAGACGGGCATCAGTTCGTTGAGATGTCGATATACTTGTTGAAAAAATCAGTGTACTTTAATAAATGTCTTTGACCCAGATTGGATGGAGATATAAAAATCGTGGCTCAAATTGTCACCAATTTCTTTGGGAATGGGCTTTCGCGCAGTGTCGAGATCGCGCGATGAATGAGGTCGTAAAAACTTTTATGACAATCCAATTTCACATTAATTGGAGAGGTTGAGGAATTCGACGCCCCACGCGCCTGCGAGAGACATCGACGTGAATGCTGTTTTTATTGTTGTATAGAATATTTTTGTCATTGTATAAAAATCAGTATTAAAAATCAAACAAAAAAAACCAATGCGATGCAATTACATAAACACAACAGTCGCAACATTCGTTAGGAAATTCACTGTGGGTAGACCTCTCTCCAGGTTTTCCGTGGTAATTTGGTTAAAAAAAAGAAGACTGATTGAAAGATCGTTTTATAACAATTCGATGCGATGATTATCGTTGAAATCCCCGCCAATAAGTTAAATCCTCGTTGAAGATAAAATTTGGAAAAAAATGTGAAGAAGTCGCGATAAAATACGATATAAAAGCGTTATCGGCGGCTCGCGCAATCAGCCAAACGTATCGCGAGAACCGATAAACAAATATAGAAGACAGCGCGGTTATAAATAATGGAAAAGAAAAAACATTAACCCAAAACGTTATCGCTTCGCGTTTTATCGTTCTGGACGTACAATGGACGTGTGCATGCACGCGCACTCGTGTCTGTTTGCGATCTTAAAGCAGACGCTGCCGATGCAATGAGCGTGCATGCGCATTATGTGTATTTATACGTTGTGGAGTTGAGGGAACTAGGAGCGAGAAAACTCGCGAGGTTCTATAGTGCCAATGCTCTTTTGCCTTGAGCTAGTTAGCGGTCGCGTCGGACGTTGGCACCGCTCGAGTAAGCACACATTCATAGACCACGCACATGTCTATACGTCTTTAAATCACACGATGACAGCGCGCAACATGCTTTCTACGCTATTCATATATTTATGCCAAATTTCAATTCTGTCTATTCGCCGAAAAAAATGATATAATCATTAAGGGGGTTCCCGCGAATTCAATAGTCACTGAAAATTCCAACTTTGGGGCTCGAAATTTTACCCTGTTCTAGAAAAATATGCTTCGTTTCGTTTAACGAAAGTTTCGTTATTCAGCATGAAAATCATCAAAATTCTCGCGATTTCATGGGAGTAACACTGTTGTGTCGCGGATTCGGATTTTTAAAAAATAGATTTTCTCAACTTTGAGTAACCAGAAATTCGGAAGCAAAAACGTAAAGATGAAAGTAAAAATGGTGTTTTCTGAGCTCAACCGGTAATGACGTAGATGATGAAAGATTTTTTTATTTTATCAAATGATCTGAACAAGTATGATGCACATAATTTTGATAATAAAAGTAACGACTTTCCGATCTGTTTTCGAATTGCGTTGAGCAACGAATTGAGTTGTTTCATTGAGATTTAAATTCTGCGCAAGCCTGCTTAAAATTGTTTGAAATACGACGCAATTGACTATTTTGACAATTTCTTATCTCCAATCCGATTTCAATCTTGCAGTTGATACAGTTTTCTCTCGATTTTTATTGAAGTATTTTACTCCAAAAACGACTTATTGCTATTTTCAGATGACGATTGATTCTTCGAGTTTATTGTGCTGAAGATCGAGGCATTGTACGTACATATGTGTGTATCTGTGACAGCAGAGAGGCCGTCGACGACAGGCGATATTGGCAAAGCTCGCCACGATGCAACAGCATATAAATACCTTATCCCAGACGGGATGCTCACCGCGTTGAATAATTTACAATAGAAAATGGAAAGAATAGTTGCACGCTCTCAAAGTTATTCTTTTCCATTAAAATCTCAGTACAGATTGAAACAGATAGTGCATACATATCCTATATTTTTTATACGTGTTTATATCAGCGAATAACCATAATTTAACCTCACAGGAACTTGCATTAAGTTGGAGGTATGTTAATTAGCGGCAAAGCTCAACAAAATTTTCAAATCCAGTAACAAATTTTCAGCCGGCGTTCTTTACAATTAATCTTGCAAAAATCTCGTCAATAAAATGAGCGAAAAAAAGTGTTAATGCTAACCGTTATCTTTTTCGTCTCCTCGCGAGACATTTGGCTCTGACGAGCGCGCGATAAGAGGCTTCTTATTTCGTACGTCGATGTGACATTTTCGCAGACTTTGAACGCCTTTCACCATAGTTATAAAGGAGCGACGCTTCTGGTTCAATGCTACTGTAGAAGGTTTCCGAGTGTAGATCTCTGTACGATGTTAAACTCTGGCGAACGGTCTTGCCATTTAATTTCCTCGGAGCGGCCATGTTCGCTGAGTCGCGCGATCCCTACTAGATGAGAGTTAGCTGAATCGAGAAAAGTCCTTTGCTCCTTTACGATCGTGGGTGCGGACGAGCAGCTCGTAAACGTTTATACGCCGAATGGAAGCCTCGAGATCGACCATGAGGTATATAGAGCGTGGATCCACTGTATTTGCAGCGTGATTGATAGTTCTGACATAAACGCCGCCATTTTCATTCCCGATGATCATTTTGAAACGTCATAACGGTTAAACGCAAACCCAAAAGCGAATTAATGAAAATCTCATTCGGCTGGGATGTACAGCGATTAAAAAAATTGTGAAAAATAGATTTTTGTATTTTACCACTGTCGAGATTCATTAAGGTTATTCTCAATTAATCGTAAGTTTTATTACGACCGTTATGGCCGCAATACGAAGAGGATTGCTCGCGTGGATTTCTTCAACGTGTGTAATTCGTTGCACCATTAAATTATTATCGTGATGTATGTTCAAATGCATTCATCGTCATCGTCCGTGACTGTAGTGCTCTCGTGTATCACGCAATCGACTTTGAGCTATTCGCTGTTTCATACGTACGAGAGGCAGGGAAAAAAAATCACGATAAGATTTTTAACACGTGAAATATTATGTAAAATTATTGTAAATTACAGCCCTTTCCATTGTTCCCAGTGGTATCGTCCTGTTGAAATGCTGAAATTTTTTATATCCAAGAACTCATCACGGAAGGAGACGAAGGAGAGGGTGGCAATATAAGTGCAGCAAAGAAGCAGGAAGTCCTCAATTTGCCAACGATTCGGCAAGCTGTTCGTTCCGGGCCTGGACAGGAGGAACGGCAGCTGTTTTGCAGTCTCTTTACGAAGATAGACTCGGCGGTTGATACGGTCGAAAAGAAGAGAATTACACGAAATTTTGACCTCGAATAATTGCTGCGACGAGTGCGCCGAATAAATGGATTATTTCAATTCCTGCAGGGGGAATGAAAAAAAATAAAATTCAATTTGCATCAACGACGCGAAAACGAAAAGAAAACATTTCCACCGAAAGCATGACAATTTATGGGATTTTGAAAGAGAGAAATCTTCGTATATGCCGATGAAGCGTGAAACAAAATATAGCGAGAAAAAAATGACCCTGAAAGCATTTATAATGCTACGGTGATAGGGGAGATGAAAAACCATTCAAATAGACGATTCTCACCGAAATACGAGTCGAGTGTACTCGGTGATCGTGTGAAGTAAAATCGAAACGAAATTGGAGCAGGAGAGGGCGAGAGTCTGCGAGAGAGTAGGATGAGCAAGCACATCATAGAGAGAGAGAGAGAGAGAGAGGAAGAAAGTAGTAAAAAATTGACACAAAACATCTCCCTTGTGGACCATTTTTCGTACACTTTTATTTCACGCGAGCGTGTCAACCGGTGGATTATGCTGGGGTGATATTGCGCGAGGAGAAGGTAAGAGCGAAATAACGGCAAAGAGCATTTTTCACAAATCGTCACTGGGGATATACTCATTATGGTGAAAAGCTGCGATGAATCCTGGGATGAGAAGACTCGCTGAAAGGACGAGGGAAAAGCGTGGAAAGTGGCAGCTCTACGTGCGTTCGTTGACGAGAAGTAAGGCAGAGGGACAAACAGTCAACAGATACGATTGTTGGCCACCCTAAAAACATGTATACCGAAGGGCTTTTGGGATTTTTGCGGTTACATGCATCGTTACGGAATATCAAAAACACGATATTTAATGACAATGACGAAATGCTGAGAGATAAATTCGGATCACAAAATGATTCATTGCCGAACTAAATGACGGTCTCGGTGAAAAACTTGTCGTTTCTTTTAGACAATTAGACGCGCTTTCACTTCGCAACGAATAATAATTTAACCGCTTCTGGAATAATCCGGCTTCCGGCACAACATTCTAAAGAACTTGCTATCATTGATGACGAAATTGTTACTTTTTCTCTGATCGTATATCAAGTCTACATCGCTAAAACGTCGTATGGACCGATTAGTAATGCATAAGACTAATTTTTCACACAGAGTCAAGTCAGTGCAGCAGAGTAAGAAAAAAGAAACGAAAGAAAATGCAATGACAAAGAATAAATTTGTCAAAGATGCAAACGTTGCCGGAATACGTTCTTCATTTTTTCACCGAGAACTTTACGTGCGAATACCGCAAATCGTAGGGTCATATAGTGGCATGCTGTGTGTTGCATTCTGGGTGTTGGCCATAGCGATCGATCATTTAAAAAATGGCCAAAGATTGATGGAGCGACAATCGTACCTCTTTTCGTGTTGAGCAACGAGACATTCGGAGAACAAAGAGAGGAAGACAGAGGCAGAATGGGAGGACTTCCGCGTTATTCCGCTGCCAGTGCCGATGCTACCGAGAGCCTGCACGGGGTACAGCAAAACGAAACAGGGGAAGAATCATCTCCTGGTGCGTTCACAGCCGGGATGTTAATGCCGAAGTAATGACTAGGGTTGCAACGTTCGAGAGCCCTCCACTGCGTATCTCATCCCTCTCGGTACATGAACGCAATGCTGGAACGAGGGTTCTCGTACAGTTGTGGGACTCGTGTTGCCAACGCTCAACGATCTCCTTCGCGTATACAATCTCGGTATAAAAAAACCTTCACGTCAATCATGGCTGCCCGCGGGGGTTGGAAAACCGTGGTTTTATACAGAGCCTCCAAGCCCCCCCGGGACATAACGGAATTACTGGAAAGAGGATCGACGGAGGCTGGAATGGTGGAGATGAAAAAACAAAATCACTACCCCTCTCTCCACGTGGCATCTCGCGAACTTGTCACGTTAACCACTCGCCGAGCATTCACTATCGCTCTTGCTCGCAACTCCGCTCCATTCTTCGATTTCACCTCGGAAGCCAAACCATTTGCATGCAGATTTACCGGAGATCAGCGCGGAATCTCCTCTCGTGACTTTTTATTACGCGTCAACAGTCTCGTGACGATGAGCAACGCGGAGATTTTGTCGAAAAGCGGCAAGTCTATCGAACGGTGATGAGGCTGTTCCTGGGAAACTTTTTTGATTTATCTATCGCGAGCAACTGAGTCTACCGGAAGAGGATCGAAGCGGACAATGCCATAGTGTTAATACAGCTTTCGCAAAAGTTTTTTTTCCCGTTTGCTAGCCGGGAAAACGCATTTGCATGTTTATGGGATTGGTGGGTGTTTCATTCAACGATCACCATGTGGGTATAGTTTGCCAGGAACTTGAATCATCTCATTGGCATTCTATCGACAATGAGACGTTCAACAAAGAGGAGAATTGCGCCAATTCATTGGCTTGCGACTCTCGCTTTGTACCTGAGACTAATGCACAATTGGGATCAGTGATTTTTTCAAAGTTACCCTTCGACTGCTGGGAATTCAATGTCCGAGTATCGCTTTGATAAAAACAATCGTCTCGTATCGGCTGTTTATCGATCGACTGTTTGATCTACGATTGTATTCCAGTGCTTGTCTTATATTTCGCAATATTGAACTTTCGAAACATTTATTGTGGTCGGTTTTTGCGATTGGCTGTTCTTTGAAGAGCTGAAGTGGCTGATGTCAGCCAAGTTAAACATTTCGAGTTTTCGCGAAGAATTCGATGATTTCTGTAATCAGCGGAAAATTTCCGATCGGATAAGTTCGTGAAAAATTGAAGATTTGAAAAAAAAAATTCCACTCATTTTTCGCCACTTTTCTAGAAATCTCAAAAAGTCGAAATTTCAAATGGTCATAACTAAGTTTCTATTTGTGCTATATATATTTTTCGGGGGTGTTTTGAAAAGCCCTCGAGTAGACTTAAGCAATGGTGAAAGTTAAATGTCGGTAGCTAAATTCCTTGACCCTCAAAATCGATGTTGAAAATTGGCGAAAAAAACGCAAAGGGGTATGTATGGGAAAATTGGCGAAAATTGGTGGTCCTACTTTAAAAATCTGCGAAAAATCGAAAAATCAAGATATCTGGACAAACCAAACGGCATTTTGAAGCCTCAACAATTACAAAGAGAATAAGCACAAGTTGGGATGTCTATCTCAAGCGAAAAAAAAACGGCAAACATTTTAGTGAACAAATTCAATCCAGCAAAAAATAGCGAAAAATTTTGGATTTCAAAAATGACTTTTAATGATCTCTATCGATGTATTTTTTCCTGCTGATTACGAAGAACATCGCTATTTCATCGAATACCCAATATTTCGGTCCGAAAACGCAATAATACGAATTTGATCATTTAATTACTATTTTCTCATCGAAATATCGAGTTTTCGGAAAAAAGTCGATGAGTTTCGTAATCAGCGGGAAATTTCCAATCGGATAAGATCATGAAAAATTAAAGATTTGAAAAAAAAAAATTCCACTCATTTTTCGCCACTTTTTTAGAAATCTCAAAAAGTCGAAATTTCAAATGGTCATAACTACGTTTCTATTTGTGCTATATATATTTTTCGGGGGTGTTTTGAAAAGCCCTCGAGTAGACTTAAGCAACGGTGAAAGTTAAATGGCGATAGCTCGATTCCTTGACCCTCAAAATCGATGTTGAAAATTGGCGAAAAAAACGCAAAGGAGTATGTATGGGAAAATTGGCGAAAATTGGTGGTCCTACTTTAAAAATCTGCGAAAAATCGAAAAATCAAGATATCTGGACAAACCAAACGGCATTTTGAAGCCTCAACAATTACAAAGAGAATAAGCACAAGTTGGGATGTCAATCTCAAGCGAAAAAAAAACGGCAAACATTTTAGTGAACCAATTCAATCCAGCAAAAAATAGCGAAAAATTTTGGATTCCAAAAATGACTTTTAATGATCTCTATCGATGTATTTTTTCCTGCTGATTACGAAAAACATCGCTATTTCATCGAATACCCAATATTTCGGTCCGAAAACGCAATAATACGAATTTGATCATTTAATTACTGTTTTCTCATCGAAATATCGAGTTTTCGGAAAAAAGTCGACGACTTTCATAATCAGCGGGAAATTTCCGATCGAATAAGCTACCGAAAGATTGAAAATTTAAAGAAAAAAATGTCAACTCATTTTTCGCTACTTTTCCAGAAACCTCAAAAAGTCCAAATTTCGAAGACTCGCAACTACCTTTTGCTTTCTGATGCACGCGCATCTTTTGTTTTTCTTGAACATGACAGTTACCCGATTTTGACAGATTAAAGTACGTAAAAAATTAAGGTGGTGCAGCGCATGTGGGCGATCGCGCCTGTACCCATCCACAGTAATATAATATAAATATGTTAAACTGTATTTTCGTCATAACAAACACTTAGAGTTCCCTATTTGTTCTTATTTTCTGAAGGAAAAAAGTTTATCGACGCTTAAAGTCAACCAAGGTTCATTGGCGAATGAAATCGTTTTGTCTCGTTGATTCGCATCGCCAAAATCGGCAGTAAAAAATTAAATTGGAGTAAACGCAAAGCACTTAACCATTTTTTTGCCCGAAAGTATTTGAATATTTATGTAACAAGGTTTATTACGTATTGACAAAATTAAAATAGATTTTTCGACGATATGCAAATAAGTTTAAGGTAAACAATGAAATTTCGACCTTGTCAGTAATGATCGTGTCCTTGAAAGATCGCGTGGCTGCTTTTGTAGTTCCCGCATCATCGCACGAGGCCGTTCTTCCCTCTTGTGTTTCGTGACTGCTATATGCGTGTGAATAAATTTCGGCAGGTGATCCTTATGTTGCTTCCTCGTCATCAGCGGCCGGTGTCTCGTTTTCGAGCGCTTCCTCCTTTGTCTCGGCTACGTAGCTTCGATATTACGCATGCCCGTAAAAATAGACCGTCCAAAAGGAGTCTTTCAGCACCGGCATAACAGGAAATTGGTCGTTTTAGAAGTTGATAATAAATGTGCGTTGTTTAGGATCGTTGAAACCGGAAATGAATCAGAACGAACGATTTTTTTCCTTGAAACGGTTAGACTTCGTGTTGGTACACAAAAATACGTTTTGCTTACACTTACATCATATTTTATCCCCGTAATAGAGGGCAGTTATTCATCGTTCAAAATTGGAGCGTCACAAATTTTCAAAATGCTTTCATTACATCCGTTGGCTCCCAAGTGCACTTTTTTCACTTGGGTATGCTTCCAATCATTATAGTTTATAACGTAAAAATAATATTAGATAAAACATTAATCAACTCCTGCTTAAACGACGATGCATAACTCATTTTCTGGACAGACTTTTATTATACCGAAAAAAATTTGTTTCTTTTTCTCATTTTAAAAGGAGGAATTTTTGAAAATAAGTTGCCATCAGTACAAGAAATTGTGCATGCAAAAGGATCATAGTCTAAGCAGAATTGATATAGTTTTGAGAAATTTGATGCTTAAAATAAGTATACCATCATACATAATACATTAAGTATAATAAAAAAATCAAAAATCTCTTACGAATTTAATGAGAAAATGGCATTTAGGGATTTCAACATTTTTTTTTCAATTTACGTAGTCAAACATTGTTGTCAGGCTGTAAACTGATGATCCGGAGCATACTCGAGTGAAAAACGTCAACTCGGTAAATAACCCACTCCCTAATATACATGTATAAGATACTTGGGGTACGTTGTCTACGAGAGAAGAGTAGGAAAATTTATGAAGCCACAAACGCGGCATAGGACTGATCTCAGTAGAGAAACGACGAAGCCAGCCTCTTCTCTGTATATATATATCAACGGATCCTATTATACATACAAGATTGAGAATAGGAAATCGTCGGGTCCTGACATTTCCACCTGCTCCCTTTAATAACACTGTCGCAGTTGTCTAGTTTACGTATTATACGCGGTGTGTTATGTAATTGTGCGCTCAATGTCGTATATGCGTATAATACCATCCATCCTTCCGTTCATCCCATCCGTTCCCTAATAATTCCATAGTCCACTTATCATCTGATCTTCCAGGGACACTCTCAGATTCGATCTATAGATAGTTCGGCCAAATTGTCGAAAAAAAAGAAACAATAAAAATGAAACAAACGGCGTTCACGGAAAAGGGCCGTTTGCGTGGAAATAACGGCAATTACGGTCAATGTATAAATCACGTGAAAGTATTTCAAAGGCGGTATGTCGGTCTATTTATCTGTTTATCCGCTAGGCGGTATGAATAAAAAATAACAAGGCTCAGGAAAACACACGGGCTTCAGCGAGTATTTTTTCACTCCGAAACGTACGAGAGTCGTTGAAAATTTATTGCGGAATGATTAACGATTATATTACTGCTGTTTTTTAAATTTATTTTTCAACCCTCGTCGAATTACCGTAAAATAACATCAAATATACTTAAACTTTTCATCCCTCGAAGTATGCCTCGAGTGTTAAGAGAAAGCGTGTTTGAATTTACACATTCGGCATGTTACTTAACTCGACTTGTGTTTCCATCGTGGTAAGACGAAATATTTAACAATTAATTGCGTCTCTTAAACATATTTGCATTAGCGTGTACGCATCTGCCTGTAAATGAGTGTATATTCGTCATGAGAAGCACGTGGCACGTTCGGCAAACCGCCCGAGGGTAAGGGAAAGTGAGTAAGAAAGATCAAACATATATTTATCTACGTATATAGTGTGTATTAAAAAAGAAAAATACGGAACAAAAAGTGCCTCGTGTCAATTTGCGCAGGTGGCCCTTGCACGCGCCGTTGTCTGGTACCGAATGGTACGTCGATGCTTCGGATTAATTGCGAGGGAGCTTATTCGTTTATTCTGCCGAGTGTGCACGTCACTTTATCGCTTTTATCGGCTGGAATCGTCCGACGAAAATGAAACTCGTGGAAAAAAAAAAAAAAAAATTCGACATACGCGTATTTACGCAAGTCGCGTCCCAGATCTCGAGATACTGCGTACGTAACAACCGGAAAAATCGCCTAACCGCGCGGGCTTAATGATAATTTGACTGGAAAAAAAATCTAATAACGACTTGCACACCCTGAGCAATCCACTTCTGGACCTGTAATCAACGTTGCGTCGTCCTCGTGATCCTGTTATGCGTCATCCTGTAGGGGTCCTTTCATCCGTAAATCAGTCGATAAAACGCAATATACAGGATGATTCGTAATTTATCTCACGTTTCCAGGATGTACGATCGATGTACGAACGTAAGAAAAACGTTAAAGGAATTTTCACGAAATTTATATGTGGACATTTTTGTGGATTAACAATGGTTCGTTTTTTTGGCTGATATCGGGTGAAAGCTGCTTTCAATCTTCGAGTATAACACCGTATATTATTAATCACAGTGTCCTAAATACACCAGGAGTCAGTTTACCGAGAGGGAAAGGGCGAAGGAAAATCAAAGGGGTGAGTTTTGAACAGGCGATGGTTAAATTGCCGTATAGCGGTGATGTCGCTTTCTCTCTCATTATTTCTTTGTGGAAAACCAGCTGGTCCGGAAGTCCGAGCGTTCGGCAAGCTCCGAGAATCGATCTCGCTCGTACACCAATAAATGTATTTCTCCCCTATTCTCACTTAGCCGCCCACCCTTCAGCCCTTTCGACCTCAGCCCCTTCCACACCCCGTACGATCTCTCAATGATCCTTTGTTCGAATCGTAAATTTCACCAAGGACCCTTGAAACGATGCTATCGTTCGATATCAACATGCCCACACGTAATTCCAGTAATAGACAATTTCCAACAAAAGTATCGAGATTTTTGGAGGGAGTTTTTCGAAGAATCATTATCCTTTGTCAAAAGGGTCCTTAAGAAATATATCGATGCAGCCACACGTAACACGTACAAACAAAATATAATGGATAAGAGGAAAACGCATCATATTTCATGCCTGCTGATTCGCATGTGGATCCAGTTAATTTTTCATGACGAACCAATGAATTCGTAATCCTTTGAATCCGTCTGACAGATGCCAAACGGATAGAATCGTTGGTTTGCAATCGGAACGTTTGGACAAAAATGATTGTCAACGTTAAATCAACGTAATTCACAACAGCAATAACAGTAACGACGATAATTGTTATATTTTTTTCACACAATGTTGTAACGATTTGTGTTGGCAAAAAAAGACGACGAGGGTATTGAAATATTCAGCGAATGTCCGATTAAGCGAGCGGAGGAGGCTCCGGAATTGTGTTGCGATCGTAGGAAGAATGAATGAAGAGAACAAAGTGCAGCTTGGAGATTTTTTGTTTCTTATCGAAACAACTTGGGGTAGAAAGAGAATTTCGTTCGATTTCGGTGATGATATATAGAGTCTCGTGACAAAGAACAGAGCATAGACGAAGATCACATTTAAGCCACAGCTGCCTTCTGTCTTGTTCGCTCGTGCGTACACACATCAGAGAGGCCACGATGCTTTTGAGACGATCATGCCCTCTTTCAGTGTCGGGTATTATAGGGTCGTATAAAAGTATGTATACATGTAAGAGTATCATCCGTATTTATACATGTATCGGTGCATGTACACACGTAAGGACCAGGCAGGATCTTTTTTCCTCTCGCATCCAGCGCGGGTCCAACAGCCCCATCGGCGTTGCCTCATTTATCTTCTCCGCCACCTTTTGCGAGACGAGAACCGCGGACATGTGACTTGCAACGGCAAAGATGTACAAGGAGAAGGATAAGGACACGAGGGGCGCACACGTACGACCCTCGAAGAGAATTTTAGATGCAGATAATGTACACGAGGCTTCCGTAGAAATCAAAGGCACGCGTGTGGATTCAACTTTGTCCGGAATCTCAAATGGTTCGACATCGAACGATGAAAAATCGGACGTAAAATTTACAAACGATCGATCCGGAAAATAGGGGTGTTTCGTCGATTCGTCCTACACGCGAAGAGGTTGAATCCCCAAATTTGTAAGACGTATATGAATTTGAAATTCAAGACAATTTGCCTCTGTTTTTTTTGTTCTCCTTTCGTTATTACGCTTCCTGGCGATACAGACGCAGTTTGGCAAACGCGTTAAGCGTTATAACAAGCGGGTTTATCGGCGTGAAGATCAAAAGAAGTTCTCTTTTGGGAGCGTCTCCGTGTCTGTTGCACACGCGAGATGTACACCATGAGGATTATTATGTTTACACGTATGTACGTACAGATTTATGTGGGTATGTGTGTTCCCCGAATTCGAAAGGTTTCGTCATCGCCGCCAGTCGATTCAACTGGACCGTTAATAAAAATAGCGCCGGCACTGACGCGGAATTGCGAGCACACGCGAAACGTATAATTTTCGGATAATAATTCGTGGCCATGCGGGAGGCACGGACGATTGGACGTTAACCGACGCGTGCTTCCGGACCGTCGAATATACACTCGAATATGTGTATATACATAACAGCCCTCGATAAAAATTCTATACGTGCACGATCCCACCTACAATCAAACATCGATAAACAAAAGGTCGTAAGCACACATTGGTTTACAAGTGAAAGTTTCCGCCGTTCAACCTTTTATTTCGCGGCGAAAAATCGATCCATGTGTTTGCAGCCGGGGATTGACTGACTGAGTGCCTATCGTGTTTTCCGTTTCTCGACGATGTTTCGCTGTGAAGAAAACAAAAAAAATGGAACGAAGAGAGAGGAAAATGGAGGAAAGATTCCATGGAACTATTTTCCACACCCCGCCGTACAACCTCGACCGTTCCTCTTCTTTCTTCCTGCTCCGAGCGACTTCCGGAAAAGCCCATAAAAGCGAATCGTGTGGCTAAATCACTGCGGCAAGATTTTCCGAAAGTAGATGAGAGGAATATATGGTCTTGTATAACACGTGGTACGAGAATGCGCTGAAGAAAAGGACACTCCAAACGGACACGGAGAAGCTCCGATGAAGAACGACCTAGTAGCCGGTATATTGACGCCAATGTTGTGTGAGTGTGTGTAAATGCATAAATGTGCGCGTGTATGCGAGTGGACAGTGAGTCAAAAAAGTTTGCGCGACTGTGAAGGCTTGTCCAGTGCTTAATTGCAATGTAAATAGCGGAATTACGGTTACCGAAGGAAGAATTTTTGAAAAACGAGAGCAAACAATAACCAGTAATCGAACAATAGTTTTTTTTCAGGAGCTTCGTTGAAATCAAATTATAAAAATCACGGATTTAATACTCAAAACGATACAACGTTTTGTTTATGAAAAAACATGTTAAAATACGGTATTCACCGTTGGCTCATTACACATTTTTTTATTTGTCAACAATTTCGTATCAATAATATCAAGAATTTCAAATAAATATCAGAGTGAGCGAACGATAGCGGCTAATTAAAATATTGGAATGATTTTCATATATTACGTTCGTTATTCTCTTTGCGATGAAAGGGTCGGTGAAAAAAATGTCATTACTTTTTCGATTCCACAGTTTTGAGGGAGATCTCGCCTCGTATCTTACGGAATATTTAAAAAATATAAATTTTTATTCGCTCTCGATAATATTTCGTTGTATATCCTCAGTTTTGAGTGCATCCAATTTTGCCAACTGCTGTCAAGTCTCGTTCTAAATTTGTTCGGTTTAAAAATTGTTGAATCGAACTGTACTTTTTTGATCCACCGTGTGTATACGTATATACTATGTAATCTATGTGTATATCGGAAACGCAGAAGATAGAGGGTCGAGCTTAATGTTCGTAGGAGGTGCCGTTGCTTACTGGGACAAAGGGTAATAACGTCGCCGCATCGTCGACCAACACATCGAAAGCTTCACCCCTTTTTAGGGGCGAGAGCTTTATTTCGAAAAGTTATACGGAACATCGCAGACCGTCGCACTCTTATATATTATTAACCACCCACCCACACACACACACACAAACACACACAAACAAACACACGAATATATGTTTACGTTATACGCCGTGGATTGTACATGTACGAGTCGGTGTCCTCTCTGCGAAGAGACGCATGATGCTCTCCATCGCTACCAGTATCCTCGTTCGGGCTTCTGGACCAGACAAAAGTTATTAGGGTCGTCCAAGAGTAGTTAGGGTTGCAGAGAAAAAACGAAGGAGGGTGTGTTTTGCGTCGAAGAATTTATTAATTTCCCGGTAATTAATATAATCCCTCGAAATTTCTTTGGAAAGTAATTTCATCCGAAAGATAAGACATTGCGAAGATTATTCAACATTTACTTTCGCTACGATATAAATTTACGGACGAACCGGAGGAGTTAATGTCGCGAAACGGCGACGAGAGTGAAAAAATGCTCGAGATCTCGGTCTCGCCGGAAGTGCCTTTGCAGAAACTGTATAAAACTTGGAGAGCAGGATTAGAACGTTATTAAAGCATAAACATAAAAGGACAGAAAAATTAACATTTTTTCATTCTAATTCTATAATTATAGGAATAATTCCTGCAATTTTTGTACGATCTAAAATCTAAAATACACACATAAATAATAACACATATAATATTTTGTGCAAATTATTCGCCTTATAGGGGGTAGAGTAATTTTTTTTAGTGACTGTTGCGAGACGACACACCGTGTTGAAAGATTATGCAGTATTAAATTAAAACGCAAAATTTGATAAAATTTTTAATTACCTAAAACTTGCCATGGTGATATAATTGTCAGGTTTCATGTTTGTTAGCCCATCTTCCACTGTTTTTTCCATCTCGAAAAACGTACGAGTAAAGTATCAATTCAACGTGAAAAATGAAAAAATACTTTGTATATAATAAATAATATTGTACGACAAATGTATTTCAATAACATTATTTATTATGACGATGATAAATCTCTACGAAATTAGAAAAATATATATATTCTCTTCTTCATCGTCTCTGATATCACAGACTTTTTTTTCGTACCGAAGCGAACGTTCCTCATGGAAAATATAAACTCTCGTTCATTGAAGTCTCAAGGTAGCCAGACAACATGTCGTATGACATCCGTACCGTACAGTATACATATTCGATGCGATCTACCGAAATAAGCCTTTGAGAGACACCGCGAATACTTTTCCAACGCAAGGAGCTCGCCCGTTTGGAGTAAAATGTACGCGAGTCTCGAAACGTTGATCGATGCACGTCGCACGGGCTACGCTCATGGTATGGAAGAGAATATAAGGTAGAGAAGATGGAACGAAGAGAGGAAAAGCTGTTCCGAACCGAGTGGGTGATGTAAAATGTATAACTTTATAAGTACATGTATACATACACGTATATATGATGCATATACCCACAAAGTCTCATATTTTTCTTTTCTCTTTTGACTCACTTCACCTTTCCCTTTGGACTCGTCGGGCGACGAAGAAATTTACATCTGGGCGAGCGATCTCGATGCATCATATCGAGAATAAAGAAAGACCCGCGAGCGACTCCGCTTATCCGCTACGTTCGCAGGGATTTGAGTCTCGGTCGATATTCGAGACTTCGATGGAATACGAAATACAATAAAAAAGGAAGTAGGAAAAAATCACGTAGCGTAAATTAGGAATCGGGCACGAGCGAACCCTCGCATTTGTCAAGTCTCCGGTTACCGCGTAAGGTGTTCGAGGATCGGACCAGGCTTTTGTACGTCACCCTGGAGATTCTTACGATCTTTGATATATTTTTTTTTTCTCGAGTGCATATTCAAGAATAAATGAGAACGAGCGTTTTGGGCCTGATAAGACCCAAAACCCGAGGAGTAAAAATCGGTACCAATTCGCTGACGAAATTCGTCGGAGTGTAGCGCAACGTGACGTTACGACGTGCCGATCTTGGCATTCTATTATCGTCTCCGTTGAAACTCATCGCGAGGCTGTAGGCGCGGTTATCGCGGAAAGATAACATTAGTTTCCATCGTCGTGCAAAAATAAAAAAAACGTCCAACGCGTGCTGTAAAACCTGAAGCTCGCAGAGTCAGAAACTCCTCCGAGTCGTCGTCGGTATGTTTGTCCAAGGTTTTAAAACGGGAAATAAAAACGGCGGAGAACGCGAATTAACGAAGATTCGAGAGGAAACCATAAAAAAAGACGGCGCTGGACAATATACGAGGCATTCCGGCTCATTGTGTGCAGAGCGACGAAGAGTCTCGGCTGTTTTCAGATACCTCAAATTGGAAAATAATCGCGATGAGGTAGTTCGAGTCGTTCAGCTTTCATCGATCGGCAATCGGAGCTTTCGCAAGCGCAAATTGAAACACGTGTCTTCCCTCGAGCCGCCAATCGTGTTTCCGACGAATCACAATTCAATTGCACAATATGAGACTCGCAATAATCTCCTCCTCCGGTTATCATCAATCACACTGACGTCGTAATTTCTATACGGTCACGTCGAAGTGAAGACGCAAAGTCGATGATTATACAGCTGTCAGACGGTTAAATGTTAAAATCAGCGTCACATTTCAGTGTCACAGTAGAGACGGAAAGTTTCTGTTAACCCAGTAGTAAGTACGGCATTTACGGGAACTAGGCCACATGTGCGCAGTTCTATTTTCTGTTTTTTTTTTCTTTTTTTTTTTTGTTACTACAAGAAGCATAAAGGCTAGTGGCGCACGTGCTGCGAGCTGTCGATGTGTGCGTACGTGGACGATCAAAGTGGGAACTTTTGCTCGGTTGCCCTTCGAGTTGACGAGTCTGTGGTAGTTACCGCGCAATATAAAACTGCGCATATACGCTGTGCGTGTACGAGGGTTTGTCAAAGGGCGTTTCGCTCCAACTGTCTCCAACTCGAGGGATGCTATGTTAGATCGCGTATGCTGGGTGTATGTATGGGTTTACATATATTATATTTATAAATATATATATGGTAATGCGTTCCGCACATAAGATCGAATACCGTACGCGAACCCGATCGACCAATCGGGTCAACGTTGGGCCGCACATGTGTGTGAGTTCGCGCGAGGCGTAATAAGGGCTAGGTTAGAAAGAGGGCCAAAACCAGAAAGACCTTGAGTCCCCTCCGGATGCCTGAGAGAACTGCGCGTGTTCCAACCGCGTTTCCCTCTTCGGTTTTGGGCCTGCCTCGATTCCGTCCTTTTCCAATGCCGGGCGATCAAATGGAACAGAGGTCTCCATTATTCGCCAGAGCTGTTTACCACTGCCAAAAACAGCTTCGGGCGGTCCCGAGTCAGTGGAATCATATACATATATATATATATATACATGGATGGATACATAGAGTGGGGAGGAACCATGCCAAAACTCGTATCTTTCCTCTCGCGCACGCGTAACCTTGAACATCATGGAGGCGCACTACGACTCCGTATGCCGGCGGTTTTGTTTTTTTTTTTTGGTTTTTTTTGTTTTTTTTTCTCGAAAGAAACATCCCGGACGCGATAGGAACGAAAGAGAACCGCGAAAAAACAGACATTGCGAAGGCCGGAGTAGCCTTGGCCAAAAGTCTCTTCGCAAACACTAGGCCTACGGTAAAAACGTTTGGCATATTTTTCTTGCGAAAAACGTGTCGTCGTTTGACAATGCCGATGTCTTATCCGAATGCCGGACCTGATCGATCGAGGAAGATGATCGTGATGGTTTTTTTTTTTTTCGATTCACGCTGGCAGTGACTGTGGAACTTTTGCCGATCCTGCTGATTCGATTCTCGCGATTCGGACGGAATCTGATGTCAAAATGGACGAAATAAAGAAAATCTGCTGAAAATTTGCTATGATGAATAGCAACGTGACGTGAACAACGTCGTTGGTTTCGCGTTATCTGTTGGAAAAACTTTTTCATGTGGACTCAAAATTCGCTAAAACTGTCGGATATTTTTAATCACGCAGGCGATCGGGATGATTCACGATGCTATTGTTGTTTTCCAAAATTCTTGTCGATTGTCTTTTGTACAGGTTCGGGAATTAATCGAAAAAAGATTCTTGTTGAAAAGCGTCGAGCGTCGAGCGTTTTTGCTGCAGTAAAATAATCGAGTCACTTATCTGACCATGAATGCTTGTATCTACTGACGATTCGTTAGGCTCGCCTGCTGTCCATTCTGCGACAGACCGGATGCGTAAAAGTATTGAGATTGTACGGTTTCCTTGACTCCGTCGGGCCATAAGGTTCCTCGTGATAGTCGATGAATTAACAGAAATTTAGGCACTAAACTCTGTACATGTGCAAAACGAACGTATATCGCAGCTAAAAATAAATTCGTGCAACCAATTCATCGCTATAGAACGCACTTTCACCTTCCCTTTGCCCTTCCGATCGTTGAACGCGCAGCTGTCCCGTGTCAGGATGCACCGATTTTTTTTAATCCACCAAGTTCAACGCGTGATCCGAGGGCTTTGCAAAAATATCCGGGGCTCGATAGACCGACCTAATCGCGCCTGCACAATGGGGAAAGTAAGAAAATAAATACGCGAAAGAATGAAGAGGAAATAATAATGAAAAAAATCGAACCAATAGAGGTCGATATGCCATGTGTCAAAACGTTTTTGGGCGAAGAAAAAAGCACGGGACGAAAAAATGGGGCCTCTCGAGGACTCGCTCGATTCGACCCATTTGTTGCTGTGCCATACGCTGCGTGCGGCACGTGCGACAATCTATAAGTGCACTTGGGTGGGACACAACTGCACTAGGGTTAATCGACTGGTAAATGGACACTTATTCTTTGGAGAAAAAATTCTATAAACGGTTGGGACAAATATTAAAAATAAGCGCAAATTAAAAAATATCGCGAACGATGCTACGACCGAGTTTAAAATTTTAGCGTCAGGGAACATTTTTCGTCTTGCAGCCTTCGCTGGAAAATTACACCAAGCCTGTTGCCATCCCACACTGAACAGCAATTAATATATTTTTTTACCATTTTTAATTAATTCCTCCGATTATCGCGTCACTCATGAAGAACATTATTTTTGCCATCACCGATTTAACTCGTGAACCCTGTATGTACAATGTCACAAATTATCCAAACTACTTTTTTCCCCAAATCGAGCTCAGGCCACCGTGGTAGTCTCTAGGGCGCGAAACAATGAAATCTGAGGAGTCGAGATGGGCATGTAACTCCAGCGTGGATGCTGCTACAGTTACTTTATGATATAACCGTGTAATATATTTGAAATTCAAAAGCTAGGATTGTTTCGCTAAATCAAGAAAAATGTGGCCCCTGCGAGTTCGTGAAAAATGTATTATATCATGTCCTACATATAATCCAACGTTGTAGTCGTATCTCACCGAAATTTTCTCACTTCTCTTCACTTTCCACTTTGTACGAATCTGTGCAATTCATGATACATTCTGGTATCTCGGAGAAAGAGTGTATACGTGCATGTAGATGTATCCGACGTTGTCGACGTCTTTGTCGCGAGGGAAAAAAACGTTGTAGGGACGAACAAGCCTGGGATTGGAACAAGGGATGGAAGACCGACGAGTGTTTATGGCTAAATTACTTTTCCTGAAAAATATTTTTCCGTCCCCCTGTACACATAGCCGCGACCTCATTGAGCTTCTCATATCACAGAATTCCTTTTCTCCTGTCAGCCCCCTGCCCCTTCGCTTTCAAGTACATCTTGGTTCGATTTTTTTTTCTTTCATCGTCAACTCTGTTTCTCTCATCTCGCAGTCTCTTCATCCTACTCTCGCTCGCTTACTTCGCGCATTGCTGAAGCTGTTTCCTGGCGTTTCTGGCACTTCATCGCAGCCTCGATTCTATTTTCGAAAGGATTTTTTCGCGAGCCTCGTTCTTCCGCTGTCGTTGTCGTCGTTGCCCTCTTCCCGTCGTTGCCTTCTGCATACCTTTTACTGTCGCAAGTCGAACCACCACGAGCATCAAAGGGACGGTGATTGCCCCCGTATGGACGCCCAGAGTGCCAGTCATTGGCAGACGTCATATTTCTTTTCTCCAATGGTGCACGAGGAACGTTAGGAGCGATTCACCGTTCCGTGGCCAATGACTGTCGATGGGCGAACGGTGGCCCTATGTGCTCCGAGAGTGTCGACAAAGGGGGACCAGACGACGAGTGGCAAACCGTAGGAGCTGGAGAGTCAGCGACGTTCTTCTCGCATTTGCCGCTCAGGCACGTGTTGTAACGTACGGTTTTGGTATAAAGATCCATACCGCATGTATATATATATATATATACATGCACACACGAATATATACCATGACGAATATTCGAGGACAGAGACGATACGGCGCTTATGCTAGACGATGCCTTTTTCCTTTGTTGTACGGCGCCCATAAACGTTGAATTCCCACTCCACGATATTCCATGAAGAGGGGTTGATAGATTTCGGACAAAAAAACATGGGTGAAATGCAGTTTTTCAAACAGTATATCCGAACTCTGTTTACATTTCACATCTTTGTTGGAACAAAATTTAAGTCCTTAATATGATCGATCAGAAAGATTCGAAGGTGAATTCGGTCGAAAAGATTTTACAAAGTGCTGGGGTTGTTTTGAGCTTTTTATTCGCTTACGAGGTGCATGTTCTATAAATAATTGTAAATACAGGACAGATTAGCGATAATCAAGTGAATTTTGGAACGATTCCTCGTCGATTTGAGCCAAAAAAGTCTGTAAAAATAGGAAAAAAAAGCCAAAATCGAAATAAACATTTTCAAGGATGACTCCAGATGATTTTACGGTCGTTGCACGTTTATAATATACGTTCACACGTTTTTATTTACCCTGGAGTCCGTAGTTGCCTTGGGAAATATCACGCGGTGCGCGTATATGCAAATACCATTTCGAGTTGTTGATGCCCGACCTTAACCGTGTAAACGCCGTACGCGATTGTGCTTTCCGGAGTAAATGTTATTCAGTTTCATGGCCATAACCGGTATACCGTAACGAGAATCCCATCCTCGTTACTCCTATTATGCCATGACTATTTTTACAAGAGAGAACCGGCTTGTTTTTGTGGTCGCAGGATGAGGAAGAAGTGAAAAAGAAGAGAGACCTCCTGCCCCAAGGATTTAACAAAAAAACAGGGGTAAAAGAGAAAGAGAGAGAGAGATGACAAGTTCCGAGGGACCCGGACAGAGTTACCCCGCTAGGGAGCGTTTCTTACCTGCGGAGATCGCAGGCATCATTGTATGAAAGTAGAGCAGTCTCGAGTTTCTTCATTTTGTTCCTTCCAATGCTGAATGGAGTACCGCAATCGTTATATGAGTTTTTATACAACGTGGGACTTGATTCAACTGGTGCACTCCGATTCACGAAGACCCTGGCATCGTCTTCGCCCTCGTCATGCTTCTCCCCTTGAAGTCCTTGTACAGCCTCCTTTTTCCATGCTCGTTTATCGCGCTTCGTACGCGCAAGCTTGTTCTTGGACTCGGGTATGTTCATGTTTCTCCGTGTCTTTCAATTATGAATCCTGGCTGAACGGTTCTGGATTTTACAAAAAGAAAATGCAGTTGCGTGAATCGGTGCCCGTTGAAGCGTCCATAAAATCCAACTACACTCCAGGTTTTTGTTGTTTCGTCGCTGATTGTTTAGCACTACTGCATACAACGTAATCTAAGATGCTTGATGGCTGGGGAATCGTTTTTGAGCGATTGTAATTGAATTGTCTTTGCTAGGATTATGGTGACTGCGGATTTCACGTTTATTGAGTATAGACCGTTTTCTTCTCGGGCTGAATCGGCTTGGAGGTTCGTCCGATTGAAAACTGCAAAATGGTTTCGTAATTGGAGGGTTTGTCGGTACCGTCGTTTCACCAGGAACGTTTATTTTCACTGAAATACAATGGGATGCAATAAAGTAAACACGTATCAAGGGATTAACTTCTGGTATGAGCGGAAGAGACAGTAGACGTTGGATGACTCTGGTATGTTGGGTAGCAGTTGTAAGACACCTTTTCATTGTAGACAAGGGTCTTTATAGGCCATTGGTGCACCGCTCTTGGTAAACTCTATTTGCGGGTGCGGTAGCTTGCTGTCTATGTGTGTGAATACATGTTTGTATGGACACACAAATTCTTCATGGGCAGCAGGTCGCTGGGTCGATTTCACAGTCGTGATATGGACAGTGCTGACGACTGTGGTACAACGAGCGATCTATGAGAGTCACTACCACCAACAACACCACCACCATCAGCAAAGCCAAAGTTTGGCCTCGTAAATATGCCGGACGGGCATTTCCAAGAGGGTTCCTCCGGTCTCTTTGTTTGCTCGGCCAAAGGAGATTGTAGCCGGTGTGGGACTGAGACGGAATCTATAAAGGAACCGAGGGGTAAAGAGCAGGGGTGATTAGGTTTGCAACGAGAAAGTAAGGTTTAGGACAGAGGATGTTGTGAAAAGGGCTAAAAAGACCGCTGGTCCCAACGAGGCTGCACAGCAGTTTCACCAAAAGCGGATACCCACATTTGTCCAGCAACAACTACGCACAAAACAATCTCGTCTTCTTTTCCTGGCAAAAGCGATATAACGCAATTCTCAGCTTGACTGAAATCCATGAAATCTCATTACTAGCGCGTCATCTCATCCTCCGTCAGATCCTTCGATTACTCGTGCTTTGTGTATGGCCTTTGTTCGGAAGATCCAACGTAGTGCGTCTGCGTGTGCTTCCTCGCTGCCGACACAAGGTATAACAAGCGTCTATGGAATACATCCTTACACCGGATATTTATGTCGCGTGTTACCGTACAGAGCTTCGCAGACCGATGAGCTTTTCTGGAGAGCAACCCCTCTTTTGTCCACAGAGAACTTTTGCGCCTCACTCTTCGTAATAGAAGTCGGCAACTTTGGGGCTTTCCGCCGTTTGAGTCGGCAAAGGAACCACGGGAGTCGCCATCATTTTGATGAATTACAGGTAAAGAAGTAACACGCAACACACATTTGAGTCGGGAGTTCCCCTCATCATTTTTCGTACCTTAATTTATAAAACTCTTTTAGTATGACACAAATGTGTGTGTGTGTTGTGCAATAACGTAATAAATTCTGGTATAAATAAATGGGTCATGGCCTCTTCGTACAGACGGAATGATTTTATGATTCCTTGTCCACGTTGATGACATTCTCTGCGCAACTAGAGTCTTATTGGTCCATGCGTTTCTTGGCGTGACGCATAGTACTCGGTAAAAGCTTTACCTCGTCAATGTGCATGTGTGTGTGTGTGTGTTTGTGTGTGAGTGTGTCTAACTGGCGGTTTTTTTCTTCTTCCGCTGTATTCTCGTCTTATTCCATCCCTTGTTACGTAACGCAACAAAACTCGGCGCCTTGGGGCAAGTTTCGGCGTATGGACCGAGCTTCGACGACAACAAAGGAGATTCTCGATTCGCGCGTCCTGCCGCGACGGGTGGTGGTGCGCGCGCCTTGAACACCGCATTCGGGATTCCCGAAACGTTTGGGGCACCCCCGCATGACGTGATAACGCAACCCATGGGTTAAGGGGATGCAGAAGTAAAGAAGAACAGAGGACAGAGGGAAAGAGGGAACTGAAGGAGCGGGAGAGTAAGAGAGAAAAGCTGGAGGAAAAAAAAGAGGAAGTCTGGTGAGAGACACTTGGATGTCGAAGGCCACGACCATTACCAATAATAAATTTCTTCGCTTCGACGGTGGAAAGAGCTGCTGCTGCTGCTGCTCTTTTCCCCTCGAGTATATGGTATTTGATATAGAGATAGAAAAAAAGGGAGAGTGGTGGGAGAGAATGCGTCGTACTTGGGCCAACAGAAAAGAGGGGACATTACCGTACGGTGGTACATACTGTAGAGGAAATGAAAAGAGAGAACGAAAATCGGAGGGGTGAAGGGATGGGAGAATTTGAGAACGAAAAAAAGAGAGGATAGAGAGAGAGATGGAGAGGAAGCGAGGGTTCGGCTTTTACTCTCGGGTGTTCTTTTCAGTGTTCCCCATGGGTTTTTTGTTGTCTCTTTTCATCATGCGGACCCCAATATATTTATTTCGCTTGGTGCTATGGGCGCTTTGCCACAAAGGAATCGACGAGCGAGTATATATACGTGCCGCGCAAACGGAAACCTTACAGACAATGTCCCTGCAAGGGAGATCCTTTGCGAGTCACAGTCATTGGCACACTTCTATCACTCTTCGTTCAATAACTTTGATGGGCCATTCGCTATAGGTGGTCCATCACTGGTGGATATCCCGGTCGTTTATTTGACGCAAAACACATATATATCATATATATAAACGTGTACATACACGCGCATGTACACACAGAACGAGAGAACCATGGACGAGTTCCACCGGAACTCGAATAGCGGTCCTCCCCATCATTTTCTTCTCTTCCGTAGCTTAATACGTTCCTCTTCATCTCCGGCTTCTCTCCTTTCTTCGTCCTCTCATCTGGTATGGCTCGAAACCTCCAACGCAGCGTTTACCTTTCCTCAAACTTCCATCTTCTCTCCCTTCGGTGTGATATATACGTTTCTTGGTTTCTGGCTTTCATCCCACCGAGCTCTCCAGACCCGTTCACGAATCGAAAATTTTATGTAAAGGATAAATACACGAAGTTATCTTATATACCGTATCTTGTATATGTGGTACTTCATATTTATATATATATATATATATACTACATATAGATACTATATATATGTGGATAACACCATGTACATGTATATGGAAGGTTGGCCCAGAGAGGACGGGGGCGTTCGTTTATATATAGCGCACCATGATCGTGGTATATAACGTCGGAGAACGAAACAAAGGGTCGAGGTTGTGCGGCTGCGCGTCCAATTTCTACTGCGTCCCGGTAGAAATAAACGAGGCGATATATCTGTATACATGTAAATTTCTCGCTCCCGCTAATGAAATGCGGCCTTTAAACGAATTTAAATTAGGTTGGGGTGGCCCAGTTGGGAGAAAAAAAAGCAGGGAGCACACGGATGGATATTATATGTATATACATGTATGGTATATAATGTATACTCACAAAGAACCGAACAACAGTGTCGACTGTTCCAGAAGAAAAGCTTTGGAGCACTTCTAACTACATATGCAACTATATATAGCGCATTGGTGCCGGTGTTACACGCCGCTGTAGCGCAAAACCGAAAGACCCATCTGCACAAATGTGGGTCAGAACTGCGTGTGCATCCATTGATATATAGCACCTATGTCTATATATACTTCGGTAGAACATGACGCATTTTGTATTTATAATATGAAAGCACGTATACGTTGGGGTGATCCTTAATAGACAAAAAAAATGGCTCTTTCTTTTCTCGTTTCATTTGTGGCACCAGCCTCGTGGCTTTGTGCCCTCGAAAAATTGGTCCAGCATTTTTTTTGCAATTCTATGCCTATATTACTTATTATACTGAAAATTTCTCATTAAACTTCGTAGTATTATTTCAACTGATTCAATGATAGCGAATTTATCAATAAACGATTGAATAAAAAAGGAAATTTATCTTACTGGTCCGTGGCAATTTTTGGAGTATTTTCGTACGTGCATTTTCCTTTCTACTTTTTTTTTTTCGTGTTTGAGAAATAGGACGACGTGGAAATTTCATTAATAGTCGATCCATATCGGTGGAGACTCGATGCACAAGGAGGCTGTGATGGATAGCAACACATATTGAGCATTGATTCCCATCGACGTGAACGGAAATAAAGTTTATGCATGGAATTTTCTTTACCTACCACGTTTCGAGGTTTGATGCTGCTTCGATGTATGTATGTATATGCTCATCTGGTTCGCCCTGTGCGTCGCTTACTTTCGCTCGTTTTGTGCATGTGGGGATTTTGCATGGGGGAAAAATATTCGCAACACTGAGGGCTGCTCTTTTTTTTCACCCTTCTGGCACGAAAAACGAGCCTCGGGGTTCCGGGTTAACGGATCACAGGCCGTTCTACCGAACAGAGTGATCTATTACCTATTTGATATTATCGATGCAACACTTTGCCTTTGTCCGCTCGGAATTTTTTTTTTTTTTGCATTTTACGATAGGTATATGAGCACACCGAGGCCGGATGGCCCTATCATTGATTTTATTTCGCGGTCCTCATTTGTTTTTCAAATTTTGCGCTTGCGTCAATTTCTCGAGTAATAATTGTTATTTAATCTCTGGAATATTGAAAATTAACATTACGACAGTTGAATATGGCAAGATGATGGAGAGCTTTTTCTGTCGATAATCTTAATCAGCACTTCCAGTTGCAAATGTTTTTCATTTTATAGAGACAGAGACATTTCCTCCGCCATTTTTTTATTTTGGCAAAAATCGAGAGGTACGCAAAGGAGATACATTGACGAAACCTTTTCTGCAGAATCGTCGAATTTTTGCGATTTTTCGCAGAGTTTAGAAATCGCTGGTTAATTTAATTCAATTTTTCTTCTCGTTATGACGATTTTACGACACGGGAGTTTTTATCGTCAATAAACGCATTTTTATATCTGCATCAGGGTTACTTGCGTGAATTCGTCGGTAAAAAATCCGTTTTTTCCGAGTTCTAAAATAAAAAAATATGGTTTTGTACGCGAGTTTGGCGTGTAGAGACCGATAAGTACGTTGCATATGTTGGCAATGGCCATTTTCGAGGTCAGACGTCGTCTCCTTGCGTTAATTAGTGAAACAGACGGTTCCCCTCAGTTATTCACTCAATAGGGCGGCCTGTATATAGTTCTGCATGCCGTTAACTCGGGGTTTACCGAGCAATTAACATTGCTCGGATGAAAGAAAAAAAGTTCTTTATTTCCGTTTCTTATATGACCTCATGCGCAGGATACGAGAAAATTTTGCACTAAAAGACTTTGCCACATCGTCGAATTTACCCACTTTCGATATTCATTAAATATCGTTCTTCATTTATTAGTTAACAAATAGTGCATGACGGATTAATCAAGTTACAAACTGTTAACGTTCTTTGATGAAGTTTTAATCTTACTCGCAAACTAAAAAACATTTTCCAACCGTAATTTTGAAAAAAAATTGCGAAATGAAGGTTGCATAACGAATTTTTCGTATTCATCGTCGAGCATATATTGTAATGCATCTATGCATCGTGTCATCATTGCCAAATCGGCATCGATCATTGACGAGAGAAAAACCGCAATTATATAACAATGCAAATAAATTTCTGACTTTTCGAACCCTCGGCTTGTTATGTTATTTATTATTATATTGTCCCTTTGTACGTGACTGAATTCATTCACTCTAAGCAAACTATGGGGACGTCTGTAACGACGAGCCCTTAGGGACCATTGCTGTTACGAAAGCACACAGACACATACCTACTGTATGTTTATTTCAATGTATATACCTGCTTACATAATCGGTTCCTGTAAGTATACATGAGCTTCGAGATTGGTAAATTGTTCTTGATCTCGAGAAGTTTCAAGGATTGTCGGATACCTCCAAGGTATTTTTAATCATTTGCACAAACTTCCATGAAATTTTTTTCACAAAAAATTAATTACCGGACTTTGCAGACCATGGAATTTTCCGCCAAATGTAATCGGGCAAATAAATCAACCATGTTATTTAAAAGAAAGATTGAATTTTCCATCGAGGCAAGTCTTCGATCGAGCAAGAATCTTCTTCACTGCAATCGTCAACATTTTTTTTATAACATGTAATGACAGTTTTTCAACTTGGGCAAAACAAGGAGAAACCTTGCCCAAAAGTAAAAGATCGCATATATGTATATGAATACAAGATTGCTCATATTCTACTACTATTATGATGATAAAATATTTTATTCGGTCCCCGCTCGTTCGATCGCTTTACGGTGATGCGCAATGAGGCTGTTGCCACCATAAAACTTGGTAGCACAAAGAAACGGATGGATCGTTCTCCATACAGCGTCGTATAAAATTTTCTGAAGCAACAAGAACAAAAGCTCACGATCGGATGGGAAACGCCTAACATATACATACGTGCACACAAGTCTATGTGTATGTTTATATTTATATGGTTCTGCGGTTTACGTGCGTTCGGTTCATGGGGATATATCTATACTATACATATATATATATATATATATATATATAACTTTACTGAATTTCAATGCCTTTATATCTTCGCCATTCTTTTTCGCCATAAAAAGCACACATTCGAAACTCAAACGCGCTCACGCGTTATTTCCAAGTCTTTTGGTGCGACTTGAGTATTATGTGTTTGCTACATGCGTATATATGTGCATATTCATATACGTATATGTATATGGACATGTATATATATATATATCTATAGACTTATACGCGAATCCAATCGTAAATCACCTTCCCTCCGTTGAGCGCTGCGAAGCTCCCCCGTTGTTTCTCACTCTCATTTTCTTTCCCTCTCTCCCGATCTTGTGTGTCATTTCGAACAATTGTTTATAAAGCATATACGTGTATACGCTCGCATATGCATTCCTCGTTTCATTAAACTCGAGCGTCTGCTCCCTTGTGCATTACTCTGCACCAAACTGTGTACGCGCATATTTTTTTCAATAGCCGTTCCATGCGCGAGAGCCAGACGGTGAGAAAGGGGGCGGCTTTCCGACAATAACGCGGGAAATTGCGCGTATCAAATTAAGAATAAATGCTATTTAATGAAGCAGCTTCGCACAAGAGACTTTGATGCTCGGGCGCTGAATTCACGGGGATATTTTCATGCCATTGAATCGACGATTGATATCGCAATAATCGAGCAAAATTGATATTAACATTAACCGACACTCGTTATTTCAATGATCGCTCGGGTCCAAATGGAATTTCCTCAAAAATATCGTCCTTACTTATCGCTCGACACTGCTACGATGAATGATGGAAATAAAAAAAAATGTACAAATGGAAGTTGGGAAATTGATGGTAATTTTGGCTTAGAAATTTTGCTAGAAAGACGTAACGCGCTGTAACACACTGCCTACCCAGTTTCTTATCCAGGGCTCTTTGTCCGCTCTGTTAAAGCTGCGATCGCTATAAGGGTGGAAGCTCACTCCCACTCCTTGAGCTTTTTGGTTAGTGGCGCCTCCATGCGATGAACCAGAGAGCTTTTCCCCTCCGTTGGCACGACAAAGCATCGGACGAGAGTCGATGCGCAAGATTTTTCTCTCCTTTCCTGTCCCACTCTCCATCTCCTTCACTCTATTTTACCCTCTGCACAACTCCTTTTCCCTATCGAGGTGAATAAGGGGATGCGACATCGAAATCTTATGGTGGGTGTCTGTTGCAGACGTCCCTTATCTCCGGCCTTTGTTCGTAGGTCTCTATAGTATATAATTCTTTGACATTTGCCATCTATGCTCGTGATCCATTTATTGATAATTCATTCGAGCATTAGCAAACGAGCATGATTTCACTTTCCCTTATAAAATAACCGTATGTGACAATGCTCGAAATGCATCGAGAATATGGTTTCTCAGGTGGACGAAAAATTTGATGAACATCCAAAGTTTATACGCAATCAACCATTTTATATGAATTTTACCACCAGGATTGCGACATTTCGAAAATTCGATCCGTTTCCTCGTGAAACTTTTTTTCGGAAGAATTTTACAAGGGTTGCTGCGAGCCACGTCAAAACCGCCATCGCTCAGTCCATTTTCACGTATTCCCCGCTTCTTTTCTCATGTCAAAAGGGTGCTAACAGTCCGATATAGGCAAATGCGTAGTGCCAAGAAGTAAATTCGCATTAAAAAAAAAACAAGAAACAAGAACGACACTCTCCATTCTACCGAGTCGCCTTCGTTTCACTAGGGCGAGGATCCGGAGAGGAAAGGGTTGAAAAAAAGCAGTAACGCCGGAGGCACGATTTCCCAGGCGCATCGACGGAGGGGTTGCAACCCTCACAGAGTGGGAGGTCGAATTGCAGATGGGAGATGGCTTCGTTTCGTCCTATGTGACGAAGTCTCCTCTCTCTCTTGCGCGCGCGCGCTTGCGTATCGCCCGATGACGTCACGCAAGGTGCATCGGCACGGATGCAACGCGGCGAAAGCTGCAGTGCAGGGTGGTTGGTGCAACGGGGGCGGGGAAAGTTGGGAGGAAGTCGGACCGAGTGAGCGAGTAGAGGCATCGGGAACTGGGCCAGTGGGTCTTCGGTATTAGTCATCTGCGAATCGCTAGTTTCTCGCACAAGCGAGTTTCGCGATCGGAGTTTAAAAAAAAATGAAAAAAAAAAGAAACGAGATTGCTAAATTTGAAAAAAATCGAATCTCCGTATTAAAAAATCGTCGATATTCACGTTGTGCTTCGTGCAACGAAACCCCCGATTCTCCGATCGATCATTTTTGATCGCCTCATTGTAATCACAATATGTAAATATATGAATTTTTTTATTCTTTTGTTTTCAGTTGCACAATCACGTCACCTTTCACGCTACGATTTCTTCGTCCCAGCTTCTTCGTTAATCGCCTAATTTTCTGCGACCTGTGAGTTAACCGTACTGTGCAATGTGCGGGAGTTCGCGTGGTGCGTATTTTTTTTTTGACAATTAATTGCATCCTGCTGAACACGCCGATGCGCAGTGAAATTTCAGCTCGAGAAATGGTCCATATGAAATTTCTACCGGACGACATCTAAAGTGCATTTTCCTGCTTTCAATGCAGGTTTTTCGAACGATGGCTTCTACGCTTCGGAATTAATACCGGATACGTGTACCTTCTTTTTTTCTTCGTCGGAGGATTTTACAGGCGCTCGTTCCCGGAACGATTTTGTCGACAAGATAAGTTCAAGACACCTTTTTTCTCCTGTCCTTGTTGATATGATGCAACTTTTCGGATCTTTATCGTTCTGCTTTTGGTGTACATCACGATCGCATATGAACGAGCAATTACGGAGCCCTCTTGCTTTTTTTTTCCCGACACCATCGTGCGGTTCTCGTAATGATACGGTTGTGCGTTACGAGCCACGATTTCACGAGCGTGTGTGTTTCAGCCGAAGGGAAGCCAACGAGAGAATCGTTGCAAATATTCACGCGTTAAAGGTTCAAAACGAGGAGCAAAAAAAAAATGTAAAGAGAGAGCGAATATCTTTACAGTTGGAAACGTTATAATTGGAGAATAAGGTGCAAGAATTACTTTCATGCGCAAACATTTGCGAAACGTTTACCATGGGCTTGGTGTAACTAATCCTCTTGATATACCACGAAGAAAAGCAAATGGAAAATGCAGCATTGAAGATACGAAATGGAAAAGTTTATTACGCTTCTCGAAAAGCCTATGAACTGCCCTATGTACTGGCTTTTAAAATTTATTCAAACTTTTACGAATTTGGTGCTGATAATTACGATATAATGGTGCCAGAAGACACGTCATCCGAGAGCACACGACGCTTTAACGCACCGCATAAAAAAATCGCAATTCTTTTGTATTAATTTGTAATTTAGCAAAAATTAGCGTTTGTAAACAGCATAGTCATTTTTAGTTTGTTTACCGAGCTCAGTTATTTGAGGCACGATTTTTTTTATCTCACTCGCTGTATATATCGTCTTCGAACGATGGAGGGTACTTTTTGTTGGCTCGTTTTGATTTTCTTTTTATTTCACGATCATCCGACGCGAGGGTAAGGTTCAAACGAAGCATTTTATGATCTGGTACAACGTATTTCGTGCTGCCACAACGATGTATCTCGATTATGCATTATACATGGAGTGGAACGTTCGCTCGACTCGTATAATAATGTTTTCTATTTTATTTCTTTTCGAACGAGACCTCATTTACATTCGCACATTTTTGTTTCGCGTATTTACTCATAAAAACTTACCTGCTACGTGGGTCTTGCGGTATTACTTAAAAAAATGGCAATTTACGTTAAAACCTATGGACAAAGAGTATTCATTCAATTAAGGATTCATTGTATAATACACGTTTTTAAGACCAGACTTTACTCATTGTTCCTGATGCACAGATTTTGCTTCGAAACTTTATATTTGCAAACTTTTTTGACAGTTCGTCGTTATAAAACTTTCACTCGCAGAACACGAGTCGAATCGTAGAAGAAGAGTATATGTATTCGCATATATTGCACGTGTGTAGAATGTGCAAAAACAAAATAAGCAATTTTGAAAAAAAAAAAAGTTTTAAAACCATCGAGCATCGCAGACGATAAAAAAATGTCATTAATTTTGACGTTCGAAGTTGATTTTTTTGTTTTATTTATAGAATTTATTGAATTTACCGAATTTACGCAGGTCTCGATATTGCCGTCGCAGGAATTATAGTAAACGAACGACGTTTTGTTCGCCGGGAAAAAAAATAAAATGTGTAATATCACAGAATTCCCTCGGCGGAACAATAGATTGCCTGCTATCTGTATACGTCACGCGGCAAATATACATGTGTCGCTGCATATCACTCGATGACTGACTAAATAAATGTCACGTGTCGAGTATTGAACGTCCGGCATTAATCAGTGGCAGATACGTTTTTACACGTGTGAGCATCCGCACATCGACTCTTTTACGATTTTTACACCGATGAATGCAACGAAGAGCGTCAAACAAGAGAGAAAATAAAGGAGTCGAAAACAAGTTGTACAAATGTCGTGCCGTCTCTCGTCATAACGGGCTATTATGATTCTGTGGTTTTTTTTTCTTCATTCATTTCTATATTTTTGCTCCAACGTTCATATCGAATTTCTTGCGTACACATACACGATTATACGCACATTTTTATTCGATGTTATACAAACGCATCAAGAAGAACCGATTGGACAATATTTTTTTTAACCGGCCACGCCTTCCGGCTGTTTCTCGTGGTATCTTGCGGTATTCATCTCGGAAATTGCAATAATATTTTAGATGTTCCTTCACACATGTGTACGTTTATATATATGAGTATGTAGGCTGTGAGACCGAATCATCGGGATCAAGTCCCTGCGGCGAGGTACGATGTCCGTCGGATGAGGCAATGCGTCTTAGAAACGAGTCAACACATCTGCTGTATTTCGTACCTTTTCTTATCGGAAAACATGAATTTATCGCTTTTTACGATAGCGTCGACAATATACCAAAGAAATGATGAAGATATACGGTTAAATAAATATTTCTTTGTGCTTCTTAGCCGATCAATAACGAATTTCATTTATTTCAATGTTTCCATCGGTCATCATGACTTCCGGTACAGTTTTATGGTGTTTTTCGCCTGTCCACTTGATCCAATAATTATCCATATTTTGTTTTTCAATTTCGAACGTTTCTCTCCCAGCGTACGATGACTTTCCCTCGATGTAAGCTGCGTGCAGTGGCATTTTGCGTTCATGCAGAGAGGACTCTGCAACAAACGGAATTATACAATGTTAATGAATGATTATTGCAATCACGTGGTATTATCGCGTACTGCCCATCGAAGAGGGCTGTAAAACTTGGCCAAGTTTTCTCGTACGATCGAAATGGAGAGTATTATTCGTTAAAGCAACGCGGAAAGTACCGTGTAATAATTTCCAAGAAAACGAGTGGATCTTGTGTGTAACGGGACGAGGGAGCAGACATTTCGTTCTCAACTAGGGGAAACGAGAACTTCCACAGAGTATTTCTTCAGACTCTGGACACATAGGGATGAAACGAGCGCGTATATTCAGCCCCTTTTTGGGAATGATCCAAGTCCACTTCTCCAAAGCCAAAAAGGAATGAATTTTTGATGGTAAATCGGGGCACTCGATATCGCACGATATTTTTTTTATTATTTAACGAGAAACATTCTAACCTAGATTGATATCTTCCACGCATTGAGGATTAATACTCCGGCTCAATTCGTCCACGGTCGACGATGAATTACACATCCTTGCGGCTTTCTTTTATCATCTTTTCGAAATTTACGACAGGCACGAGTGTCTCGTACCACAGTTTGCACGTTTCTCGCGGCCAATTAATACGACCGGTTGTGGATAAAAGAAAAATCTTTGCTCAACGCTCGATCAACTTTGTTTTACCGCCTGACTCTCGGCCATAACGCTTTTTTTTAGCACACAGGGTGAAATATCTCAATTTCTCAGCTTTTAAATAGCGAGGTGAAAAAAAAACATAAAAGCTGCCTCGAAATGTCTCATCGAGACTAACAGGTTCTTGTACTTTGTATGAAAAATTTTATCGAATCGTCAGATTTGTTTCGTAAATTCAGCAAAATCATTTTTATCGCCAAATTCGTTATCAAATGCGACGTTCTCGAAATTTACGACTTGACGTGACAAATTTGAGACACTGTCGTGCAAAATTTTCCCTATGTAACGAGCTCTGTATGTACCTGTATGTGAAACCTCGTACGTATTTGAGGGCTTTTACGAGAGATATTCGTGCGTCGCTTTGCCTTGTTAGGAATCCGTTTTTATCGCTTGGATTTACACGTTAAACGTTGAGCTCAACGAGAAAATAAACTTGCTCCGCAATTCATGAGCTACGATGCATATAGCGCAATGAAAATTCTTGCCGAGATCCTAGATGTTTCCAACACGCCTACACTCTGCTCGATAATCACGGTTTTTCGCCTATTCGTACAATTTGCACTTTCTTGCATGCTCCAGGAGCAAATTCAGTGAACCTCAACGTTTCTAATGCTTATCCCTCTTGAGGAAACTTTGCTACACTCGCAAACGTATCTCGACTGTGGTTCGTCCAATTAAGAATTCATTCTCCGAGACTGTAACATTTCGAGTCTCAATTCACGTCCATAATGCCACATTTTCCGTCTGGATAACGTGGATTTCCAGCGAATCCACCAGTGTCTTTGAAGAATGCGGTTAGCACAAAAAAAAAATGATTTACTGGTATTTAAAAACTGACCCGAAAGTCACTGTGCGAGAGGCCAAAGTGTTCACAGTAGGAAGATACAAATGTCACTGTTCACTGATTTCGATCCTTGAAAAAATGTTCAAGTTGCGAAAATTGCGCGTCAGGGAGGAGATGGAAAGGTACACTGGACCAGTAGGAAGCTGCAGGCATCTTAAGCAGCAACTATGGTGAAACGAACGAGAATCGAGAAGAAGATGATGAATTTAGTTGCGCTTGAGGTGGAGTGTCTCTGCCAATCATTGCACGCCAAAAATCGTTCCCTTTTGGGGTGAAAAAAGAGGCTGTATAGTTTGCTTTTGTGGTGGGGGGACTTTTATAATGGACCCCGTGTGATGGTGGGGGTTTAATCACTAGCATCCGTTCAAACAATTTCGAGAATGATTTCCGAGCGATGTTTAAAATTTAATCGATTATTCGTCAAGACTCTTCAGTCGTCGGGAACAAAATGATAGAGAGTAAAAAACCAATCAAGATTTTAATGATTTGATTGGTGCAAAAGTGAAAAAGCAGATCAAACGCGTGGTGCCATCATATGTTCGCAACGCGAACTATATCGGACCATTATAATTATGACATGATATGGAAAAAAACAAGATTAATCTCTTTCGCAAGTCCTTCGCTTCTTCTTTGTAATATAACGATCAAAACATGTTAGTCAATTTGTTTTTTGATCGATGTAGCACGTCGAATCAATTGATACTGTTTGGATTGAGTAATAAAAAAAAAAGTACAGCAGCTCATTACCATGTGCACATAGTTAAAGCAGCTATTGTTCGTGTTCTCGCGTCACATATGCGTCTCTCGAGTTTATCGCGGTATTAAATTCCACACGAATGACGAAGCGCCTTTGTAATAAAATTACAATTCTGATTCTTCGGAATATTTCGGTCTAGCCTGCACATACGTATATCTTCGTGTTTTTTGGCCTCCGAATTTTCATGGCGGTATCGAAAGTGATGCAGCAAATTTAATTAAAACACACATTCTCAACATCGCAACAAACAATCGTATTTCGCTGATTTGGCAAATTTATTACGTTTCGAGTTTTAAAATGGAGAAGAAAAACAATTGTTTAAAAAAAAAATCAAAGTCTCGATCGTAAGCGTGTAACAACATGAATTTAAAAAAAAACGAAAAACAACTTCATCGGAAGCTGATTATCTTTATCAAACGGATCGTTATTAGATTACGATGAATTGGTGAGTAATTGTCTGCCAATCGAGTTGAATCGATAATTATAGTGGCAATTATGTTAATGCACTTTTGCGTCGGTAAAGTTTGTTTCATGATTATTTGATAGTTGCTTTAACACGATTATGCAACACGTGTTTATTACGTCAAGTTTAGCATCAATTCCTTTATATTTAAATGGCAGGGGTTGGATAACATTTTATTGTAGAAAAAATAACAAACGTTATCCGAGAAGCATAATTTCGTTATCGCATGTCTCATTGTTTAAAACGGGATGTGAAACCACCCACGCCCAAGTTTTTCGATACGCCTGCTGCTTCATGTGCGAACATCGAATATGCTTTTTTAATGTTTCTAATGTTGTCCCAGTTTTTATATCGCTGTCAGAAACTGCCTTCCTCTTTTTATTCCCTTTGGCAGCCCAGCGTATAAAAAATGCTTCTCAACGTTTGTAACGTATAATACGGTTGCTCCGTCATCTGCGAATTCAGCGCTGCCGATTTGGAATTGTGCCATTGAATAATATACCATGGCCGTAATTTCCCCTCGATGCTTTTGGAATTTCATTCCTGTTGGATGTTCAACACGAGTAGCACTAAAGTCGTCAATCCTCAGAAGCTTTCGAGAATATTGCACAAAAGTATTTTTGTACATCCATGTACATGCGTATCGGAGCTATATTCCAAAATTCCTATAATCTCTGAACAAAAGACTGAACAAATGCAATTAATAGTAATAATCGAAAAAAAAATTGAAGTGTAAAAAGTGCGAAAATCCTATGTTTCATTGAATGTGACGAGTATTGATCGTTATTCAGTGGTGCTGCAAAATTTTGTCTTTTTTTCTAATCTTGTTTGTAGGATATAAATGGATGATTTGAAGTATGCTCCAGTGAAAAAGGCCAAATTGTGCACTGACAAACACCCTCATGGAAATATATTTATATATGCTTTTTTCGACGTGCAATATTGTCTCACGCGATGACCCACATTTACGTTCCGTTATCCCAGATATCTCCAAAGTCGTTCGTGCCTCTTCGTTTTTTTTCCATCGGTCACACTTGCATCTTGTGCACTTTTGTCTCGCACGCGCAAACGAAATGGCATTGGCCCTTTGACATCAATGGCATCTTTCTTTATCCAGTGTGCACGTCACTCGTATTCCCGCCGCATATAAGCAACGTGGCTGCTATTGGCAGTCACGAAGACGTCAAAGCGATCAGTCGCTACCAAATGAACACACAATTTGCCTCGATTTTCTCTGCTGCGCTGGTCCATGCCCGTTGATTTTCTTCTTTTTTTTTCCTCCTCGGATCTCTCTGCCGAACGACGTTACATAAAAATCGGTCGACCCGTAGAAGGCAATACCACCCGTTGCGGTCGGCCAGACGCGAATAACCGATTCACTCTTTCGCATATCTTTCTGACCTGGTATATACATGGACATGCCGTTCTTGTCTCTCTCGTTCTCCCTCATGTTCGTTGACTTTGTCCGTTTATTTCGTTGCTCTTCGTCTTTCTCGATCCTTCTTGTTATTTATGACGAGGGTTTATACCGCTGTTTCTTTTTTCTCTTACAATTAGCTTCAGTGTTCTCTGGGATATTGTGCCCGATCCAATTCTGCCTCTCTGCAATTCTTCGTACGTTTTTTCGATTCGAAACCTACTGGCACTTTGCGCGTATTTTCTTAGTGTCCTCTGATTTTCATCATTCGAAATTCTCAAAGTCATGAAAATTCCACCACTAAAAAAGGGAATCGGAGAGAGTTTTTTTTAATCCCTACAGAGACTCTGCAACGTGCAGGGACCAGACTTCAAGCCTTCTGAAGTTCCTCCTGATGCTCACATCTGGACTTGTGACGTCAATGCAACACAAAAAACAGTAGCTTTTTTTTAATCCCCGATTTTTGGTTGTGAACCCGCAATTACGTTAATAACATTAAGTTAATAGGGCATACTTTTTTATCGCTTTACTCGTTGCTGTTTGTCAAAAAGAGAAGGATAAAATAAATTCTGCGTAGATCGGATTTGCATCAGACGTCTCTAGTAATCTTTGGCAATAGCAACGATAGTAATTTTATTTAATACGAAAAATTAATGCCGCAGCCTCTTCTACTGCAGATGTTCTTTCACCACTCATATGATTAAAGTCTCGAGATGGTATTATTTTACTAAACTACTCTGCGATGTATGAACTAATTTAAATTCCCTATAAATATTCAATCGTTTTTTTTTTTATATAAATTTTGCGAACACGATTTTTGCTCTCGAGGATGTTCGGTAATAATTACGTATATGCACACGTATACATCTATTTATTACATATGTATATTAATATGGAAATATGAATAATATGTAGGTGCATATAGACGTTAAATCGCGGAAGGAAAACTCTCGCACAACGCCTCGCTGCGCTTCGCCGTCTCGCTAATGCGATTATCGCCCTTTTACTTTGGTACCTCTGTAGTGTATACCATATATATATTACCTACGGGGCATTCCACGCCAAATGGGTTGCGATTTTGAGTCCAACCCT
Source organism: Heteropelma amictum (assembly GCA_959613375.1). Lineage (NCBI taxonomy): Eukaryota > Metazoa > Arthropoda > Insecta > Hymenoptera > Ichneumonidae > Heteropelma > Heteropelma amictum. The sequence continues at coordinate 18,274,144 of OY390723.1, forward strand.
TTTTTGATTTCGTTGCATTTTTTGTAACTCGTACCGCTCGAGTGAAAACGCTTCTGTGAATTTTTTCAAATTTTTTTACCCAACCAACAAAAGCTACGAATTACGACGAAAAATCGTGTATGTTTCAGATCGATCTCAACTTTTTCGATAGCTGACTAATAGAGACGATTTTTTTTTTCAAATTTTTCGTTTCTCAACGAGCTTTTCAGACAGAAATACAAAAAAACAAACATTGTTTCGTTAAAAAAATTAGTTATTTTTTCGTGCAATTTTATTTTGTTCGTGTGATGAGATCAATTGAAAAACGGAATAATTTCAATGTAGCTTATTGTGAAAATAAAGGTGTCTCGCGAAAATGTAAATCAATATTTCAGCGAAATTAAAATGGGGTCGGGGCCAGAAGCGGTCCATTCGGCGTGGAACGCCCCGTATATGTGCATACAGATGTACGTAACGATTTTTCACGGGACTCTATCTGTTCATGCGATATGAAGACCGCTGAGAGCAGCCCGAGTAAAAGACGTGAATTCGTACAGCCGGCTTTCCATCAATGCGCTCGAACGCCTTTGATACGAGAACAATATAACGAGGAGATGCGCCCTCGACGGAGAGAAGACACATTGCGATTGACGGTTGAATCTTGCCGAATTGAACATACTTGTTCAACCATGAATTCAAAGGAACGCTTTTGACGATATCGCGGGGTTATTTTACCAAGTCGCGTGATTCGATTCGACGATGAACGAGATTCTTATAAATCACAAAAATAGTGTTCAATCCAAGAGGGTGAAACGAGGGGGTTGCATACGCATTTTGTTTCACCGGTGGAGGAAAATATTTAGAGGATTCGCGAAGCACAATCGAGAACCTGTTTTCAATACTTTTAGCGAGTATGGTTTTTCGTTGTTAAATAATAAATTAAAACAACCACACAGATAGCTGGTGCTAAATTTACGTAGAAAGGAGAAAAAAAAACTATCGATGCTTTTTCGTGAAACGTAAAAAAGATCGTCGCTTCGGGCATTTCTGCGCTGCTGATTCTTTTTATTTCTCCTTTTTTGTTTTTTTTTGTTTTTTGCCTATAAAACACGTATGGAGTTTCGGCACGCCGGCTCGAAAGAAACGCGTGTATCGTCGAGCGAGTGAGATGCGTGCGAAAAGAAAAGAGGAGAAAAAAATACGCGTGGTAGGGAGAGAGAAACCGGTCAATGAACCGTTAGCCTAGTTTCAAAAACCAAAACAAGTTCCACGACGTCTCGGATGCTGTGTCGCCACAGTTTCGCAAGACTCGTGGCCTGCGGTTTGAATTCTCACGGCTTGTATGTATACATTATATAAATTATATGGATATTTATGTATGTACAGATTCGTGCGGTTCGTGTGTATCAATTATAACTACATCGAAATGAGACCTTGAGAATCACCAAAGTAATCGGAGTGAATTCCGCGCGGTCACGCCGCAACCCGAAAAACAAATTATTTCAATTTGCGGAACCACTTTTTTTGATAAAATTGATCATTTATTTTCTTTCTGTCGAATTTTATTTCAGAGACTGTTTGCTCGAAATATGCCTACTGTAGGATGTAGAATGGCGCAAAATAGTATCGATTGCGATATGACTCGAAAATAAAAAAAAACTGTAATCGAAACTTGTTGGCCGATTTTTGGACCGAAACAAAAGGTGAAATTAAGAAATTATAGGAACTCGTGATATCCCTCTGTGCATTAATAAAAAATCTCTCAATTTTTACGATTATTCTCCACGAATATGACGAACTATTTTTAAAATTGAATAAAAGTCAATTTTTCTCATGAAACTTGATTACGTTAGTCAAAATAATACCGGCATTATATCGTCTGTGGATTTTCATTCGGATATAATTGCATGAATTTTTCGTAACATTGCCGATCGATCGAGCATTTAATATCGAAGATAATGACCGTGAAGGCGATAAGGTAATACATCGCGGCGTGTGAAAAAAGTGCAGAGTGGCAGAGAAGGATCGAGGATGATTTGAGAGGATTCTCTTTGCACCCTTGGATGCTGCATGCATTGCGAGGACGCAACCCCTGTACCATGTGCGTGTATGTACATGCATACTTGTACATTCACATAGCCAACATTTACGAGCTCGTAAAACTTCGCGTACCCTCTTTTTATCTACGTGGGACCGCGCAAAAGCAGACAAACCTGTGCTTCGATATCGTACATAGTCCAATGTACGCAGTCTTTTTTTCCTCGTCCCTTGATATTCGCAGGAGCGTCCATATCGTTGGAAAAGTCCGGTGTAAATGTTTAACGATCGTGTGACGGGAAAGCGAGAAGGATGGGTAACGAATGAAAGAGATTAGGTGTTCAGATATCACCGTTTGTGGACCTTTTTTCTCGCCTAGATCATAATTTCCTTTATGTTACTGTGTGTGCATATAATCGTGGGGCACATTCGGGGAGGCATATTCGGAAAATCCGGTGAGGATTTAACGCTTTTTGCAGCACGACATGACTGAGAATAAAGAAACATGCTTTACGTCTTATATGGGTTGAGATCATACGCAAACATTTGTAGACGAGCAGATCGAACATTATGGGAAACGTTATATGTGCGCATAAGCAATTTTTTCAGTACCCAGCAGAGTCTGGCGAAACACAGCACCATCGCCAATATCGGTATAGATGAAAAGAAATAAATTATTCGATGCTAAAAGCGTTTGAACAACAAAACTGCCTAGACGGTTATAATAATTTCGGTTCGCAGAACCGAAAAAGTATTGGAAGTAGGTGCTTTTTCTTTCGTGTTTTCCATTAGTCAATTCCGAATGGTATACGCCTACGGATTACAGCAGGGTCCACATTGCGTACCACGTGAAAAAAGGTAAAGGCCTAACATATAATTCACGAACCTTTTTTCATAATACTCGGATGGAACTACAGGCCTTACGCAATCCGGATATTTCTTTTTCCATACTGAGCGTCAGATATCTCAACGATTTTTCAATATTTTTATATAATAACAGACGATGGTTGAATAATTTTAACGAAGGTAAATTGCATCGGTTATTTCGAAAAATGATTTATTTTATCGTCGAGATTGAAAAATTTCAAAAGTGCTGTGTTTGAACGAAAGAGTCGACAGCGCCTGAAACTGAGAATTTCCGGGGAATAAATGCTGAGAATGACAAAATATAATTAAGTATTATTTGGTATTTTAAACAACACGGAAAGTTATTATTTCTATACCGAGACGATGTTTTCAATGTAAAATTCAGTAAAAAAAATATTTATCATCAAATTTGTTCTCAGAATGTATTAAATTCTTTTTATTTACTAAATAAAATGTTAAATATTAAATATCGTTCGCTATTGGGATGCTATTCTTCCCACCAAGTACACGGTTGTCTGAACTAAGTTGATTGCTGAAAAATGGGATAAAATATTTTTTTCTTCTTAATTTACCGTTGTTAAAACCAATGTTGAGAAGGTTGGATATTTTCGCTCATGTGACTCAGAACTGCGGGCTTGTTATAGTCTTATCGGTTCACAAGGGTTAAAACTCTTGTCAGCCCTTGTTTCCCGAAAGGCTTCTCGTGTGGTGTATGTATTTTTTTCTTTTTCAACCCCGTGAATTTGTACGGTTTCCTTCGATCGATGTCTCGTACTCTTTGGTAGCACGCGATAGTACATCGAGGCTTTTCGTCTCGCTATTGCCGGAAACAAATGATGGAACGACGATATCACCTTCGCGTAATGATACATTTTACGTATAGGACATGTATAATGTTGCATTTAAATAGCACATATGACAAGCAAAAACCATAGGGAATCAAAGACTTCAACATTCCGGTTGCTCTCAGTTTATTTGTATACATGGGAATATTCTATGAATTTTTTGATTTTTTTTTTTCATGTACTTGCCATCACCTTGATTCAACCGTCATAATCGAACCGCTTATGACACCTGCCATCTTTTTTTTTGACAGACGAGGGAACTCCGAGTGAATTCGGTGGTAATTTGCCCGTTTCCATGCATTTTCGATGTTAATTTTAATTGCAGCAAGTGTTTCCAGATTCTCTCCGCTCGTCTTCTAACCGTCAAAAGTTAATTACACTTTGAATGTTGTGAAAAACTTTGAAGAACGTTACATCGCTCGTGTACCTACAGCTTATAACGAAGGTGTTGAAATTCCGAGGCTCGTCGAATTGACATGGAATCCCCTGTACACAAGTTGAAATTTAAAGTCACAAGGTTTTTTTCTTCATAGCTGTAATACGCGTTTAAATCCGAGTAGACGTAGACGTATTATAATTCACGCGATATAAAGTAGTCGGAAATCTCGAATCTATCGTTGTACACTCACGAAGGTGGGCCAAAATGACCCACCTGCAGGAAAGCTAATCCATTTACGTTGATCGGAGCACTTTTATGAATTATCGCAGACTCTACCTACTTGACTCGACTTACAGCCAGCAGTTATGTTATTTTTATACCGCAGACATTATCGATGTCTATAAAATGCACAAGCCCATTCCGTACTCTGAATATCCAGTAAACTACATAGTTATCGCGTATCGAAAGGCACCGATCGATCTATTGCACTTTTTATTTGTTTTTTTTTCTTTTCATTATCCCTTCCTCGGAAATTTCCACAATGCAGAGTTTTGCAATTTTATTGAAACAGGAAACATTTAAAATTAATTTAAATGTGTATTCGAAAGTTGCAGTGTTTGAGATACCTTTTAGATCCTGCTTTTTTTTTCTACGTACATGTGCATGTCCATGTCTCTTCCATGTCTTTCGAATTTCCCGCTCAAATCTATGAAACGCGGACGTCTAGCGTCTGCTCGACGCGAATCGCCTCCTTCTCTTCGCAGTCGGTCATTGTTCCGCTAGTGTAATCGAGGTCATATCTAATCGTGTACTCGGTATTCTTGTGGCAAAGCCTTGTTTTCAATATCTAATCTTTAATGCCGACGTGGTCAATGCACTGCGGGCGGTTGACATCAGCTAAATGCATCCTACTGCAAGTGGAAAACTATTTATTTTCATGATTCTCGTTTCTTTTTTTCCAGCAAAACTATGAGAAAAGTGCATTGTTGGATAAGACTTTGAAAAAAGTAATGGGAGAGATATGGGAACCGTTGTAATGTTCTTTAGAACGTTTTCGATTGCGGGGTAAACGATTGATTATTCAGCAAATCGTTTTTCACATTTCCATTCATTATTCATCGTTTAATTAATAGTCTATAATATACTTATCCAAATCGTGCAACGAGACTCATGGAAACAACAAAAATAAAAAGTCAGCAATTGCAATGGATGAAACCAATTTGAAATCAGCTGATTTCAAATTGGGGAGTTTCGAATAAATAAATGTTTTATGAGCCTTGATAATTGCGTTTTGTATAAATGTACATTCCTCGAGAACGGACAGCATCTGGTCGATTTTATGCAACCTTTCGCATTCGAGTCCACTCATTGTATATAAAAATTCCGAAAATTACTTTTTATTTCTTCAACTATTCAAGAAATGGTGAATAATAATAAAACCAACATTGATACTAATACAATATCAAAATTGTACGTACGTACGTATGCATATAAAGGCTTTTCGAGATAATAATAGAGGATTGATTTTTTTATGTAAATCGCGTTGAATTATTTAAGAAAATAAATTGCGGATTGCATGCGGTCGTGTATAAACACCTACGGGTAGCAAGATAATGAAATTGCCGTCGAACGTCTCATATACTCGCGTTTATCTATATACATATTATATATAGGCATATTTACGCAGAAGTAGCAATATAATAACAATGAATTGCGAGATGATACGTTGCATACACGTACGAGCCTCGGGTGATATTAACCGCGTGAAGCTGGTCACGCATAACTCATACGAGGGAACATTAGTGCGAATGTCTTCGTCATTCTGCATCATAGACGCTCCTCTCGTTAGTACAGCAGCCAGCAGCATCTTCCAAGAGCACATACGGTGCTTTAATATCTCCCCGAGGAATTTCATTCGATCGAATGTCCACGGCACGCATGTATCCCGAGATCGAAAACTCTCATACACTCTGCTCGTGCATGGTATCACACTTCGACTTTGCTTTCAAGTTCTAAGAGCAACGAGTTGCAATAATAATAGCGTATGAGGACTCATAGACGAACGGGTCGTCTCGCCCGATCGTAAAAATACACGCGAGTCGGGAACGCATGTGGAATTGAATATTTCTATCAACGAACGATGATTAAAAAAAAACGGAAAAGTAACAAGCACCAATGAGTGAACAAAAATGAAAAAAAAAAAAAACGACAAAGAGTAGCTAGATCGGAGTTGTCGAATCGTTTGACATGCGTCGATTAAGCTCTTTGAAACGTAATCACTATCATTTCTCGGAGATATATGCACATGTGTATGTTCCATGCGATGAGGCTTTTCATACAATTATCCAAAGAGCGTGACGGAAAAAAGTACAGCTCCATGTCAATAAATCAGTATTCACAGCTGTCGGTAATATGGTCGCCAATCGACAAGGGAACGAATCTTTTTCCTAAAATAATAAATCAATGCAGACCGAGAAAAAATGTTTCCACGAGTCGTACATTTTCGGTGCCACTCGACGAGAATTCTTGAATAAATTATATGAAATAATTGACAACCGCAATAACGATGATGAGTCAGTAGAGAAATACAACGGTCATTTTGGAGTAAAAAATATCTTTTTAATCTGCAATTTCGATCGTTTTTAGATTTGAAATAATTTTCTCACGCGTTCATTGGCTAGAATTTCGAAGCTTTTTTGTCTGATAGCACGAAGACCGTTCCACCGTTGCCTGCGTTGACGTTTGGTTGAAGCTATTCATTCTCAACTTTTTATTTCTGCTATGTTAAGGTTTGCAAAAGAATAGTGGCATCAAGAGTGTTTAAAAATTATTTGAAATACAGTAATTAATGCTTTTTTCATTTTTTGCGCGTTTGCTCATCGGAAACGAGACCAGATATCGTACAGGGCAACTGCTTGCATTCACCGAAGTTGTCGCCACGAGAGATAAATCGAAGTATCTGAGAGAAAAAAAGAAAATGTCTTTTATGTTGGCAGTCGTGTTTTACCACCCGGAACGAATGTCCCGTATTCAAAACCCCCATACACGGTATGCACATAACCGTATCGGTGAAAAGATACGGCCCTGACTTCAACGATTCCGTGTACTTCAATACTTCACGCGATATGTTTATGCACGATGTATTCTTATTCCTTTTCGTTCTTCCGGAGTAAGTCATACACACACACACACTGCTGTTTGACGATCGAAGTCGCCACCATCGTCGGACTTTGCAACGTGATTGGTAGTTATTTATATTCATCCGGCAGTTTGTGCGAAAATATTGAACGAAAAAGCCGTAAAACGAGTGCGATTATTATTCATCTGGAAATGCTATGATAAAAATTTACTACAGTAGCGAATTTTGGTAATGTGCAAAGTGAAAAGAAAAAAACAAAGCCTCTATTCTGGCACCAGCGAATTGAATTAAATGAAAAATGATCAGATAATTTTTCAATATTTCGGCAATATTTGATGAATTTACCGTTAAATTTTCGCATAAATATTTCGCTGATTTTTTCAGAATGATGAAAATTTATATTCCGAACAAATAATTTGACAAATCTTCACATTGATCGAATAAATTACACATCGACCGCTTCTACTTGCAGTCATCAACTTTTCGTAACGTTGTAAGATAAAAAATTGAGCGAAAGCTCATGGGAACCGTGGGACGATGACCCCCTCAGGCGATAAACTCTCTTTCGTAGATTTCAAATATTTTCTAGTTATTTTTTTCATCTATTTCGATCATATTTATCATTTTTTTTGCAAATTTCAATAATAAACGTCAAAGTTCATTAACCGTTTTCAAACGGATGAACTAAAAAGAAAAAAAAAATTTCGCCAATTTTTTTTCGGGCATGAGGGAGAGGGTTTTGGCTGACTTTCTTTATATTTATTGATTTGCGATTATTGGTACTCAGCCCGAGTCAGAGATTGTCAGAAAAATTGAGGACCGTTTGGAATGATGTTTTCAAACAAACGAGCAACTTTAATTTCTGTTTAATCACAATAGCCAAGTCATTAAACGGAAGAGCTACATCTAGCAAATCACGATGATAAAAAATGCAAATTGAAAAAATACCATCACAGATTCCGGATAAAAATGTTTTTCCAAAATTGTTCTACTTTAATTTCTCAATGAATCATTCGTAAAGCGTACATCGGTAACGATATTTAAAAAAAAACTATCAAATTTTGTCCAATATTGGTGTTTTTGTATCACTTGATTAATCATACTGTTTATCTTCGAATGATTCTGTAAATACGCCGAATGTACCTAAAAAATACTCCTCGAGACACTAAAAGTTAGAATTTCCTCACTTCGAACATAGTTTGAGTTTGAGGACCTCAAATATCGCTTTCAACATATATAACTCGTGCAATCAATAAAGCGAAAAGTTTATCAGTATCTACATTGTGTATCTACATGTGTAAATATATTTGCATACACATACATACATTCTAGATTCGCGATAGTTGCGTAACAGCACGGGGGTCAACGTATCCAGCTGAGTTTACGCAATTGCGTTGCGATACGCTATGAATAGTGATAGAAGCTCGGCTAGTGTGGGTAACTCTCACTTCGGAGATAGAAGATACATCATTAAAACTTAACAGTAACGTAAAAAAGGTAGAATCAACAGCGAACGGTAAAAAAACATTGATTCATTTCCAGCAAAGTTATTCTCGTGTCGCTTTTCGTTGATATACTTTTTTGAGTATTTTTTTTTACAGGCCACTGCAGTAAAAAGCACGTTTGTATTGGCAAAGATCGCGAGCTTATAATTAGACTGAGTATTTAATTTTCATTTCGATTTCGCCATACGGTTCGAGTTGAATAATCTTCAATATTTATCGCACACGTATCAGGTAAAGTCTGTCTTGCTTCGACTCACTGCGATTAAAATAGAATTTCGTTACATAAACAACGTTTGCCATTCAGCTTTATTTGCGATTTATTGATTTTGTTACCAGAGGCTGAAATCAACTGTCGTTGAATAGTTTACTGATTCCAACGAGCCGTTGGTGAGCGAATTAAATTCCTCGGTTCTTCGATCAGTGAAATATTTAAATACCACGCGCGACAAACAAGTCCAGGAATTCGCGTGGTGTTGATTCAGCATCCGTTGAAACGTTCAACGAAGAAAATAGTCCATGAAAAATTCTTATGGTCAGGGCCAAGTTGGCATTTGATTCGAACTTTTCTGCTCAATAGAAAATTAGTGCCAATGGAGTGTTAGTGTAACTGAGATTATATTCTTCGGTAAGTGGACCAATGAAATATCGAGTTTTCGGGAAAGAGTCGATGAGTTTCGTAATCGGTGAAAAATTTTCGATAAGCTTCTGAAAGATTGAAAATTTGAAAAAAAAATGTCGACTCATTTTTTGCTGTTACTTTAATTTGATAGTTACCGGATTTTGACAGATTACGTGCGATCGCGCGTGTGGGCGCGAGTATCCATCCCTAGTTATCGGTAATTGGCTACAAGCGCTAAAAAAAGATTTGAAAATTATTTATTTATTATTTTCGAGCGAAACTTTCATCTTCTGATATGTTGAAGTACGATCTATATATACTAAAAATACAGTAATCCCCATGAATTTGGCCTCTCAAATGTTTGCCATGTGAAAAACAGTTTTTTTTGCAACCAGCAAACGTTTATATTCATCAAAGAAAGAGCACACACCCTGGAGAAACAAGAAGACAAAAAAGTGAACAGACGAGGTGAAAATATGTTCGCAACTTTGTCGTTGTCCGTCGTTTTGATAACGATAATTTCTCCCAGGAATTGCGCGTGCTTTCAGAACCAGAAAAAAACACGCGCGCGTCACTGTTCCAATGTTCTGAAATAGATCAAAAGAGAGAAAGAGACAGCGAGCTTCTTCTCTTTTTTTTTTATAGCAAATATCGCGTGGCCGAGTTCGTCCAAATATTCTGCAGATGAGTACATGGAGGATGGAGCTCGAGCGATCATCTGCCGAACGCGCCATTTCCCAGAATGTGTCGTGCTTTATCAAAAGGCAAGAATTATCGTCTCGTTTTTTCCACTTTTTTTTTATACACAAGCGCTCGGTCTACCCATCTTTTTTTTCAATTCCACATCTATAATTGAACGCCCGAGTAATTTATTTAACAAATGTTACGAGTCTTTGCTCGGGGATATTTCGTCGACTTCGAAGAGGAAAAAAATCTCCCTTGCGAAAATTACCCCGCCATTACCGCAGTGAACGAATTCGTAAGTCAATCGCGTAACTTCCTTGCAAATTACACCATGTGCGTATACTTTCAACTGACCGCATGACGCAAAGATCAATGCAACGAATTGCATATTGAGAACAGCAAAACTTTGACTCCAGTCAAGCGTTAACGAATGTCTCCAGTTTTCAAAATTTCTCACACATGTTCCTACGTAACACGTATTCGTTCGGTAATTCATCAAATAACAATAATTACTATAACAATCCAGTGATTACATTAAAAACAAGAATAATAATTATTATATTTTCATTTCGATCATTCGGTCCATTCCGATCGAATTTTTTTTCGATTATCCTCGCTATGATCTTCTGTTTTTTTTTCATTTTTTTTGCAAACAAATCCAAATTTCTGTATTGAAAATTTCCGGACTATACGATTGTTTTAATCATGAATTATGCGAATATTGAAGATTACGTGATTAGAAAAGTTGGATTGGTCAGTGATCTTTGTACGATTCGATAAATAAGGAATTTCGTGCCAAGGAATTTTGGACGAGACGTGAAACATCCACTTGCAATGTTCTGGCTCCAAACTCGACTTCGACCACGAGCCAGCCAATGTTGTCAGCTGGCTCATTCGCACCAGTTGTACATATTCCTCATACCTCTTACGGCGTATAATAGATCGAATTACGTTATCTTTGCGATGGCATAACGGAGCAGTGCCAGTACGAGCGCGATGTAGCATATTAAAGCATTGTATTAACGCATTTGACGGTGTGGGCTTCAAAGGATGCTCGTGGTTAAATAATAATTTATCCGACCGATTACCCGCTGGTGAAGAAGCAGAAGCGAAAGAACTAAGAAAAAACAAAGTCTCGACGGGTGGACCATCGAAATTGGCTGATTGCTCAACGAGCGTACTGCGACGCACACGTACAGTCTTTTGGTTACAAGTTTTTGAGAAAAAACGAACTTGATAACAGGCATTTTTTATTCGACAGATCAGTTATTTCGTCGTTCATTTATTAAACCGTTGATAATTGCGAAAAAATATAACGTTTTTTCAACGTATACCTGTCATTACGCGTGAAGAATTCTCGAAAATTTGTTGTCGAAAGCGAAAAATAAACGAGTCTTTCAGGATTGTCACGGACTCTGGCACGATGTCAAAAATCTTATCGCTCTGCTTCTTTTCTCCTCGATATAAGTGCACCTTACCCCCAAACTCCGTAAATCCTCAGCCTTCTGTTTTTCATGTTTCCTTACCAGCGATATATTTTTCTCGCAAAGTTCACAACGTTGGTTAATAATACCGCGCTTATCCGGCTGGAAATATCAGAAAAGTGGCTAGGGGGATTGTCAAAATGCCCCATTAATTCGCGAATGTGCTTACAGAGTGTTCGATTATGATAATCGATTCGTCGAGGAGCCGAGAAAAAATCGAGACTCGCGGTTTTCAATCGAGGGATTCGGCGATCGTTATTCGTTCACCACGAAAACTGTCTATGACGTTTTTTTTTCTTTCTATACAAGCAATCTTTGCAAAAAATATCGATCGACGCAGGTCTTTGAAAAATTGTGAGGAAAAATTGTGTCGGATGTCTGCAGGACGACAGAAGGCGTAGCACATTGATTCATACACTTGTGACGGTCGCATAGATAGGATATTATTCTTATTTCAGCATATACATAATGTACAACCTGCATCGCGCGTACCCTCATATAATAAACCCAATTCCTTGGTCGATCAGGATATGCGATATACAATGAGATATATCGTTATTGCGACTTTGTACATTAAAATGCACGCATGCGCGTCCTCATATCCTTGAATACATTGAGGGATGTGACAGTGTATATACGCTGAGTTTCAACCCCTATATTCGCGGGGAATCCGCACGAGGAAAATGCACAAGGGTTTCGAGGAATTCGTGCGTAAAGAGAGCGTACACGAGATATATCGATTTGCGAAAGGCCTACAGTAAACGCCCTTCGCAGTAATTTGCGATCCTGACGAGTCGTGTACTGCGTCAACCCCAAACCTCTCTTTACTTCCTGCCCCTTTCGTCCATCCATTCGATACACGTGCCAAAAAGTTTTCCGCTATTCCAATTTCTGTATCGTACCACTTGCGATTCGTTGGACGAAACGGTACAGCAATTGGACAGCTGAATCAGTCGTCAAGAGACATTCGTGTACCCTCGGGACTCGAAGGGTACTGGTCCAGTCCGTTGACAAACGGAATTAGCGAAACTGTCTTCGAAAGCAGATTATAACCGTGAATTCCATTTTGATCTCGAATGACGCGTTACAGACGCATTTTTTAGGCACAAGTATCGCACGCGAGTAGTCGCGAACGTGACTACTTTGACGTCTGCGGGTGAAACAATCAGTTTTTCAGTAGAGTTCATGTTGGAGAGTGTGGAAACAAAAATGGAGGGCTTGACTGGAAAATGACGCGTCCACGTATGTGCTGTTCTCGAAGAAGGTGTCGTGTGTTCGAATAGTACAAAAGAGAATAATCGAGAGCATCAAATCTTTCGAACCAGATATTTGAACACCGTGACAACGCGTGAGATGACACTTTCGTTGACCCACAGTGCAGTAGGATCGAGGTCACATCGATTAACGGGATTTGACTGGTAAGCTAGAGCGAGCTCCGCCATTTTGTTAGTTAGCGTTCAATATCTTGAAAGATGGCTGGAATATATATCGGTAGTAGATAAGAGCACTAGGGTGAAACGAATTGTGACCCGTTTCCCATCATCCAATCCATACGTACGGAAGCTTTCACCCACTGCGCGCGTCCGTAACAAAGTTTGAAAATCTTGCGAAACGTTTAATTATGAAAGGAATAAAGCGGTTGGAGGACGCCCTACCAGGAAGCGCAGAATTTCGACTTGGGATCGATGAAGCTTGGCCAATGATAGCTTTGCCCTACCAGTGGTAGCTTCGCGAAATCCCGCACACAGACTCTCGGCCACCTATAGCGCTTCAATATGAAACAAACACATTGGCAAGCGGATTTACAGGGTAAATCGTTGTGTTTGGGGAGAGGCACGCAGGGTTGTTCGTCTTTGCGCAAGTGAGACGGGATATTCAACCCTGGTGCATCGAGCATGCGCGTATCGAAAATGAAAGTGCACGCCCATCCAGCACCCAACCGCCCCTGAACCTAGACCTAGACCCCTTGTCCGTGTAGCTTGCTCCCATCGGATGTTCATCGGGGTTGCTGCATCCCTTCTGCTTTCATACCCACCTCCTATCCTCCCCAACGCCACTTCTATCAACTCCCCAGCCATTCTACATCGCCATCAAGCGCGTCGACGACTTCAGGGTTGCCGCACGGCCTCCGACTTTTTTCCTCATGTACCACCTCCATGGTCAGCTCGCTGTCCCCGAACTTCAAACCATGCCATCCAACGAGACCGCCCTAGGACCTTGCCATCCCGGGAGTCGGCGTCGAGGAGGACGAGGCAGTTGAGAACCTCTTGTGCGCAGTGCAGGGCGTATTACGTATACAGGCATTAATCGTGTACAAGATAGAAGCTTGGCGCTCAACCAAAACTTGCCCTGGACGTATATTTTCCTTTTCAAAGGAATCATCTCGCGTACTTGGTAAACATGGAATTGAGGAACATAGTTGGTCCAATTTCTCGGATTTCATTTCTCCCTGAAACTACCCCGTTAGGAATATTTCATGCCACTCTACAATTTTGACTCTGCATGGATGCCGACTGTTTACAAACCGGGATAGTTACAAACCATCGTTACAAAAGCTCCAATGGCTGTTATTCGATACAACGTATTCAAGTCCACCAGTATTCGATCTAGCAATAAATATTCCACCATTTTCGATTCATAAACGTACGGTCCGTAATTGTAGTTTGTTACGTTTATTGATGAACTCTCCATCGTTTTTCATATTTATTCTCGTGGTATCTGAGGGATATGTACATTTCGGCGGGGTGGAAAGAAATTTATTGTGATTTCTTTTTTACATTAGAGAATCGAGGGAGCGAAGAGATCGTCGTAAAATATTTGAATAAAAGTTTTACGTATTAGTTTTAGGTATACGTATAAAATATCGAATACCCATGATCGGGTTACTATTCTCCCGAGACATGGAAGCGAGCGTGTAATGCCTGACTTATTGTTGAAAACTATCACGAGGGTTCATACCCACAATATATATCCACATGCGCATATACGCTCTCGTATTATCTCCACCCAGCTTCGCGTACTATATTTACCGTTTGAAACTTTAATGCAATGGAAAAACGTGAGATATCAACTCGTGAAAAACGAACAGCCATCGATATACATTCGACGTCGCTCGATTAATTTTTTTTCATGATCGCTCCCAGAGTCCTTTTGTGTACTTGCCCGATCAGTTCTAACGACGAATTTATAATCGGGAGTTTCCTCACATCCAGCCGAGGTATACATAGAGACCCTCGCTCGCATCTTCTCACTGTACCATTTCCCTTCCGAACTCTAACAGCCATCAACGACCGCGTGCTTCGCTATTACGTTACGGTGACGAAGCGCCGAAACGACATTACGGGTCTCTTCATTCATAGCCAACGTCCTAGAAACCCGAAACGATCAAAACAACTTTTTCATCTCCCGTACACATGCTCATAGACGTACATAGCTAATATACATATGTATACTTGTATATATATGTGTACATATGTATGTAATATACATTTATATACATCAGGGGGTCCTTACGGTAGTGCACGATGCCTCTCGAGACCAGGGGATTATCCTTTACCGCCTGTTAGAATAGACGCAATGCTTCATGCATATACATATACAAAATACACGCAAAATGATCCTTGCTCCGTATTATACCTGTATAGCAGAGGAAAGTTTCGCCTGCGGCTTTCAGGACCCCTTTACCCCAATTTTAGTCGTTTTTTACCCCTTCTTCACTCCTCGGCGACCACCTTTTCTCGTTGGGATGCGATGAGCTCAAGCAAAGATCCCTTCCGTTAGATTTTTCGAACGACTGACCTGGTTCTCTCGCACCCTTATATATTTTCTCACTGTAAACTCTCTCACACTTCTTTTTCGCAATAACTCCACCCTTACATCTCTGTTTCTCACCTTTTTCCAGAGGTCCTACTGGATACATTGAATTTTTTTTTGCCCAGCACTTTTATATCCACGTGATGCTGCAAAGAATTCGCTGGAGTTTTTTCCATTTCCGCAATTCGATGACGATGTCAATGATCAACGGGGTGTGCACGACATTTGACGTTTTTGTGTGTATATGTGTACATATATAAATATAATTATATCAATATTGTATCGATGTATCGATTATATCTTTGCGAACAAGTAGATTTTTTTTTTATCGTACAACGGTCATCTTTGCGACACGATTGAAAACAAATTTCACACAAAGATAATTCCGAGTTCGATTGCGTGACGTCGTCTGGGAAAAAAGTTGACAAAAAATGTGTCTTTATGTTTTTTTCTTCAGTCAAACGAGCTTTTATCTCTCTTTCGGATGAAACGGATGTAAAAAATCTTCCCGTACAGCCGCAACGAGACGATAGAATTTTCGATCACGATGTAAAGTCGAACATACATAGAGAATCGCACGTTCACAGATTTACGATTTACAGCACTCACAGCGGCGATTGTAATTCTCCAGACCATTCAGCGGCAACGATTCTGAATTCACTCTGCCGTCTCGTATTGGGTTTCGTATTTCAAAGACTTTATGATTGGTAATAAAAATTATGCAATGTAACCTAACGCGTATCGAGTTACTTACATATACTGTGGACTTTTATGTACGTTGTACATATTTACTATAGGTATTATATGCTCATACCTACATATATATAGTACAGAGTGTATGGCTGATTCATTTCTGTGTCCTCAGATGAAGCATCTTGCTGCCGTCTTCTCGACACGTAGAAATCTACGGAAGAATTCAGTCCACGATGAGTAATAACGGAGGAATGAATTCGAGCGAAATAATCAGTACAGGTAAGGGAAATCGACAGGCCTTACTTTGCATTTTCGTCGGAAGAAAAGAATTTTCCGTGTCTCGCCTTTCACGAAGGTCATTTTTTCGAAATTATTTCAGGTTTAACGTCGACGATGCGCGACAAGTTTTAACAACTGCGGGTGAATTCTGTAATATTTAGAATAACAAGAAACGCTCGATAACGATGATGGGACATGAAAAGGTGACGATACAGAATGATCCGTGTGGTATGAGCTCTTTCTCATTCGATTAGGGAATAATAAGCCTGAGCGACACATCGATAAGACTTGACGTAACGATGTTACGAACGCGATAATAGGCACATTCTGTGAGCTGAAATTCAACCATTCTGGAGCTTCTTTTTTTAACATAAAAAAAGTATATCGTCCGAAATAACAATACACAATGCAGCAGGATAGAAATCATTGTAAAGAATGACATTTTTTATAGATTTAGCTTTTTCATGAAATTCAAGATTTTCCCCGCACTATCGAGGAAGTGGTTTTTCCATGGTCTCACTTAAGTTCGTAAATTTTGACTGCAATTCGTTTCTCCATAACTTCTATTTTTTCCATCATGTTTTTTTTCCTACCAATGTACCTAATTTTATTTTAAAACGTGAATGTTAATGATCGTCAATAAGCCATGTACACCTGCATCAAGATAATTTCGAGGTAATTTTTAGATCGTGTGTTTGCTCAGTCAGAAAGGACGCGAAAATGTTTCAAAAATGTAGACACTTATCGAAAGCTGATTCGTTGACAGCCCGACTCGAAATTTGATCAGGTGTTTATAAGTGTCTGTTATTGCCCAAATGGATGTTGAATTATCGTGTAATTTATTGTTACGCAGATAATACAGAAACCGCAAGGTTTTGATGAGCGATAAGCGAATACTCGAATGCCAAGTACGTTCGTCTAATTTTTTAATGAATTTTTACGAATCTATGAAATAAAAAATAAAACAAAACCATAGAAATCCAGTTCTGTGGCGATATAGAACGTTAATGGAATATCAAACATAGATAAAAAAAAATACGACAGTCCTTTAACAAGCAGGTCGTAGCATAGCATCATTGTTATTCTCTTCAGATATTTAAATTCACGACATTAGATATTTAAAAAACGAGATCGACTTCCAGCCGTAATATTCCATTACGTGAGTCTATATGCCAAGAACTATTTTATATGTACCCAGATTATTTCGCTTTTTGATTCTTTTAGCAGGCCAAGCATTTTTTTACCAACGTGCCGCAATTTTGGAGTGGAAAGTTACATGAAATTTTGACACTTTTAAACGAGGACATTTCCACATTTTCGTAAAGTCGATCGTACGAAACTCGCGAAAGAGAGAGAGAGAGATCATTCGGAACAAGGAAAAAGGGTGGCGCGCACGTGTGTACTCGATAAATAAATAATTATTATTTATAATAGTAACTGAAAGATAATCTGGGCATTCGAGACGTTTTCTCGAGACGTCACACGACGCTGACGACCGACGTATAGATATGCAGATCGGGAATGGAGGTCGAGGAAAAAAAAACGGAAAGAACGAGATAAGATGGAGAAAAAAGAAGAGAAAAAAGATAAGAGAATAGAGGAATAAGGAGAACATAGTAAACGTGCGAGATTTCGTAAAAAGAAGAGATCGTTCGCCCGCGAATGGTCTCGACCTTGCGCTATATTTAAAGAGGACTTTCCTCTCGCAATTTTTCGACGTTCGCTCTTGGATCGTCGTATGCTCTGGCACGAAAGAATTCACGATAAGATGCTCGCTAACTTTAACGATTCTCGTCTAGTCCAGTCAAATTAGGCCATATTTTACAAAGTTCTATTCAAGAGGGGAACCCTCTCGCCAATTTTTTCATAGGTTGTTTGGACCTACAAGAATGTAATCGTCAATTTTCGGACTTTCCAAAGTGTATATTTCAACAATAAAAAAATTATTGAAAAAAAAAAAATTGATATTTTTGAGATATCTTTTTTGGAACGCGTCTTATCGAAAAAAGTTTCGAATAAAATTTGTTCATCATAACGTCCTCTGTAAAAAAGGTCCTAAAAAAAAAAGTGCTAACATTGTTAATTAAGCGGTTAATGGCAAATGAAAATGAAAATTCGACATTTCGTTTTTGCAACCGCGATCGGGTGTTTATCAAGATATCGGTTTGAAACTCGTACATGATGTAGAGGAGCCGAATCTCAAGAGACTCGCGCAAGATTCATCGATCTGCGAGATATAGTTTAGCAACAATCTGCGATCATCGAAAAATCTTTGCCCTTCGATACAGTTTGAAAATGAAGGCCCACAGGCTGGAAAAAAATCGAGGGGCTTCGTATCATCATGCACAAGCGATTTGAGAAAAAAAAATTAAAAATTTGTTGAAAATAGATACTGTTTTTCGGCGATTTCTGAATTTTGCTAATAAACAAAAACAATTCCGACCAAAGTTGCAAAGATATCGGAACAATTATTAAACCATCGAACTAGCTTTTGAAAAACGAACAATTTAAAAAAAAAAAACTGGCAATATTTTGATTACAGCCCGAGATATGAATGTTTTTACGTTTGTTCAATTTTATATTGTTGTAATCAACATTTTTGCAAAATTCGAGTTCCTCAGCGATCCCTACGCTTTCGGCCATGGGATTCAATAAAATTATTCCCTTTACGAGCAATTACGTCATCATAGTTATCGATGTATTCCGATCGACGGCTGGACGCCGAGCGCGCGGCGCCGACCGCGCGGCCGCGCGGCACGGTAGGGATAGCCCCCCTTACTCCGCAGCCCCGCGCGAGCGGCTTAGTTAACAAATGTAATAACTTACTTAAAAATGGCAGTAGAACAATTTTTTTTTTTTAATTTTACGTGATTTTTTCTTACGAACGCGATGGTGTTCTTGAAAATTATGTTCACCCCATAGCAGACCCATGACCATATTTTTCACAAATTTTACATGTAAACATGCTTTAAAATTATTTAACTGTGGATGGGAAAAGGTATCATAAATAAATCTTTTCTTAAAAACTGTTTCATTCATTACAATAAGCTAGCAATGCATTTATAATCAATTTTTCTTGCAACATTTTTTTTCTTTTTCTCATCAATAAAACTATTGTAATGAATGAAACAGTTTCTAAGAAAAGATTTATTTATGATACCTTTTCCCATCCATAGTTAAATAATTTTAAAGCATGTTTACATGTAAAATTTGTGAAAAATATGGTCATGGGTCTGCTATGGGGTGAACATAATTTTCAAGGACACCATCGCGTTCGTAAGAAAAAATCACGTAAAATTAAAAAAAAAAAATTGTTCTACGGCCATTTTTAAGTAAGTTATTACATTTGTTAACTAAGCCGTTCGCGCGGGGCTGCGGAGTAAGAGGGGCCATCCCTACCGCGCCGCGCGGCCGCTCGGTCGGCGCCGCGCGCTCGGCGGCCAGCCGTCGATCGGAATACATCGATAACTATGATGACGTAATTGCTCGTAAAGGGAATAATTTTATTGAATCCCATGGCCGAAAGCGTAGGGATCGCTGAGGAACTCGAATTTTGCAAAAATGTTGATTACAACAATATAAAATTGAACAAACGTAAAAACATTCACATCTCGGGCTGTAATCAAAATATTGCCAGTTTTTTTTTTTAAATTGTTCGTTTTTCAAAAGCTAGTTCGATGGTTTAATAATTGTTCCGATATCTTTGCAACTTTGGTCGGAATTGTTTTTGTTTATTAGCAAAATTCAGAAATCGCCGAAAAACAGTATCTATTTTCAACAAATTTTTAATTTTTTTTTCTCAAATCGCTTGTGCATGATGATACGAAGCCCCTCGATTTTTTTCCAGCCTGTGGGCCTTCATTTTCAAACTGTATCGAAGGGCAAAGATTTTTCGATGATCGCAGATTGTTGCTAAACTATATCTCGCAGATCGATGAATCTTGCGCGAGTCTCTTGAGATTCGGCTCCTCTACATCATGTACGAGTTTCGAACCGATATCTTGATAAACACCCGATTGCGGTTGCAAAAACGAAATGTCGAATTTTCATTTTCATTTGCCATTAACCGCTTAATTAACAATGTTAGCACTTTTTTTTTAGGACCTTTTTTACAGAGGACGTTATGATGAACAAATTTTATTCGAAACTTTTTTCGATAAGACGCGTTCCAAAAAAGATATCTCAAAAATATCAATTTTTTTTTTTTCAATAATTTTTTTATTGTTGAAATATACACTTTGGAAAGTCCGAAAATTGACGATTACATTCTTGTAGGTCCAAACAACCTATGAAAAAATTGGCGAGAGGGTTCCCCTCTTGAATAGAACTTATGCTAATTTGACTGGACTAGTCGTAGTTATGTGTATTTTGGCCATCCGATGGATCAGCCTGTACATTTTCTTATCTACGTACACCGTACGAATCGATAATTATGGAAACGTCTCTTCGAGACTTTTTTAGGGACACGGAATACATTGGTAATGGAATCTACACAAAATAACTCGAATATATTTTTTGTTATTTTGGTTATTGCAATATAGAAAATAAAATGATGGTCGTTGAATGTTATTTCATTTTTCATTTTTTATAACTGTATTCAAATTAACTGTCAAACCGCAAGCTTGGTCAATTTTCAGTTGAAAATATAAGGATAGAAGTACGAGTGATATTCAGTTGGATCCGTCGTTCGTCATTTTTGTATTCTTTTTACTTTTCATTTTTACAAAATCGAAATAAGTATCATCGAACAGTGCCGCGAATGTGTCACATAAATTCCGCCCATAGGGAAGCGACAGCTGCGGATATCAATCGAACTGAGCAAATTCTAACGATAAATTACTACAATAATTCCCATCGTAACGACATTACTCTTTTTTTTTCTCGATTTAAGCTGCTTATCTCCAGACTTTCTCAAAACTTTGCACACTTTTCATTCCCCAGTTTCTAGGTCACGCGTCTCGAAGCTTTTCGCTCTGGTAAACGTACATGAACAAGTATTAATACACACGATGCTTTTTTTTTTATTCTTCACGAACGTAATACGCACGGAGAAGAAAACCTCGCACCATATTGTATTCCATTAGTTTATATTTTTTATATCGTAACCGAGAGATGAAAGGAAAGCGAATAAACGTACGGGGCTGACCAAATATTTGCACTGAGGCAAACAAAGGTGGGCAGTGGATTTCGAACTTTTTTTCGGTTCGAGCCAAAGCACGAGCTCACGAAAAACAAGCCATATGGCGTAAGTACACGATACTCGTGCGGCGGTGAGTCGACGGTGAAGGAAGAGAGAAAAAAAAAACTGAAACGTCAAATGAAACATAAATGGAGAACTCGAACGTGTCGAAAGCACGTATCGAAGAGACGATACGCTTCTCTCATCGCTTTTTCATTTTATTTTCAATTTCTCTCGTTCTCTTTGTCTCTCTCACTACATCGAGATTCAATTACGCGGAGATAATAGTTTTTTCCGGGCAACATGTCCACCTGACGTGCTGAATAGCTCCCTGCTACTCCCAGCGTAAAAACTCCTTCCGATCCTTCGTCATACATTAATTTTTCGTCGTCGTGTGTCTCCGAGGATTATCGATTCTTCGATAAATGGATTTACGTCGCAGAGGTCCGGAGACTCGTTTCACCGGCATGTACAAGTCCGTCCTAATGAGAGTCTGATTGTCGTTACGCGTCTTGAATTAAGATACCATCGTCAAGGACCCAAAAGCACTGACGTTATTTAAACACGAAAAAAATGTTATTTTCATCCTTTATAATTTAATTCCTCTGCAAATCGAGAATAATTATGCATATGTAAACTATCGCACAACGCACGAATAAAATGAAATATTAAAGCGATTGCGCATGGATCGAATTGTTCGAGCACCTTTTCCATGTGTCTCGTTGAGTGGAGAAAAATCAACAAAACGGTCTGTAACGCTTGTGTAAAATATTCGCAAGTCGAATGGCTAGACTCGATGACTCGGTGTTTAGAATATAGCCACGTATATGGTTGTGCAGAAACGACGCTCACTGTCTGATACTGTACGACCGTTTCTACTGACACACGTGCTGCTACTGGTGCCGCCGATGCCAGTGGTGGCGTCGGCATTTCCTATACTCGTACCGCGAGTACAGCTGCACTTGACGCTGGTCAGACGAGTAGGTAAGATCTCACGCGACAGACTCGGCCTGCCAGGACTTGTGTTTTGAATTCAAATACGCGGATATTCATTGCAGTCGTGTCTTGAAAATTTGGGGGGTTTTTTTTTAAAGAATTCATAAACGACCTTGAATCTTGACTTTCCTTTACTTTGGCGTTTTAATACCAGAGACCGTTTGAAGTCTCTGAGAAAAATATAGATTTACCAATTTCGTGCAATAATATCAAAAGTTGGAATATTAATCTTAATTCTTGGGTGAATTCTTCGAATAATCATCTAAATAAGATTTGTTCTATATCGACGGAGAATCATTGAAATTCATGTTTATTTTGTGCTATTGGATGAAGAATCTCGACTGATGTATTATATTTTGAAATTTCTAATAGAATTCTAACGAACGTTTTTTTCCTTTTGTGTTAATTTCATACGGGGGTTTCTTGGAAGTCTCTAATGATAACTGCGATTGAGACGATTCGAAGTGAGATTGACGAACGATCGAAATAACAATCATATTTTATTCGTCTCTATTAAAGGCTAAATTCGGTCACCAAACTTGACTCCCAAGTGCACATAGCAAAGCGTACTTTATGATATAATTGTATGTACTAGCCATTGTACATAATGTATAACTTGATTATATATCTCAGGAGTAATGCTACAAAAGATAGGCAAAAGTGATCGTGAATTGCTCCAAGAGAGAAGGAAAGTAAGAGATAAAGAGAAGGGTAGAGAGAAAAGATTAGGTATCCGCAGTGGAACAAGCGTGCGTTATTACAATGTAGATAGGGTGGCATAGAGTGAGAAAGAATGCAGTAACATCACGAGAGACAAAACCGTAAGGACACACACACACGCACACGCATATGGGGTGAAAGAGAGAGAAAGAGAGAGAGAGAGAGAGAGAGAGAGAGAGAGAGAGAGAGAGAGAGAGAGAGAGAGAGAGAGAGAGAGAGAGCCTGATTCTACGTTAAGGGGGGATGATGAAGAGGGAGAACAAGAAGGGAGCCGGCTATAGCGCTATACAGAATCGCACGAGCCGGCGAGTGTACACGCACTGTACACAAAAGCCGGCGAGTCTGCCAGGAGGGACGAAAACGGCGTGCATCGATTGGCGCTCTAGCCGTGACCCCCACCATCAGCTTTCCCTTTCACCCAATCGGGCCTCACTTTCGCGCTCGCCCGCCGACTGAGTCTCGATGCCGGCACGCTGTCGCTGCGACTTCTCTCAGTAACTGGTGTGCCCTACGTGAAGAGAGAGCGACGAGTTTAACGTTCCCGCGCCGGGAACTTGTCTATTGTCATTGTGTTTTTGTCGACTAGTTTGAGATCCAAATGCTTCTAAAACGTCTCAAATACTGCCTGGGTTATACTTGCATCGACACAAACACAAACACACGCATATCTACCTAAATATGTATGTATACACACACATAGATGCATATTAATGTGTAAACGCATTGGATGAACAGGCAAGCACGAGTATAATACCGCGAAGGACGTTAGGGTGGGGGGAGGAAGGGAGTGGAAGGGGTCATTACGGAGACAAATATCAGGGAAAAAACAACAGCGACTGTCCAACTTGTAACGGAAGAATCGAAAGTGGAGGAGTTCGCGGGCGCGAGAGTGGGCTTTCCAAAAGCGTGTGTGTCCTGGATTGAAACAACTGACGCACGTATATACGAATGTAGTCACGCGAATGTACACATCGAGTATATACGAACGAATATTTACAAATATATAGATAATCGTATCCGATCTCGTGAACGCTGCTGCGGCCACCGGATGACCCTGACATTCGGTTACGTCGTAGCTGGCTGAACTACCTACACAGACTTAACCACGACTTGGATAAATTTGCTATCTGTCATCATCGATATTACGAGTGTAACACATTCCATCTTCATTACGAAAGCTTCGAGTGGATCTCAAGCGAAACGTTGTCAGGAGGGCGACCTTGACTTTGATCCTGAGGCACATCGTGACCGTCTGACATTGACTTCGAGATCAGACCCGCTTCATGGGTATACAGCTTCTATCACTTGAGCCTATCGAGCTTTGTGTTTCTTAAGTGCATTACCGCCATTCAACCTGTGCCATTTGCTCTGATAATTGAATCTCCATCATTGCGAGGAATGACATTAAACATTCGGAGATAACGGCATACATGCTTTGGCGATTGGTTTCCCGAATAACACCTCTTTTCGAGCAAGACACAACTCCAGCGAATCGTCCAATCGGATATAAAATATCGAATGCTTGAAAAAACTACCCATCATCTTTGGTGTCTTTAGTCGGCTGTCTCGAAAAGTCTCCAAGGCTCGAAGAGTTTTTACAGCATCCGAGATCACTTGCCGGTTTATACCTTGACTCGGTAACATTGTTCGTGTCGATGTTATTCGTTCGTTTTACCTGACGCGATTGAAACATTGAATGGGCTCTGATGGGACTCGATTTAGTAATCCCTTATTGGCTCATGCAGCGAATTATGCTAGTATAGAAATAGTTTCTGTGACGAACGGTCCTGGTCATACCCGTGTGAAGGAAAATCATCACGCTGACGGAAATCGGCGAATTCCACCTGGCGTCCGAGGTCTTCTCGTACCTCGCTCGACTCGTCCTCGAGGAAGAGTCGAAGCCGCACGTCATCAGCCCGGAACCAAAGACGAGAATACTAACACGAGAAACATCTCAAAGGGCTGACATCGTTAGGAAGGCGGAGTGTGAAAAAGAGGGAAGAATCGTTAGGGGAACAATGGCACCACGACGTCATAACGCAAATGGACATGTTGGCGGTCTGCTGGAGGTTGCTGCTGCCAATAACAACGATGCGCTTGAAAATTATACGCTCAACGGACAGACATCGGCTACAACCCGATGTTGCACACCAACCGGTGAATGTCTTCGCGGTGACATGCCGATTCGCATGAATGCCCTTCAAGATGTTGTAAAAGTAATGTGCAACAACGATAGCTGCCCGGTCGGCCAGTTCATGCATCGCGAGTGTTTCGACGCATGGGAGCAGACGGTGCTTACGTACCTGAAGAATTGTGGTCGTGCGCGCAGCTGGTCTGAGCGTCAGCGTCATCAAAACTTGTGGACGAAGAAGGGTTATGATCTGGCTTTCAAGGCGTGTGGTTGTCGCTGTGGCAGAGGTCACTTGAAGAAGGACCTTGATTGGATGCCACCGGGAGTGGGTAACATACAGGGCAATCGGGGACCCGATGAGATCGAATCGAAGAAGAAGAAACGTCGCAATCGACAGAACACGCGGCCGAGTCTCGCTGTTTCCGCTGGACCGCCGATTCACACCGGAAATCACGCCATCGGTAGCGTTGGTGGCAACGGACTTGGTGCACGAGGTGGTAGCGACGTACAGATGATTGATTCTGGACGTGGACGTGCAGGCTCTCTGTCATCTGGGACCGGATCGTGCTCACCACCCGCGATCAGTGAGCCGAGCGTTAGTCCTCTACATCAGCCACAAGCCATTGTCAAGAAGAAAAGCAAGGTCGACTTTTTCGGTGATCACCGAGTACGGTGAGTTATTCCGCTCGAAGACCCGCTTTTATTTGATAAAACACCCGGAGAATCGGTGTAATGAAGAGCACGTACAATGTGGCACGATTTTGTTTTGCGTTGGGTGAAAAAGATATCCAATTTGGTCAACTTCGCAAGGTATGAAATAAGATGAGACACGCCATGCCTACTTTGTTGGATGATACAACCATTAAGGCGAGTACTCGTGGAATGAGTACAGCTTTAGATACAAGAATGGTTGTGATAATTCTACAAGAAACTCCGGGTTTGGAGTGTTTTCGCAGTCTAATAAATGTCTGCAAACGACTGATATAACTGCGCAGCATAGGGGCCAGTCGGTTTTTTACTTTAACCTTGATCCTGGAAAGGAAAATTGAGAGAGTCTGCATGAATTCGTAGCGATTGCGATGTTGCCAGCTCTCTCGCGGGCAATAAGCTTATTTGGCGTGGAGTGAATCGCGCCAATCCCACACGAGCGAGATGGGGGATAAGTATCAGTTAATTTAGTTAAGCGCAGTCTCCTTCTAATTGTAAGTTACTCGTTCTTAACGGGGCACGTCTGCGGGCCTTGGGATTGTCTCTCACTCTCGTAGTGTGAGAATTCGCTGGAAAAGCTGCCACAAATCATTTAAAATAGCGCTGAGAAGCGCGAGAAGGCGGGTAAACGAACGAGCCAAGATAAAACTCTAAAGTTCATTTTAACTAAGCCTGGAAGGCGTGTGTATTATACGTAGGAGAAGAGCAAAACACGGTACGAGATCTCGTAAATTTCGACGCATTAAGCGCAAGAACGATGAGGAGCTTCTGAATTCCAAACCGTTTGGCTACGCCCTTTCATTTCTTTTCTCCCGATGCCCATCGGATCTGCACGGTATTTTTATTGTCGTAACGAAATTAAATTCAGAGCCGATAAAAAGTTAAATGACGGGGATGTAGGTAGCAGTCGAGGCAGTAGGGCGAGAATACGTAACGGAAACAAAGAGAAATAAAATCTCGGCGTTAGCAATAACTCTGAGAAATGAATGCGAATCAGAGAGTAGGCAGAATGAAATATCGAAGAATATAGTGCTTTCGTATTCAGCTGTACACGTTAGGGCCTTTAGCTCGTTTGACGTTTATTTCACGATTCGATCGATCTATAAACCGGTAGTAAAGCTGGCAGATACTGTACCAACTTTTGAGAATCTCTCGAGGAATCGTCGATACGACTTTTTCATACCCGTTCACCACGGGCATCCCATCCTTATCTCGTTGTCCCAGTTGGTTCTGGTTACAAGTCTCCCTCCTTCCTCTCCCTCGTTTCATCCGTACAAAGGGAGCTGGTGAGATGGAACCGGTCCTACAAGACCGCATCTTTGCTATCCCGCGGCTCTCCACTCCAGTGATGGCGAACATCGATGGCAGAGTTGCTATCACGACCCAACGACAAACCAGAGAGAAAATAAATTAGCAAGAGTCACTGGTTAATTAATCGAATCTCGTTTGATGTCCATCCCAGGCTCAGGCTGCAGAAGCAGCTCTGGTTTACTGTCATAATGCCCTATGTGGTACGTATGATAAGAGATCGAATGTTTTTCAAAAAACGATCGACTCCGGCAAAATATGACTTGGGTGAAACATACCACATGTATCAATGACATCGTACGATCCTCGTCATTAGCACGCAGAGACGGAACTAAGTAAAACGATGACTAGAACAAGACTGTCCGTCGAGTCTGTCCTCCAGTCGCTGCCGATTGTTTCAGGGTTCTGTAAATCAACCGGTTAGACTCCAAGGCTACATCCACTGGTTTGGATATTACAGAGGCTGTGAAATGTCATCGTGAGAGTTTTGCTCGAAATCTTTTGGATTTTTCTTTCAATTGTCTCACTCTGCTATGAAATTTGATACGTAAATTGTTTAAAATCGTGGTGGGCACCCTGAGATCGTTATTCTCAGCGCGTGCGATTCTTCGAAACAAGGTTCCATTATCCCCTTTTGGCCTTTTGTTTCCAACAATTCTTTCCCCCTTAATTTTAATGTGCAATCATAACGTCTCGGAATTGAGCTCGCCGTGGCAGAAGAACGAGAGGGCTGAGGATGCATGCGGCAGTGTTGTTGCAATGACGCCGGTTCCGACTGCAGGGCAACGGTGTGCATCGAACGCGAAGTCTGGTGAGGGAAGGGGTGGCCCGTAGCCTTGACCGTGGCCACCGTCTCAGGGCCACCAAGTGAGTGAAGAAGATACAGGAGCAAGGGGAGAAGGTTGCGTTAGAAGCAATAGCGGCAGACTCCAAGGCCAACCGCAGAAAACCACATGATAAACTAGAAGGCATTTAAAGCGCTGCGCTGGGATGCATTTTTTCATTCGATGTAATCCTTCGTGGATTTCGTCAAATTCAAGCCACGAAAAACAATTAAAAAATCTTCTGCGAAACCCAAATTCTATTTTTGATAATACTGAGGTTAGTCACCTTTTTCCCCTCCAACGAAGAAGCATATTTTGATGTTCAGCAAGGTGGACATCGCGAATCCGTTTTTTGTTTTAATCAGGAAAAATTTTCCGACCATGATGAGGTTTTTCTCTTTTGCTATTGTTTTCTACGGGAATTCAATTTTAACTTCTGCTTTGATTTTTCCAGTCAGTCGTATGTTTTTCTGTGTACTCATTTGATAACGGAAAAAATTTATGCCGTGCCTTTTTATCGAAATTATTATTTCACGTATGCGTAGAATGATATT
This sequence comes from Heteropelma amictum, assembly GCA_959613375.1. Classification (NCBI taxonomy): domain Eukaryota; kingdom Metazoa; phylum Arthropoda; class Insecta; order Hymenoptera; family Ichneumonidae; genus Heteropelma; species Heteropelma amictum. The sequence continues at coordinate 18,302,887 of OY390723.1, forward strand.
TAAAGATACTTTTAAGACAACAAAGTTAGAAACCATACTATCAAAAGACTGTCATAATTATTTATTAAATTACGTCTTCTACGTTCAAAAGGCAAAAAAGAACAACAATATGATAAATGTCCCAGCTCTTCTTTTGAAATTGATGAAAAATATGGTTTCAAGCCGCTTGAATTACGCTCGCCACAATCGACGTTTGCAATATGTCGAACGATTGTCAGAACCGACTTTCAGTTCCCTCTTGCTTGCAAGAATACTTCACATTTTCCGCTTGATTATTTTCCTACCTCGATTGGGACTTGGGGAGACATGCTTTTTTCTATTCACTCGACAAGTGTTCCATGTCGAGGGAGGACGTAAGGCTTTTGTAAAAAAGAACCCGCGAGGGTTAAGAAAAAAGCCCTGAAGTTGAGAAAATTCACTTCGGGAATGGTGTAGGCGCAGTCATGGAGGAAAACAGCGAGGCTCGATCATAAAGTCTCCAAGACGTCCAGTACGACTTTATACACACAGGAAAACACGCATACATACAAACATGTAATACATAATACACACGTGGATGAATTCTTTGGTTTCCAGCTTCCTCGATGTACTTTTGTTCAACTTTACCTACTTCAACGCGTTTCTTTACAACCTTTGTCTTATTCGTTCCTTCTGGTCCCTTTGCAGACTCTCCGTGGTTTTTAATCATTTTTAAAACCGTACATTTCCTCCTGCCTGCTATTATTGAGAATTTCAATCAACTGACTCATTCCAGGAAGAGTGAAAAAAGATTTTCGAATATTTGGCATAAAACACTACAAGTTTCAAAAATTGTTTGTTCATCCTTTTCATAAAATGAAAATGCCAATGATTTTACATAGCCTTACTGGGCTTCCGGTGTACAGAATTTTGCAGATTCCGTGCTCGGTATTTATGGCGTAAAAAAATGCTTCTGTTTCATCGAGACCAAGCATTATGCATCTTTGCTTTTTCTTCTTTTGATTCTCTCCTACGATCGACAACTTTGCATTTTTTTTCGCCCAAGTATGAAGCTCGCGATTTTTCCTTCCGCTAGATGTTCTCGCTCGTATCGTACGTCTCATCAATATTATAATGCTCCAGTTGAGCTCGAATATTATAATATCGCACGTGGATATAGACGTGATAAAATACGCGAAATTTCCAAACGAAAACGTGGGTACGCGAACGAAGCGGAGGAGAATATTAGTGGTGGTCTTGTAATCCCGAAGACAAACGAGTTTGAGGCTCGTATCGAGAGGGTCTTGGGATCCGAGCCTTGCAGAATCGAGTTTTTCAAAGCCGAAACGAGCTTTATCGTATATACGTTTCGTTATACAAACTGCCTCTTGTTGAATCGCCGTGTATTTTTATTCGTTTCTTTTTTTTTTAGAGCTTACGTGATAATAAGATATCCACTAACCTGTTTCGTTCGGCAATACAATCTCGGTCACGATAAATTATAACACGAGAATTCGTCTGAGAAAACAACATTTTTTCGTGTGCTTTTCTCGTTTCGAGATGTGTAATACATATTCGATTAGACACGGCGTCAGTCGACGGGGCAATATTTCGTTTTTTACGACCATTTTCTTTGCCAGTGAAAACAGGGAATTTAGGGTTTCCCTCGGCATTCGTACAAACGTTTCTCGGATTATTATGAAGCGAGAGAAATCTTATCCACGAGGGCTGCGTCGAATATTAAATAAATTACGTTGACACTGGGAAACCTGCCAATGAAATCCAAAAAAAAAATCAATTCCGGAAGATCAAAGTTTTTCATATTTTCCGTATTTTCTTTGGGAAACTTTGCCTCCTATCTGTGAAACTATTCGTACTTTATTCGTAGTCTCGTTTGTCATTCACGAAACGTTCGAAACTCCTGCCTTTTCGAGAACTTGAGAGATTGTCGACTGGCGGGTCCACGTACCGGCCCTGGTCAGCTCCTCCCATCGAGTAAGAGTGCGATTGCAATCGATACGTATCGATAAATCGTATAGAACGTAATGTAAATAAAACGAGTGTATCAGACTTTCGAGATAATCTTCCTTTTTTTCACGTGTTATTTTTGACGCATCATTTCAAAACGAAAGCATCAATTGTATGCATTCTTGAATAGAAACGAGATAAGTTATCGCGGTGGGCACATCACGGCAAAAAAAAAACTGAATAACCATTTTTTTTCATTCTCATTTATATATTATCCAAAGAGCCACGGTGGCAGAATCTCGAGCCTTTTTTTCACGGTTCATTTCCATTGTAATTTTGTCATTATCCGCATGACCGTTTATCTCCCACGTTTGTCTATTTTTTTCCCCCGTTTTCATTTGATATTTCAATGACCGGTTTGGGAAATAGTATTTTTCACGTATATATGCGTATGGATTGTATTTCTCGACAACGTTCCATCGCGAGGGAAAGATAAGCGAGCGAGCGTGGTGATGTGCGGGTGAACTCGTCAAAAAATAAACGAATCCCGCGGCAAACGAGCTGCGAATCTTTTCAGGTTTGATAAAAAAAAAAGAGCATTCAGATAAGCATAAAAGCGAACTCGTATTACCCTCTCATCTCGCGCTAAACGGATAGGATGTGAGATGTAACGCTGCGTTTTTTCCGGCACTAAAAATGTTGAAAGTGCGTTAGGAGAAAAAAAAAAGCACGTGCAATCTGGATCAGGTATTGAATCGGAGCACGGGCTGAGATGCTGCTAGGGGCAAAGAGCGTTTGTGCTGTGACCCTGAAGATACCAACCCTTCTCGGCCTCGACGGGGTCCGAAGGCGTCTTAAAGACGATCTGACGAGATGAGCAACCCTTCCATTTTTCCGGTTAAAGTTCTACGATTACATCACCTAATTCTATAGCTTGTAAAATTTGGATTTGCCTAATCTTTGTCGAGCCTCGTCTGACTCTGCTCAAGCTCGCGTTATCTATGAACTAATCTTGTCTAATCTCATAAAACTCTGTCTACCTGGGGTGGATCTTGCCGAGAGATCGGAAGGCATGAAACAATATAATTACTACAATTCATGAATTTCGGAGATACACACACGGTATATATACATGTGCCAAGAATTTCGGGTCTTATAATACACGTGAAAGTCTTCGTAATCATAGTTATTGGATCATATTCGATCGAACGTTATCCTCTCAAATCGATTTAACGGCATTCGTTCGATCGTGCAGCCGAATGCTGATTTGCAAATTTATGCAAATTCTTCAAATTTGGCTGCGCAGATCCGATAATGAAACACTCTTACAGGAAGTTCGTCGTTTCTGTATAATGTATATTATACACGATCGTTCTTATTAACATTCATAAGATGGGCTGTACACTCGTAATCTTTATTCACCCAATCATTTTACCTTTTTTCCGAACCATCAAACTTTGTTTTTTTGCCGAAGAGCCTGTACCTCCTTGCTGATGGATCGTGTTATATCATACCTCGTCGACGAGAAAAAAAAAAAAAAGTTTCTCATCTCGTTACGAGGACCATGTGGCTCGAAGCTCGAGTGTTGCCAACTGTCCAAGTTTATTTTTCTCGCCAAGATAATAAGAAAGATAAATATTGTTGTATTTTTTGCGAACATACCACTTGGAGAATTTCAAGATAAATACGATTAGAGGCGCGCTGAGATAATATTTTCGAAATTTTTCCTGTTTTCGCGCGAGTATTTGCGTTTCTCGATGCACCACGCTGACCTTCGAAATATACGATTGAAATACTATTTTTATCAAAATTCAAATCCATCAAACGCTTTTTTCCACGTTCTCCCTACTCACTGTGCTTCAGGTTTTTCGTGCGTTGCATCGACGAGAAAAAGCCATTTGGAAAAGCGGAGGATGATTCGAAATGAGCAAAGGAAACATGTGACAAGCTCGGAGCTTTGTAGTTAAGATTACTTTTCTCGGTGACGAGGAACTGAACGTGAAGCTTTGATATTTTGTTCCGCGAGATGTGTACCATCAATGACAAGTGGGTCCTTGGGGAACAGAGAACGAGCGAGAAAAAAGACCGAGAGAGTACAGGCAGGAATACGTAATTCGATATCTCGCGCGGTGTGCTGCTGTCAAGGAGAGAATGTAGCCAACCGTGCTTCGAAATAGGACGGTATCATAATTCGGTAAGAGCCGAGACAGGCGCACACATTGCCACCCTGGTAACACCGACCAAATCGTCAAAAACGAGGGTGTTCAATATTAGGCAGCTAGGGGATGTTTTTTCTTCTTTGCAAGGGTAGTTCAAGTCTGTTATACATCCCATAACGAGGAGGTTTCGTTTGTGTCAATGATACATGTCGGAACTTACGATAAACGTAGAACGGAGGGAAGCCACCATTTTTATGCATTGTTCATTCGAATCTTTTTCATCCCATACGCGGATTCGAATAAAAGATTCGTAATTTTCTTTGCCTACGTGTGTGCGTGAATTTTTTTGTCATCTATTCTCGTCGACCGTCAGGAGATTCCTTCATTTTCTACTGTACACCCAAGGGAATTGTGCAACGCGTATGGTTTCAAGTTCTCTTGCATACTACGTATGCACGTATGGGAGCGGGGAAGCTCTTCAGAAATCCACGGCAGACAGAACAGACTAGACATCCTCGTCGCTGCAAACGCTGTGTCTTTCAGGACTTTCAGGGAACAATGAGCCGAGGTCGATCTGAATTATACAAACTTGATTCTTCCTGCTCTACGTAGATGGGTATTACGTATGTATTCATGCTACTTGTGTCTCTCGTGATTCGCCAAGTAAAGCGTAGAATCGAAGTTTGCCAATGAGCAAGAGAGGATCTCGCTGCTGGATTTTCAGATTCTCGCGTGTCTGACTCCCTCGGATATTAATGCGGGCGTGCTATGAATCTTGGCAATTTTCTTTCGTGACATTGCGGGCTTATACTTTATGAATCAGCGAAGGATTTCAACCTACCCCTGCAGTCTACCTCGCCACATTCTCATCGGTCAGCCACTGATTTAATTATACAAGGATTTTAAAAAAAGTCATTGCGATTCTCCTTAATTACGAGCGCAGTGAAGGAATATACGATAATCGTGGAAATGCTCATTGGTTTTTTCGACTGGCTGATACGAAGGCACCAACAGTGACATTCGGAGCAAGAATGACAGCATTATTCTTTAATCCTCTTCTCCGCTCGGAAGCTGTCTGAATCTGGATGCGGTTTTATCGGTTGTAATGTCATGCTTGATTCTTACTGAAGGAAGGTTCACATTTGCAATTGTGTTGGCCACAATTGGTCCGGAGCAATTACCATTTTTATGAAGAATTTCTCAGCAGAATTTTTCGTTTGCTTTTTCATTTTTTCTCCAAGATTGCGAATGATTAGTGTCAGCTAAGGTGGTCGATTACAGTCCAACGACATGCAGGGAAACGCGGCCTATTTTTGTGAAAGGCCTGGCGCGAATTGGAACCTCGAATGGAGCCACAAGCGGAATCTTTTTTTACCCACAATTCCGTTATCTTTGTCTAGGCGTATTTGTTGTCCACTCGAAAGAAAAGAAATAGATAAAACGCCAAAAACAAGACTGATATCAAATTGATGTGACTCTCTTCAGGCGTTCGTGAAATATTTTTTTTCCTGTTTGAGTTTCTAGATGAAAATCAAAATCGTCTGCCAACCTGTTTGCTCATCACGAAGAAGCGAGTTTCAATGTTTTATCTCTTATCTTTTTCGTCGAGTTGAGAAAAGAAACTCAACATTTCGTTTCTCGAACGTATGATCATTCCGATCAAAATGTTACGACGCGGAATTTATTCTCAGTCGTTTTTTAGTCGGTGACGGTCGCGTTATTATTAATGCACACAATACTGGTTTATCGTAGATACGGAAATGGTAATTATAACCCGAGGTGATTCACTGCTAATTGGTTTGTTAGCATTGGTCTTTGTCTCTCTTCGAGGCTTCATCCGAGATTCTGAGACCGTGCTATCATAATTTATTTCACTCAATTATTAAAATTGGGTACCAGAGAATCCGAGGAATGTTTTTTCTCATTTTTCCGCGTCGTTCTTATTACCTTCATCCATACTCACCGAGAATTTCAACGTACATGAGAAAAATAAGAAGCATGTATCTTTCAAAGATACTCATTAAAAAAAAAAAGGAATTACAGTTTGCATAAAAAAAGTATCGTAACGATTAAATAATAAATACATCCGCGAAGTGGAATATATCACGTTGTATAATCTTTGTACAATAAGTAATGAGAAAATAAAGTGTCACAAACGCTTTTGCTACATTTGCAACAAATTCCGAGCTACACGTTATTAATGGATGTAGAAAGTTTTCGGTTTTTACGGTCCAAGTTGTGCGAAACAAAAAAAACACGAAATAAAAAAGTTGGTCGTAATTATATATTCGCGAATGCGAATTCGCATTCGTAATAGCGAGGGACCGAGGCGCGAATTCGCGTTTTTGCATATCGCGTACGAGACCAGAAAGAAAAACAAGTAGAAATACGAGGGAGTTGGAGGCCGAGCGAAAAAAAAAATAAATAACTCGTCTCTCTTCTATTAATAAACTTATTTTTGCTGGGCGACCGCGACGAAATTTTTTTTATTCGCGACACGCCGAGCAAAACCACACGCTTATATCTATCCACATGGTTTGATCGCACCCGCGTTATGCTAATTTTATTACACCAGTCAGCATAACTGGACCCACGAAGTTGCTCCCAAGTTTCTTTCATTCGTTACGCTCCAAAGATATTTTGATAAATTATTATCTGTTCTCATGACTTGATCGGAATAACGAATGTGTCCGAAATTCTTACATTTTCCTCGTTGGATTCAAGCACTCGTTAAAAACAACATCGGTGGATACCAATTATGCTCGAAATAATGAATCTATTGAAATTTGTTTTGTTTCCTTCTCTTTCGTAACGAATATTAATTCGCAGGAAAAGGAATTCATTTGTCGATAAATGCTGCCATTATTGCAAAAATGATGTATCGGTATAATTTGAATGAAACGACGAGGAAAAACGATCCTCGTTATTTCATGTTTTTGCTAAATTGAAGAATTTTAAATTACAAATATCGGAAAAATCGTTTGTTGCTTGTTTACTCAAATTCTGCCTTCTGCGAGATGAAATGTTCGGTGCCAAAAGCTTGGTATCCTACGGTACAAAATAGCAACAAAAGTTGGAGAGATTGAAAGGGTGCGTTGGCCCTCAAAAGCTCTCGGGAAACTTACGTTCATTCTCTGGAGTGACGGGAGCGAGCGTGTTTTTGACAAGGGCGCGATTTGTTCTCATTAATTTTTCACCGGAACAACCCTAGTGGCTATTGCGAAACATTGACCATAGGGGAAATGTGGTCGAGGGTCAACTTAATGCAGAGGAAAGAAGTCTACGTTTTTTCTTTTTTTTTTTTTCATCATTGTAGTGAAAGGTGCTTGTACGTGGCACTTGTTCGTAGACTGTACGTCGATGAATGCTCGAGTGCTCTACAAACTGCAAATGAACTTCATCGTACGGCGTTACACAGTTGCAAAGGTAGCGAGTAAAATTGCGGAGGTGCATATAGCAGTAAATTTTTTCCTTTTCTTTGCATTTCTCTAATGCATCTATGAAAAAATGTACCATGCAGATTTTCATCATATGAGGCAGGCGAACGATTATACAGAAAAGGATAATAATAGCGATAAAAATGCGCCAACAGACGGAATTGCCCTGTTATTTCGTCCGAAAATTTGAAGACTTTTGAGAATACCCATGAGACTTTGATGATCAGAAATTGAACTCTGTTTCTCATGCTATCCAGACGCTTTGTTAATTTTTATATTCGCTGATGATTTACGTATGAAAATATACAAAATAGCAGGCAATTTTATTGCTTACATATGATATTTATATTTACTTTCAAATGTCTTCAATTTCATTTTTTAATCTCGATATTCAATTTTCTGTTATTCGACAAGAATTTTGTATAACAGGAAACAAAAATATTTCAACCACTTTTGTTTGAAAAAAAAAACAGAATCACTATTCGATCATCGATTGTTAGTATTAACCCAATTAATTTCCGAATAACTCGATTGCTCCGATTTATTCGGTCAAAGTGTGGTATTTCATCTCGTCACAAAAAAAAACATTAGCCTTGTTCACCAGTCGGAGTTTACCCACGCATTACTTCGAGAAATTTGCGCTCAAAGATCTCGAGGTCTTTGCTCGTACATGTCTATTCTGTGAGCTCGGTCATTTGGGCTTAAAGATGCTCAAGCGCGTTGGAGAACTTTAGACATGGTCTTTTCACTTGGTGCTCTCGTATACGGCTCAACGGAGATGCGCTTAACGACGTAATACTGCCGAGTAATCGCTATAATAAGGATTATACTGTTGCAAAGATCTGCCGAGGAGTGAAACGACAAGACGCCGGAACTTTGGACTCGTGAAACCCATTTAGAATCCTTTTATCTCGTCACAGGTTATAGAGTTCGCAGTCCTCAGGGTTTGCGTATTCTAAAATGAAATCCATGAAACAAATTAGAAACAAGAGCCGAGTTCATCGAGAAACTTTTTCGAAACTCAATTTGAAAAGTGTACACATACATACACATATTATACAAATATTTTTTACAAGCCTGGCCCAAAATGAGGGGTGACGAAAGGCACACTGGACAAGTTTACAAAACTATCGACGTTGATGATTAAAAACGAGAGAGGTGAGCGGAGGTGAGAGTCGAGAAGATAAAACATCGGCGTGGTTATTATAAATTTATTCGCGTTTCTCGTTTAATGTATTTTTCATGATTGTTATATATCGTCTCGATTTATCAAATTGCGACGTGCAGTCGGTCCTGCGTCTGCTTGGAGAATCAAGCATTTCATTGCGCGTCAATCATTTATCATTTCACTCAAAAGCTATGAGCGAATGCAGAATCATATCTTCGTATATGGCTCACAATCAAGAGGCTTTACTTGCACACGAGTTTGCAGGTTCAATCGTGCTGCGGTCACTTTATTTATTTATTTGTTCAAGGCAGCAATCGGTACGTTGTGTATTAATATATACGTCCGTGTAGAACTCGAGTTCACGTATCATACACTCGACTGATAATCTTTCACGGTCTCTTCTCTCAGCTTGCAGGCTGAGATGCACGTAACGAGAACTGTATCCTTCTTTTGCATTTGTTGCCTCGCGTAATAGAGTTCCCCAACTTCGTAATCGTAGGTACACCTGAGGTCTATCTGTTTGAAGCAAGCATGGGGTGTTCGCATTTTAATACAGCAGGGACAGGGCGTGGCGAAAAAGATTTGTTTTTATTTAACGTTGGAAGGTAATTAATCTCGTGAATTTTTGTCGCACGAGATTTATAGGAAAGTTTATTTATGATATATTTTATATTGATTGCCTTTTTCTTGCTACTTTCCTTCCCTCTCTGTCTCTCGGTTTCCATCTTTTTGGCTCTTTTCGCAAGCCATTCAATAACGGCTCGACGTTATTGTTATTTCATATTATTATTTTTATTATATGTGTATTGGTTGAAGAGCTATTTTGTAACCACTGAATGAATATTTGTTAACATTAGTGCGCAATACTGACGAGAGTGGTTCGAAGCTATCGAGCAAAGACTTTCACAGCTCTCAGGCATATCCCCGATTTCGTACGGCCGTGTGTACATGATTAGAAAATTTATTTGCTTTTTCCCACGCGGCTAAAAGAAGTGTCGGAAACGTATATTCATCGCTGAGATTCCGCGGGGATTTTAATGCCAAAGTCGCTGTCACAGTCGATAGTTTTGAGCTGTCAATATTATATTTGTATTCGAGTTGGTATTATACGTAAAAATCACAAAGACTCGAGGAAGTTATAATAGATTTAGAAAGAGCCTCAAGAGTCTTTCGTTTGTAAATTGGCCTTGACTAATTCAATTTGGAATGAAATTTTTGTTGGTTGGTTCAACTTTATTGGTTAACATTAATTGATCAGGCGTCTGGTGCATTAAAATGTGTCCAAATGGTTTTTTACTTAAAATTTCGTCTCAAATCTGATTCCCCTGACGATTGAGTCCAGACAGAAGCAGTATGGACCTTTATTTCTAGCTGCAACATGTAGAGCAATTGAAGATACACGATACCGGGAGGAGCAGCCCCTTGAAATGTAGGGGTCGGTTTTGTCAATCGTGTCGGTAAATATCGAATACGAGTGCGACGACAGCTCTGTTTTGGACGTGTCTAAAATATATACATGTACATTGTGTACAGTACAGATCCTTTCGGTTGCAGAATCGAAAAGAACCCCCTGACGTGTACGACTCGTGGGGGTTGAAAAATCGTTCCAACTCTCCGACACACCTCTTCGATATATACATGTATATTATATACTTAATATGTAGACACGTACACACATATTTGAATATCGATACTCCACCTTTTCTCCTCTTCAATAGAGAATCAAATGTTCGGTATTACGAACACGCATTAGAGGAGAAACGTGCGAATGAAGGGTGGAATTTTCTCACCTCCCTCTGCGAGAATAATTTCTGTATTCGATCGCCAATTTAATTTCCTTTTCATTTATTTTCCTCGAGCTTCCTGTATCGTTTGGTCGCCGGTGTAAATTTAGCATTATCAGCCAACTCATTGTCAGCCAACACGAGGTAGGTTCTCACACGAACGCCTTTTTTCACTCTGAGAGAAGATTTAGTGAATTTGAATACGATTGTTACTTGATCAATATCAGTCAGTCAAACCGGAAATCCCATCGGAGAATCCTTCGTTTCACGAGAGAAAAGATAAAAAAAAAGCTAAACCAATTTCGGAGTAAAATAATTTATTTCAGACTGTCATAAGTGAGAGTGTGGAAATACCGAAAAGAAGCGAAGCATAAGGTTTTTTTTAGAACGCCTATTGAAGCAATTTTCCATGGAGAATAAGCGCTCGTATCACGTTGCGAGTCTTTTTTTTTACTATCTCAATAAATTCTCGGTTTAATCAATGTTTAACAAATTTATAACTCGTTAACAGCCGTGTTTCCGTTGAATAATTGCCTTCCGCTCGGAACAAGGCGATCATAAAATTTCATAAATGTCTCACTGTCTTGTAGGTTCGCTGTCTTAGATTTTTCCCCGCTCCTTGAACTGGCTATATCGCTCGGGATTACGAGAGATGAACGCTGCAGGAGCAAGAACATTTTTCGATTAATGGCCGTTATTATAACGTTCTGCGTTACCCATTGTGCTTCTGTTCCTTCTCGTTTGCTTTGGTATATGGCGTCTAGTCGCAAGTTTTTATCGCTATCGGCCATCTGCACTCACGCTGCCTCCACAAGGTATTACACGTACACGAAGAAATTGGCACAAATTTGGACCATCATCTTTCCTCTCAGGGTCCATAAAAAAATTCATCACCGAGATCGGCAAATCGTTAATCGAAAAAATCAATTGGAAAACAACGAAAATACGAATTTTTGCAAATTATTCGTTCCTGCTGTTTCTTTTTTGCTGCTGTTTCCTTTTGATTATAAGCACTCTGATCCAAATTGGCACCAATTTCGATGGCTATAAATACGTCTGTGGAGGAAGTTTGGTCCCGCACTTTTGTTTTTATTGTTAAACGCGTAACGAGGTATTCCGTTGAATCGCCGAGACTATCAGGGGGGCTTTTGCTCTTTCGCAGCGAGCTTTCTACGGTCGAAGATATTAATCTATGCAGGATTCAAGTCGCCCTAGACAGACGTTGGTCGTAAATCACGTGAGCCGCGATATTCACTGCTGATGTCCGCCCTGTATGCGTACTTTATGTATTATCAGTATGCATATATGTATGTATATATACGAATCCATTTTTTTCCAAGTTTGCATCTCTTACAATTAGATTTTTCTTCGGGCGTCCATTTCTCTCGTTTCATTTGCATCCTGGGCATTTCGTCCAATTAAACAAGGCTCCGATCCTCATCAGTTGTAATATCAAATACAACGAGTGATCTTCTCGAATGAATAGTGCATCGTTCTTCTTTTATAGATTTCCATCGCACTCCCACAAGCCTCCAAAAATTTACAATCGATTGTAGGTTTTTATCGTCGAATAAAATAAACATTTATTATTTCATGGTATTCGATTTCAGGGATTTTAGTGCTGAATTAATAATGAAATTTCGAATTTTCGGGATTTTTTCTAAATGACGTAGACACTCCAACGTTTACTCCGAAAATTCGGAAATTTAGGTACAGAGTTTACTCAAAAACTTGTGCCGGACTTTTCGTGGCTGTAAAGAGGTGTGGCAATGTGAAAAAAAAACAAGACACGTTATCCGATTGGAAAGAACACTCCCTGTAAATAGAATCAAAATCAAAGATGATGAGGGTCAGTCTCTTGTCGAATTTACGTGGAATGCCTTATGCGCGCAAGTCAGACGATTATTCCTTGCAATTTTGTACTCGCCATGCAGAGATAATTCACCTATACCGTGTGTTTTGCCGGACGTTGTTGCTGGGGCTAAAAGAAAGCTGTGCAACACGCGGGCGCGATTAACGAACCGCCAAGAGTTTGCACGCACTCACGTCAGCCAATCTATTGCACAACTTTTAATTCATAATTAACGGAGTTTACTAAGCAGCTGGCCTGTATAAGACAGGTAAAAAATACGCATAAAATCATGCAGCAGGTATATATTGGAATTAATACAATCACAATAATAATTGACAAAAAAACTTTAAAAACAACGATCGAGACTCATCTCCGTCTCGAATTACGTATTCAGCACGATTTTTCGTGACGTACTCTGAGGGATGAAATTTTTTTTTCGTGTCTAGCATTTCAGTCTTTTTTTCATTATCATGACATTTACATTGGTCGAAAAAAGCTGGAAGAACCAATTCGGAGTTCAATAATAGTTCGGAAATCTTCGATATTCTATATTTTGAGATGTCATTCAGCCTCGTGTCGTTGGAACACGTAGAAAAATTGCGATTTTTTTCGAACATCTTCGTGAAACTTTTTTACTCGTATGTTATTATTTCTGTCATTACAATATTTGAAATAATCAAACTGCGGTTGGATGTGTGAAAAAAGTACCAGCACAAACGTTAAAATTGTTAATTTATTATCGCTATGAGCGATCTGCATTTTTTCGTGTGCAAAATCCATGGGCAATCTAGAGGATAAATAAGCTCTCGAGCGTCCTGAACGTTTGCGACGTCGAAGCTTAATTCGCGTTCATCTCGCGTTCTCACCGCTTCTGCATCCTTCACCTTGCTCGCCCATTCGTATTCACTCGTTGTTAAAGTACAAGCGTCATCGAGTGACTGCTTTTTTACGCCATTTAGCGTTCTTAGCCGACAGTGACGACGACCAAGACGATGTGCACCGGACGTCCTGGTCTATTGTCTCTCGGTTCTTCCTCCACGTTTTTCTCGTCCATCATCACCTGCAACCAGCATTTCCCGTCATTGTTGCGACCTTCGATGCTTCCATTATCATTTTTTCAACTCGGCATCACACACCTGTGAAACGTTGCATCGAATCATCCAATTGCATTTAGAAACGTTGCCACAATGTTATTCAAAAATTTACTCCAATTTTCGATACACCGTAAATTTTACGTTTTTTTTGCCTGAAAACTCGAGTACAGTTTGTCACGTCAAAAAATATGAGCATTTCTATCCTCGTGCGTTAACGTTGATGTACGTGAACAGAGGTACAAAGAAAATTATTCAAGCGAGTCCAGTCGCAGCTGCGTTCGTTCTTCTGCGTGTATTGACATAACTATATATAATCTTTTTCGCAGGTACCTCACGTTCTTCGCAAGTAATTCGTGAAGTGAATCTAGAATTTCATTCGCGCCTTTATCTCGCCTATCGTACTTTCGAGGCTGTATCTCGTTTCGTTTCCTCTCGTTTTATTATTATTATTATTTTTCTTTCATTCCCCGAGCTTCTTCATACATTGGCAGACTCGCTCGCAGATTCTATTTGATTCGAGGACCACATGCGCACGAAAATACTCCCGTATACGCATGTATATCGCTTCGCTTTCGAAGCAAACATCGAATTCTTGGCAATTTTCCCAGACTCTGCCGGATAATGAATCGTGCACGCGGCGATTCACAAACGCAAAAAAAGAATTTGATTCTCATGTTGAAAAATTCTTAATAACGTTGAACGTGTCTCGTTTCATTGCGCGGAGGGAAAAATAACGGCCTGCCATAACAGCTTTTGAAATTTACGAAGAGGATATAAATATACTCTTTTTTTCTTATCGCGAGCTATTTAACGTCGTTACTCAAGCACGAGTCACTTTAAAATTAATCATCGAGGTTAATGAAATGTGTAAAATATAAAGTTTTTTTTTAAATCGATTTGTTTTTTTTATCGAAACATGCTAACTTCACGATATTCGTTATTCGTCTCTCTGTTCCCCGAGGCCTTCGGCTCTACACTCGAGGAAAATTTTCGATTGGGAAAAAATGTTGAGTTTGAAAAAATGATAAAAAGGCCTGGGAGTGTTTCGAAAAATTGGATCACGAATGACGAACGCAAATTAAGCCCGCGAATGTTACTCGACTCGTATATCATTTAATTTAAATTCAATGAGACAAACGTGAGTGCCTCAAGCGTCGCAGCAAGTGTATTTATTTTCGTATGGGAATTGTCTCTGGTTTAAAATGAAGTTGCGAATTAAATTCTTGGGCCACCCAATTATTGTTCATATCAGCGGATGTTATAATTAAGTCTCTGATAGTTTCATGTTGCTCCACGTATCTTATGGTTACCTTATTGTTGTGAAATAATTCACGATGATAAGTAATCTCGTGTTATTTTTAAATGCTGCCTCTGTCCTCTCTGTTTTTGGGGTCGTCATTTTTGTTTTTACCAAAAGCATCGCTCTGAAACTCGAGGTACAGGAAGTCGCTCTGGCCTGCACGTGCTAGGTACATTTTATATCTCTTTGATGGAGATAATTAGGATTACCGATTATTGTAATCAGATATTTGAATACCTTAATTCAAGTTTTTTCGATTGTTACGCTTGACGATTTTGGTTACTCAATATTACAATTTAATCTCCAGTACATCAACTTATTCTCGTTGGTACAATGATATCTTTATTATCTTTAATACACGCAGTGAAAAATCGGTTCCAAAAATATTATGTCTATTTCATCATATTATTATTTATTCATTATTCATGTATTCTATTAAGGAAATTTGCAAAATTCACCATTATTATTACGGGCATTATATTCATGTGTGTGATATATTCAAATATGATTCAGAGCTGGTTGTAAAAAATCTTGAGAACAATTGCAAGATGCTGGCAAAAACTGTTGAATTTTCTATTTTTATGCATAAGAGCCTACTCCGAAATTGCGGTATGTTTGATAAAAGATAAAAAAGATCGAAATTTTGCGAGTGGTCGCGCAGAAACGTCCCGAAATGGATGGGATTGGAAACGAACGACTGCTTCTCATCGCAATTTTATTGACGCTACATTTCACACAATCACGTCGTTCTCTTCCGCTGTATATTTGATAACTAATTTATCGCGGTCGTATTGGTCGTTGACACTGTACCGCCCACGCTGGTAATTCGCCTCCTCCGAAACGATCAATGAAAAATGGCAACAGGTTTTCTAGTCGGTAAACAACATCTCGAGTCTGACCTAAGACATCGAGGCGTCGGAAAAAATAGAAAGTCGCTTCTTAGCGCTGCCGGAGGCAAAAATGTGTGCCAGTGGCGGCGGAGGAGGCGACTCTCATCAAGATCAGTATCATCCAAAAGACGCGGCATGCTGAGCGATATGCGGAGATAAACACGCCGCTTATTATCTATAAATAGACCAACGTTCTACTCTCCTACTCCAACCCTGTAGTGAGAGCAAATGACTGGTCCATAAGCACAGAATCGTCCAATGAGAACCAGGGGAATAGAGCTAGAAAACGGGTCCATGCTGGGATGGAATACCGGCGAAAGAGTGGCTGTATGTCATCTCGCTCGAAGCTAGAAAAGGTAGGTAACAGAGGGATAAAAAAACGCTAGTGAAAAAAGAAGATGAGAAAGATCGCTGCCACTCGCATCTTTCCGTGTCTAGCACTTAATATGTGTATACTCGACGCTTATCGTACGTGGCTTTTCGCGGTGACGATGCGTACGTGTCGATCGTCATGTAAACTCTCGCAGTTGTATTCATAGAGCTCTGACGGGTTCTGTGTCTCGCGTGTATTTGCTCATAGAGAAGAAACGTCGCGAACGCTCACGCTCGACCATCGCTGAAGTTTAAACGACGTACAGTCGAGTCGTTTTTCCGTCAATGGCGCGTACAGCATAGGCCTGAATAGGCCTTTGAAATTACGAAATGTATTTTCTCTAAAAGGGCACGACTGATGGAGATGAAATTTCGTTATTCACAGCGGAATCGTGAGGAAAAGTGGCTGGAATTTCTGCTCTTTACGAATGTTGACAGTTTCCTTTGCTCTCTTGAGACCACACTCTGCTGTGGGATTTAAAGGCGCTACAAGGCTTTCGGAAAATTTTTTATAACCTACATCGTTATCTGACACTGGAGAAAGCATCTCGAGTCGCGGCGTAACGCTCATGTAACTCCGAACATCACTCGACGTTGGATAATCGTTGCCAAAAATAAAGTGCCTGTGAACGACACGCGCGAGAAAATGCTGTGGATATCGGAGAAAACGTACATGTATATGGAGAATGAAGAATTCTATTTATGTTACGCGATAATAATTTTTATGAGGATCACTTTTTTTCGAAATTGCATTGGTGATTTATAGATTTTTTAAAGTTTAATTGACGGTCGAAAGTGACTGAAAGTACCGCGATAATCATAGTCTGAAACAAAAAGAGATATTTCACTGTGGTATGAGAAGAATGATTAAAAATTGAGCGTAAAAATTTTGTACGAATTTCGGACATGCCTATTTCTGAATCCGGACGTGACGGGTTTCAAATTAAATTACTCAATTACAGCTATCACGTGGACGATAAAACAATCATTTCCTGAACATAAAAGTTATCTCGAACGCTGGGGACCCTCCTATAGTCTTTATTTTTGAGATTTATTTTGAGAAATTGTCATAGGCGACCATGATTCTAACTTCAAACCGAATAGAGATGAAACTTACGCGAAAAAGTGTTTTATCTGATTTATTTTAGATTGATAATTAGTAGTTTAATAATTTTTAACAGAATCGAGATAACAAAGCTCATTAAATATCATCATCAAAGTGATTTTGTTTTATTTATTTGTCAAAAAAATGAAGAAAATGTTAATCATCGTTCGCCAATGCTAATTTTTCACTGGAAATTTGCAGTTTCGATGGTTGGATTTACGTTTAAAAAATGCTCAACCGAACTGTACGGGATCTTTTTCGACCCGCTGTTTATCTAAACCAGCTTTTACTGTACGGATGTGAATACGTTTACGTCCACATAGTCTTTCATAGTTGAAATTGTGTTGGAGACTCACTTGCCGGTCTGTCAGAAACCAAACGAGACAGACATCTCGGTAGGCAAGTGTATTTACGTCGCGAATATGCCTGGGGAGCCTCCTACGGCGATAAAAAGAACTAGATTCGATGATCCAGAGAAATCCGATCAACTTGTTTTCGTTCTTGGCAATGTGATCCGTAGATACGCTTTAAATGAGTCAGGATTGCGAAGCGCATTTTTTTTTCTTCGTCCATTTGACTTCGAGCGACTCTGGTCCACATCGTCAATGATTGGACATGGCATCTATCGGTTATTGCAATCTTCCACGGTTTTTTTGATCGTTAAAGGTCTCTAATGGACCCGTGTTCGAAATTATTAGTCCAGAGTCACCCAAATACGCTTATAAATACGACTTTGAGAATATTTTTGATTGTTTTGTATATGACTTCCGTTTATTCACATCCAGCAGCCATTGATATTTTGTTTTCTTCGCGTTAGCGGGTCTTGGATACGCCGTTTGAAGTGTTTGGCCTTTCACATTCTCCAGCTAAACTCGCCTTTTTTCAAAAACAATCTTTTTCCACCGCAGAGTTTCAGCTTCCATCTTTTTCGATTTTTTTCCCTCTCGGATTGTTCGTGTTTCCTTTTTTTATATTCCGATCTTGTCCTTTATGCTACCGAAGGGTTCGGCGGTTCTTATTTTACCTCGCAAGAGGGCTTGGATATTCTCTCACGCGATCGGAGAACAAAAAATACACGGCAAAACGGTTACCAAACCTGTTCTGCGTCCTCTGGTCCCAAAGCGTTTTAAGGGCCTCCTTATTGGGTAACCCTCCTATGCCGGACCACATAATCTCACGCAAAAGGGGCTGTGTGTTTGTGGGACGCGGCGAAGAATTCCGGCAATTTTTTTACCGAGAATCCGAACCTTCGAGGATTCCTACGAATTCTCGTATAATTATTATTTTTCAAAATCAATTCGGCGCACCTGATCTCACGAGGAAAATTGCATAACCCAGCGATGAAACGGAAATACGAAGTCTGATGATTTTTTTTTACAACCCATTCATTTTTTTTCGCAGACAATTTCTTTCGAGTCCTATATAATAGTGTACGACGGTTGTTCTTCGATTTTTATCTTATCGGAATTTATCAAAGATATAAAATCATTTTGCAAGCGGAATCGTGTTGATGAAAAATTGATGAGCCAACGAAATAACATGGGGTATATTTTTTTACTCGTTACCCAAAACATTTTCCATTTTCCGAAAAACCCAAGACGCTGAGCCGGCGGAGGTTAGATTCCTTCTGCTTTCTCATGCCATTTTCGAAAAAATACGATTCAAAATTTAGAAGCGACGAAAGTGCGCGATAAAAGCCGCAAGCCGGAAGTACATGAAACTTTTTAAAAGAGCGAAAATTGCCCGTCACTAATTTTCATTTTTCTCGATTTAAATGCCACGATTCGTGGATTCTATTTTTAAAAAACGTTATCAGCCGGACATAAAGAGCTGTTCGAGAGTGTTTTTCACGAAATCATGTTATTTATGATGCGAAAACATGAGGTTATCGCGTTCCTCATGTGTGTACCGAGTCTCGTGTTCAGAGATTACGTAATATCCATTGATATGAGCCGTTCTTTATTTTCTTCTACACACACGAAAGTGCACACACCCACTGCGGAAGAATCATCATGCTACAATCTCGATTCCCCTTCGTCTCGACACGAGGCGTGTGTACGACGCAATATTTAGGCGACCCTGGCCTGACATTGCCGAAAATAACTAGCACATATAAGAGCCGGGGCCTGTTGTGTAGTCATCGGTGTAGGGAGAGACACGATGGAAGGGATTCGTCGTTGACGTACCGTAAAACGAAAGTGGAGGCCAAGGTGAAGGTCAAATCCCATCAGCCGCCATTATACCGACTCCCATCTGTTTATCGCTGTCTTCCATGCTAAATTTCATTTTTCTTAAAGTTCGTTCATTCAAAAAATTTAATTTACCGGCCAATGTGCGAAAAACGGTCGCATATTCGCAATATATTGGGCGTAAAATATTTCGCCGATTGTATTTTATTATTATATATTCTTGTACTCCTGTATTATTATAATATACTCTTATTTATTTTTTATTTATGTATTTGGCATTATGTAATTACAGGTATAATGAATTATTATTATTATTATTATTAATATTTACAGAACTAGGTTTTTAATGTGATAGATTTTTCCAAAAATTTCGTGATGAGTTAATTCAGAATTCAAAGCTGGCAGGACGAAATTAATATGAAAATTGTTCGAGTGATCATTGCCTTAACCCTTAGTTGACAATATTATTTTGTGCTTGTTTCCCGATTTACTCTCCGGTATTTTCGCGTTTTTTTTTCTTCCATACAGACGAATTTTAGTTGATTAAATTTGTTGTTTGCCCAACTACGATGGAACGTCGAGTATAGGACCAGACTATTATCGCCATATTGATAATGAGTCGAGTATTTCGAAGCGTGTTATTGTTGAGGAGTGGCAACTCAGGAAATTGAGCGATAATTGCCAACGGTTCGTAATGTTATCGTCGATTTTGATAATGTTTTTCTTTTAGTTGAAAACCGTGCTATCTCGAAACTATAAAGATTTTTTGTTGTTGTTTTTTTTTAAATAGATAACGTTAATTCGGTCGTTCTGCATTTTTTTTAACCGTTAAATAGGAAAAATTGGCTTTGATTGAAAAAAAGAGAATATTTTTTTATATGAATTTTTATCTTCGATGTTTCAGGCAAAGCTGCGGAGCCAATGGCATATTTTCACGCCGACTGGACTTCAGCGCGTTCAACAGCCTGCCGAGGACTAAGCTCAACTCCTATCATATCAAGGTAAAAATCGCGTTACAGCTTTTAATAATAACATTTGAGAAAATGATTTCGATTTTTCAAATGGGTATATGCAATGTGTTTCAAATATTATCGAGAGAGGTTCTCGAACGGTTGTTACATTTTTTTTCGAAATTGCATCAAGTTTGAGAAAAAAACGTAATGCGAAACTTTTTCAAAACGATATTTCCAAGAATCCATTCGCAATACATTTCTTCATTCGTCGTTTCGAAAATGTTGGAATTTAAAAAATTCTCAATTGAGATTAATAATTCATCGAGTTTGAAAATACCATCGATAAAAATCGAATATTGGAATTTCGAATTCCGAGAATTTATTCAGAAACCTTGAAATGGAAGAAATATCGATCGTTCAACGAAGCGTGTCTGAACTATCTCGGAATCTTTTTACTTAATTCTCGCTAGTGGAAAATGCTCTTTATGATCAGACAGGGACCGGTTTTTTTTTTATCCACCCTGCGTAAAAGACGAATCTCCGCGATCGAAAATTTCTTACACTTTATCATAATTCCTGTTGTCCACCATTTTTCTTTTCCGTTTTTTTCCTTCTTCATTGTGCCAGCTCAGACCCTCGTGCATTTCCCAATCGTGCGATAAATCTTGACGACGACGACGTTCAACGTCGGCCTCGACCTCTCGCACAAACCCATGCAAGAGCCCTAGGGCAAGTTCTTTTCACGTAACGCCACCCATGGCCATGTTGACTTCCTTACTGCTGAGATGGTTCCCGTCCGAAGATATCAAAGCACGCAGCCACCCTACTCCGAGTGAAAAAAAAGATCGATACGCGTGGGCAGACCCTATCCAAAAACTTTTCTCGACTACGCTGATCCCAATAATTTTTGCTATAATCGTATTAAGCAATAAAAATACCAAATTTTTTATAGTTGTGTCAGCCTCAATTGAAATTTAACGACCAATTGGCCCAAATTAATCATTACGGACGAAATGAAAATCAAATAAAATGATCTTTCGTTGTGTCTCTCTATCGAGACAGAACCAACGAGCAGGTCGGAAGTTACGTAACGTATTTTGAAAAAAAAAATAACAAAAGATACGTCGGTGTTCCCTTTGATTCTCTGCAATATTGGAATGAAAATTGGCAAAGCTCAAAGTTGAATTACCTTTAACGAAAAAAAAACAAATTCGAGTAGAAAGGTAATGCTCGAATGCACCGAGCTTCATCATCTACAAACAATCGTTTACCCTTTCAGAGACCACCCTCTCTTTTTTTTTCAAATCCTCAACGATGAGCATCAAGTATATGTAAAATCCTCCGAACCGACGCTAGGAGGGTGGCACGAGAGGCCCGTACGAATTTAAAAATGCAAAGGTTGCCTTTTGTGCTGTGAATATCAATGGGCAGTCATCCTCGCATTCCTAAAATCCTCGGTTGGCATTCATCAGAGTAAAAGCGTGGTATGCGTGCGCGCATATGAGGAAAAATCGAAAAAATACCGAGCAATTTTCAGGAACGAACACAGAACGTGAAATCGTTGAAATCGTTGTGCCTGTGAATATCGCAGCACGCGGGGTACACGCGGAGGTTCGCTGCGAAATCGTTTTTTTTTTCCACCAACGGATAAAATAGCTGTCCATGCCATTTCTGGGATATCGATGATTTTTTTTTTCTAATTTGTGGTATACGACTCGTGGTAGCAATTTACCACAAAAGCCTGTCGAGCTTTTTCCAGCTGGAGTTTCGCTATTATTCATTTGTTTCGACATTTCGAGAGGATCGCAGCAACCGTAAAAAAACGTGATGAAAAAAAAAACAGAATACGGTGGTGGTCTAGACTCGCTATGCCAGGGAGATATTCCGTCTTCTGTCCTATTCGAGTGATGTTTGCCTTTCGCTGATGTGTCTCCCGAGAGTCCTGCGTTCCGTAACATCGAGACAAGTTCCTTCTGCTCGTGCTTTTCTTAAACCCACGGAGGAATGATTTACGATGTGTTTCGCGAAGATTCATTCGGTTTTCCTTGCAAACATCGACGAAACGACGAATCGAGGACAAAAGTCTATAACGTTTTACACGACTCTCTCGCAGCAAACGTCGTCGCCAAAATGTTCTCTCGAACCAACTTGTTTGAACAGATCCTTTTTCGTCTTTCACGGTGAATACCCCGTACAAGTTTTACCTGTTTGAATATTCGTCAAATCCAAAGGTACGAGCACTTTTTTACTGTCGAACGAAGCAAAAAATCTTGTTCAAATTTTCTCACGGAGGGTCGGTCGCGAGATTAAAAGTCCCGGCGTGTCTTTCATCTCCGAAATTAAAAGGCTTCCCTCGCGCACGAATATTCCATAATGGTCGGTTTGCATTTTTTTGGAAAAAAAATGTTATCACAAGTTGATTAATTCTTTCAGAAAGAACGAGCGAATATTCTTCGCAGTTTTTCGGAGCACCGATTTTACTTCGTGAAAAACATTACATTTTTTAATTAATCGTTGTTTATCTCGCATAAAGGAAAGTTAATTGGATTATTCACTCGATCGTAGTTTTTCGGGGTTTAAACTCTATCGAATTTTCAGACTCTCATTTTCCAGCATTTTCTTTGACCCTCTCTCGTTACTCGTTTTCTTTCTCCTTGGCTTTTCATACAGCGAGCTCCGTCAGACAACTTCGTTAAACCACGGACTCGCTTACTAGACTTGTTACGAGACGACCTCGGTTTCACAGATCTTTTCTCGCACCTCGACGCGATAAAATACCGTTGGAACTAATGTCTCCGAAGAATTTGGAATTTCGAAAGAGAATTAAGTCGACCAAATCTCGTGTAGTTTAAGCAACGCGAGGTACGGCGATGACGTCGCTCTTTCGTTAGTCAAAGGGTGGTGGACAATGAACGTTCATTTATTTTTCTTCATCAAACCCTTTTCTCAGGGGTGGGGGAGGGGAAAGAAAACCTCGAACGAAGCATTTGCACCCTCGGGACATTTCCCAAAGTCGCCGAGGACATAAGAGCGTGGGGAAGAGGTCTCCGAATCCGTGGGACGCGAGGGTTTGAAGATTAATTTAAAAAAAAATGGCACCGTTTTCTTCCGCTCTTACTCGATCATCGTTTGGCCTTAGAATGACTGTTAACTTCTCGCTCGTTAAATTTTTTAATGTAGCGATCGATCTTGTTTATCTCCATTCAAAAATTGATAGCCATATCTGTTGTGTTAGTTAATTATCGATCGATTGAATATGTATATACACTAAATGTATATAAATCCGTAGAATACCTGCGTTTATGACGAATATTTGCACACGTTTCCCTTTTTCATATTACACATGGATAAAATATTTAAATATAAATTATATTTTACTGTAATTCGTCTTCGGTTTCGATCGTCTCATAGAAATTATCTTTCTCTCGCCGACGTGTTACGATTAGGAATAAATATATACTGTAAGGTCCTCATACGTTGAGGGATTATAATATTTGTGCGAGGAAGCCACCGTGCTCGAACCATCCCACGGTATTATTTCCGAGATAGTTTCAAAGTAATATAATCCGCAAGAGCAGGGCCGAACCGTACATATACTCGGTATTCAAAGGCGTTGATTAAATTTAGAGGACGAGCATTACGGACATGGAGCTCGACTGAGATCGAGTATGGAAGTTTGGAAGATGTATTACCTCAATATATGCAAGTTGAACGGAAGTTTGCAGTTTGCAGGTTGCCGTATAAGTAATAGGTCGATTTTACCATCTCCCTTACGCTTTTACTCTAATTTTCTTTGTCCCTCTCTCTCACTCTCTGTCTCTCCTTTCGTCACTATTTCCCTCTCTGTCTTTCCTGTCTGTTCGGTAAATGAGCTAGACCCTCTTCGACAAAGTGCCTCTTCTTGTTAATCTTGTTATACACGACGCGTGCCTCCCCCAGGGTTCTCGTTCGATCGACTCGAGAGACTTGATGAAAACTCGAGTACAACGGAGTACGTATTTCCGATTTGGGGAAAGGCACGAGCATCGGAGTAAAACTTTGATTGGAATCCGCGCCAACGCCAACGGAGAAATGAGAAATCTCGTGTATACTATAAAATACATCGAAAATTCAGCGGAGCTTATTGAAAAGCAATTTTATTCAACATGCTTGTTTGATTTTTCAATTATAGTTCTAAATGACATTTCATCTTTTTAACTGAGACAAGCATCAAAGTTTTCAGCTTCTCATTTCGTCCCTCTTACATTCGTGCTGATATATTACACTAGTATGGCCTGTGATGTAAATTCCTAGCTCGTTTATTTACAAAATACATTCAATCTTCTATGAGCCCCGTACTTGAGATAATTGAAAATTAATTGAAACTTGAATTAACAAATAAATATCTCGCGTAGATTTCAGAATTATTTCAATACATTTTCTTCATCCCCTTGGCAGGTTTGTCTCGCATTTGGGCTTACTTGGAAACAATTCAAATTTTTTTGAGAACCAAGAAATAGACTAAACTGGATTTCTGAGTCTTTCAGAATTTCATTTTTTTTTGCATACTTTTTGTTTTCCTTCATTCCCGATTTTTTTCCGTCCTCTCGGCAGGATGTCGTGGCACCACGCACAGCACGAGCTACATAGATGAACTGCCGAAACGTGCGTGGCTCAACGGGCCGCCCTTGAAATTCATCCTTGAACTGGGATAAGAGTTTCTCCAGTCGTCGAGTTATAGGGGTGGTTTGCTTGAGGGACTCTCCCTCTCGTGAACCAAGACCTGCCGCAACTCTGGCAGATCGATATGAGCAAAGTATAGAACAAATCTCACCGCCCTCGCCAAGCTTTTCTACGGAGAGACTCTCTTTTTATTTCGCCCTTCGACGTCTCTTCAGCCCCTTTTTTCTCTAGATATATGTTTTTTTTGTTCCCTCCGATAATTCTAGAAGTTGTATTCAAAAATCTCCAGTGAGAGACAATTCGAAGATTCCACTTTTCAATGAACAGTTTTCGAAAAAGCATTTGTGGTCAGCAAAATGGCAGACAATATGTAAAAGGCATTTATTTACTGGGGAAAATCAAATAATTTGTCACACGATCCATTTTCCTTCGCACCGAATATTTTATACAGAGTAAAGACTATGGAATTCCAAAATCATCGTGATTTGAAAGTGTCAGAAAACAGCACGATGTAACCATTCGTTTAAAGTGACGAGAACGCTTCATCTTTTTCTCGCGATTTTATTGATGAAGCGTTTTTCCTCTCGAAAACTCATCAATCCGTGCACGAGGTATAAACTCTCTCTCTCGGACGGATAGCTCGTGAAGGGGTCGGGGAATGCGTAGAATTCCACGGAAATTAAAGGGAATCTCGTCCAGGGTGGATAGGGCTCTTTTCCCTTGCGGCGATTAGCGACGCCCTCTTGACGTTCCCATCTCGTGAATTTTTTTTTAATCTCTGTCCTTTCCCCCAGCCTCCGGATATTCGAAGATGAAGACAAAGAAAAGTGGAGGGAGAGGGAGAGATACAGAGAGGGCTCCGTTTCCGCAGGCGAGAGTAATATGAAGAGGACTTTTACCCCGTACAAGCTTAGTCGAGCGGTTGCTCATTCGCGATAGGGATGAAAAAAAGTTTTGCGGTCTCCCAAGTTTTTTTCTAGTCTAGACCAGAAAAAACAAAACTTGCTTTCCTTTATTTCCTGAAGTCCCTTTTCTCGTGATTTCGCGAACGAGATTACGAAACGCGTAATTGATTGCGCTCCTGACACTATGTGCTATCTGCGAATCTTTCGGTTTTCCTTGGGGGTTGGTCGCCTTTTCGGCTATATACACTAGTCTGGCTTTCACTCGAGTTCTCGTCGATGCGCCGTGACAAATCGTTCTTACAGGAGCAACAATCCACAGACAATGCTCGTGGCCTATCATCATCTCTGTTCATCTGCTATCTTTGGAGTCATTCTCCCTTCCGCGGTTGCTCCCTCAAATTTGCAAACGTGAGTTTCATGGAATGGTGAATCCTACAGAGGGACCAGGAGAAATATGGGAAAGACGGTATTCCGTTAAAGATCGTAAGGCCGGGAATGTTGGCGATTGATTAGTTTCAACGTGTTTGTTGGTCTGGTGGGATTCTCAGTCTCACAAAAGTCGCAAAGTCGAATCTTGGATTTGCTGACTTATCTTAATCGGAGAAGAATGTTCCTCTCGAGAAATCTGCCCGATGAGAGATTTAAAGACCGCGACATAAAATTACGTACATGATCATAATTATCTTGTCACCAAATTTTCTCTCTCTCAACCAACCTAACCGATCTACTTTTGTTTTCTCGCTGAAGATGATCAGGAAAGGGCAAAGACCAGCTACCAGACGGTAACCCCCGTCGCAGCCATTTGGCTTAAAGATGTCCGGTGTGCAAACCTTAGCGGGTTTCTTCCCTCTGTTTTTTTTTCCTGATTGTTTCTTTCCTTACCTAACTTTGCAAACTGCTATCGATGTGCAAGCAAGCGTTACTTGTTTCCGACAGAGCATATATGAATTCCTCATGATCATTTATTAGATTCGGTTGGACGTTTTTTTGAGGCATCAAGGTTATTTCTTTCCACATAACTTTCGTTTTCGTTATGGATCTTTCCTGTTTATAGCTTCGTCATATGAATTTCTATTGTTTTTGTTTTCGTTAATTTGTGAATAATAAATCTCGAGTCGGTGTTTTTCCAGAATACTGCAGTACACCATTTTTCTGTATCGATAAACACGGTTCAGATCACAACCATTATATCGCTTATATACTTGATAGGACGATATACAGGAGTTCGAGCAAAAAAAAACACTTTTTCAGCTCTACCAAATCGACGGAAAGTACAGATAGAAGCCCAGCGAAGTTATATTTCCAATACCTCTTCGATGAACCCTCTCTCGCGAGGTCGTTCCGATTCGGCGAGTTTTCAAGTAAGGGGATAGTATATCTGTCCTTCTGGCATTGGTGTAGGCTTGCAATGTTGTGAATATATGTATATGTATATATATATATATAATACTTGCTCAAGAGGACGGATCGGGTCATTTCACGTGGGGCGGTGTACTCCCTTTTCAGTAGATTCGTTGATCGAAGATTCCAATGGTTCTCTGGCTTTCCTAAACCTTTTTTTGTCCATACATACACGTTGTGTAGAAAAAGTTGTGTGGATATGTATGTATACATATAGACGACTTTCGCTATATCTCCCTTTTCCTCCCAAATTTTTTAGACTGTCGTGTTCTGCATCTCATTTCTCTATCCTTGGCTCTGTCCCTCCCTGATTCACGCAACTACGACGACACATAAATCCTGATTTTTTTTTTTCGTTTTTTATCCATCTTAACATAGTCCTGTTATGTGGAGGACCAATCCAAGAAGAGAGAGAGAGAGAGAGAGGGACAGAGTTAAAAATATATAGAAAGGCACCAAAAGCATTCATTCGATTTTTACCAACATTCACCGCAGAACGCTCTATGGTTGACTGGTTCGGGTAAAATGGAAATAAAATTCCGTTATGGAAATAAAACGTCTTTTTGTGTATCTATAACGTCGAATAACGTAAAGTCTATGCAGTCGTACACCTTTTTCGCAATGACCGCATCAAATCATTTTCCCTCGTCGTTTTTTCGCGAAGATGCTGCGAAAGTGAATGTTTCGAGATTTACGGAGCTTTTTGCCTGCCTTTTTTGCCAATGTAATTGTAATTCCCTTTGTTTAACAAGATTTCCATAACTTTTGGTCAATAAACACATCGAAGAAGTATCGTGTTATAATTGTTACTACTATTATTATTATCGCCTCGCATTTTCTGTTCATTTTGGCATTTGGATTATCACCAACATATGGGTACACATTTCTAATGCACATCAGTGATTTGGCGAACAACAAATCGATTCCTACCTCCACCAATGACCGTCTGCCTACAGGTATCCTCCCGCTGCTAAACGATCACACACGTATATGAAAAAAAATTAACTGCAAACAGATTGAGACGAGTTAACCCTCGGACTAACATCGCCAGATTTATGACATACCCCGAGGGGTATTTCAAGTTTTTTCTACATAGTATCATATAAATTTGACCTACATTGTGAGAAAATTCGCTATTGGGTGGTCCATACAAGAAATTTCAAAAATCACGTATCGCTTGTGGTATTTCGCGATCGTTACACAGTACGTCATTGGCATTTTCGCGTCGTTTAGGGCAGTTGGATTTCGGAAATTCAGTAAAAACTCCGAAGAGAACCGCGCTTGCTGAATTTTCATTTTCCAGAAGATGAAGATGATCAAGAACCGACCGCGCGTGTGGGGAGTGGCGTGAATTTGAGTCAAAAGTGCTCTCGCTGGTGTTCCCTATCCTCTGAACTTCAGCATTCATTGTCTCTCCCAGACTGAAGAATGGCGTTTGTTGTATTAAATTGTGACAAAGTGCCAAGGAGGATGTTTGCTTTCACGTCAGCATGTTTATCGTGTCCCAGACATATCTCTGTATAGGGTTGAAAAGACGGGGGCTCAAACGGATGTCCCAGTCATTTCTCCTCTTCTAGTATACATGTACTTCGCGCGATAGCGTCGAGAGAGACGAAACACGTTTACATCGAATGAGAGTGCCACAGCAGGCTGATCTTTTCGTGTAAATTCCACCATTAGAATACAGACTTTGCAAATTTCATCGGTGCCTTTCTCTCTCCGTACATGAGTGTTTCTGTTTGTTCTCCTTCTTGGCTTTGTTATTCTACTACCTTGGACTTACGGGATTCCATAAGGAGACCTTTTGATGAGTATTGCTCGCCTTAATTTCTCTTTTCTTCGGTCCACTTGCCTCTTACTTCTCCTCTCATCGTCTTCATCGTCGCTTTTTTTGGTCTCTTATTCGGCCTCTCTCATCTAGTTCCACTTGCCTCTCCCGATCTCGCCCTCGCCCACCGGGGATCTCTCGTTCACGTTTACGGAGATCGTGTACGACCCTCTTTATCGCGTACGTCGGTCCATTCGCTGAATACATGGAGAGGCCATGTACGATGGTGTTCGTGGCGTTTTGTCGTTCGTTCTTTCTCTCACCACGATGAACGCATCTGTCGTGCGAAGAAGTGCGAGATTCTCCCTTGAGATAAACTTGCTCGAGACACTGTAGTCATATATGGCGTTATTTCTCTCATTCGCAGACTCTTTTTTACCCTCTTCTATTCTCGTGAGAACTAGATTTTTTTTTCGTTAAATGTGAGAAATGAGGCGAAAACCATAATTTAAAGAGCTTTTAGTCGGAAGATGTCTTGTCAAATGGGAAATAGTTGATAGAGAGTAAAAGACCAGTGGCTGCGTTCGTTACGAAAAAGACGATGATAGATTACAGCAACAGCCACGAGACAATCAATATGTACTCAAAATTGCAAGACATGATCGAACACCGTCACGAATCATCGCGACAACTGACCGATGATCCGACCACTGAAACGTCATCAAATGTTTTCCAGGCGAAAATATATCACGCAACATTTTTTCGTTTTATCTTCAGCTCTGAATATTACATACCTGGCGAACATCGCGAAACCTTTGGGCACTCTTCTGACACCCTGGCATTTTCAAAAAGTTCCCCCATTCGAGTACTCTCGTGCGTCTCGTTCAGTCAAATGTCTTTAAATAAATAGAGCTTTTTGCGAACGCGCTCGTCGCCCACTTCGTCGAGAGTGTCGAGACCCAGACGTGACCACCCGCAAAGTCTCAAAGAAAAATATCAGGTTTGTACCGTGACAAGACTTTTCCATAAATCGATAAAGTCGACCTTGTCAGTGTTATACGTGTTATGGATTCGTCAAGACGCGCTCCGGATAAACTCCTCGGTGCGGAGGATTTTTTGGTTGTTGTTTTTTCAATCACTTGCACACGCTGTTGCTTTTTCTTCGCCGTCGCTTTGGCGAAAACGTATTAAGGGATGTAAGGTCTCGAACGAGACGAAAGGGAAAGGAGAACGGGACGGAGCACGATTGATGACGAGTGATCGATCGTTCGATCGATCGCTGCATGTGACGAAGCGAATTTTTTTTCCCGCTCGAGGGCATCCATCGACAAAACGAACTTGTCGTCAATTAGATACGGGACCACGGCATCCTCGTGGGTGTTGGTGTGCTCATGTGTATATTTTTTGATGAGGTTCGGATGTTACGAGCGACAAATAAGTTCGAGGCGATTAAGCACAAGATCGATTAGTTCAAGAGGCGCGAGCTCGAGACGCAACCGAACTGTGACCATTACGAGGTCTCCGACGTGTCTAACGAAGACGCTTGAGGAAAAGGGCACTCGGAAAATAAATCGGCCAGCTCGTTGTGGTTACGGTGATTAGGCTTCGCTTGCGATATTCACGAGGGTGGCGAATCTTCAGCTCACCCCTTTCCAGCCATAACCTGTTTCCGTCTCACTCTCACTGCAACTTGGAAGTTAACTCTCTGCCAACTGAGCGACCTTAATGATCTCGAAGATCACTTGGAAGTCTTGAGAAGAGAAAGAGAATCCGATGAAAGACGAGATAAGGAAAGCCCTCAGGAGACTGAGTCAATTATGTGATACCCGAAATTCGGAATTTTCCTTTAAACATGATTCATTGTTGGGCTCTAAACGCTACGTCTCGTGGAAGATTTCTGAAGCGGGAGTTTACGTTGGCTACACTTTTTGCTCGGGAATTTTCAGTACCAAAATCCACGCATATTAAAGTCTACCTGCATCGCCTCTAGTAGGATATTACTTGGAAATATCAGTCGAGAAATCCAACCGTTGAGCATCATAAGGGTGACGAAATTTCAGTGAGATAACGGAAGTTGGTCGAAGTGTGGAAGCCGGAGGACGAGACAATTGTTTGCATAGCAGCATGGTAGAAATGCTCCGAATGTCAAGGGCACGGGCGAAACTCCAGGCTGGTTTGCTCGGTGAAACGTCGAGAATACGGTAGTGCCGGGGTTGAGGTCGTTGGCGGGTAGCGGTGATGGCAATGGTGGATGAACTGCGCCTCGTTGGTGGTCGATATCCGCAGAATCGGTGCGATGCTTCGCTGAAGTTGCGATTGTACTGGCGCAGACGTAGATGAGGATGAAAGACTGCCAAGGGGCTCTTAACGTTCAACCCTTTCATTTCTCTTACCTCACATTTTTGCTCAACCATTTTCGCGATACTACCTGGCTCTGGCTTTTCCAGTACTTTTGCGTATTTTTGCCAATATTCAACGCTCTTGATCTTTCTTCCGCATGCTTTCGACTATTCGATATTCCCTCCACCACTCTATCAAACATTTATATTCCTTTACATTTAGTAAAGGATTCAGGTTCTCATCTTTCGATGCTTTCAACGGCATCCAAGTTTATTCAGGATTTAAAAAAAAACCAGTTGTATCAGGAGGAAATAAACTCGCAGAATCTACGTATATCATACGTGGCGTCAGACGTATGATATACGTAGATTCTACGAGTTTCTCAGTCAGCTTCAATTTACCTGGGGAATCGATAAAATGGTTTCTCGAAAAAGCGTTGGATATTCGATTGATGGTAGAGTAGCTCGTGAAGCAAGAAAGCTTTGTATGAGGCAGCCGAGTGTGTTTCTCAAACGCTCATTGCCCGGTCATCACCTTCATCCTAGTCGTTCTCTGCTACTATATACACCATGAAGATCCTCAGTTGTCCCTTATTTCTTCCGCTTCGGACATGTAGACTGCGGCCAGATAACGTCGTTCCACCAACGAACCCTCGTTCCGACACTAAAGTCCATGCGACCCTTCGGTCACTGGCCATCCTGAATATCAATGGCGTTCGGTTCGACGTTCGCTGCATCTCCCCTTTCTAACTGGCCATCATCTTCTACCTGGCTGCCTCCAGAAATGTCATGCTCTTTAGGCTCCACGATTTTTTATCTCTTCGTCGACACATTAAAGTATAGTATATTCTAGCGATTATAAATAAGGTCTCGAACGGCACTGACACCATGTCATCATCCAGGTAGGAGCTGAACTTGAATTAACCCTACCGAGTTTCACAATAACGAAACTTCCATGAATACCCGTGCATTTCGTGACGGGCTAGCGCACGAGTCAAAAGTAGGAGTGAGATTTTCGCGGAGAGGATAAATGAGTTTCCGTGGGGCAAAGTTGCCTTTTTATGCAAGTGATAAAGACGGAGGTCGGTGTACCTTTATATATACATCTACAAAGGATATGAGAAAAGTGAGCAGAATGGAGTGAGAGATAGTGAAAAGGTGGATGGAAAGCAGAACCGTCCCGAGAGTCCAACTATATCCGAGCCAAGGGCTCAAGGCTCTAAAGTACTTTCAAAGTTTCGTAGTGCGAGCAAGCAGCCTGGGAAATTACGAAGCTAGTAAAGGCGAAACAGGAATGAGGAAAATCATGGACCTTTATTATATCTTTTGGAGCTTGCCGAACATTAACGGCGTTTTTTTTAGACAAGAATTGGATCTCCTAAAATTTGAGGATACCAGTGAAGAATCGAAGCCCGGGCGGTAATATAATAAGCGGTCTTTATTTCACACAGATTTTATGTGAAACTGAAAATATATGTGAAATCAGTCAATTCAGAGTTCTCTGAAGATCTATTTTTCATCGCTTCTGAATGAAAGCTCTTGATGCTTCATTTTCTGGACAACGGGCTGGAACGTTTTTGGATGATAATTTTTAATAACGATACTTACCATGTCAATATGTGTATCAACGTTTATTTCCGGTAGTTTCTAAGAATGACGCGTATTTGATCATGCTGATACGTTAAGCTTCTATTTCCGACTTACCTTTGGCTGGATAATAGAGTAATAACATAAGGAGGAAAATAAAGTTCATACCAGGGTTTCGTGAAACGTCTTTTTCCCTCCGGGTTTACAAAAATGGCGAAGTTGAGACGACATGTGCACCTTTCGCGTGCTCTGCGCCAGAGTGGAGATTCCGAACCCTTACCTTCTGGAACAAAGAATCTTTTTCCGTTCTTCGTGAGAAACAGAAAGTGGAGTGAGCTTCGCTTTTTACAAGGGTCACTTTTTGTTTCTCGTTTTGCGTCGAGGGTGCAACGTTCAACATGGAAGAGGCGGGTTCTTTACTGTCGTGTCGTACCTCGACACAAGATAAGGATAGGTGGAAGAAACCTATCGTATCTTCGAACAGACATGGAATTGCCTGATTTCATTGACGCCGAGAGTGTTGCACGTGTGTCGCTGGTTTGCTCCTTTTTGCTTCATTTCGTCTTTCACAGGTGAACCCCAAAATGTACTGGCTAAGATGTGTTGGGTTTAAAGTGTAAGGTGAGACGAAATTGGTCCTTTTGCAGACTTTTTCTGCAGAATCCAATCTCAACTCTCTTTGAAGTCGATCAAATGGGGTAAAATTACTGAATGCTATGGAAAGTCACACGTGTATGGAATCGCTATTGATCGGCGGACCTACTAGCTACGTGCTTGAAGATATATCAGTAAATCTTCGACGTACAGTAAAACAAAGATGAAGAAGGTTGGAGCGAAAGTCCACCGTGAAATTCCATGACGAACATGACATCGACCTCGGACGTTTGAACATTTTGACATTTTTTTGAGTAAGATGTACAAAATAAATTAGAATCAGAAATTATCTTATGAAGGAGTAATGAAGCGGACCTTATGAAGACAATATCCACACGAACCCGGCAGTTTGATAGTTCTATTTCAATCGTAAAGTTGACGTATCCTCCCGTCAATTCAATAATCAAAATAGGTAACTTGCGCTCCAGGTTGTAAACAAGGTCACGTTCTGTTCTCCACAAGGCGTGGATTTCCGACTCTTCTTATCCTCCAGTATTTTTTCGGAAGTCTGGGGCATTTTTTCGCAAGACTGGAGGATGGTCCATTGTGCAGTGAACATCTTTGGGGAAACCCTTCATGTTTTTCCATTTACCTCCCATTCTTGCTGCCCTTCTCTTCGCTTTTTACGACCGTCGTCGTACCGGCGCTCGATTATTTTCGTAGGTACCTTTAATACTGTCTTACTCTCGGAGGAATCTGCATCGGTGATCATCTAACGAAACAATCCCGTCGTTATACAAATCAGGTGGACTTTTATTTGACGCTGTCTGCTTTAAGTCTACGTGGACACGGGCTGGGTCTATGCCTGGTTGTGGAAATAGCGAGCAGGCAATGCCAGGGTTGCTCCCCTCAGTGGCGCATTTCGAGCGAAAGGAAGAGAAGCAGGTGGGAGAATAGCAAGCGAAGAGGTTGAGGACTGTGGAAACTCGGCTGTGGGTGGTAGTTCTACTGTTGAAGGGGTGGGTTGTGGGTTCGTGGCCGGGCGTCCGTGGGAATCAATGGCGCAGCTGACGAGGAACCCAAGTTCTTATGCGCATGTGCGCAGACAATTCTATCGACCGTCCTAGCGTTGCAGTATATATACCCGCAGACACGGCCTACCCCTTCCTGGAGCGAGACTCATCGTGTGATCCCTTTCCAGGCACGTCGCGGTGCCGCAGCCGCCACCCCGCCAACTCTGCACACCGCGTCGCGTCGTCGACCCCACGGGGGTGTCGGCCGCTGCACCGGGCGGCCTTGACTCTCCACGGTGGCCGTCGACGGCGACGCCACAGCCGCTACTTTCCCTGATAATCTACGGCAGACTCCCGGGCGACGCCGGCGTAGCTGGACCGCCATGCGCTCTTCCGATGTAGCCACTCTGTCTCCTGTGAAGCATTTTCTCTTCCTCCTCCATTTAATAATAGCACAGCCGTACATGCAGATCGATAACTTTCCATTATCGAAGCAGCTACGTTTCATGCTGATAACAGTTTTGTTACTCATTGTGACCGCATCGTGAAAATTACGGCTGAATTCTCGATTTGTCACGTTTTGCCTTGCGGAACTTGAATTCTCATCAAGTATCATTATTCAACTAGCGTTATGATGAGCATGAATAGCAAACCCTTTTTGAAAATTTATCACCAATCTTTTGTCGCAGCTTCCCAGTTAAAAACCAGACTCAAGTACGCAGAACTAATAGAAACTTTTGGAAAATAGAGGTACTTTGGAAAGATTAAAGAAAGTTTATAGCTGAACAAGTCTTTCGCGAATGGAAAATGAGGAAACATCTCAGAGCCAACTTTTTGGTACAGATTTGAGGGTTTAAAGTCCTGGCTCTAACAGATTTCATTGCCATGCTTATCATTTGTTTGGAATTTTTTTTCTCACTCGTTGATGATTCCCATACTACGATTTATTCGCTCGACCAGGTTGGTTGGATTGAAAAAAAACCTATCACACGGTTTATCAATAATACGATCCTCTCAGAAGGATATAGCGACTCTCGCCTGTCTGCTCGATGGAAGACTTCCATCGGCCTCTTGACCAAAAATAATAGTGTCCCCGAGACGAATCTGAAATTCGGGCTCACGCGTACACACCCAAGCCTGAGTACATATAATGTAGAACTGCTTTCAGCAATATTAGCAAACCCAATTTCGGTCCTTTGTCTCGTGACGGTCCGGTCATGTCGTGAGAAGGACAGGTGACCTATTAAAACCCTTAGACAACTTTGTCAACCCTACGTATATCCATCTCTCGTTCTCACATTGCCGAGTATTAGTCCCGATCCAGTGTCCCTGGTAACCCCGGCTCAAGCTCCTCTATACGTGGCATAATCGTTTTATCCTATATGCGCCCACTTATGTATTGCTGGCACAGAAGACTATACCCAAGAGCGCAATTTCGAGCATTCGTCGCTTTTTCCGGATAAGATCCCGCTCGGATACGAACAATTTGCCCTAATCGAGTCCCTTTCCTCGTACGCTTCTCGTGTCTTTTCTTCTGGCACATTCTCATTCATATCGTGAATCTGACCAGCTTACGGTAAGTCCGAGAAAAACGTGATGTGACGAAATTTATACAGGCTCACTCATACGAACGACTGTACAATTGCTGTCCCTCCCAAGATCGGAATATGAAGTGTCATCCACCTGCCGCTGTGAATGCCCTTAATTCTTCATTTTCCTATGCCTTACCAAAAAACGAGACTATAGGTGGCCCACAGACCCACAGATGTATCCGTGTCTATTGACAAATTCATTCGCAAGTTTCCAGAAATCATGATCATTTCATTGCAAAGCATCGAAGAACAATTTTAGATGAAAACGAATTAATTGCCATTTTGGAGTATCGCTGAAAAACTGTTGGCTCTGACAGTTGGAAATGAATATTTATTTTTCACTTATTATTTATTAACGATATTTGTATAGTATATTACACCTTAATACTTGGTACAATTCTCCTTTTTTTATACCCCGTAAGAACCATCTAAGCTACAATTACAGTCTATCGTTCAATGTTCTGTTTTTTTGACATTTCCGTTTTGGTTTTTTCATAATTTTTGCGTGCACCGGCAATGAAGAATTCCGTGATCTGCAGGCCGGTCCATCACTGTTGTCTGTGTTCGTTGTCGACGATTTTATCCCCCCCCCTTGCCGGACTTCGAACAATGACACGATTAGTGACACAAAAGGGTGGATCGTTAGGAGCGCACTACTCGAGGCGTTACAATTCCTATCCTCTGTCACCCCGCTGCGTGTGAACCGTTTCCTTTTTTCGATAAAAAACGTTCATACTAATCCATTCGCTGTCCATTTTGTTTACTTCGAGGGTCTTGGACGTGCTGCACATTGAAAATCATAGTATCGTCGGATAGTCGTCACCAACGTCAGGCACACTGTGGGTCCCTCTTTCGGTCGAGTCACACTTCATCGTACTTTCATTCCTTCATGCAAATATTCCCAGCATTCTCATACAGGCCTCAAGTTCCCAGCTTGTTCCCCGTAACATGCAGTATGCTAAAAGATAATTGCAATTTTAAGGAGCAAACATTTGGTTAGTGCAAAACTGCACCGGAAGCCGGAACCTATGGCTTTCTACTTCTGTTGCAAAGGGGGTAATTTTAACGACCTCGTCAACTCATAGCTTATACGCCATGCAAGTACGCAAACGGCAATTCACTCGTCTGCATTCGAACAACCTTATTTTCGAGATTCTTCTCATCGTTACCATCCACTTGGTAGCAACGTCTTCACATAATACCCATTACACAGACGCGAACCCTTCACGGTGAAGACGATCGTACGACCTGTATTATGCCACGTGTCTCATCGTCGAAAAATCAGCCGGGCGTAGCCCCGTAAAAGTATATACCCGAGGATATTGCCCTTCCTCCCTCGTTGTACTTGCCAAAGGAAAGTCTGCACAACTCCCCCTTTCATTGTTCCGAATAAGAATCCTGTACAGCGTTGAATAAGGTAATAGTAAAAAAAAAAGTGATTACGTTTGAGCCATTCAACGTCAGGGGTTCATGTACAATTATTATGTTTATTTGTCATATAATATGTATAATAAATTGAATTATAAAATATTTGACAAATTATTTTCTGTGATTGTTCCAGGTAAGCATAAGCGTACGTTGTCTGCTCTATCAATCTACTTGACGCAGGTTCCTGCGTAATATGGTGAGTCCAGGAAATTTATATTTTCGAAAAAACAGCTTTCATTATCTTTTTACTTAATTTACCATTTTTCGGTCGTTAAATCGGGTTACTTTTTATTATAGCTTAGACAGAACGCGACAATTTGCGTTTATTGACTTTTTTTTTTCGTTAATACGGTTTTTTTTAAATACTATTCCGTGTGTAACAAAGTAACTGCAAAAGAAGTTGCACTGCAGTGGGTTCCACCATGGGAGGTATAATATAATGAAGATTTATAGAGAGCTTAAGTTAGGATCATCGCGATGGCTTATTGCTAGCTATATTCTCGAAAACTTTTCTACCTTGCTTTAAGCCCTACGTCGTCTTCGTTTCTTTCTTACGTATATACATACATGTATACACACACTCGTACACGACTTTTCTACATTTCATGTCGTGGTACAAAAAAATACAGTCAATGAGAAAGAGAGAGAGAGAGCCAGGAGGAACGCTGGAGGTATATTAAACTTTTTATAGACCAGAGTAAGAGGATTTCGTCATATTAAAATGCTTTTATTGCTATACGTTCAAGGCGGTAGCTGAGGCACGTGGGCTCTTTAGATTTTCCTTTCGCCTCGATTTTTGTGCTTTCACGCCCGTTGTATATTGAAATTTGGACGCAACCTCAGTCCCGGCTCCAACGTCCTTATTAAGGAGGTGGCATCTTGAATTCGATACTTTCAAAGATAACAGAGGTGTATATTCGTAGCAGACGGTTTTTTCAATTTTCGAAATATTCTTCAAAGGTTGACTTGTACGGAAAAAAATATTCAAGGACTTTCGAACGGTAACATCCCCCCATCAAACGTCTATGGTAATTTCTATGAAGATTATATTTCTGATAATGCGAATATTATTTATGGACGAGTATTGTATAAAGACAGGCAGAAAAATAAGTTTGCTTTGCTGGCACTTTTTTCGTCAAAAGAGGGTGTGCTTTTGAAAGCTCGGAATTCAATCGTAGTCTTTACGAGAGCCGCAGGTTATCTCGCGGCCCTGGTACGTTGTAAAACACCCACAAGGACCTCCCTTGAAATATATAATAGTTACAGTAGCAGAGATGAGAAACGCCCCGTCCCCCAAAGTACGTGCGAGGCACAGATGTCCCAAACTCGTAGAGTCTCAGCGACACCAATTTCCATTACTGAGGTGGATTCCCTCCGCCTCGTCGTCGTGGTATCCGGCCTAGACGGTGTTATTGCTCCGCGTATAATTCCCCGAGCATCGGACGGTTCATCACCGTGAAAATTTCTCTGTGTTATGCCCCCTTTTCGCCTTCGTGTGTGTATTTATGTACCGAAAACCTCCTTCCATATTTCTGCCAAACAGCGGCGGAAGGGGACGACGACTTATCTGCACGATGCTCCGTCTTTGCTGTTACAGCCTCCGAATAATCTGCGGATGTACCGCTGTAAAATGTGAGAGATTCGCAGCCGTTGCCAAAGGGTCGAGGAAACTAAAACAGGGTTACTCATAGAATGCAAAACTCCCTATTCAACCTGATGTTGTAACTACAACTATGGATTCGAAAATTGTCGTAGTATCGTCCTGGGTTTCCTCGATCGTTTCGAGCTGGCGAAATAATTTAGGTACTTATGCCTTGCCAGTTTTCAATTGCATCAACAACCCTCAAATTGGCTTTGGTTTGCAACCGAACCAAGTCTTACGCAATTGTCTCGAAGCTGCGCATTGCTATTTTTTACAAGAATCCATGTAGCATTTGGATTTGAGAGATAGTTGCAGTTCTGGCTTGTTGGACAACTTATTACCCTAGCCTATATCCTCAGCGTGAATTCGACCGGTAGATTTCGTTCCAAACCTGCTACTTGACATGCAAACGGGATGTCGGTGCTAAGTAATTGCGTCGCACGAGTTTCCTCGATAGCTCGCTCGTTCCCCATCAAGAAAGCTCACGCAGAATCCGGGATTTCATGGGAATCTGGCTACCAACCACTAGGTAAGCTTGCTCATATAATATACATGTATTATCCTTCCCAACGAGCTTAGAACTTGGACGTTTGAGAGCTAGTATAATACGCGTTTAACACGTTGACTTTTTTTACGAACCCTTGCTTATTATAACGAGTCGATATGTATGATCACATCAATTGCACAGCCTGCGGGACAGGTTAGTTGTGCCATGCGTAAAAATGAACTCGGACGAACAAGACGCCGTTTCGGTAAAATTCATCTCCGATCCAAAATTGACTGATGTTTTACGACCTTGGAATCTGATTAGGACTGACATTCAGTAGCTTTTCAATCAGGTTATCGTTTTTTTTTAATATCTGGATTGAAACCACGATGCACGATTGGTGTTGCATATCGGGCCAGCAACAGCAACAGACGCGGACTCAATAATAGAAAATTCGATAACCTCGTCAACTCGCGACGATACGAGGGACAGTATGGGGTATAACGTATCGGGGGTAACTTTGTTGCGGTCATTATTTGGGTAATAGAAATTTACGTCTCCGAACGTAACTATAAAAATTCGTGACCACCATTGGAGATGGATTTCCTTTGCGAATCGAGGGGATTGTTTGTTGAGGAAATAGAACAAGGACAAAAAAATCCCAATTACGTTATCCTGATAGTCTTTTGCGCAGTCGGTCAGATAGGAACGGCGAAGACAAGAGTGAAAGGGGATGTTTCGCGAGGTTAGGTTGAAAAACGATGGTCCGGATGGTAGTTAATTCTGGAGAGGTCCCGTGCGCATCATCAGACCTTAGTCTCGTAGCGACCCTCACGGGTCTAACTTGCCGTAATCGCAGGCGTTTTGTCACTTTTACGTGAAAAACAGAGGGTGTCGAAGGAGCAGTTTGGCAACAAAGTTTCGAGCTGCCACAAAGTTTCATCACAATTGAACGACGTACCACATATGATGCTGACTCGATCTCATCGTTTCCAACACTTTGAAAACTAAACACAAACTCTTCCGTATCGTTATCGTTATGAACATGGATTTTCCGTCAAGAAAGAACGAAAGTCTACCGTTACAGCACGGGATTATGGCACACTCCAAAAAAAAAACACTGCGTAGAAAGTATTCAAGCGTTATTTTGGCATGGAAATTTTGGCATCGTTTGATGCCATCAAACTTCTATTGCTGTATTTGTAAATTTTTTTTTATCTTTACATCTTGTAGTATTTCAGTGGTATAAAATGAGAA
This sequence comes from Heteropelma amictum, assembly GCA_959613375.1. Lineage (NCBI taxonomy): Eukaryota > Metazoa > Arthropoda > Insecta > Hymenoptera > Ichneumonidae > Heteropelma > Heteropelma amictum. Next base: position 18,343,791 of record OY390723.1, read on the forward strand.
TAAAAAATATTAAAACAATCTGAGGCTTCCTAAAAACAAAATACAGAGTGGACGCTGCGCTATCGATCGTCAGAGATCAGTGCTACATTTTTCGCGTCATTTTGTTCTATTATTTAACACCATGAGTTAAAGTAGAGCTCCGGATAATTGCTTCACAGTATTTCGGCAGATTCAAATTATCTTATGTCAATTGAGTCTAATTCTCGCGAGTTTTTACCCGAATAATCTGAATGAACAGTTCCAAGAGTTTCTTTTTTCCGTCTCGAATTCTTTCAAGTGTCTCGAGGACACATCCGTTCGATGTATACGGAATGCTCCTCGAGAACTTTCGTATTATACGTTTTTGTTTCTGGACCACGACGACGAATCGATATCGACACTAAAAGATGGGTATAAAAAGTACACGACGATCGTGGCTGGAGTAAATACATGGTTTATCAGCTGTCACGTGTCATGCAATTTCCTTCGAATAAAATAATTTGGAATTCAATCGAAGCTTGGCAAATCAATCTCCATGACATGTACATTTTTTCAAGACACGTCGAGGGTAATAAACATGGTAGAAAAAACGATAACAATAGTAAAAATAATATCAAAAATGCCTAGTGAGGAACACTTTCGATCATATTTATTATTCTTGCTTGACAAATGCGGCGAGAAACACAAGAAACTTTGAACCTCTTCATCTTCTACCCTTCTCTCGTTGTTTCGCTCCTCCCGCGTTCTCCATTCCGATTTACTTTTCTCTCTGGAGAAATGAATAAGAGTGCTTGTTCCAAGATTCGGTCCGTTCATCTCGAGAAACCTTTTTTTTCTTTCGGGACTTACCACGAGAGGGTAACAACTGTGCAATCTACATGAAGAAGACACCGAACGAAGGCGAGCCTTTCGGTATATCGCCTTCAGTGGTAAAACCACGAAAAAAGTTCGTAAATAAAGGGAAAAAAGTTTGCAAAGTGTCTATCGAGATTCACCATGATTATTCATCATCGTAATTAGCTAATTACTCATTGCACAAACTGGGATAAAAATTTCGAAAAAAATATACTTGCTTAATCGATTTTCGTAATTTTTTTACTAATGGCTACATTATAAAAATTTCTAATTATTTTTTGGCTCATGCATTGTCATTATTGAGGATATTTTCGAACCGAGTTGTTTATTTTCTGAAGTTTCCAATCTATTGTGCACTGTGTATGCTCTCCACGTCATCGTCTCAAGTGCAATAGCACTACGTAAGCCAAGATCACGAGCTACGACACTCGAAGATGTGATATGGAAAACGCGTTTTGCGATAACACAACACGCGAATTGTACACACACTTTTTGTGTGTGCATGCGTTTCTGATTATGCTCGAGCGAATTTAACGTGATTCTCGCGTCAGCTCATTAATGTTTCTGGTACAGACAGTCTTTTGCGAGGACTTTTTCACACTGGAAAACACGTAGCATATTTTTCATCGATTTTATGGAATTTAAGAGTTCACGTGCCCCTCTATATAAGTATTCAGTGCACACATAAAACCCTGCACATTAAGCTTTTTAAACCAGCAAGGAATGCGCGTGAAAAAACGAAAACAATTTTCACATGTTTGAAAAAAACGTTTTTTGTTGTTAATTTTTGCATCACATTTCCGCTCATACGCGAGAGCGAAACTTGATACGATCGTAGGAATTAATTCGTACAATATGCGGGATATTTCGGAACGGCCGAGCGTTGATCCCTATATCTATTTCTACTCGAATCAACGCGAGCTTTTGAATTTAGATTCAAGCCCGAACCGCCTACTCTTTGCGACCGAGGTCTACGGCCCCGAGATTCCGCAATGTCGTCGATTTTGGACCATTTTTTTGCTAAATTATAATCACAGTTTCGCGTTGCTGACTGCACATGCGTGAGATATGCGCTTTGAATACAGCGGTAAAGACTCAAACTTGCATGCACTTGTGCATAATTTTCATGCGATACAATTGCAAGGTTTCTCGCTGCTTTGAAACGTAAATATCGATCATGTCATCCTCAGAAGCATGGGGGAAGCTGGACCACATGTGTATAATCCGAGCGCTCGATCATCGAGACGTTCGTGTGCGTGTGTGTTTTTCTCTCTCTCGTTGAGGAATTCGATACGGTTCATGGTTACGTGAAACAGATTTATTGCACTATAATATCGGAGACTGTTTTCACGCCCCCGCGCTAACAGTGAGATACGCTCGATGGGAATAGGGTACATATATTTTAGGAACGCGAGACGAAGAGGCGAAAAATAAAGATAACTGACGAGAAGAGAGGTTAAAACGGAAAAAGAGAGATTATGAAAAATTTGTAGCAAACTGACTTGGGGAGAAAAATATGGTCGGAATGAATGTCGCGTTGGCTGTAAAATTTAAATTCCAACAAATTTTCGTGATACGGTATCGCAATCGTTCTGGAAATAAAATTATCTTCCAATTACTGAATTACGATGACACGCGCATTTTTTTAAACATTCAATTGCGCTGGAACTACGCTGCGAGTTTTGCTCATCATCGCCGAATGCAAAGGGCGTAGTGAATAAGGTGACGGATTGCATGATAAATAAGGCAATTCGGCTGTCTTATAATTTTAAAATAACTCAGGGCCAATGACATCTTACAGAATGAATTTTGCACTTGCCTCTCGGGATTCTCTTCGTATTTCGAGTATTCTCGTCTGTCAAGTACGACATTTATTCACGCAGCGAATAAATGATCCGCGAAATGTTTCCTAGTGTCAGGGACCTCTGCGTTATACGCAGCAATGAGAGCTCTATAAACTATGAGCGAGTGTGTTGCGGACAGGAAAGAGAGACGAGAACCTAGACGATGATAGTACGGAATTAGAATAACTCCCAAACTTCAGCGTTTTAGACTGTTGCTTTTAACTCTACTTTTTTTGTAGCACGAAAGAAAAAAAATACGAAAAAAAATACATCAAGCAAGAAAATCATGTAAAATTGTTGGCGATGAACGAACCAGCATCCGCCGATCAAATTTTCGACTTTGTTATTCGCTAATTCGATAACGTGATTTTCCAATTATGTACGAATTCCACATCCCTCAGAAATTTTTCATTCAATTCGAATTAAATTCCAAAACGTCCTCGACTCCGAAATTGTCAGTACGCAAACGATATATTTATCTACTCAATTGCTTTTCGACATAAATCAACGATTCTATCGCAATTCACGTTAATACCAAAAAATAAAATACTCAATTTTTTGTTTAAATCAAAAAACACTATAAAAATCAATGAAAACACTTTTGTTCCATTGGTAACGATGAACCGAAAGACGATCAATAACTCGGAATGCGACAGTCTTATATGTTATTTATAGACCTTCAATATTCATGTAACGAAGTTTTTCAATTGCATGCCGAGCCGCCTTTCGATGCAGCAGCAATTTTATTACGTACGAACACATCGACGTTTTGTATTATAATCAGCCAACGACCGTTCAAACGTCAGGGTCAGATTCTCGTCGTGCAATATGGTGTCCTAGGTCAGCAACAGTAGTAGTGTTACGATAATATACATATGTGTGCTTATATACATACATACACACATATATATATATATGTACATAAGTATGTGTGTATAAATAAATAAGCACGATGACTGTGACTCTATTACTAGCGTCTCTATTCTTACGCACCAAGCTATACTGCACAAGCACGCTATCATACATGCACTTCACTGCTGCACATTGACGTTCTGACATCCATGTGCAAATGCACTTAACTCACCGTCTCGTTATCTGTACTCGAGCAAACTAGCGTGAGTCGCGTCACACCAACGCTTACATTGTAACTCGATAAAACGTAAAAAAAATCCCTCTTTTTTGGTGAATTAAGCGCTACTTTGTTCGTCAAGCTGAATTAGCTCGCCCATCGATCGTCCACGGATGTTACACTGACGAAAATCAATAAAAACCGATTTGAAAAGTTACATAATTCCTGCTGTCTCATTTGAAATTCAGTTTCCCTTTCTACGAAACGTTTCATTCATCGTCGAATAAAAATAAAATGAATTTCAATCGCGTGTCGATATTTGCGATGCAAAAAACCGTGTGGGAGTGCAGAGACACACTCGTCATTTTCCTATCTCTTGTAATTTTCCAGTGTGTTCGATTGTGTGTCGTAGTCTTCCACCGAGATAAACGTGCATGTAGACGGTACAGTGTGGAAATATATACGACGGAATCTCGTCTATGATAAAAGCTACGTCGCGTAGGTCAGGATCTGTGGCGCAGGAAGTCTCGAAAGATTGCATTACGCAACTGCACGTATAGTTGGTACGGTAAAGCTGCATTACTATATCCTCTTGTCAATGTGTGTATGTGTGTGTCTATGAGGAAAATACGAGGGAACGTGTTGCCAGCCACGATTACTCGTGCTGCAGCGTTGTACGCGATGACGCACGAGTGCATGTCGAGCGAGTATAACTTTATCGGTAAAATGCATTAATATTAAGCCAGTGATTGTTTTTCACTGTTTTTTCCTTCCATTCGGACGTGGGTGTCGCGTGACAAGCCACTCAATCGCCTCACATTGTATAATAACCGCCTGATCGCTCGCTAATCTCCGATGCGTTCATCCATTTTTTCATTTTATTGCAAACAAAATACACTTGTTTTTCTCCTTCGATGTTCGTACGTGCTCGCCACGAGCTTCTCGTAAAACCGTTGGGAATGCTTTGCATGAAGGCGAAATAAATAACACCGTATCGTCGCGAGATCTTGACGAATTTTCGGTCGGAGGAAGCTGCGAATGTTCGAAATAAAATTGCGGTAACAAGAGGGAATACTTGTGGAATGATTGAGAAGGAAGGAAAGAGAAAGCTTTGTTAAATAAAATATTTTTTCTGAGGAAAAAAAGGAGATTGATATTTTTTTCGATTAATTTAGCCTTGCGACAAGTTTGTCGATGACTGAAATTCCTTGATAAACTGATTGGTTACGTATATGAGTATGAAAATACCTTGGATCAACCATAAAACATTTAAGAGAGCTTCGCTCGTCTCGATATTTATATACTGTCACAAATGCATTTATGTAAATTTGTAGACGCACACAGAATGGGTATACATCTCGTCTTACGGACCTGTCCAGCTTGCTGTATATGCCCAGTCAGGATAAATAAACGTTGGTTATGTAAGTCGTTCGTAACTGAGAAAACTTGGAACAGCCACCACGATCTATTTTTTGCAGAATAGCAACATGGATAAATGCATCTGAGAACGTTTATTCTTTATTTTTATATACACACGTACGACATAAATGTGCATTTGGCATATATTTGCGCTATTTATTGCACAACTTATCGTGGATTGCAGTACGAGAAACACTAAATCGTTCCTCCTACTTGTAGATAGCCACACCCTCGTCCGTTTGAATCTATATATATAAATATTTCTTTATTCATTGGAAATACAAAGATAGATGAAAGTACCAAATTATTTACTCGATCCTCCACTTGGTCTCACGATTGACTATTTTTTATAATCAAATGTCATTCGAACGTGATGAAGAATTGATTATGCAAGTCTGTTTTTTTTAAACTGCGTTGTATTTAGAATAATTTTACGCTTAAAATGCAATGTTTTGAAAATAAAGTTCAGAGTAAAAGTCCTGGTGATGAAAATCGGAGGATGTACGTTCCCGCGAGAGGCAAAGTTGATTGCAATATCGAGGAAATGATAAATTGATAAAAAAGAAATAACATCGATCACGTTGCAAAAATCGTTTTTAAATTTTCGACACCCCTGAACGTTTCCAATGATTAGAGAAAATTATTTAGGGTTCAAGAACATCTTTTAATTCGACAAACTTTATTTTCATAACGTTTCAAGCATTTTAGGTAGAATCGCTTTTTGCAACGTTCGATTTCGTACTTTCTTGTTGGAAAATAAATGAGTTGTTGAAAAGTATCGAATCCCTTCGCATCGTTCATCCCTAATTTTTGACCGATACAAATTTGATGATATTTTCATGGTAAACTTCTCGTGGTATTTCAAAGAACACCCTCGACTTTACGTACCAATGATTCTGCCCTTCGTTTTCATATTCTCTCCTAGTCATACACGACACGACGTTGTGTGTCAAGGGGGATGAAAGTAGCATCTATCACACATACCATCGTCGAACAACCTTTCTGATTTTCACGTCAATCTCTCGTCATCCAACCTAATCGCAAATACTTTATCCGTCTAATGTTACCTTGGATACATACGCATGTATACATATATACGTGTACATAGTATATAATATATAGTATATATGTAACTATAATGTATTACGAGATGTTGATCGGCTTCGACAGCTGCTAATGCGAAACGATGAATCTGATTTGACGAGAAGGGTCGAGCTCGTCGAGTCATTTTATCGATATGTGGGTGTTTTTTTTCCTATACACGTCCTATACATGTGCACGTCACGCAGGGTAGTAAGGTCCCGTGAGGACGCCATAAGAGCCCTTAGCTTGTTCCGTGATCGTGCTACGATTCCGGAAACTGTCCTGTTGCTTGATTACTTACGAAATGTGACACGATTCCACGCCCGAGATAGATATCGCACGTAGCTAAAGAGATAAAGAAAAATAAAACTCGCCAAAAAAAACGGTGGGTTTGAAGAAAAAATAAAATGACGATTCGCCCTTTTTCTCAAAGTGACGATAAGTCCTTTGTACAAAATTCTATCGACAGAAGTTCGAAGAGAGAAAGAAAAAAAAATGGGATTACCGAATGGAATGAAAAAAATTGGTGAAGCAAAAGGGATGATTTATGGACTTCCGTAGCCGGCTTTATTGCGTTTTTTTCCCTCTGTGAATTTTAATTGATTTTTTTACAGAATCCATTTCGTAAAGATCGTAAGCCGATGTTGTATTTAATTGGGAATATTTTTTTTCTTTTCTGTCTTGCTGATGAATGTTTTTAACGTTCGATAACCGATGACAATCTTCTGCTATTTGGGGTCGAAAACGCGTGTATGTATATACATATCCATGAGATCGAATATTCAGATAGCTTTTGTACGATTAAAGGCCACCAGTGCAAACTACATTTTTTTTCATACTCCATTGTAATTTTCGTTCGTCTCTGATCCACCCTCGCCCCTATATAATTTTCATGGTTCGCAAACGCTCCATCAATGATTTTTCCAGATTAAGATTAGCAATCAAATTTCCCTGGAGAATATACGCACCATGCTTTTTTGTTCGGCCACAAATAAAGAGCAATGAATCAAAAAGGCTCGCGAGCTCGTCCAACGAGACTTTTATGATTGGCACAATACATGTCGGATTTTTTTTATGCTCCCGTACGATTTGAGAATTTTGTGTACGTCGAGAGAAGAGAAAATACGCGTTTGTCAGTGTAGATTCGATCTAAAAATAAATCGGAATATTGCATTAAAAGTTTATCAAGAAAATATGGAAATACGCTCTCTTTCGCCAAGCTTTTTGGACTTTTGTGATTTTCTCAATTGCATAAAACCAACCGGCGAGAACTCATAAACGCGAATTTTCAGAGCCACACTCTGAAAATCGCCTGGCGCACATTTCTTTTTTCTTTCGACAATCGTTTTTGGTCCGCCATTTTTCCTCCCTATGGGGCGGCACGAAAACCAAACTAATTTCGATGAATGGGCCCACGACATTGTGGACTCGTACGAGCCAGTCACGCGCGAGCCCTTACATGCGTGTATTCATTCCTTTGAAAGTGTATACGCTTCGCCGACCAGTTAATAGGAAAGGAAAATCGTTTTTCCGTAGGTGGGTTTCATCCGGTGAAAGAACGTCGAGTACGCGCGTGTCCCCCGGGGCTTTCGGCAAGGGATTAATAAAGACTTTGTTTTTCGTCTTTTTTTTTCTCTCCCCGTCACTTTTCTCTCGCTCGTACACCGCTGAGTACAAACCAGCTGCGCCTGGAACACACGTTGCAACGTCGAAGCTGTGTGGAACAAGGAAAAAGGGAACTGTCCGTCAAATTGGACAATGGGCCACGCGTTGCTTTCTCCCTCTAGATTTTCGCGTACCAACCCTTGGCTGTTGGTTGTACCCTCGTGCAATTGCCAGTCGAGATCTTTTTTCATTTCTAAATACGAGTGTACGTAAACTGCTCAAACCCTCGTCATGTTTTTCGTGTGTACAAAGGACCAGAGCCGTACACGGGCAACTTTCTCTGATCGGCTCACGTCATCGAGTGTCATGGGATTACGTCACGAATCCACGTATCGCGGGCCATCGGTGAATTTCCTGATCCGAGATACGTACTCGTGATGATCTTTCGTTGAGTTTGACAGTTGAGCATTCAACGGATGATCACTTGTGGGGATTTAACAAAAATTGGAATCAACGTCCATCGAGAAGAGTACGAGAAAATGGGAGAAACGAACGTGACGGGTTTTACAAGTTTTTTTTAAAATCATTTCAGTCTCGCATTATTTCTAGCGAATCATGAAATTTCATTGATATTTGTGAAAAAGTATTTCGAAATATTGTTAAAAAGAAATCTTCTCACCGCTATTTATTTTCTGTCTGTCTTTGACGGCTGAACATCGAAATGATATGGAAATTCTGCTGTAAATCTCTTACAAGAGGAATTCAAACAGATTATTCTAATAACGTGTTATTTGCTTGGACGTGGGCATACAAAACTGTGTCGACGATAATCAATCTAATTATACAAATTCACTCGGCATTTCAGCGTATCTCTCGTCCTCGAACACTCGTATCAATGGCCTCGCGTATTATGTACTATCCCGACAATATTATATGCATTTATAAATGGATACATATATATATATATATATATATATATATATACGATATGTACGTTTCTCATACGGTCAGTGAGAAATGCGACAGTGTCCCGAAGAGTAAATTGAAATGTTGATGGTTCGATCAAATTCACGTCATGATATCGCGGAGATACATCAGATAAATTGCGAGTATGATGCATAATGTAAAAGAAGATTGAAATCATAAAATGAATTACGAAATCAATGTTTTTCATACGCATACTTATGAATAGTCGAGAATAGTAGGGTTTTTCATTTTCCGTAACGATTTTTTTCCATTCAGTATTCTCAGAGTATTTTAATTTGATTAACACACTTTTTGTCGTCTGACTTGGAAAAAGAAAATTCTTCGATGGATGTTGTGTACTTTCACAACTCTTTGAGAGCCGAGAGCAATCAATCTTGCCTTCTTCTGTCGACAACTTGAAGCCGCCTTTCCAATAAATCGTCCCACTCCGCTCTTCATCGAGTGTCCACGTCGAAGAAATTCAAGCTCGTCTGCGGAAAATTCCTTCTCGAGAATAATCCAACGGCTCGCCCGAGAAAGTTTCCATCAGACAAAAGTATTAGCGAATTTCATATTTGATTTCATCCACATTTATAAATTTGTACATTATCTATAGATTTCGTCGGTAAATTTTAGACTGCGCGAAATAATTCTACCATTTTCGATCTTCATTTTTGTCTACATATGTATGTTTTGATATAACAAAATGGAAACAATGAATATTCGACTTGACGTATCTTCAAGTTCTCTACACTAAATCGCGTTAAATTTTGCTTCGAAAAGGTACGGTTTTGAATTATTTTGAATAATTGGCATTTTTTTGGATACGACAATTCAAAGGGGTTCGATATTCTGACAACTTGAACCTGTATAATTTTACCGTTCCTGTGGAGAGGCACCAGGTGGCTTGGATGCCAATCGACATCTTAAATACGGTCAGGGTAGGTATTTCATTCGGTAATAATCCACCCCTTTCTATGTCCTTTCATCTCTCATACTTTTCCGAATGCTCCAAGGGGGTTGGTACGTATTCTTCCGATGTTGCAGGTCTCCATGGAACACTCTTCGGCCGTTGATACAGTATCAAATGTTTTCTACTCTTATCTCGCAGGTGTGAGTATACATTCGTATACATGGCTGCGTTTATATGTATAGAGCGAAAGGGAAAACGAAGAGAGAGAGAGAGAGGAAGCGAATGGATCGTCCCGTTGGTGAAACCAATGGGACGTTGCAAAGGGGAAAAACTTATGAGCGTTTTCGAAGACGATATGGGAAATGTGTAACGTTGAGAGAGCATTAGAGAAAAAAAAGTAGGGGCTGGGATAGAAGCCAGCAGGCATCTCGCACATTCTCTCTAGAACCATTTCGGGTTCTTGTATATCGTGTGTATATCGCCCGGTTCTTGTATTGGATTAATCGAAAAGTTTTAGGGGCAACTTCGAGCGATGTCTCGGAGCTTCTTTGTAACGGCACGAGAGTTAAAGGGTAGTTTGGGGATTTAGGTACTGTAAGAAAGAGAGACAGAACGAGAATGATCAGAATTGAAGAGAAAGTGAAATTTGAACGGTAAAAATAGTAAAGTACTGATAAGTGCAAAAAATGTACTTGATTCAATTTATATCCAAGTTTTTTTATAATAATTTTAATTTATATTGGATGCAAAAATAGGTGTGGAATTCGAATTTTTTAAAATTCGGCTTAGATGGTTCTTTTTGTTTAATGGTTTATTAATGAGGCATCAAATTTTTGGAAAAGGAATCGAATTATTTTTTTGAGTCATAAGTTACGGTACACGGAAAAAAAAATCCCGTAAATTTTGATGGAAATCCCATCAAAATGTACTGTGTTTTACATTACTAGCGCCTCTCGGTACGAAACCATCGATATTTGCTACGTAAAACTGTAAAAAGTACACGCCACGTTTCACACAAAGAACTGTATGACTACTGAATTTATGCTAAGCGATTGATAAATTTTCGCAATGTGAAACTGAAAATAGTAGATTAACGTCTCGCGACTTTTTACAATGTGGACCTGTAAACAGTAAATGAAGCGACGCACAACTTTGTTTAATGTGAAACTGTGAACAGTAGACGAATCGACCAACGAGTTTTTACAATGTGAACCTGCAAGAAGTACACGAACCAACCCACATATTCTTACATTTAAAAATGTTATAAAATGAACGACTTGATTGACAATTTTTTATACTGTGAAATACACAAAAATGGCTATAACTTCAAAAATTGTTTATGACATTTTGAAAAATTGTAATTTCTCACATGTATGTAGTATTACAATCACAAACACAAGTACTGCATTGAGGAATGCTTAAATTTGTATCTGTGATTGCGATACATGAAATAAATTCAATTCCAATTAACCAATCCAGGTATAGCAATAATCCTCATAACGTCGAGGACAATAATCATCGTTGTTGCTATTATATGTTCTCCCTGGCTCATGGTCGTTTGTGAGCAAGATTGTGGCCATGCGCCGCGCTGCGGCCAATGCATGAATGCATGGCCAAGCTGACGCGTCCACGCGTTTACGGTGTACATTGTAAAAATTCGGGGATACGCGGTGAAATGTCCAGTGCCTGTTGTAATTTTAAGTAAGCGCATTGAAATTTTGTAAAGGTAACACGTTAATATGTGCAAAATATTCGTATTAGTATTTACCAACAATCCGCTATTAAAATTTGTTTCGCACGATTCATTAGAAAATAACATTCGGCACTGTAAAAATTAAATTTGTACGTATTGAATTTTTCAGCAGATAATACCACATTTTAATGAAATTTAATCTCTATTTTGACATTCACTCGTTGAAGTATTTTATGGTTTAAATCGGTGAATACCAGTTGAATCTCACTGTTATTTTTTCAAATATATTTTTCAATTTTTCTTCGGTAATCTGCATGTTTTACGTCTGAAGTACAGCGATATTTTATATTTAATATGTAACTTCTACTATTTACTTTTTGACGGTGATCATTAGGGTTTTTTTACAGTTTACAACTGCATTTCTTCGAGTTCAAATGGTAAAAAAGCACGCCTGATCCATTATTTTTTAGTGAAGGTTCAGTAATGTGATTAGTTTACAGTGTGAAACTGCATATGCTTATCTATTCCCCACTGATTTTTGAACATCAGTCATTACTTTTCACGAATCATTTTTTTCCGTGTAGTATTTTATTTCATACGACTGAAAATATGGACTGTAGCTTTTTGATTCGAAGTGAATATTCAGATGGTATACTGTTTTGCACGATTTTCGAGAGCCCGCGTTCTTTTTTCTTCTGTTCATTTTACCGGGACTGTGTACGTACTGGAAATAAAGCGGGCAATTCTCTTGTTGCGTAAAAATCAGTGGCTCGAGACTGGCGCGTCTTTTGAAGGGATGAAGACGTACACGAACCCTTCTCGTTAACAGCGGGACATTCCCCATCGAGCTTGTAGGATTTGGGAAAAGCAAAAAGTACCAGCGTTTACTCCTGAAACTTCATGAACGATTTAGTAGTGAGCGACTGCGAATAAACATCGTGTATTTCATCAAAATTTCATGAAATATTCATCATTTTTTTCTCATTCAAATAAACACGGTTTAATTAGGATGGTCGTTCGAAAATTGCAAGAAACTTCGCCTCTTTAACAAAATTGAAAAAAAAGCAAATATTTTTTTCCACATAGAAGAGACGACAGAAAAAAAGGCATTCCGCAGACCTTCATAAGCAAACCGAAAAAATGAACGACAGAGGCTTCCGCAAAATCAGAAATAAACAGTCGAACTCCTCTCGTGATTTTTCGCTCGACTGCATATCCGCGCGTTTCGCCTATCCAGCATTACTCTCTCCCGTTCTCTTTCCCCTTGCACCCCCTGCGAATCTCATAGTTTTCTCGGATCTTCGGAATTGTCTCTGAGACCCTGAGGTCTCGTTTCGTTGTGCGAGATCAAGTCGCGGGGGTAGATGCGCGGAAAGTTGGTCGGAGAAATGTTTTCCCTCTTAAATCCGTGCACTAGACAGACGGTTGAGCGAGACGGGGGTTGCTTACGGCCCTCTGGCTTTACTCTCGTCGTTCTACAGAGTGGAAAAGAGAACCGACGATGGGGCGAACAGAAAAAAAATGAATGGAAGGGGGCTAGAAGAAACTGAGGAAAGGGGGATAAAGAAAAAGATGGTAAAGAGCACGGGGGTGTCGTCTTCGTTCTTGAAATAAAATACCTTCGTTCGTACAATTTTTTATCTTTCTTCGCGGTTGTATATCTATAAGCGGATGGGCATATACATATTCCGCAAAACATCGTGACCTGCCCCGTCGCAGACTTCTTTTTCACCACTTTTCTTCGTCCTCTCGCTCTTGCCATCCCCTTAAACCTTGCAGCGACTATCTTTCACAAGGAAAGCAGAGAATACCCGAAAGAATGAAAAGTATCTGCCCGCGGCTCTTCCGTTCGCAGCTGTGCGCGTTCTTTTTTGGCGCGTACCATCGAAACTCCGCCGAGGATTAAAAAAATGAACCTCCTCCACGTTTGCCCGTGAATTTCATGTAACGATCATAAAGACATGATAAATCATGAATTTACGGATGGATGTTCCAAATTAATTAAAAATGTCACCGGGTCCTGTCGTTGACCGAAAATTGACGTTGATAAACATCCGCAGCTTCCTTTGATCAACCAAGCTCTGCTTTTTCTCGCAGCTTTATGCATCGGAGGACACTCCGAGGCGTGCGAATTTTGACAGATGCGGAAGAATCATGTGACGGGAAAAAAGTTGATATATAGCGTATACATATGTATATATGTCAGGGTTTCTGTGACGAGAAGAAATACGCGACAGCTGCCTTTCAAGACACGCAAGGCTGGAGTAAGATAGGAATATCGCTATTTCTCGCACCTCTTATATATTTCCGCCCTCGCGAAAACCGGGGAACCCTTCTTCCTGTCTCCCTTCTGCTTCCGCCCTAGGGGCAAAAACGTCGTCAATGTCAATTTTAGCGCGCCCGAGTGTGCGTTTGTGTACTGCTACAACAAAGTGGGGTGGATTTTACCCTGTAAGACGATGCAAGATCAGTGTTGAGTTCAAATAGTATTACCGTCAGGAAGAACGTGTATGAATATCTATATTTATATAGGCAATTCACATTCGTTGCAGAGGGAAACTCGTATGGTCGACCGAAGAGACGAGAGAGCGACGGAGATGCGGGGAGCAGCATCATTCTCTTCTTTTTTATCCCAACGAATTTATTCATCTGTACCCTGCGAATTCTTTTCTTGATTCACGTGCACTATTTCGGCATTTGCTCATGAATATAAAAAAAAATTTCATGCACATGTTATGTACGCAAACGATTTTCGTAATACCGCAAATGGTTCGAGGCTTTTCTCCGTCAAACCTATGGGAATAATAATTATTCTCGCGAGGAAATATTGAAAGTGATGAAACATGATTTTTCAAAATTATCTGAAAAGTTTAGAGTTGAAATTCTGAGTTCATTGAAAATTCTGATGGGTTTCCATTTCTTTTTCGATCTTTCTGCAATATTAAAAATGCTCACGTGAAAAACCAAGATGGAAATTCACAGATTAAGGATGTGTGGCAGACATCGTACTTTAGCAACGATAGAATAGAATGCGAATTTCGAGGACTCAATGTTGCAAAGTTATTTAAAAAATTGTTGAGGAATTCTGGAAATATTTCGGAAATTGTTCATCATTTCTCGTACATGAAAGTTTCTGCTGGGTACGTCACGTTACATCCTGCAGGGACAGAGTTAACTCGATTTAACTCGATCTGTAGGTTTGGGACCTCTTTTTCCTTCTACTTGTCCAGTGTCAAAAAAAATTGTAACCATTTTCCTGCGAATGGTATATATTCGCGTTTACCCTATTTTTATTTACGACCCATTTTAACTTTTTACGTTACGAAAATATATTTTCCATCATCTTGTAAATTCAAGCTGTGGAACAATCTCTGAGTTATTTACGACGTAATAATAATGCTGCTCTCGCGAATCTCAGCACTGAAATGGCACTATGAAACGGTCCGAAATCTCTTCAATCTATCCTTCATGACATTTGGTTTAATAGCCAACCGTTAAACTTAATCGAAAATTTTACAACGATGCTACTTCAGTGTCTCGGCCTTCAGCCGATATAAGCACACAGTTTTACGAAACCCATGGGGATATTTTTTCTTTCGATGAGATGAGCTTGGATCTCAGATACACAGGATGCATATGAATAAAATAATGCACAAACAAATGTCGTTATTTTTTATATTCAGATCGATTCAAAATTGAAAGTCAATAATCTGAATCGAAAAGCACTTCCTGGTCGAAAATTATAAGAAGCTTGATGAGAACATTGACGAGCTACCATTAAATAAAATTGAGCCGATCGAAAGATCTGAAATTTCAACTTTACATTGCAGGCCTTCAAATTTGAGTCAAAATTGGGTACATCGATCAGCACGCCTGCCTTCGTTACACAGATTTTATTTTGTTTATGACGTACCCTGATAGTTCGAACAGAAAGCATTTTAATCAATTTGTTGAACATCCAGAAGTGCTTTCATTTTATACGAAACAAGATAGATGACGACGAGGGTAGATTCCGTTATTCCGTCGTGTCTGTAATACCAGCCTACACGTAAGCCCTGTGGACAAAAAGTGCCGACACGTCACGGTCCTGTAATGGCACGTGCCTCTTTTTTTTAACCTTTTCTTCATTTTCATTCTTCACGCCTATCTCATTCCCACACGTATTCTCATTCAAAATAATATTCAAACGGTAATTTCGTGAAAATGATCACCTTTAATGCCCCTGTAATACACGTGCACACGTGAAAGCCACGTACGGATATTTATATGTGATTCAACGGTTAAATGTATAGAATATCGATCATGCAGCGAACTATGTCATGACATACCTTTGACGCTGTATGCAACTAGAGAAACAAAGTACCCACCCTGATCGTTTTGATCGATTGCTGAAAATCTCTTTCATCTCCCCTAGTTTTTTTTCGTCATTTTTTGTCTTCTCTTCCCTCTGATCCTGGAGAGCTTAAAAAGCCTCGAAGTGAAGCATTTGGCTACCGCATTTTGGGGATACATACAGTCTGCGTACAAAGAGGGTAAAAAGATGGTGACAATCCAGAACGAATTCGATTGACACGCGTGTCAATGCTCTGTTGCTGGTGTCAACGTTTTTTCTTTGTATTTTCCTTTTATATACATTGTAAGCCCTTACATATATGTGTATTTGTGTAAGTATACATGTGGTGACGTTTCCTACCATAGTGCTGTATATGTATGTACATCTGGTAGTGGGGAACCCAGAAGAGGCTCCATCAGGAACTAAAGCTGTCAGAGCAAATGAGGGGGGGACGGCGAATCTCTTTGTTCTGATTCTGGAGCGAAGACTGAATCTTCCAAGAGCATGCGAATCTTCGCAGTTACGGATAGAGAAACTGTCGTTTCCGTGTTGCTTGAAAATACAGGTATTGTCTTTTTCGCCTGTATGTGATTTGCTCCGGTTGCTCCCTTACGCTTTGTTCGTCCGTAACGGATCAACAACAGATCACACTCTTTGGTCATTGTCATCTCGTACATCATTTCGGCTCATCATCGCGACATCTGTTTAATGTACGAGCTTTCACGAGTATTTATGTCAATATATTTGTAGAACCCTGGGGACACTTTCCATCGACATTTCGAGAGATGAAACGTGTCGTTGGCGCACTCCTTTCACTCGCCTGGAGATGATTGAGGAATCGTTCAAAACCCAGGGATATAATTAAAACTTGATGAAAATTTGAAATGATTTAATCGTCGAGAAAGGATTTAAAGTTCAGATTTCAATATGCATTGCAATTGTTACGTCGTATTTGTCCTTCGGGGAAATAATTTTTTTAGTGACAAAAATACTTTCAATAAGACACTCTTAATTATTGTTGGCATAATTTATTTCCACAAATGTGAAAATATCAGATTTATTTCTATGCATTATTTATTTTACATATTTTATATTGTATTTATGTTTAACTATTGAAAAGCTGGTTAATCCGAACATTCCTATCCTCGATGGGCTGCACCAGTTCTCGTCGCGGTTCTACGGCCAGCAGGTTCGAGAGACGTTAATGGAAATGGAATTAAAAAAAATAAACACAAATTGGTAGACTACAGTGCGTCTAAGTGTCTCGTCGAGAGCGTTTCACTTCTCGAGGCTTGCACCATACAAGATTATTGAATATATATGTACGTGTATCGTATATCGTTAATACGTATTAACACTCGTTCTAGATCTTGTTTCGCGGTTGATTCCCTATTTTTTAAATAATTTTCATATAAATCCTCTCGATATTATACTACGAGAATTAAAGTGGAGGGCATTATTCGATAAAATGTATTCGCGGCTTATCCCACAATTGACAATATATTGAATCAAGGAAATTAATAAAACCCAACCATCTTCACCAAATTTTTGCAATGAAAAATGATGAAAAAATTATTTTTGAGCATCGAGTATTTGTGTGTGTGAGTGTGTGTATAAGAAAATTTTGATGAAAAATGTCAGACTTCTTCGCTGAAGTTTCATTCATTGTGACGCACAAACAAGCACAAATTCCGAAACTTTCTAGAGTTTTTGAGTTTTTTCGGTTTATTGGGTCATGCCCCATCGCAATATTACCTAATATAACCCAATGGACACTGGTACAGTCCGCAAAAAAATCTGGATCCGGTTTCTGGATGGAACTCCGATATCGAATAATTACTCATTTTTGAAATTAATTTTTCCGCGCGTTTCTCGACGATACCGTCAATCTTGAGACGAGGAATTTTCGATCAGAGCTATCTCATCGTCGATCTTGATGCCATTTTTGTCTTTTGAAGCTTTTTAGCGAAATTCATCATCATTTACCCTGATAATGTACTGAGGAAAGTTTCGTTAATTCTCGTTGTGGCTTTTTCTCTCATAAAGTCGCACTAGATCCGAGCTTACAAAATCCCGCGTTTACCTTTCTGCAGTCGAAAGAAATTAACATCGCAGTCACCGAAAAATCAAAGTTATCCCCACTTCTCTATGCGGTCGGAAAGATTGTTCCCCGATGCACGGATTTGTTTAATTCGCATCATTGAAGAGTGCACACAATATTTCCCCTCTCAGACGAACACCAGGTCAGAGTAGGGTTATCGCGTATGTTCATTGTCGGAATGAAAAGTTTCCAACCTTCATTGTTACGCGCTCGTAATTACGTGAATACTCATGTACGCCTTGAAAAGAAGGCGGTCTGGGAGATACAAAATGAGAAGGAAAAGAGGTCGAGAAGGCAGCGACCACAGAGAGGTGGCATGTGGAAAACAAGCTTCGACCGAGAAGATTATACGTGTATCAAGATAATACGTGTACTTTTATATGGTTTTGTAGATAAGGCACTTGCGTCAGCCTTGCTCCTTGAATTCTAGAGATATAGGCTCGAAGGTTTCTCTCGATCGCAGGTAAAAATCTATGCACAGCTGTTGACGTCGAATAAAAAATGGAGAAGAAAACTGGAAGCTGATATGTAAAAAATTACTCGCAATATTTATATAACATTAATTATAATTACATCATTAATTATAACGAACGAAAACTAATGAACCTCTGCGACAAAAATCTCTGAACGAATTTTTTCTTTGTCTGTTGCAGGTAAGAAGCGTGACGATATAAAATTGGAGACGTTGTTCTCATCGATGACGGAAAGTCTCCGTGTTTGATCATTAACGTCTACCTTGAAGTACGTAATACAATTATTGACGAAGAATCAGAAAAATCGTGATCTCTTGTGCACGAATAAAAGTACGAAACACTTTTGCACAGTGCTCGAATATCCATTCGGGGTGGATGCACCTGTGTGCTAGTGAATAAAAAAAAAACTAATCGAGGTATGCCAATGTATAGAGGACAAGTCAACGACCGCCGAGAAGGCGCTTGACTCTCGATATAACGTGATGGGTAAGACGCACGTATGCCTTATGTAAGCGAATAAGTAATGAGAAAATGAAAGATGTACGTGAAACGAAGAGGAAGGTAATCACGTTTATCGCGAACATTTCTCGAGCGTTATTTTCGTCTGTGCGAGTATGTAACGTACATTATGTATGTAGAAGTGTGCAACAACGTGCAGAGCCAGTGTAAGAAAAAAAAAAACATCGAAGCTAAGCTCTAATCGTCGGCGAAACGACGCAGGTTGGATTTTATCATTACGCACGTACTCGGAGATGAAATTACAAAATGGATTATTACTTTTGCTTCGTTACGCTGATCATATTGATTTTTTATTGAATCTTCCATTCTTCTCGTGTGATTTGACCACGTGTAAATTCGCCCCTCCTCTTATCAGACTTTGAAAGAGACCGCAATCGTCTTCACGTTCGCATTTCATTTTTGTTATCGAACAATATCGACTTTCGCTTACAAATTCATGTGCAACCGGATGCCGTCAGTTCTGTGTATAATATATATATGCATATTCAGTATATATACGTTATATGTATACATACTTTGACACGAGCATATGTATATTTGTTACTGATGTTCAGGTGTTTGCGCCTTACACCAAACAGCACTCGCAGTCCACAGCCGTCTCTTATAAATTGAGACTTCTCGGTTGATCCGCTTATCCTCCACGTATGGAATATCAAACTGTCTATCGATCTCCCAAAAGTCCCTACTATCTTTTGCTCAAAGACTCCCAGCGAATATCGCGTCTATTCCAAATGAGAGACTCGCAAAATGTCAAACTCATCTCCAATCCAAGATTCTCTCGAATGCATCGTCCAATGCAGCCAATGAAAACCTTTAAAGGATTTTTAAAGCCCCACTGTCTCTCAAAAAACCCTTAGAAATGATATTTTCCTTTCGAAAAACGAGCTTTCGCCAAGTTTTTTCGAGGTCAGAACGTTTTTAGAGTAAAACGAAATGGGTGGCGAAGGTCGTGAAATTTAGCGACCCATCGAGTTCGTAGCTTAGAAAAGGTTATCGGTTGGTAACGCTGAAAGTTTGCGGCAGGTTCTTGGGGAAAGATGAATGGTAACATGAATGTGTGAAGCCTAATTTGCCTGGATAGTCAAAACGTGCACTGAATATTTTCGAATCCTGTATAATCACGCATTTCGGAATGTGCTGCCATCAAAGCTGGAGCAAGGAGCTCAAGGGACCGTAGCCAAAGCTCGTCGAGTGCATCGGAAGCTGGAGCAATTATTCTGCGGTGAAACGGTGGATACAGAGGCGTCTTGCTCTCACGTTCGACACGGCTCTCGGATGCTGTCGTCGTATACAAGGCTCCAGACATAGATGCCGCATGTATGCCATTTGTAGGTAAACGAAAGAGCCAGAAACGAATGACTTCATGCATAATCACGTGTTCGTTGAGCCCTTCTGTTTATCGAGACTTGATTCGCGTGGCATCAGTCATGTTTGTTTCCATGAATTCGAGAAGGCACGTACCGTTCAAATTACAAGCGAATATAACGAACGGTAGACATTGTACAAAGTGTGTCGCAGGCTCGTGGAATTGGTGTAGCGTGTCACCAAAACGACCAAACTCCAGGTATGGCCCACAGTATCGTCTCGGGGGAAAATTATTATCGCATGATTCAGGGAAATCGTCATATTCCCCGTTCTTTCGTGTATTCCTGCTCGTCCGTTGAGGCTTTTATTGCCGAGCGCTCCCCTCAAATCGATTTCACTTCATCAAAGGCCTTTCTGGGCTGCTGCGACGACCCGCGCAGTAAAAATCTCGGGCGGTATTTTCATTCCAACTGTGCAAGATTTCATACATTTTTCATAACCTTCCATCGATTGTAGACATGTATTATAGAACGAGATCGGTTGGAATGCTGTTGGAAGGAAAATTATTCGACGATCAGATTGTTCCAACAATTTGTAATATTTATGAACGTACTTTGCTCGAGATGACTGTTTATGGGAAAAAGAGCTGCCAGGCTTTTGTCAGAATTTCATCGAAAGCATTAATTCCACCCTTAGCCGCTCGATACCATCAAAGTTTCCCCTAAACTTCTCTTCGCGGATCCTCTTCAATTAAACTTTGGAAATAATGATTATCTGGAAACCTTTCCAGGGAAACATATCATCACGATATGAACACGAAGTGTACCGCACAAAAGCATATACAATTTCCCTAATAGATTCATGAGTCAGCTCTCACATAATAATATGCCATAATCGAAATACCATGATCGGACACCATCCGCCAAGCAATAAGGGACGACGCTATTAGTTTTGAGCAACGCCGAATATAGAGCCGCAAAAATTGATGTGTGAATCATGCTTTTCGTGTACGCAATTAAATTCCAAGGACAGAGACTCTATGCATATTGCTGATGATTATAGGACCCTGTCGTGCAATGAAGATATTACGTTCCCACATAACCAATTACCTGCTCCAATACGAACAAACGGCATTTGCCCAAACAGGAGCAAACCGTCAATGTTGGGTCAACATAATCGTGAGATTTTGCGTTTTGTTGCCGCAACGTTTTATAATTGCATAGAGAGTTTCCGTAGAGTACATATAGGTACGTGTGAGATAAATCGGATGTAGCAAAACTCGCGCCACCAACTGGATATTTATATGCAAATATGGAGTGTTTTAACGGCCAATGGGGTTCAGGGACTGTTTGAGGGACTGGGTGAATGAGACACCGCGGTAGAACACGACCGGTCTCGAAGAAGCCATCACGAAGGACGCCTGGTAACATTAGGGGTAGCTTTTCTCATGATAACACGTACGCATCTGTAATATGTATGTATAAATCTCTATACACGTTGTGTACGTTCTTTCATGAACACGCGTGCGCATATACATCGAGGAACGAGTGAATACGGGCTGCAACGGAAAGGGAGAGAAAAAGGGCGAGAGAGAGAGAGAGAGAGGGGCAAAAGTTTGGAGACTGGGTGACAAAAGCCTGGGGGTTGTTCGCGGGCGCGGAGGGTGATTTCCGTCTCCCCTCGCCCCTTGCTACTCGCGCTGTACAACTTTAGCTTCGTGCGACGCCTGGCCAACAATTTATCGCCAGCTACCGCGCATCTTTGTCCCGCGCGGATTTTCCTTTGTTCGAAGCTGCGAAAAGCTTATAGGAAGGGAAAAGATCGAATTCGTTGCCTTTCCTTGGTTCTCGCAGTTTCCCTTTGTCTCCTATACAGTTCTGCGTCATTGCACCTCGTTGCGGAGCTGAGAGGCTCATGGAATAAGCGATACGTTTTTTCTCTCAAAATGGTTCAATCCTGATTCGGACGTAGCTGAAGGGAAAAGAAAGACCAGAGTTCTGCATAAAGCGAGTCTTGTGCGGTTGGTATTTTTTCGATAAACCACGTGACAGGCCTCATTGTTGCGTGACGTCTTGAAGATCGCTTTCGGAGGTTGATTCGAAAAGGAAGCTTCGAAATTTTCAAACGTACGACATGTCGACGCTTTCGAAGTGATTACAAAAAATTGCCATCAGCATCTCGGAGGAAAATGGGGTTGTGATTTACGTCGTATTCTGTTTAGTCGACTTAATAGAATTTGAATGTCGTTAGCCGAAGTAACCAGGCGTAAGGGATCAGCGAGTTGGGGATCTTGCGATCTAATCCCCATTAACGCGCCTCAGGGGGGTGACGACTAGAGCGATCTGATGCTCATCTGAAACAGGTTCCAAGATTCCTTGTTCTCGACGGGGAAATTTTCGCATCTGTATTGTAAAATCAATACAAAAGTGCGACAGGAAATCGCCGCTGGTGTCTTCCCGCGGTCTTTGACGAAGTTCCTCGAGAGCCTGAAAAAAAGTTCGCTCAAGGAACGAGGTAAGGGTTGAAGGTTTTCCACTGTACTGAAAATCGTGAAGGGTGGAAATACACCAGAGTATATGTGTACCAATGTCTGTCGATGTGCCACGTGGTTTTACTACGTCGCAGTTCCACGTTGATCCTTGATGGTGTTCATCCAACGATAAAGTTCGAGGGCAAGGTGCGAAAAGGGAAGTTCAATCACCGCAGAAATGCCCGAAGGGGATAAAGAAAGGTGAAACGATGAGCAGCAGGGTGAGCAATGATTTTTCAACGATGAGAATCTTCCGCTCCATCATCACAGGCATGCGACGAACAACGGAATCTCGAACGTAGAAAAGTATACCAAGGACAAGATGTTTCCGATGGAAGCTCAATAACCTCATTACACCTTGAGTTATAAGAAATATGATAACATATCGAAGTGAGCCAACAAAAGTTATTGGAGAGAGGAAAAATTGATATAACCTTCCAGGGTCATTATTTTTTTCCACCAGCTTGTCGCAGTCTCAAGAACTCTCGTTTCCCAGGCTTTTCAAAGTGGACATACAACGATGAATTTTCGGGTCCGCTAGCCCGTTCAATATCGAGATCTATTTACATAATTGATTTTCCAAACTAACCATAATGATATTCCGTTTGTAACAAAAAGAGATTAGAAACAGAGATATCGAAGTTGTCGAAAGTTGGAATTTCTGATCTTCCTTGGTGACCGTCCCACTCGGTGGACGGTGGTTCAATATTTATTGTAGCAAGATTTACACTCGCCGATTGATCATTACAAATATTGTTCCTGCTGCCCATTGCCATAAGCTTCAAAACAACCGTGTGACCAAGTCCAATGCCACTAAGCTGTCATGCACAGGGTTGCGTGCGTCGTATCAGCGGTCTCGATCGACAAGGTCTCCAACGTTACATGAACCCGAACGTAAGCGGTGTAGGCGAGGGTTCATTCCCGAGACGTCCTTGAACCTCGTTAACTCTCAGGGCCTCCGGACGTTTTGCTTTGACCGCCGATAAGCCTTTACCTACCTTATCATTCTATTAGCCATCTGGTCAGGCGCGTATCTAGATTTTTTTTCGACATATAATGCCTTTCCGTGTAAGGAACGGGACTGCACGTAGAAAGGAAGTTACTGATCTCTATCTGGAAAAACGAGAAGGTCTATCTAGAACCTTGGCTATCTGATGGTTCATTCTGTGCCAAGGAATTTGATATCGCCACTGGAAATGACATTCGTTGGCTTATATTGGCGAATTCCACCTCAATGGACATCGCGCCGATTTTCGAAAATGTTTCGAGGTTATCGATCAACCTTGGAAGTTATGATTTTGAGTGAATTCGAGTATCGAGTGACCGCAATGCTGCAAGTTTCGCAAAGATTCGATTACTTTTTTTTTCCTCAGTGCCAGGAATATCTTCCGTGGCATGATCGATCGGTACGACGTTTTCCATCGTACCCTTCGCTTTTCTCGATGTCTGTGTCTTCTCAATAAAAATCATCGATACGTCGCAACCGTGTTATCAACAATGATAAAGTGCGTGACTCGTTTTTTATTTTGACTCCGCAGTCCCACAAGTTTTAACGTCGTCATACATAAAACGTATAAAATGTATTATTTTCGTTCGCAACACATGCAATTCAAAAGTGGACAGATGTTTGCCTGTTTTATTACCGCAAGCTTGTGAAGATAACGACGAAAAAAAAAACTCGTCGGTGATAATCGAATGACAATTATTTGTTTGATAAAATTAACGCGATTCCACGGCCTCGCCCATGGCGATAAATTTTTCTTTTATTTATTTCTTCGTCATTCAACTATAAAGTAAATCGATATATAAATTCGCAATATCCCGCAAACACGAGCAAATTCTGCGGAGGCCCCCCGGGCAATTTTAATTAACAAAATTGACGTTTCCTCTGATGATTTACATAACAACGTTAAACATGCTCGTAAAAAGTATTGAAAATTGCAAAATGTAGAATATAACTCAAAGAGATTCAACAAATTAGTGTAATTATCAATTACGCGTATTTATATAACGAAAAAATGTAAATTGGCCAGATTTCCTCTGAGCATGAAAATTCACGGATCCGGAAATTATCGAGCTCTTTGTATGCATTTGGAGAGGGGTTGTAACGATTCGTTCATGCACTTTTGCGCCGCACGAGCGTTGCACTCGCGTCCCCATGGAATAGTGCCAAATATCACCAGATCTATATACATATACATTCATATATACATACAAACATATACACATATATAATACACACACATGTATTGTATCTTTTGAACCCATCGATTATGCATTCGAATTTATATACATGTACGAAGTCCCTACGTCGCCCGAGGCGATGAAACAGGACAAAAATAAAGTTCTCCGCTGAATTTGATTTCCTTCCTCGCTGTCTTTGCATATCTATTCATTGCATTTTTTTTTCTCGTATAATATATTTACACACATACATGTATTACATGAGAGGGCGAGATTCGTTGTTCTAATGGCGGATATGTATCATCATAAAAACAGTTCGAGGTCGAAGTCACGCCACTTCGAGGCGTGATCTGGGCCCGTTGCATATATGCGCTCTCTCGTATTTTTTATACTCTTCCAGTACCCCACGTATGTAT
Organism: Heteropelma amictum; assembly: GCA_959613375.1. NCBI lineage: Eukaryota > Metazoa > Arthropoda > Insecta > Hymenoptera > Ichneumonidae > Heteropelma > Heteropelma amictum. The sequence continues at coordinate 18,369,078 of OY390723.1, forward strand.
GGGGCATTTCATGGCCAAGAATGTTCGCGAAAAAAGACACATCTCTCGAATGCCGAAAAAAGATCAGCCACGATTTTAAAGCTCCGGAATCTGGTGTTAACAAAACCGTGGCATACAAAAAAAAATTCATTTTTGATTTTTGAAATTTTATCTCGCACACAAAATCCGTGCAATTTTTCATAAATCTCAAAGAAAATTCAAAAACGATATTCCAGCTGAAAGACCGAAGACTCCATGTATAATTGGATCGATGACGATCTAAAATGGCGAAGGTCAAAACGCCGCCTCGAATCGACGTGAAATGCCCCTTATAAATATATATAGTGTACATAAATGCATGTACGTGCACTCTGCCCAGCCTCTTTCGTGAGTTTCATCACCCCCCTACCACCACTCTGGTATCATCTCGAAGCGAATTGTCCTCTTTTTTTTCGTTTTCTCTTCTCCTCTCCCTTCGCCATCTTTTTTTGTTTCTCTTTGACCCGTCAAAAGTCTCTCTCTTCTGGCATTATTCGCAGGCCTCGCGTTATTATCCGTTGACTCATGTATACTCGCTGCTTGGTTTTCGCGTTGAAAGAATTACAACGCCGTACTTTCGTACAGGCTTGTGTGCACAATTTGTGCACCATACCAGAAATTCGATGGTTTTCAAAAATATCCGATGAAAATTGAGCAACGAAAGTCCGTTTCATTCGAGAGTAAATCGATGCAAAGTTTCAATGGCAAACTCGCGTGGCAAAATTGAATAATGACTGACACATTGTTCGAGCTCAAATGAAATTTTAATACGCCCACGCGTTGACGTTTACGACACCAAATTCGGTAAAGGCCTTTCTGCGAGACAGACTGTCCCTTTTATATTGTTATTTAAATTTTGAGCGAACGAATAAAATGAAAACACGTGACGATGTGTGGCAAGACGGATTATTCGAGACTGTAGAACGATTATCCATGTACCTTTAGGGGCATCGCTCCATTATTCTTTACAATTGCTCGCAACGGGACATTTATGGTCCCTCCAATTTTGTACGCATCGATATCACTATAATTATTGATGTATATGGTATGCTTGGTAAATTGTAAAAATTCAGGTCGCCACCGACAGTACTATTTCTCTCATGCGAATTATAAAAGACGCAAAAAAATATATATATAAATAAAATTGGTATGTTTACACTGACTTTTTATACACGATTAATTAAGTACAAATGGTTACTGAAAATAAAGCCAATTATAAATCTTTTCTCTCACTTTTGGGCGAGCAAAGTTTCATACTAAAAACAGAAAAACATTTTTAATATCCTTTCGCTCGAGGATATGAAAAAAAAAAAACAGAATTCAACCGTGTCTCACCGCGTACCGTAAAATATTTATTTTACGATCCTCGCATCGAAGATATCGCCACCGAGATAGAATTCGCGGTTGATCATACGAAAACCGCACGCGAAGATCCCCAACGAGGCCAAACTCCAGTCTCGTTTTGATGCTTTCCATCGACGAACGACATAATCGTTGCATCCGAAAATTTAAGGAATAGTATTAAAAAAAAGTCTGTAAACATTATTTTTGAGAAATATTAAGATCGCTGTGCTGCAAAATTGAGAAAAGAGAGAAATTTTTTTTCTCTGCCTCATCTTGACAGGCGCTGCATATGTGGGTCGCACAAGACGATCCTCCGGGTCGTAATCATCATCGCTCGTCGCTTCTTTCTCTCCATCGGATCTTCTTAATGTTATATCTGCATGTGTAAATTTTTCTGCTTGTACATTCGTTTGTGGGTGTCGGGCTCATGAGAGGAATAAAGGGAGAGAGAGAGAGAATGGCGAAAAAAAAAATTCGGCAACATCTTAATGCGAAGATCCCAAGACTTTGACGAAAAAAAGCGCAATGAGAGATGAAATATATACTAAACTCGGGTAGGTATATAAATATGCGCGTATTTAACCAAGATATGACGGGAGAAAATAAAACAAAAATGGTTAAAAAAATTGGAGTTTTATGTGGGGGTGAAGAAGCTGAAAAATCGTGACTGAGGGTCTTCCTCCTTCGTCGCTTATTTCTCTTTTGCTCTCCTTCTCTCGTACGGCTTGCAGGAATATAGGCTGCAGCCGTCTTGCCAGACGAGTTTTTCGCTGTGCCGTCTTCCATAAGAGAAGCGAGAGAAGTCGGCCGTTTATTTCATCGTGGGAAAGAAAATCGTCCAGGCTTGACTTTCCGGCAGGGGCTTGCGGAGGGACAGCGGGTGCTATATCAAACACCAGCATCTCGTAACTTTCCTCATTTGCGTTAACGCGGAGCTTAACAGCAAATTATGAAACTGCGCGAGTACCAAACTATATCTCAATTTTTCAAAATTCTCTTTATTTTGATTAATGATGTTCATTCGAGGAAAATCTTATTGTGGGGAAAAAAATCGTAAAATTGCAAATATATGTATACATGTTCTTCTCGGCGCACCACTGGAATCATCCATTGCTTTACTCCGAAATGAAAAATAAAAAAAAAACCAATCATGTTTCTTTTACGCGGTCACCGCGGGTGATGAAGTTTCCTCGACGCTGCCGTTAGCTTAGATCGTCGTTTTGTCGTATCGTGAAGCTTTTGCGAGTGAAATAGACCAGGATCTTGGCCAATTATCCGGCTGATTTCTATGGAACTCGTTCGGTTTGCTTCCGTGGCCTCGAGATCCGTTTAAGATCTCTCTTTCCTCCTTAATGTTACATAGCTTGCCTCGCATCTTGCGTATGTACATGTTTACGGTACATATGTATCGCAAAGAGGCGCTCTTCGCGTATCCAAGACTCGTTTGTAGCGAATCATCTCAGACTTTGCGCGGAAGAAGGCAAGAGCGAGCGGCCAATATCGATAATTGACAACCCAATGTAAAGCGAGACACTCGCGATACAGCAAACGTACTTTTGGTCGCTGTTTTAGATTCAAGGGAAAAGTTTTTCAATACCCTCATCCGCGTAATGGGCATCTTCGACCCTATTAAAACGTCCTTTTCGGCTCTCGTGGCAGGCCATCGGGGATACCTCACGGTTTTTGCATCGTTTTCGCCGGCGTTTATTGCACGCGATGATTGTTTCGTAAAGTCTGAGTTTTTCGAAGCATCGTTACGGTTTACAGGTTTTTTTTTGCTCCTTCTCGCGTTGGGATGACATTGTTGCGTTTGATGCAAATTCACTTTTGAACATCAGTGAGTTTCATGCTTTTATTTACAGTCCAGAAGCAATTATTTGTTATTCTCGGATTTTATTACGATCGTAAAATAGTAGAGCTGAAAAAAACGGGAGAAATAAAGGATTTTTCAAATTGTCGACGTAAAGTCGTTGATAGAAAACTGAATTCGCAATTTTATCTCGCGTCGTTCATCATAACTCGATGAGTATAAGTAAAATTTCATGACGAGACATCGGGCTTGATGTTTGGCAAAAAAATTTTCTTGGTAACGTGAAATAAATGTATTTCTAACATTCTCATTGAGAATCAGCCTTTTTTTCGTGTATTCGATATGTTATTTTCCTTTTATCAAATTTCAGTCTTTATCGCGAAGTGCGTGTACGAATTGTCTTCGAATGAATATATTCCTCGCGATTGTACGATTGTAAATCATCTGCGATTTCAATTTCTTTTGCGCATATTTCACGGGTCTTTCAATTTCTCCTTTTTTTTGTGTCTCACACGCACATATCACCCTCGAGTTCCCGTTTTTACCCCCCTTCGTAAGCCTGCGGGAAACCCTCGTCAGCCTTCGAATTGCGTGCACCAGCATTTCACGTACAGTCATCAGTCTCACGTGACCCACACGCAATCTGCACTTCAAGGCTTCGTACTGAAAGCTCGGATGTGTATAAGTACATTCACGTGTACGTACGCGGCGAGAGCTCTCGAGAAACTACGTACATACATGGAGATTGAAACGACGAGGAGAGACGTGAGTGAAGCTCTTCATGAACGTGACTTTTCCCATACACTCGCGTGCACTCGTATGTGCAAGCATACAGGGTGTCCCAGAATTCGATGACGACAATTTTGACTCGTGGAGGAATTTCAAGACGAAAAGTATAACTTCGGTATTTGCAACCAATATCACCCAATTATTTACCAACGTTCCTAGGGCTTCGTCCAACAGAAAAGTACTCGGAAACTTTTCCACTAAGAATTTCATCATCATTCGCGCTATAATTTCTCATCGATTCAAATTTTCCATACTCCGGAAAATGTTGCATTTTCCACTCGGAATATGCTTCCGAAAGATTCCCTTGTACTTTCATCTCGGAGCTTTATTATCATGAAAAAAATTCCTCGTAAAATATATTCACAAGGCTGACCCCTGAAATTGTCAGCTTGAACTTGACTATCTTTTTCAGGTTGTTTGTTGAGAACGTTGCAAAATCGCCAGCCAGTTATTGGGTCGTTTTTTTTTTTTTGGGCAATCCCGATTCATCTCGTTCTTTATTATTTACTTGTACCACCTCGCGAATGCATAATCTATGTACTTTGCAAAAGTGCATCGTGCATGGCGCGGCCTTCGCGTTCTATTCATGCATGCAGCCCACATGGACATCTTTTACTCGTATAGTCGTAGACGATCCAGACTTTCCGGCTGCTTCCATCCCCTGTAGCTTCTCCTCCCCTTGCCATCCCTGATTATCGGATCCCTCTCAGTCTTTTTCTTCTCCGTTCTCTCTTTCTCTCTTCCTCTCTGTCATTTGCAGTATAGATTTGCACACTGCACTATTGCCTCGTCGTTGTCGTCGTCAGTGCCTCGGCTGTCGTCGTCGTGGCGAGAACAGAACGGGGCAATGGCCTCTGAGGCTCGCCTGCAGGCTGCTTCGCTGTGTACTACATCGAAGTAGTTACAGTGCGTTTGCAACCGCCACAATGACAAAACTCTCTTGCAACGCCTATATCCATATTTTTCACTCGCTCGTAGCTCACAATGTGTCATCGCAGATGCGACAAAGTCAGCCATTGAACATCGAGCGAATGAAAAGAGGATTTTATTGAATGATAAATAATGGCAATGTTTGACGAGCGAAACGAGAAAAAAAGACAAACGAACGATAAAGAGAAGGAGTAAATGGAAGATAGAGTACGTTTTCGAGAGTGAAGGATTTTTGAAAAAATTATCCCTGAAACGTACGATTTTTTTCACATCCTGTGTGTGGTGCAACGTTGGAAAAACACGAGGAACAAGGCAAAGAGCAGGGTTTGAAAAGTAAAAGAGCCTCACGAGGCTTTTTCTTGATTCTTTCGTAATTTTTTCTATTTTTTTTCTTTGAGTGTAGAGTCGCGATGTAAAAATGATTTTTGCGTTATACGTTCGATGCATCTCGAGAAAATTTGACCGAACGCACGGTCACCCTCCCGCAGATTCGTGAATAATCGCAGACAGAAATACATTCTTCCATCTCATCTCGCGAGCTCATCTCCGTCCTCCTGCTTTTCATCGTCTTTCCTCTTCTTCCGAACTGGCCGCTTGGCATACAACGAATTCGAGAAAAATATCGCGATATCTCGCATCGGTTATCGTGCCGTATACACGTGCCAATTATCGGTATCGGACCCTCGCGCAAGATGGAGCGCAAAAACGTCTGCCGGCGGTCCCTCGACGAAGGGTCCATCCGGAAACCCAAAGCGGAAATTGAGACCGAGGAAAACAATTGTAAAAATCTAAGACTAAATTTGGATGGCCGTTTAAAGTGCCAATTGAATTTTTTTTTAAATGACTTTTGTTTTCAGGAAAACCTCAGTGTTCTCGATTTTTCGTGAGGGTTAAGTATCGCAAAAGCGCGAAAAGGAGCAAGACCACCGCGATCACGTTGGTGACGACGTTCATTTCGCCGGTGATTTGCATTGAATGTAAAATGCAGTCACTGGTGCACACAATGTGCTCGAAAAGGATAGGACAATCATGGTCATCACGCGCGGTAATAAGCTCCGACCGCATGACGCGCACAATGGTGCCATCCGAGTAACTTGAACGCGCGCAAACGTTAAGTACAGCCGACGCGTGGTTTCTGCGACGACAAGTACGATGATGCGTATGCCAAGTCGTTAGTGATAATGATAGAGCCTACACGGCTGGATCTACTTGTTCGTTGGAGTACACAATACATATTTATAGCACATAAAAATATGTACCGTGTATGCTTTGTACGTGTGACATGACATTTGTTCGCGCTAAACGTAAAATTGACTTCCTTCGTTTTATCCAGCAATTACCGTATTCACCTTGCAGTTTTTGCGGCAGTTGAAGAAGAAAAAAGTGAATGATTCAGATAGCCATATTAATCGTGGTTAATACAAATTTAACAATTTCGCAGAATTTATAAATTGAATGAGAAATTTAAATAATTTTGCAAAAAACTTTCGCCGGCTGTCGACGATAACTGCGATGATTTTTTTTTCGCTCGATGATAATTCAATGATTATCATTATTATCGTTGGGTTCGTACGCAGTCGTGTACATTGATGAATAAATCAATGTATATGTAATGAAAAATATTTTTCTTCGCCCAAAGTTATACCGACGACAAAGCGAAAACATTAAATATTAAATACATGCAATCACCCGAGAATATTCAACGAGATCGCACGCGAATAATTCATGAAACCCCATCGGGCGATCCTGTGAAAGAGAACTTAATGTTTTTCCCCTCTTCTTCTCATCTTTCTCCTCTCTCTCGCTCTCTCTCTATTTTTCTTTTCCGAGCGACCGCAAAAGCCTGCTCTCTTATTTACCCTTGCCAAGAGAAAATCTCGTTTCTACCAATTTACGTGCTCGTAAATATCTCACCGGCACCTTCCGACGCGGAGAAATTCCCGTTTCTTAGCGGGCCCGCGATGTCCGGAAACAACCGCATTTCGAGTTCCGCAAGAGACGAAGGAGATGAAGAGATGAATGCGAATAATTTTGTCGGGAGTACGGTGAGGCGTGTCTTCAATCATTGCACTATAATCGCTAAATAAACGAAATTGTTGTAATCATTTTAAAAGATAAAACCGTAATCGACGATGAATTATTACAGAAAACAAGGATATATCTTCAATTTGTTGAATACATTTTTCCGTCCGTCTGGCGGTGAATTATCTGCTAAATTTTTAATCTTTCGTACGAAACGACGAAAAGCGATGACTCAGCTTTTACATTGCCACGATTTTCGAAAGATGGAACGATGAAGACCCGCGGGGCTACGGAAATTCAACGCAAAAGGGTTGAAGAGTAGGCAAGCGGAGGCTGTAAAGCCTGAGAGAGGAGAATCGTGATGAGAAATTTACAGAGTAAGCTCGAACTGAGAGCGTAATAAGAAAAAGAAGATCGAAGTCGCAGAAGTAATAATGCGTCATGATATAGTGGGTGTGTATATACGTTAGGGTGTCCGTTATTTCCCAAGATGGCTTTTTTCACCCGGGGATACTTCGGAAAAGCCTAAAACAACGGTATCTCATTTTAATTAATTAACATTTATTTAACATGATTTTAGCATTTTAGAGATTTCAATTTTTTATGCTTCGACTACGATCCTTTTAGACGGATATTACCTTCCTACAATCCTGCCGAACGTTTTTTTTTCATCTTTCGTTCCTTTCAGAGTTAATAACGAAATTTCTCTCTCATTATTTTTCTATTAGTGAAAAGTATCAATATTTTTTTCAAATTTTTTTCTTTCGAAATGAATATAATAAACGAGAAAAGGATTAAAATTTAAAACTGGAAAAAGTATCGTTATGTAGCCACCGGCTAATGACTGTCGAACATTTTTTATTCCAATATTGATTTTAGGCTATCAAACTGGTGATTCGGAGCACACTCAAAAAAAAGTTGACTTGGGTAATAAGGGATACTCTAACGTGGGTATAAAAAAATACACGGGTGTCATATATGTATATATTTATAAGAGAACTCGGGACAGGAATCTCCCGATGACAAATAATCATCGTAGTTTGGTGTCACGTCGTATACATATACGACTACGTCGTGGTAGAAAAAAAGTGAAGCACAATGGAAGTCATTGTATATATACCCTCTCTCTTTTCTCTCTTCGATTCTGCTGTCACAGTATCGCTCTCGTGTCTCTCTTGAGTACTCCTGCCTCCAGACAGATGGGCAGACGAGAGTCAGCCATGTGATAAGCCTAGGGGCATACGAAAAAAATCGCCCCACCGAAAGACACGGACCCTGCAGACGGACTTTTCAAGAACGTCGACACGAGCAACTGGTAAAAGCTGCAATCTAACTTTTTCCTGATGAGAGTGAAAAAGAAAGATTTATACAAATGAAAAATCGATTATCGGAAGAAGAAGCATCCAATTAAAGAAGACACGTGTCATAAAGACGTGCCAGTAAAGAGGGTATATGCAAATCGTATGTTTTGCAATTGCATTCTCTTCTTGAAGGTACAAAGTGAAGAGCCGGAGTTCGGGAACGTTGACACCGTTGCTCATAAAACTGGATACCAATTGAGGGCTCCCGCGTTTAGAAGTTTATACTTTTTGTGCTTTTTTTTTATATGGCAAGCGACTGTGCGTGTCTAGGCCGAACAACGAGGCTCGCGACTCGATTGACATCGCTCGAAATAAGTCTCGATTGCGGATGAGAGAAAAAAAATTGTCGCAATGGCAAAGAGCAAGGAGGCAAGAGAGCAGACTCTCGCGAAACCGAGAATCCGCTCGGATCTTGACTGTAGTACGTCGGTCTTAGTACATTGCATAAATGAAGAAAAGCGATAAATCTCGTAATAAACGCTGGTCCACATGATCATTTGTACTTGGAAGTTATACTTATACTTTATATCAGCGATGTTGTATCCGCTGTATAACAGCGTTCTGGCAATGCCCGTCCAGCTTGTACGTACGAGATTCGCTATAGCAGAAATATACTGCATCGCGCGTATACCATATGGGGCATTCCACGCCAATTTGAAAAACGTTAGGATCGATTGGATTTCGTTTCTAATTACAGTACTTTTTTCGCTCCAGCGATATGTGCAACGTTGTTTTTTTCAAAATTGTAACCCACCTTCCTGTCTCTTATAAAAAACTTCAAAATGTTACGTAGAAAATTCGAGAGAAAATTCGACAAATTGCGCCGCCAAAAGTTCGAACTAACATTGAAGACGTTAGCAGGGACGAACGAAGGTGCAAACAGCAATAATGATATTAACATTCAACATCGATTTTCGTATTTAAATCTCGTCATGTTTGTCAAGATGGTATGGTTTGACGAAATTCACATGGAATGCCCCATACATTAATACGTATGTGTACAAAAAGACTGCGTACAATTCTGATTCTACCCCAAGTCGGGGGATCGCTCGTTGTCGACTCCAACTACGCTTGATTCGGCTCATTGCGGCAATGAACGAGTCAACTGGGCCGAAACACCTCCGCAATGCTCCAGCCATAATATTAAACGATTACGAGTACTCTATTTATGTATCGTAGTTTTATTCACGCGGAGAGAAGCATGTTTTATCCACCCATGAAAAACAAATAACGCAATAAAGATTGTATCAATTAGAAATCCGAATTCGTTTACTTTTTCGTTCTTCCCATCAACGAGATCGCAAAATAGGGTAATCGAAATGAACGAAAAACGTTCCCTTCGATAAAATGGCGAACATTGCAATTTGAATAATGTCGAAGCTTCCACCGTCGAAACGCAACGAAGTCACGACTGCTTTGTGTTTAATTTGAATTCGTTTCAAATTTAATCTGTCTTTTCTCTTTTCATATTGCTGAATTTTGTGAATAAAAAATATGACAGTGTGTTGTAACGATAAAAAATGGTGAGAACTTAAATTTGGTCGAGGAGGATAAAGCGTCAGACAGAAAACCCACCGAACGCCGTTCCGAGCTGGAACTGACAATGAAAGTTTGCTCGGATTAGAGAAGAGCGCTTAGGGAGAAATAAACTTCTATAAATACCTCTATGATAATATTGAAGTAACGATAAGATTGTAATATCGAAGTATTTCAGTGGAATCTTCGTTTGAAAGTGTATAGAAGAAACATGTCATTGATTCGACAGGATTCTCACACACCAAGGGGACTAACATCGTCGTAGGAAAAAGCAAATTTGCTCGATGGTCTCCTTCTCGAGTCTCTCGCTGTTTCTGTCGAGCTTCCTTCTTTTTCCTTCGTTTTCTTCCCACTCTTTCTCTCCTGCCACGATGTCTGTTTGCGCAGCTAGACTAACATTGGCCAAGTTCTCTGTATAAAAGACGCAAGTTCGAGATCTCGTGTCTTGGCACTTAATACACGGTACAAAAGCTATTCGTGTATGCATTATTCCGAATATACGGATACACCTGACATGTACAGGGTGTCCCTGAATTGAATGTCAATTTTTCGGAGCGAAATAAATTAAGGGACGAAAATCTCGTTTCTTTTTGGTTCTGGAGCACCCTGTACATGTACGCATAACGTTCTCCATTTATGAGCCGTTTTCGAGATTGTAAAAGTAACGACGATCGAGGAAAAAACGTTTTTGTATTATTTTGTATTCGACGAAATTAAATGGCGACAAAAAAAGATCGTAAATCGGAGAGGAAGATCAAAGCGTGTTGCGCAACGGCGATGAAGGTAATATACACGTTTGCGTCCGTGTACCCGGTAGCGTTCGACTAATCGCATATTTACTTGTATAAATAAAGCAACAACGTTTTTAGCCCGCGGTTCACTTCGGCCTCGACATTAATTAAGCTCATTCATCGTTATACAGCCAAGAAAAACATTTACTTCATTCCAGTGGCGTGTATATCGCGATGGAAATTTCCGTTTACTGTTTATACTAGATTTTTTGCTGGTAACCGACGTCATCTTGGCGACATCGGTGAAAACTTCACAGGATCTTTGACTGTATTTATGTAGCATCAGTGTTTAGCGAGTCGGATGAAAGTATCCCCTCTGCATTACTCATTTCTTCTGTATATTTATATATACATTTGCATAGACATAGTATACAGGGAACTCTACGCCGATTCAACGAGAGTCTGAGCAACACTCTCGTCCACGTTGTTTCTATCTTTTTTTTAATCAAAACCGGCGATTTTCTTTTAAATACGAGATACTATCAATTATTTTTCGCTTCACCGGTCGTTTCATGACAAAAAAAACAGAATTAACGTTATCGACACTTGACCACGATATTGATACTTCAGCGTTACAATTTTTATTTATTAGAAAATATTGGATAACGTTTTTCAAAGATTATACTTCTTAAGTACTAAAAAAAAGTCTGCAGCGGTGTTCCTCTTTGTATGAAGCTTTGCGAATTTTTGGGGTTTGGAGAAAAGGTTGGACAGTCGTGGAGGAGATGTGGCATTTTTTTCGAGTCGAATGAGAACACTCGTTGGAACTGAAATCAAAATCGAAGGGTGGCTGGAGAAGGAATTTAGTCGAATCGACATGGAATGCCCCATATATATTATGGCGCTGTGTATAATGAAAACGTGGGTTATTTTTGCGCGCGAATTTTAGTTTCGCTGAAACCTCAGCTTTGAACCGGCGCCGGACCCTCGGGACGTTCCTCTGTGTGGCGCGAAACGTTCGCCTTACCCGCAGTTCACTCATCGTGAATAAACAATTTTTTTTCTTCTCTCCACCGCAGCGTTATCACGAATATGAGAAGAACCAGTCCTGAATGGAAATACTCTCATGTCTCTATAACGACGATGGTTTATGTATTATTTAAAAATTAGTGGTAATTCGTACCAATCACGATGCAGCTGCATATTTGCAGCGTGTATTCACCTATTTCTGCGACAATTTTTAAAATAAACGTCAATCACCAATTCGTCCTTTTCAAGCACGACTGCATACTACTTTGGATTTCACACTGCACTGATTACATCGAGAAATAAAAACAATCGGAATAAATGACTGTACGATAATCCGCGAAAGCCATGGGTTGCTTTCGGAAAATGTATATGATCAATCTTTCAATCAATCGATTAATCTAAAACAATTAGTAGCTCGGATTCTGCTTGATACACTTCTGTGGTTTTTATATTCGCGTTTATGTCGCTTTTTCTTTGTCGCTGCGAATTCATTTATTTATCGCTTTATCTACCAGCAATTCAATTATTTAAGCATAAACCCGTGGTTCATATTCTTACCAATTCGCTTCATGTTTTTGTTTATACACGTAAATATACATCGAATCCGTGTAAAAGTTATTCCGCGCCGCGTGAATTACGGTGACGCGCGTACAGTTATTCACATGCCTACAAAGTATCCGGTTGTAAGGCAATAAATAAGAAAGGCCATCGCGTGTCCATTCGGCTTTAGTACCACACATGCGTAATATGCGAGTTCCTATCATTCATGCACGCATAAAACTCCAGGTCTTCGGCAATTTCTCATTTATCACGAATAAACAATGTATTCCATTCTATTCCATTATCATCGATATAAGAGGGGAGAACGAACTCTAAATATGCAAAGATACTTTCTTTGCGATTAATCGTATCTAATGTAATGACGAAATAGTTGTATTCCACGTAAAAGTTCTTTCTTCGTTATTTCATATATACGGTCGTTTTATTTTCCGCTCGCAATAAATTTTTATGCGCAACTTTTATTTATAAGTTTCAAATAGGAGCGACTAAGTAGATCAACGCTTCGATAATTACTTTGAAAATAATGTCCCACTCGTTTTTGGCAAACGCTAATTAAACAAGAGTTATCAGCGTATATAGATTCTCATAACGATAATGTAATTCTATTATAAATTTGCTCAGATGCGCGCTGTAGCTTTTTCTCCCGACTATATTCTTTTTTTAATTGAACAAGCTCAATTATTTTGAGTAAATCGACAATAAACAATATATTGAAAGTTTGCGCAGCCGCACGCACGAGGATTTGTCGAATCAAAAAGTGCCGAAAGAGTTTTCGACTTGAAATTTAATCGCCAATGTAGCACTAAATTCTCAGCATCCAGTCTAGAGACTGGATGCTGAGCTGTATATTCTACATCACATTTCGAAGCCGATATTTTAAAATTAAATGGATTTATACACAACCATCCATTTACTTTGCAAATGTCCACTCTACGTCCGAGATTATTATAGAGACTCATTTTCTCAAGTGGTTTGATATATTTACCATGCTGGTAATCTCGTTATTCGACATTCTTTGTTCCTGCATCCACTGTGCACGGAAGAGTGAACGAATTGACGTGTACCCACATCATGCATGCAAATAATCCCCTAGTTGGCTCTATTGATCGCGCATAAACCTTTTTTCTTTTTTCGTTCACATGAATTTCCATTTTATATACCCCGCTGGATTCCCTCGTTTCATTTTTATGTCCGCATATACATATTTATTCGTGTACTTTTCCATGAGACACTCGTACATCGCTGCCTCTTATTCAAGCAAACCTCGTTGGGTTTATTGCAAGTGAATTTAATTTGCATTGACACAATGAACTTTTACTACAATGTGAAGGCAACATTGCTGAAGTTTCATGGGTACACCTTGAAAATTGTTGAAAAATAACGTTTGCGCGGAATTTACATGTGTCGTACATGTAGTTCGATCTTCATTTTATACATTCAGGAATGTCTGCGAGTGTCTGTACGTATGTGTATTGAATATCTAATGCATGAATATAAGAAGGCCGGAAAATAAAACCAGACCGATACATCGCGTCGTAAAGAAAGGGGTGTTGAGGTCTTATCAGCGGAGAACTGTGGCCTGAGACGATGGAACGGACGAAAGAAACGAAACGTGAGGGAAGAAGCTTGATGGCTCCACCGCAGGAAAAAAAAGAAACGTTGGTCGATGTTCGATGAACGCGGATACCACGTCTTCCATTATCGTCGTACGACCCTCAAGACTTTCCTGTCGCTTGCCAATAGTGTCGACAAAGGATGTATGCCATTTATACACGTAGAACGTGGACGAACGTGTTTGAGTGGTAAAACGTGAAACGTTGGACAATTCAGTTTCTGGCTGAAGTGTTTGTTGCGAAATTGTGGATAACAAGATTAGAGTGTTTGACAGGAGAAGTTCGATAAGAGCGACGTCCGAGCTCATCGGATTTTTTTTCGGTTTTCCTGGCTCTGGGTCTGACTATAAGCTTCGAGTGATCGAGGAACGATCGATAATCGATATGGCCTCCAACCACGTCGGAATCTATTTTACTTTTCTCACAATTTATCTTTTCATTCGTTAATGAAGCGTTCTCGATTAAAGTCTCTCCAATTTCTTTGAATATGAGAATATTTGTTACTCTTCTGCTCTCGTGGCTCTTTGAGTTATTTCGAACGAGAGCCCATCCCTTACCGCGTAGCTCGAATCTTTTTTTCTTTACCCTCTTTTATGTACGACATGCTTCGGACAGTCCACTCCTCTGAGTTCCATTTGCTTTATCTATGTATGTAAGTGAAAGCTGTAACATACGTATAGAAATACCGATGTAGAGCGATGGAGGAAGGGAAAAAGATGCTGCATCCCCCTGACAGGTATGTGCTCGCCAATGTGTTTTTTGCCCTCCAATTTTCAACGGAATATTCGCCTTTAACAGACTCCATGAGGTTATACGTTTCAGCGATAACTGGGAGTATACAGCAGCGAAATCCAACCCTCCTTGCGGAACGAGCGAGCGAGCTTTCAAGCTTTCAGGGATTTAGACCTATCGTTCTTCCAATTAACCACGATCCCACTGGCTTTTTTCTCTAGCTTTCGCTTTCTCCGGATGATCTGTGGAGAGGACATGATTTCTCGTGAAAAAAGCCTATTCCACTTGCGGCTGGCAGCGTTTCGAATAACCGCTAAAGAAGCCATTTCTTCGCGGTCTTGGCGATACTTCCCAAATTTACTTTCGTTTTTGCATTTTTTTCCTATTCGTGGTTGATCGAGAGATTTGATTGAGGAAAGGCCTGGCGGAGGTGATGGTAGATTGAATGCCATCTTTGGAAATAACCAGTTACGAAATTATTTATGAAATCTGAAAAATCCAGACAGTCTTTGAAATAACGACTTCCGCACAATTTATTGCTATTTGTTTGTAGACGGTGAATCTGTCAAACGTCAAAGCTTGATTCAACAGCGAAAGTGATCGTGCGGGTCATGCAACAAAGATCATCTTTTAGTGTGACACCGAGATGCATTTTGAATTTAAAACATAATTAAAATTCGTACATTTTGACACCACCTGTCCAGCAAACAATGGGGTTTCGTCAGTAAATGTAGAATAAGCTCTCATATTCCGGCTCTTATTGACGCAGTCTACATTCCTGGTTGACTGGGGGGAGAAGATTATTCCACAGCTTCAAGTTATACAACCCGAAAGCTCCTGTTCCGGAGCTTTGTCTCTCGCTCAATTATCCCTTTTTTCATCTACTTTTCTTCATTAACACGACTCCTACATTCTCAAATCCCTGTGGCGTACGAAAATAAAGGCACCTCAAAAAAAGCTATATCAAACAAAAGGTACTGATATTTCCTGTCTGACATTTTCCGTTCCCATTAGATTTTGCCAAGACCCTTCGTACCGGCATAATACAACGCTCGAAAGTTGAAAACTTTTTGTCCACACGTTCAGTGACACTTTAAAAATCAACTCAGACTTAAACAACCCATGACGAAGATTTTACTTCAGTCACGAATCCAAAATTCCACATTTCAACCGCTCGTCGAAACTTTGCATCAGAGTTTCGCTTTTTTTCGTTCGTTTGCGGGCATTATGAATTTTCGGTAGTCACGCACCCGGGTGAAAGGGCCGAGGGATCGTCGAGGAGAGGTGCAGGAAGTCCTGATACGTGTACACCGCGCGTATAACCATGACGTATCGTATTCGTCTGTGCAACAGAGTTAAATTGAATCCTCCTGCCTTCCTGCAAGGTATGAAGGAGAGTCTTGGACATTTAAGACACTTGTTACATTTGTCTCGTAAATACCAAGTACATATACCGCGAAAGGCTTTTACAAGTAAAACCAGACTCCGCGCCTTAAATAAGGTGAGACTCGAGTGAGAACCTGCTGTTCTGTACCGCCTCACAATGACAGTAGCAGCGGAGCCAGGAACGTCCGTGCCAGTGATTAATGGTTACGTGGGGTCTTCGTGTAGGAAGCAGGTACTGTTACAGACCCTAGCACCAAAATCCAATGTGCAATTGAATTCGGCGTCACGGTGTCTGCACTTGCAGTCTGCATTGTTCATTCCGTGCTTCGCGGACCCATGAAATAACCCCGAAATATCTGTACATCTACGAGCGTTAACCACTCGAAGTCATCACGAAAATACAGCAGGATATAATGCAATATAGGGTGAAAGTACATGTATATATGTATCCACGAGATGTTCAGCATTTCAGCTCGTATGCCAGGAAACTCGACGTCCGGTTGCAACAAATTTCGGCTGCTTTATTTTGCATTCTTTGCTCTTTATTCGAACGGACGTGCGCATTAATATTGCTCGCTTATCTCGCTCGGCCGAGCGCGTATCATAACGATTCATCGTCTTCTTCGTACTTCGTATTATTCATCGTGGGAGTCACCACAGGCTCACAAAAACTTTTCCCGTATGCAAATTGCAACAGATACACTGGCGTTTCTTTCGCAAACTGCGTACAGCTTCGCCTATAGGATAATTACTCTTTCGCAATATGCATTATCTGCACGTTACGATCCGGTGGAGAGAAAGAAGATCCCCGGGAGAGGCGACTTGACTCCGATTCTAGCGCGGTGAAATCATTTTGTGATTCATTTCGAGCGAATTACCACAGCCGTGTTTGAGTACGGTTGTTGGGCTTTGTTTTCTCGGATCAATTTGACGTTTCAGGTACTTGCCGGTGTCGAAGTTCGACCAGGATCAACGAGGATTCACTGGTTTAGAAACATCGACGGCAGGTCTAATATATGCAACGATTCTGTGTTGAAAAGTTTCTGAATATTCAATGCCGAAGGTATATTTATATACGCACCGCGTGACAAGTCTATCCGATCGAATTTTATCGACGTTTTTGAGGCTCTCGCGGGGTTATTGGTGAAATGACAATGCACCGACAGAGCCTCAACGTCACCCAACGAAACGAATAGATTCGAAGGTATGTCTACTTCGGGAGTGAGATGGACATTGAATTCTCTCCCTGTTTGCGCGTTGTACAATTGCACCGAAAGCTCTCGTGCAATGGATGACTAGGGAGGAACGAGCGGAACGACATAACTGGCTGTAGGGAGGTTGGCGAATGAAGCCGGCGTCGAAACCGACGTCGCGCGGTGATACTGTCACCTACAGACGCCGGTTCAACGTGGAAATGTTTCTGAAACGCTTGCGCTTGTCGGCTCTTCTGTCACACAATTCACGCGAGTATATTCCAACAAGCACGTAGGTACAGTCGAACGTATCACGAGAGAGTAGTTGAATAGATGTCCGGTCAACGTATTCACGCGGAAATTGAATTTTCTTGGTTGCATTTGTTGTTTTCTTTTTTTTTTGGGTAAGTAAAAACTGCCAACGAGAAAACGGTGGTATGATGCACATCCGATTCAAGAGGCAATACTTCGTCGATGATGCGAAACGACGATGCCACCACGGTTGGGTAGGCTTTTATTTGAGTGTTTGTTAGAATGCCCATGTATCATAATGATTCGCAGATGAATGTTTTAAAAATTCTTTTTGTAATCGCTCGCCCTTCGGACGCTATAGTTCTGGTTGAAGCAGCTTGATTGCCCTCGACTATGAATTCTTGAAGAATAAAATTTGGATGAGAAACTCGTGATCATAAGGAACATCGAGGGAAGAGAGATCGTTAACTGGAATCGCTAGCTTTTATTATTGGGATACTCTTTTACAATGCAAATGGGATGCTGGGAGGAGGAGCAATGAACGAGCCGAGTGTACCGCCGAATTCTCTTCTCTCCCTAGTCTCGGTTAAGAGGACCGGCCACCTTTTCCAACATCCCACCAATTAATTTCATTATTCGGCCTTTCTCTTCGTTTCCCATGCTTTCCGAAGGGAAGCCCGCTCTAAAAAGGGTTGCACACGCACCAGAGAGGCACCGAATGGCAAATATCTCACTGGCGGTAGAGTGATACAACGGCGATAAGTCAATTTCATTGGTCGTGAAGCTTCCTCCTTTCTTCATGGGGAGGAAGCCCCATGATGATCCCGCTCGTGACTCGAAAACACAAACTTTTCGGCTTCTCGACTCTGTTCCATTATTCTTTCTCGTGGAACTTCCCCTTTTGTGAAAAGAAAAGCGCCACCTTGCTCCCGTGCTGACGACTAAAATTATACAAATACGAAGATGTAGGGGAAATAATGAGGTTATATATAGTTGTTTGAAATTTTTGTCTGTCGCACGTGTGCAATATCGTAGCTGACTTGATATCATGGAGATTTGTGACCGGAGATGAGAGAAATGAGAAAACTTTAACGAGGGTTATTCAGGCAGCGAAGAGAACAAAAGTGCCAACGAAAAGAAAGTGAAGAAAAAATTGAATTTCTATCGGACAGGTTTTCAGATGTAAGACCTGATACGGAGTGCCACGAGAGTCACAGCGAATCCGCAATTTTTTTGTGTCTTTGGTAATAAAATATTTTCGCCAGGCTTTTTCTTGGGTTTAGGTTATTTTTTACGGCAAACGTCCAACACCATACAGACTCAAAGCGTCGAGACGCATGGATAAAAGTTACTCATTTTTTTTTCCATCATTCTATACTCCAGCATGCAATTCACGAGCGAGTCGTATGGGCCAGTCCTTTCCGTTGGCTTTTTGTCTTGCTCGGCATTGAAACACGAGCGAGAATGAGGCACATAGCTTGCCTGTACCGTCAGATTACGCGCTTGCTCGTGTAGCAAAAAGTACGAACGAACGGAACGACGCCTCGTGGAATAAACAGTCCCGCGGTGCTTGTCTTTGAAATTCGTAACAAAAGTTTTATCGTTGGTTGACTGCGTGAATTGTTATATTCTGTAGCATATTTGCGTGGTCTTTTTTCGGGCTTCCCCGAAGAATTAAGCGTCATTCCGACGCTGCTTTCCATTGAGACACTTTGCGGATGGAGAGTTTCCCGTATCTTATCATCGACTTTGCAATTTCGCATGGAGGAGAAAATGTGCAGCCGTTGAAAAGAACCTTTGAAAAAAGCTACATGCGTAAAACTCCGCGAACGTACCAACATGATGCATCCCGCCGGATGCGGGCGAGATTGTCATTTGGTTTACGGCTTTTTTTAACCGCAAATGAGCATTTCTTTAGGTTTTTGGTACTTGGTTCGTTGGGGTTTACTACTTTTATAAATGGCAGTGTGAGAAAGCGTCGGTGGTGAAGCGCAACGAAGCTGGCAACCAGGCGACGGACTATTGATTATGTCGGGAAAATGCTGTCCATGTCCATCATGCAACTTTGCAGAATCTGAACTTGCAGTCTTTTGCGAAACTTGCATCGGCTTGGAGGAGCTCTCTCTCTCTCTCTCTCTCTCTCTCTCTCTCTCTCTCTCTCTCTCTCTCTCTCTCTCTCTCTCTCTCTCTCTCTCTCTCTCTCTCTCTCTCTCTCTCTCTCTCTCTCTCTCTCTCTCACTCTTTCTCTGGTACATGCTGCCTTCAAAACCAGAAAGCCTATGACACTCGCTAATTTCATGGAGCTGGTTAACTCTCACAGCGAAAGGTTACACGATTAGCAACCGGAAAAGCGGGAGCAGCGGGCGGCTAGAGATAGAAGGGTGTGCCGTCAGCGTTACAGTACATGGATCAAGCCCAACTACAGTGTTTTAACGTGAAAGGTGCGGTAATCGGGTTCCAGGTGACGAACTTTACGTTCTCCACTCACGATTTCGTGAAAACAAAATGTGTGATAAACCGAAAGGCTTCATTCCAAAGACCCACGATGCCAAGTATAAGAAACCTCATGAATCTTCCAAGGACCTCGTGCAAACTCTGCTCGATGATATCCGCGTTCAGCGTGTGCGGTACGCACGTTTTTTTTGTCCCGCTATAATTTCCTTCGTGGCGGTAAAACTTGATACATCGCAAAGTTCCGAAGGCGTAATTTATCGGTTTCCTTTTTCAATAGGGCATAAAAACGAAACAAAGAAACACGTAAGAAACTTCGGGGCTGTCTAGCCTTTAGTCGGTTTCACTCCTCCAGTTCTGACCCTCGATTTACCGTCGTACAGCCTTGGCAATGTAATCGAAAAAATCTTTATCACTAGCAGCGAGTCGATGTCGTTATCGTACGCAATGTCTGAGCCAACGGTGTGAAAGATGTTAACGTAACGGGGAGGAAATTTCATCGGGGATTGAAGGCAGCACGTATACAGGTTTCTTCTGGGTCGAACAAGCCGAGATGAAATGAAATTTAAAAGCACCCTCTCTTAAAACTTGGAAAACCTCCGGGTTGGGCCACCGACACCCCATTAGCAATAAAGCAGGTGCCTCAACTCTCCGCGTGCTATTCTATATACCGACTGATGCGAGTATATACGGTATATTGGGTACTAACATCTCACATTTACACACCGTCAATATTTAACACAGTCTTGCGATACTCGATAGCAATTTTCTTCAGTTGCTACTCTCATTTTCGGGCTAAATTTAGGTTTATCCATTATAGGTTTAGAGTTGGGTTTATCTACATCCTTCTGATGAAAAGTTCATGGGGTCCGGAAGTTGATCGTTAATAGGAGAAATATCGCACGAATTATGGTCGTTTTATTCGTCCCCTGATTGGTCGGTGAAAAAAGAATAAATTTCGTAGCAAAATTCCGTTTGCTTTTTGATGCGCGCATACGGTTTGTTTTCGCTTGAATTTGACAGTTACCGGATTTTGACAGATTAAATAACGTAAAAAATTAAGGCGCTGCCGTGCAATCGTGCGATCTCGCTCGTGAGCGCGATTACTCATTTCTGCAGTATTATGTTTAATTTAAAGTTGACCAATTTTATTCCCGTGCAAAGGCAAAGTTAGCCATAATTGCATAACCGTTCGAGACATTGACCGAGGACGCAGGGGAAATCGGTCTAAATACGTGTATTAGTACGCCTTGTTGAATCCGAGCCAGTTGAGGTAAACGGCATTCTGGAAAAGCTTTTCCCTTGTTCATCACCATCAGTGATTATCCGACTTAAAGTTCTGCTCCCATGTCTAGAAATACTCGGCACAAAGGCTATTTGGTAGCACAGCCGCAGCACATTATCGTCAGCAGTGTCGTCGTCATGAGCCGCTAATGTCGTCGTTCCCAACGATAGGCTGTTCGTCGAAAAAAAAAAAAAAAAAACGCAAGAAACATTGGAACGAGGCGTATAACGTAGGGTTCAAACTAAGACGCTAATTTCCAAGACGGTTTACAACTTTTAATCGCACTCCTTTCCGCCACCGACCTCAGCGACTAACGAGCCATTGTCGTTGGCGATGTATACGTTCCGGCAACCCTAGCTGCCTGCCTACTGGCATTCTGTCTGACATTCTACGAGCTTTCCGGACCTGTCGTTATAATGCTGCGTCGAAAAGTTCACGGGGAAGGCCGCAACTACACGAAGGGGAGAGAAATTTCCCTCCCTGTTGGACTCAATTTTCCAAGAGAGACAGAGGGAGAGAGAGAGAGATGAAAGTACCAAATTATTTGAAAATTATGCAAAACGCTTGAAATCCCGTGTAATAGGAGCCATAACGCCTCTACACTTGAAAAGAAGACGAGAAGCTGCACGAGGAAATGTAAATAGAGTCGTTTCATTCTGGACGTTTTAGCGGTCGTAGAAAACTTTCATCATCTACTTCCTTCGGCCAAGTGTCATTTGAACGAGTATAAAATCGCTCGGACTCTCGCATTTTCAAATACGACATTTCGCACAACGCATTTTGCTCGAGTATTCCGTTCAAAAATATCCAAAGTTTTATTTCTTACGATTCACACTTGCCAGGTGGTAATTTGGATGTTTCAATATCGAAAAGTGCAGTAACAACGGCGATTCGAGAGCGAGTTTATGAGTTTAGAAGGTAGCTGAATAAACCGGAAGTTGCCGAGTATGCACGTGGCTTCTGTTGCACCCTTTTGCCAATTGCCATGTTCGTGTACGTTACGGGTTTTACGGTTTCAGACTCATGGCGAAGGGAAGCTCGACCGTGTGGTGCGTTCTTAAACCGGTACGATATAAATTCATTGATGCTGAGTCACCACTGTAGGGAGAGACTTTTGCGAAGCTTATACACGATGGAACATATTTTTCAAAGGGATAAAACGTCATGTAAGAATTTTTTTTATTGTCTCTCTCTCTGCAGTTTGCACAGAGACCTTCCGTACACTTTGTCTGGCAATCCTGTGTGAAGTCTCTTTCGCGATAACAACAGTTTTGTTTTCATCTTTTTATTCTAACCAAACGGACGTAGATTTCCTGCGTTTTGTTTCCTCTCTCGAGTCTTCATCGTCATTTTACCTTTCCTCCATCTCGTTTACATGCATGTCTTGGGTACTTTCATCCCTCTTAGTATTCGCCGAGGACAAAGAAAGGATCTCTTTTCGAAGCTCGTAAACACTTCGTTATTTATGAGATGGTGGATTGAGGCGAGAACAACGACGAAATGCCATTTTTACCAAAGCCATAAGACTGGCATTCGCATGCAAATGCCTCTCGCTCTTTCCGTTCTCCCCTCCTTCCCTCCTCTTGTCGTTCTGGTTAATACGCAAGATATGCAAATATCACTAATTACTGGTAGCGGCAAGGAGGGTTACCCGAATGGTACTTGGTCCCTCCGACTCTCCCTTTCTTTACGAACTTTTCGCTGCGTATTTCTTCCCTGTGATGTTCCGTGACACTCTGCAGCCTCGTCGTCGTATCTTCATTTCCCGTCTATTCTTAAACGTCCACGATATATCGCAAGGACTTATACACCAACGCTCCTATCGAGCGTTAACTAACACCCACTAATTGCCACAATCGTCGTGAATTGGGAGTCAATTCATTTCTTTTTCACAAAAGTTGAACTGTTTTGCCTCGTCATCGATACGGCAATGATTGGCACGTAAATGGATCTCAAGTATCTCAAGATCTCAGTCTCAAGTAAATGGATATTTGATATTTTTATTCAAGGCCATTCTGGAAGCCAGAAAATCTGCGGAAGAGATGTGAGATTGTTATCCGGTATAATCGTAAAACCATGCTCACTTTGGTGGTTTTTTCTTCTGTTATTAACGTTACAGACTACTTTCTTTATGCTTGAGCTTCAGCGAGCTCCAATATCACGTCTACGATAAGATTGCAGCGCTGCAAGGTTAAGGGGGAAGGTTTTATCGTTCCCTTGTATTCTCGATTCTCTGCCGCGTGCCAAAAAGCTTCTCCATATCCTCATGAATCTCGATTTATCCCAGGCATAAAATGTTCGGCTGCGTTCCAAAAGAGGATTTCGCACGAGAAACCAAAGTTATTAAATTCGAACTTGCAAAATTTTAAGTATGCAGTACGTCACACGACTCCTTTGAACTATCGGGAAATCCGCAGACTTGCATATTGCTATGATTTTCTCTTAAAATATGTTATCGTTGGAGACCTTTCCAATCTACGATTTTCACGTGCTGCATCCAGTTTTTTCCCCATCCGGATATTGCAGAGATAACTGCTGGGTATCGTACTGGATAAAGAGAAAAATTTTCATTTTGCAGTAAGATCTCGGGTCCATGATTCTCCAAGAGAACATTATGTGGAGGTCCTTGCCGTTATTACAAGGTTGAGGTACCCTTAATGCCATAGGCAGAGGGGACAGAATCCTACAAGCTGGAGAATCAGACGTCGCCGCGCCAAGAATGTTCGGATCTCGCTTGCGGTCAGCTGGGTCGGACGAAATTAGTAGGGGCTATTTTCATTACGTACCTCAGCTTCCGTCACCTTCTGGTCCATGCAATAGTGTCATAGATATATTCCTACCCATCGCGATCTCCCAATTGTACCTTGAGCTAGCTTGAGGGTTCAAAATGTGTCTTCAATCCCAACTACTGTCTATTGGATTGGAATCCAGCCACCACTCGTGCGCTTTCATCTCGATTAGGCTAGGCGGAGATAAAATCCATCTATTTTACTCTCTTCTTTCGTGGATGGAAAGTGTAGATCGCCAAACTTGCGGAACGTTCCACGACCTGAACCGTATTTTCTTTTCGTAATGGCACGACACAGCACCTTCTTACCTCACTCGTCTTTTCGCTTATCGGATGTAATAAAAGTGCCTTACCTCGGCTTCTGGATAAGACCTTCAGTGGAGAATCACCCGACATATCGGGTCGCGTATGGAGAGCAGACATGAAAAGTGCATTGGAAAGTAGGATGAAGACCATAGAGAATAAAGTACTTCTCAGTATGTGTACGCGAATGCAGACACGTATTAAGGGGTGATATATCTACGTTACCGTTTGAGAACAGAATCGGAGGATCTGTTCAGTATGATTAAAGCGTCACTGATTCTAGGCAACATTGACTGCGAATACATTAAATACTATGCATCCGGTACTCATCCTGATGCACAACGAGGCAACGTAATGGCGAATTCGGGAGCAAATATAACTATGACGTCGGGCTATCAACGACCCCTTGTATGCAGTTCATTCATGCAAGAAAATGGAACGCATAAGTGTCCAAAGCAAGTGAAATTGTTGGTCGTGCTGTCATTCATGAATTGCTTGCGAAACGAGTCGAGTAAAAACGTGTATACATATATCACGTGTAATCGGGCACGCGGAATTACAGTGGCATTTACAAAGTGTGTACCGAGTGAAATTTTGTCGGTCCAATTCTCAGCGAGCCACGGTAGAACGGCAATGATGGTGGCGGCAACGACGAGCCAGATCGCACGTTTCGCGGATTACGTAATCAGTCTTTTCTTTTCGTACAGCGATTTCACCCCGATGAAATCGACCCAAGTCAATATGGCAAAATATACACGAACATATGTCCACGTACAGACACTCGTGTCAGTAGCCAGGGGGGATGTAATTTGTATTTGGCGCAGGCCGCTTGTTCAAGTCAAACCGAGAAATAAAAATCCAGGCGTGTGTGTAACTGTTACAAATGTCCGTTTTTTTCCTTTCCTTTTTTTATACTGATATTCACGCGCTCCTCTCGATCGTGGGTGTTGCGAAACGATCTTCGTAATCGAGGAATGATTTATTACGGTCGCACGAGATGGGCCGTAAAGATTGCGTGTCCCATGCCGATCGTCCACCCTTACGCAGCGTCTGTAGGGCGCCAAGAGAGGGTTTTAATTGTAACTACTCGGTGGACGTAGGACGGTAAAAAAAGAAAAGGACAGGAGGGAATTCCAGCATCGTACCCTGAAAAATTGGTGTTATTGAGAAAGTGGATGAGAAAAATCGATTCTGCGCGACGAAAGAGGGAGAAAGAGAGAAGAAAAGTCGAAAGAGGGAGTCCAAGGTACATCTGTCCTTTTAGCCCTAAGTGAATTCCCTAAGATCCAAAAACTGTATTCCCCTTGGGTATAAAAATAGCGTTCACTTTCTTTCTTTTGCGATGAAGCTTTGCCTCTACCCCGGATTAATGAATTTACAAAATTAAATGTTGATGGAACCGACGGATCGATGGAAGAATTCTTCTTAAGTTGATTATTTTCTCCAAAAAAAAGCCTTAAATTCGCCATTAACATCGGAATTAAACTAGTGTCCTTTACCAACTGGAGCTTCACGTTTGGGGCTAAACAATGAGTTGCGTCCTAAGATCCAAAAACTGTATTCCCCTCGGGTATAAAAACAGCGTTCAATTCTTTCTCTTGCGATCAAGCTTTGCCTTTACCCCGGATTAACGAATTCTCAAAATAAAATGTTGATGGAATCGACGGATCGCTGGTTGAGTTCTTCTCAAATTGATTATTTGCTTAAAAAAAAAGCCTCAAATTCGCCATTAACATCGGAATTAAACTAGTGTCCTTTACCAACTGGAGCTTCACGTTTGGGGCTAAACAATGAGTCGCGTCCTAAGATCCAAAAACTGTATTCCCCTCGGGTATAAAAACAGCGTTCACTTTCTTTCTCTTGCGATCAAGCTTTGCCTTTACCCCGGATTAACGAATTCTCAAAATAAAATGTTGATGGAATCGACGGATCGCTGGTTGAGTTCTTCTTAAATTGATAATTTTCATAAAAAAAAGCCTTAAATTCGCCATTAATATCGGAATTAAACTAGTGTCCTTTACCAACTGGAGCTTCACGTTTGGGGCTAAACAACGGGTCGTCTCTCTCTCTCCAAGTTTACCATATGTGCATATGTGCTTCAATGGGGTGTGTAGGTCGTTGATATGCTCGGGATATGTGTCTGGTAGTCGCGAGTCGTGATAGATGACCAAGCGGATATAATAATATCGCGGAACGTGTAGAGACCGCCGAGCAAGATACATGGTAACAATTGTCAGTATCTGCTGTGTACGTGTGCATGGAAAAGGCACAGGATCGAGTGCAAACTGTATGCGGAGAGTTGGTGGAGCAAGAGAGTGGCGTGTGGGTCGTGGTTGCGACCGGTCTACCAGCCAGACAGGGAGTGCCACTCTCCAAACGAACCGAGAACCGTCTAGGCAACATGAGCACCAGAACTCTCGGCGGTTGTCTCTTTCTCTCTGTACCTTTCTCTTTCTGTATATCGATGAATTGCAAACAAAAGGGCCTACGTTGGTCCGATTTAACACACAAAATGAAGGATGGTTTCGACGTTTCGTTGGCAAGCAATTGTCAAACCGTACATGATACTCCGACTCTGTACACTCGATCTCTCTTGTATTTTCTCTTGGACAGCTTATTCAATGTCACATGTGTTGGTCCTATACATGCCCTCTTCGATTCACAGTCACTAGCAGCCAGCAGCAACAGCTTTCTTTCCTAATTGATTGCTAATGTGCAGTATACCGCACCCGCTTAGTTGGGTACTTCATGTACTATTCATAAGCTATATTCCTGTATAATGTGTGACACTGTCGACTACCGGCGGGCAAAAAGGCGTAATCCACTTTGTTTTTTGCGTGAGCTCGTACACAAGTGTGCCCCTTCGCGTATTTCGACGTTCGTCATTTGAGATGCGAAGGAAGTGCTGCAAAGTTTAATGTGACGTTGAACTTTTGCGACTCTTTGCGACCTAAAGTGCATTCACCTGCATTTTTGTGTCAACAGATACTCGATAATTCCTGTGTGGGAAATCGATTTTGTACCGCTGTTTTACGCTCAATTTTATACCACACGTATGTAAATGTCAATTTCAGATGTCTCGCAATATTTGATATTTAAAAAAATAGCTGCAGTTGGTTAACTGGGCAGGGAAAAGGAAGGATTTAAGGCATTTCGGGATGAAACGGGATGAATTCATCAGTGCACATGCACTCGATCGTTTTTGCAAAATTAAAATTACACAAAAACGATCAGAGTCTTTTTCAAGCTGAACTCGTAGCAGACTTCTCTCTAGAAAAAAAACACGAATTCATTTTACAGGGGAATAAAGAATAATTACGTTGAAGTGTCGAAACGAATGGAAGTATATAAAAGAGAGAATTCCTTTTTTTTTCGTTCTTCAACATCGTACGTTCATTGTTGTTATTTCTCCATCAGATCTAATGTATAACCGGCTGATTATTCCTCTCAGAGAGTTTTCCAGTGGTCTATAGACTATGCAAATCGCAATTAAAAGAATTCTCTGCTTGTGGATGATAAAGAGGGAGAACGAATTATTCGTCTCGTATAATTGCGATGGAGGGCTGGAGTTTCGAAAGTATCTCGTCGCCCCCTCAGTCCCCTTCCCCTCGAAATGAAAAAGGATCTGGTATATTAAAGGCTCGGAGAGGGATAAAGTTGATAGGATATTCTTCATGAATTATCACGATCGAATAAACGCAGCATGAAGGTATTTTTTCCACCTCATTATCATCGATGAATTGAATTCTTCAACGAATCGATTTTTTTACCGGCGGATTTTCAACATTCACGAAACTTTTATGACGGACCAACTATAATTGGCACGATTACCATTTTTTCATTCGTCGAACCAACAGATTGCCGTCGTGTTTGACACTTGTTTTCATACCACAAATATTATTATTTTCTCGACTCGGAATATGTCTTCAGGAAATAAACCAAATTGTTTCTTCGTTCCTCCGTTTACGCCAATTTAATTGGAATAAAAGGTGACGCATGATTATTCCAAGCTCGACGCCGTCCACTCACCGACAACTTAGTCATATTGCATATATCTATACTCACGTAATATACATTGTACATAATGTATATAGACGTGGCAATATATCTTGATACGTACATCGTACAACCAGAATATCCCCTGGTAAGCGACCCTCGTATTTAATCGCATATTTTACGAAACACGCTTACGAGTACCTTGTTAGCAAGAAATAATAATTATCACGTCGAGGCATTTGTCCCCCATTTCTTATTGCACGCTACATTCAATGTACTTGAACACCGCGTTAACCTGGCGTTCGTTTCACGCCCCCTGGCGGATTGAGTCGTCAGCTGAAAACATTTTTAGTTCGAACGATTAGTCCATCAGTCCGCGGTTTCACTGCTGCTGAAACGCGAAGAATGTCCATACGTTTTTCATTTTTTTTCCTCTTTCCTCTGGCGAGAACATCGATCGACGATTCGAACGCCGATTTACGACCTCTTTTCTTTTGTTCATTCACATCCCGATTGTTTAATGGTTTGTGAAAAAAAAAATGTCAAACAGGGTGTGAAACTCGCGGGAAATACTATTTGCATGAAAGTTGAGCAGACCGTTGCAACAGCATTAACGTCCACGGAGAATATTTATTATCCTTCGTCACGCAATCACGGTCCCCAGGTATTTCGGGCGATATACGTACTTACAGATTTGGAGGCTGCATGTATCTTTTGAACGGGACGTCAGTTCTCTCCGGAGCTTTGCTTCGCCTCTGATAGAGACGAATCGTACCATTTTTCCACACAGTGATGTTTCGCCATCACCTCCCATCGTCCAGCAGTTTTGCAAACTTCGAATGCTGCTTTAAGGGGTATATAACAAGTTTCGTTCTTAAACTTGAACTTGAACCATTCCACTTTTGAAATCTTTTTACGGCGAAACTTCTTACGATCTTTCCACTCGTACAGGGCACAGTATCGTTACCGGAGTCGATCAACTTGAAGGTGTCTTTCTCGCATTTCGTTTCTCCAGAACGGAAATGTTTAATTAATTTTTAATTACGTGCATATAGCTTTTCCTACATTGCCTGCCAATTTTTTTGCTGTCATTGCACCAACGAAGACATTACGGTAAATTCTTAAGGTCCTTTCGTGGGTAAACTTTCGTGATTCGTTTTCGTTCGACGTTTCGAGTTTGTGACAATTTGTGATGGGGTAACTATCCGTAGGTGGCGTGTCGTACGTACTCCCCGAGAATATTACAGGTACAGCAGAATGAGAAATGTACCGAACAGAAATCCTGTTGTATAGAGCAATAAGTGCTTTACAAAAAACACGCTGTAAAGCATATCTGCACATGATATACCACGAGTTGCAATAGATGAGATACATAAATTTCTCTAATGGTTATGAATGGCAGGAAGTGGCCAGGACGTGGGAGAGATTTAACGTCCCAGAAGAGGCTTTAATCTTCGCTCTCGCGAATGCGAGACCCACGTGACTCTGTGCGATTCTGTCCTTTGAGAGTTTCATCTCTGTGTGCTCGTGTGTCTCTATGTGTGAACACTTATCGAGTTCATGGTTGTTCGAGATGCATCCTTTACCGAGATTCAGTTTGCAATCCGCTGACACGGTTTACGCGCCTGATTTCAAGACTCGCGATGATTAATCGAAGTGGAACGAACATCGTGTCGTATAATATTTCTGTACGGTTGCTGTTTTCACCTTGAACGCAGATTCGACTCGTAGATGAAAAAAAAAAAAATTCGCTCATGTCAGACCTTCTCCCACTCGTTGTAAAACAGCATTGCGAGAACTTGAGTAGACTTACTTAATTAAGAAAACGAAAAAAAAATGGAGTAACGTCAAAACTGGCTTAGAAAACTGTCGATGTCAATAAGAACAATTCCGGCACACGAACGCTTCGATAATTTTCATTTCTTTACTTTTTCAGGTGAGTAAAGGGGAGAAAGAAATTGACACGTTTTTGTCGATGACATGCGACAACCGCCAGTTGGTAAGTACGCGTGGTTTAGTTTATTTAACGAGCATTTCGCCGACGCGTTTTATATACCCGATGGAATATTAATTGCCACCCGTTTTGGCAATCATCAATGGACTTCACCAAAGAGTCTGTAAAAAAGGCAGGTCTGGAAGAAAAAGATGTAGAAAGTTTGATTTTCTGACTCTTTTTCGCCCGAGCGAGTCCGAAATCAGCGATAATTTGTTGTTCCATAAATTGCTGGATGTCGTTGCAAAAACGTTTGCTCCTCGGCTCTGGGACCGCAGATCAGTCGTAAGGGTACGTATCGGAGAGACGAGATGAAAATCAAACGGTTGATCATGCGTTAGATACATTGGTAAACTCGTCTCTGGAGATGTGGTCTCAGCCGGTTAGACAAGAAAAAGTCGACTTGTCCAGCTTCCTTATCGCGAACGCCGTATTCGTTCTTGAACGGCAGTCAGCAACCAGGCGGCTTGAGGATAAAGAAGGCTGACTCGAGGAAGTCCCTTGACGACAGAGGCTAATGGAGTTTCTTGAATCCTCGCGCGTTCGCGATAAATTGATCCAAAATCGTATGTTGTCATTGCAGCAAAATTACAAAATGACAGTGTCGTTAATTAGTTATGGCTTGATTTCGATCGCTATGGAAAATATTCTTATTGACATTATTCTTGATTAAGTATTTTGCGGTCATTTTCAATGTTCACTCTGAGAACTTTTTCCATTTCTATCCAAACTCAAAAGACGATTAAAATCGTCCATTTGATCGCTTGAAATCTCGGCTCGAACTTGGAAAAAAGTTTATTCTTTTTCTTTGAATTTTAGAATCAACTAATGAGGAACGTAGTTGAGTTTGTCACTAAAATTCATGAATTATATAACGACAATGATATCTTGCAAATTAAAAATGGATTTTCCATACAAAGTGTTTGTTTGAAACGGTACATCGCTTTCCTTTGTACGAAAAATACAACATTACCGACGGGACACAGTCGTCGTACAACGGGTCGTAAAGCCTCGGAATGTCACTCGCGGAGTTATTCGTTTGGGTGATCATTACGGTCCTTCGATATTACTCTCGATATCTCAAGAATGAATCGTGCAAAAAACTCGTTCTATATATATCTCGATCGGCCCGTGCAACTTTGACACTTTTGGTGAATTTATGCAATTCGATTAAACGGGTTCATCGCGATCATCCTGTTAAGGAGAAACATAACCTGATCCTGCCGATATACGCTGTATCGAGACTGCTCAGAGTCATGTAGGCTGCTTTTGGCGTATAATAATTGGCTGTATGAACCGTGCAAGTATAAAATTGAAGTTGGAGAGGACATTCGAGCAGAGAAGAAAAACGAGGAGAAACTTCGAAGTGGAACAGAATCGCGAATGGAGTAATCACGAGGCATTCGAGAGAAAACGATGATGTTGAGAGAAACGCCAAGGGAAGCTGGGGATTTCGTACACCCCGTACTTTTGTACAGATAAACTCAATTCGTACTCCAGTATCGAACGTCTCAATTGAAATCGATCGTCGAAGATCTTCATGAGAAAAGTCGTTTCTTAATAAAGACAGACCAAAGTACGAGACCATCCGTTGGATTCTGCAGAGCAGACTCCGCGAGATTCCAGCACATTCCGTACGAAGTAAACCTAATCGAAGCTCTTATTGATAAATTAAGGGTGTGTAACGATTTGAACGAGAGGTCGACTCTGTTCATTTCGCTTCTTCTGTTTTTCTCCTCTGCAAAAGTTCGGACATCCAACAGGATTGCCGAACAGTGGAACTGATGGACCAGTGGGTGGAGGAATGCCGGGTAATACTCAAACACTTGAAACGGGGAAGCAAGGAGTGGTTGGTCGGTTTTGTTTCTTTTATCTTTTCCCTGATGGACCAGGTGAAACGAACAATCGTTAAACGAAGAAGTATCCTGCGAATAGCTAGGTAGACACGTGGCCAGGACGTGTTTCAACGTCCGCATTTTACGACGAGACGAAATCGCCGGCGTCGTAACTCACGTTGAGTCAATTACCGCAATACCTTCCACGCGTCAAAGTTATTTCGCAAAAGCCTCATACGTTGAACCATCCACGAAAGGTGTGCCGAAATATACCGTCACATTGCAACATATTCGAGTTACAAACACGCGAATCTTCAGAGCTCTTCATTCATACCTTCGAGTCTCGATTCGCTTCAACTTTTCTACTTATCGTCAGCATCAAATTGTTCCGAAAGGTTGTTTCGAATTAACAGATTACACGGTTCGGAAATAATCTGAAACATGTGTTACCGCTCCGTGAAATGTCCACCTTGTGGCAGAATTTGAAAAAAAAAATCGTCTTGGATGAACCTCTTGAGGCAATTAACCTACTGCCCATCAATTTATTACATACAATCGTGGATATAAAAATCCATCGAGATAATTTCGAAAGGGAATTTTCTTGCTCATCAAAAATGTTCAATAATCTAACAGTTTTGAAGTAGAATTAATTTTTTAAGCTTTTAAACGGTTAAAAAAGTACTCAAATCGATGTAAATCAAACTTCAACGCTGATATTTATTGAACAGTCACTTTTATTGACGAAATACAAGAAATCTTGTACGCAGAGAATCAAATTTCCTACGGTACAGCAACTTTCACGAGCTTAACGGTTGGCGACTTTTAAAATTCCAAAGTTCAAGATTAAATTTTCCGATTTTATTCGATAACGGATCTCTCGATGTCGTGGAGGGCTCATATTTGAATTGGTGTTTCTGGAAGCACCAAGCAGTCAAGTTTTCGGTACATCGAGAGGAAAAAAAATGGTCGTTTATTTTGACTCACCGCGATGTGCGCGCTTCACTTTGAAACAGCGGGCTTAGTTGAGCTTCGACGAGCTTGGTGCACAACAACAGTTCTAAAAATATGATCGCGTATTCTACTTGATGGTAGATGCACGAGAGAAGTTGGACCATTCCAACGAAGATTCTTACATGTGTATATATAAACATATATGGGCAATTCCGAGTCAACTCGGACGGTCTGAAAAATTCGATGATTTCAATCGTCCGAAATTTTGCTGTTGTACTCTAGCCGCTGAGAGACAGTTGAGCGCACATTTCCAAAATCTTCAGTCGAGCCATTTCCGAAATATCGATTTTTTTTTGCAAATAAATGTAACGCCACGAAATATATATAACCTTCTTTTCGCATTTATGCAGTAGTATGAGATAAACTTTTTATTAAAAATAAGAAAAATTCAGAGTTTCGTCCGAGGTCGCCTGGAATTCCCTATATGCATCCGAGAGTTTCTTCGGTACACTCAATGCACAGCCTCGCGGGGTCAAAGAATCTTCATGCATGCCAAGTACACCAACTATGAGTGAGTGTACACAGCTCTTATTCTTCACTCGTTAAATTGCACATTCTTCCAACTTCAACATCGTAGGTATTTTGGAAGAGAAAAAATTATTGCACCCATAACTTTCAGCGAGTCTACATGAAAACCGCATTCCGGATAAGAAACACACGTGGGAGGTCAATTCTAAACAAGCGGAGTGCTCAAATTTTTTCCTCACTCTACCTTCGATCTATATGGTCCATGCGCAGAATGAAGAATTTTTTCATGCGGGATTTGTTCCTTCAGATGCGAATAGAAACCCTGTTTTTCGATCTACATCAAATCTACAATTTCACGCGAAGTCAACCTTTTTTACCCAATTACCAAATTTATTCGATCTTTGACTTCACTTTCGACTTACGATTGCCTGGTACCATTTTTTTTGCCTGTTCTATCAGAGGCAAGTGATTGAAAAGCTCAAAGTAACCATTCCACCAAGCACAGTAACCTATGCAACGGAAGGTTTATGTAGAAAATAGTACGTAACGTAATCAGAGCTCCCTCGCGTCCCATATAATTCTCGTATCTCGACGCCCGACCATCTTGATTTGCTCTTCGGGTCTTACATTTTTTTTAATAGCGCGAACCTCGAGTATCAACGAATAAAAGTGTATCTCGTAAGACCGAAGCAATTGCCTGAGCGCATTTTAATAATGCAGGAAAGAAATTTTTTCATCGTCCTTTATTCAGTCTCAGCGGACATTCACGCCTGATCCTTTATGTATAATCTTACGAACGTGTGTATGTGCGTCGGTTCGATGCGAGCTTGATACTCGTCAAGACTAGGCAAGGTTCCCTGCCTTTTCTTCCCCTTCATACTCTGAAGAAACTTCACCGGGTGCTAAAGTTAACGCCATCGTGGCGTGTGAGCTTTACGGTCTCGTTTATGCGAGACGCAGGCTGTGCAATGGGTACGAACGACTGTAGGCTCGGCTTCGCTCGTTTCTTCGTTTATTCCGCAGCAAGGTATAACGATTCATTTTTTCCCAAGCACCACCTTCCTTTCGAGAAAAATCGCTCGGTCTTCCGGAACTCTTCGCGCGATGTAACGCGCGACAAATTTTTAATACCCTTTCGGTGACGACATCGGGCTGCAGATGGACGATCATTTTTCTTTTTTTCTCTCTAAAAGTGTATCGCCATCGTTCCTCAACACCCTCAATGACACGTTTGGCTCGTGCATACTACATGCAAGCCCTGACAGTAAAAAAATAATGAAAAAGTTTCGACGATATATCAATTTATTTTCCCTAGTCTATATTATTCCCCAGATTTATGTCACTCTGCTGTGCGAATTTTTAGGACTCGTTAAGCTGGCAAGAGCGAAAGCTACCGGAGGAAAGATCGTACGAGCAATATTTTTTATCGCCCAGGACGGGTGAACAGAAGGGAATGAGGGATTTGCCAGCGACATTGGTATTAAACCTTGCTCGTGGTACAACATATACATACGTACACGTGCCTATATATATATGTATATATGTATTTTGCTCGTACACAATTTTGTTTCTTCTCTCCCATGTTGGGATGCTTCCCGCACCACCCTGGCCTCTGGCGAAACGCAACGTCGCAATTTTACGGTCGGATTATTGCCAGCCGGTGGCTTTTGCGCTTACACCCATCATCCGACACCAGAATTCGCGATATGGGTTCGGGCAAGTACAATGCTGGGTGTGCACAGTTGGTTTACCGGTATGGCGTAATAATATAAAGAACAATACATCTTTTCCATATTGTATCCGAGTCGCATAATAGTAGAACATACTCCTACTCAACTCCAAACGCATATCTTGCATCGTAAATCGAACCGCGAAATTGCCAGAAGGACCAGGCCATACACGTTCTTGCATCGCTGCACTCTACGTCACGTAACTGGATATGCGGGGACCTGCATGGTCAAACAAGTTACCGACTTCAATTTCCAGCTGTTTTCGGTCTTTATTTCATCTTTCTCTTCATCTAGTCCTGATACTTCCACGAAGTTCATGGCAGACCCGTCAAGCCACCGCCGCAGCTTTCCTCCACGTCAGCAGTGTGGTTTTCAGTAAAATAACCCATTCATGCAACGCACGATCTTTGAAAATGCTAATTCAAACCCCTTCAAAGTTTTGGATTACATGGACTAACCTTGAACGGCTCAGAAGTCATTGTCGATCGCATGATGACTTATCCTTTGCTCATCAAGGTGCAAACTGATCCAACTATGAATTCGAATGAATGTGTCATTGCTTTCTTGGATCAGCAATTAATTTCAATACCGATTCGACAGCCCAAGACGGTCAATCTACATACATACGTGTGCGCATGCTTCTCAGTCGATCTTATGGTTTTTCAAACACTCCTTGATGTATCGGACAATCTTGAGATATATCCTTTTCCGTCGCATTGTCAATCCGTAACTTTATCCTGTCAGGTCTACCAGACATGGCACTCCTTGTCTGCTGAATACTTAATTCCACGTTCCTTGTACATCACCTCGTATAACCCGACTCTATATATAACCCTGTGTTATGAACACTCGCGTATAAAACGGATCTCGTACAGTCGGAATTTAAATATAAATTTCAAAGTTTCGCGGGTAAACAAATACGACAAACAGCCGATGCAAAAATAGTGTGGCCATGGATGTATCTTGGTAGCATAATCGGCCAACATCTGTGCGCATTTTCATCTCATTTCACAGCTTCTGCTTCCGCCGGTCGTGTCGTTCGCTCCTATTCTTCTCTCGTTACTTTCAAGGTCAGAATATATCTATGTACGATGTACATCCCCAGGAGCAATCTTCGTGTCTCTGCACGTAATTTTACGGAGCATTGTGCATTCACCTTGAGCCATCGACCTTGCGTTATATGCCCGAAGAGCTTGCGATTCCCATGATAAACTACCCCATCTCCCGGACGCTGACGTCGTATTTGTCTTCGATGGAGATAAAAAAAAAGGCACCCTCGACTGTTCACCACTATTAGTCACATCTTCTTTGTTTCTTTCTTTGTGATTTGTCGTATCGCAGGAGAGTGACGATCATTGACATTCCGACGAAGTAAACGGTGAATGATGGCGAAAAAGAGTGAAATATGAATTGGAACAAAGTGGGATCGTCGGGATGAATTATGTCGGCTCATTTATCGGAGAGGAACGACCGAGTTTCTGAGGATTGGGAATATCCTCCTACTTATACATCGATTTGAGAGGGAATAATGGAAAAGTTATCTCAGAAAACATGAAAGGGAAGAAGATGGTTTGATTTGCTCTTGAAACTTGTCGTTTCGTTCCTTTGTGGATTCGCCGATTGTATATTTCATGCCACAATGCACCTGCACTGTACGGATGAAAAACGTTCGAGATTCGATTGCTTTACTGAATGAAGAGTGGATAAAAGCTGTCGGAGGTTTATGCACCGTTGATCACGGCAAAGTTTCCCATGATTCTGGCTGAAAGTTGAGTAGCTCTTTAATCATTTTCTAGTAGGATTTATTTTTATTCGACGAAGCGAGAACGAACGTCGCTGCACAGCAACGTTCCGCTTATAATTTACCCTTTTTTTTACCGACCTACATGCAAAGCTCGTTGAAGAGTCAGGTAGATATCCAGCTTAGTACTCAAGGTCCATGTTTACAAGGTCCATCTTTTTTATGTACGACACTGAGAACCTGGACCCAGTTCCGTTCAACAAATCATTCGAGAAACAAGAGTCATGAAAAATCATGAAACGCACGAACCAGATCAGGGTTGGCTGATGGTGGAGAAGGAAAATTATTCGTGATCTAGATTTGCTTGGTCATGGAAAATTCTTAAAGGGCGAAGCAAGCGAAGTAGAGAGGAAGATTGCAATCTTGACTGGTCCTCAGCTTCGCATATATTGAAACTTGAGGCAGGATACGTTGTAGAAGTCCTCCCTGAAGCGGATAAGCCTCGAGGCAAAGAGAAAAAAGAAGAAATGGAAAAGTCTCAAAAAACGATGGCATGTGGTGTGATGTGGTCCGGACGAGTGAGAGAAGCGCAAGTTCCTGATAGGGGAGCACGACCGAGCTTCGCACATTACCCTTCAACGGCATACCCCGTAAACCTATATACCACAAAGTAATCTGGTCCAGAATCAATCAATTTCAAGGAAATTGCCAGCGACTGCGTGAAAATTTTGCGCAGCACATAGCCCGCACTTGCAGTGAATTGAAGGCTGACATCGATGTATCGCCATCGCTCGACCTTCTGAAATTTGTTGAAGGACTATAGGCATCACCAATTTTCCAAAATCACGTCGTTTTTGCTGCACATCGTTTCGGGTATTACCTGCAGGAAAATTTTCGAGTATTTCGCCATTGTTTCTCCCTGGATGCAAAGTTTTTCATGGGGAAAATATCGGATACGAAGAAGGTGGTGAAAATCCGTGAATATTCTCAAGGGGATTATGTGTGCTAGATAAAAGATAAGAATTAATAAAATATCGAGAAAGCTGAGTGCAGGTAAAGCTTCTTAAGCCAAAGTGCTTTTGCTATCTTTCTCGTCCTTTTCTGCTCCATTACATCTCTTTCTCTGTATCGTGTCTTGTCGCAATTTTCTCCGGTGACTCCATTCACGTTTCGCTACCCTCTACCCTTCAGCCTCGATATCTTTGCTACGTATATACACGAGTACGTCGCTGCGATCAACCTCTGCATTATAAAGAGACGTGAAAACAGCCAAAGGAAAAAACGAAAGATAGTTGGCGACAATTCTCAAAGATCGTTGGTTTTTCTTCATCACGAAAGTCTTACAACGTCTTTACAAGCATGCACTCAATTCCGAGTTAAAAATAAAACCTCGAGGACTCGAAAAGCTTCAGGATATTCGTTTGAATATAAAGTAGGTGGAAAAACAGATTCTCACAGAATCGTGTCGTGAATTTATTGAGCAATTAATTAGGACAGATCATGATGTATCCAAAGCTTCAGCATATTTTATTCGTCATACTACAACAAGCTGCTCTCTTGTTTCTTTTTTTCTCAATTGTGTTTATAGTGAACAATTTACTTACTTTGCGGTACTTTGGTATACTCTCGCGCAGCGTGTGTAAATCTTTCACACTTTTGTAGCACGGACGCCAGTGGGTTTCAGCTTTTTGCACTCGGCAGGCATTTCCGGCCGGGTTATGTAGCTCTTTTCACATCCTTAACTCTTCGTCGACGCGTAGTTGATTTACAAGGTGGCTTCTTTCACCCTCCGGCTCTAAAGGATTGTGAGCTAGAGAGCAGTCTCTTTCGCATTGCGCGAGAGTCGCTCTGCCGAAAAGACGACAGGGAGGGCCTCGACGAAGCTCTCCAGGCTGTCAGCAACGTTATTTCCGGTTTGTATATCACCGGGGCTATCTTAGTGCACCAAACGTATGTGTAAAGAAGAACTCGATGGATGAGCTGAAGGCTTCTTAGGAAAAAAGTCGAATTTGATTGACGACAAAATATCCAAGCTAAATTTCATTCAGTTTCGATGCTCACGGAAATCTCTCTGATCCCAGCGACATATTCTTCGATAAAACGAGGAATTACGCAATTCGAATCAGCTGACGGGTAAATTTCTAAATCCGTGGCTCCTGTACTTCCAACCCTTTTTTGCATCATTTAATCGCGGCATCAGTGACTGGACGCTTTTCATAAATTCATCAATAACTGACACTTTTGTCAATAGCTATTGTAATCATTCGACTCGAGATTTTCCAAAATTCACAGTCGACATTCTTCCGAACGGACAAAGCTCTGATGCACGCACATTATCCGTGTGTGTGCTGTCCAAAATCCTTTGTTCTTCCGTACAATTTCAGTTCCAATGACAAGGACGAACCACAGAAAACTGCCATGATACAGCTACGAGGGGTCGAAAGAATTCACTAGCAATCCTATTCAATCCCACACACTGTTAGTTTCCAGCATTTGCGGTGGTCTATCAGCTATGCGATCGGATGAATCGATTTGGTCCCCCCCTGGTTGATGCTGGAGTCGGAAAAAGAGCTGTAGGACAAAGAGAACCGAGCAAACGATCGAGGGTTTGTTTCTACGTCGAAAAAAATGGGGAAAAAAATAAAAGTGAAAAACCTCGAACCAAACCTCCGACAAACGCCCTGCTGTCCTTTACGATTCGTCCCTTCCACTATACTTTCACATTTAAACCGCGATCGCACCGAACGCTCGCCAAATACGTGAAAAAAAAACGTGCATGTTATGTCAAACTTTTATACGTCCGTATTTATCTACCGCACGGATGTATATAGCATAAAATGGGAAATACGTTATCTGGCTGAAAATATCCTTCGAATTTTGACAGGCGCTATACCGCCGTTTCATTCTACATGTATATTCGCACATTGGGAACATTTACGAACACATATCTGCTCATTCCACCAACATAGTTGGATTTCCGTCGTATTATCGATTCGTCGCTATCTCCCCTTCATGTTATCCCTATAAATACCGACGAAATACCCAATGCATAATTCCGTTTGCTGCTGTAGTACCGTTCCTCTTGATTCTACTGCCCTGATCAGTTTCTTCCACATGGCGTAATCCATTCATTTCTCAGTTCACTTCCAAGCGACGTTGTTCATGCTCATTTCACCCTGTTTTTGTTTTTGTTTCGTTTTAATGGTTAATCAAAGCGCGCTGCGCTATTGGACGATAATGTTATCCGAACCTGCTAAATGTGTATACAGTCGAATAATCCGTCGGGATACATGAATGCACGAATGTGCAAATTGGCGATAGGGACGAGTCTTTTCCAAGGGAGACCGACGTAATGTTTTTTTTTTTTTACGGCAAATCCTGCGGGTCGGAAGATAATTTATTCCGCGCAGAGAGGTTATAAAGTCTCCTTCAGGACCAACAATGTTCCATTACGGTCTAATTAATGATATTGGGGTGGTTTTTTTTTAATTCGAGTATTCAGCGAGTATGCGTCCTTATGTGCGAATGTCCGCGAGGTTTTGATTACCCTCGTGCATATAGTTAATACGAGCAGGTTCAAAAGAGGGATCGTGATGTAACTAGTGACTTTGGGATACTGCGTTGTTCGCTGTAGGGTTGAATATTACGCGCAGCGTACGACGCCATCAAAAGGGGACTGGATGATGATATGCTCACGGGTTGCATCCGCAGTCCCCATACGTCAATGTCCCAGGGCTGGTTCGAGGGTGCTCCTAGCAGTGGCTGGGTTTCTTTCTCTATTTTTTCTCTACTCCTGATGCATTACTGTATCGCTTGTACGATTGCTCTCTCTCTCCCCGCCCCCTCTCTCTCTCTCTTGGTATCTCCGACTCATTGTTGTCGACAACCACACATGGCTTCGGTATGCCAACTTCGGATATCGAGGCCTTATCACATATACGTAGAAAACATTTCTTTGTTCGCGCCAAAGATCGAAAAACAAATGGAAATATTTGAGGGTGGGATCGAATGCTTTCCCGCTGCAGATACTAATACCGAGATGGGAATACGGGGAAAGAGGAGAAAAAAGAGCCGAACAAAGGAAAGAAAGAAGACGAAAAAAGCAGCCGAGTGTCTGTATTGGCCCTTTGCCCAAAGTACAACCACTCGGTTCCGCGCGCATTGTATCGTTATACATACTGGCGGGTTTGGGCCAAGAAGAGAAACGAATTTTACAGATCCCAATTACACGTAATCGTCTTTTCGCGAGCTGCTGCGTCCTAAGGCGCTTACATTCGATAAGATGGAACTGGATTACGAAGAGTGGAAATCTTACGAGAGCTCTCTCCGTACGAACGTAGACGCGAAGAGTCTCTTCAATTCCGCGCGACGGGTAGAGGAGGACCCCTCGGAGTACATCTCGTCAGTATTTTCTCTATTCCAACCGGTATAAGCCTAGCTCTTCTCTTCGAATAACAATTTTTACGTTCTCATAACTTTGTGATAAGATCAAAGAGACAAGAATATTTATATACCCCGTATATACACACGTATACCGTCACGCGATGGCAACGGAAATGAACATCACGATACACGTATTATTCCTTGCATGTTGATTATCCAATCAGGATTTTTAGAATTGCAAAATTTCGTTTTATTTTGAAAAAAAATTGAATGTAACGTATACATGTCGTCGTCCCGTGTGGCCTTGAATCTTCTGTCATTATCGTATTGTTACGTCATTCCCGCTTTTCCGAATTTCCCCTTCGCTCTCGTTTTCCGTTTCCGTTCCATCGGGAAACAAGACGTCACGAAGGAAATGTCGTCGTCTGCAATAACTCGGCGACGAGTGTGCTCGTACGTTAAATGTATGTTGTATATGTGTATATAAGCCGTTCTGAGGCAGGGGCTGCGGGCCGACATCGATTATTTTTCTACGCGCGAAGAAGCACCCTCCGAGTACTTTAATGGATAGAGGGGGAGATAGGGTGTTGCGGGTCCAAGGGATCGAGTTCTTTGTCCGGATTGCCAGCACGAGTAAGGGGTTGGGGTTAGCAGTGGGTCATCCGGCTGTACACTCTGTGCCGCTGAACAAAGTAAACGTGTCGCTTTCGATCCCATGCGATGATACTTTGAACCCTTTCTTTTATTTTGCAACTTGTCAAAAATTGCTCCAAGCCTCACGTTTTTCTTCCCGGAAAAACGAAAATTTGCTCAAGTTCTACCCGCATCAATTTCCAACGACGTAGCATACCGCACGCACCGAAGAAGACATTAAAGCTTTCGCGTTTCCCTCCTTCTCGGCTTTGCACTCTTCTCCGTTCCTTGTTACAAGAGGTTGAAAAAGGACTGTCGTTTCCCGTCAAGGGAGGGTGCCAGGCGACACGAAGACCGCCACGACTGTTTTTCTTTATCTCTTCATCCGGTGCGAAAGGAGAGAACGTCCATAAATTTGGGCTGGCCTGTCGCTGATTTTGTCTTCACTGTGCAATCCCTATCTCTCTTATCCCGTCTCCATGTACCATCTTCTCTCTGCACCCCATAACACAAATCATGAAGATGGAAACCACGAGTGAGAAGGGCGAAAGCGACGTAACAAAGAAAAAGTTTTACTTTTTTCCCTACTAAAAGTCACTCTTGCGTTTCTCATCGTGTCCATTGATGAGGGAGTAATAGCTTTGTGGAATCTTGGCGTTTTTGATGAATCATTTTTCGTCCTCCGGTTCTCCTTCCGTGCGAAACGAGGAGATTTTTTCAAAAAACTATAATCCACTCTTGCGGAAGGCTTGCGGTTGATTCACTCGAAAACTTGCGACATGCAGCGGATTTTCTCAAGATCTTATAGGTGAATCGAAAAAATCCTCGCTCGTGCAACAATGGCAATTTTGTCTCCGAGAAGAAAGCAATGAAAAAGGTAAACCTTCGTGCCGTGCGAAGCAATTATTTGCCCGGAATTTCTCGTCAAACCCTCATCCATCGCCGCCCATCACTATTTACCGCATATCTTTTCTTATCCCGATCGCCCGTTCGATCGTGTGTATACGCGATACGTTTAGTACCAGAGTGACGATCTACACACGTTCGGATCGTTTTACAAGCGTCCATATAACGGGCTTTTTTATCGCCCTGGGACCTATGGACGGTCGCTCCCGGTGTTAAAGCTCTAAATAAGAGCTTCCTTAGGAATGGTTTTGCGAAATCCCTTGGGAAGCGAGTCTTTCACGAACCAGATGGATTCAAGGAAAACGAGCGTCCGAGGAAGAAAACGAAAGTTGGAAAGATATGGAAAGGATGAAGCGAGCTGGCGTGTGTGCTGGTTTGTGTACGTGGAAGCACTAGAGCAACCGCCTTGGCCGAACTCATCGTCGACGGGGTTTTCTTGCTTTTCCTATATTTTCACTGGCTTTTTCTTCACGTCCAACACCGAAGGTATACATCGTCTATTTGGACGTACGGATCGTTGCAGCATCCCGTAAAACCGAGCGAAACTGTTTGACGTCGTTGAACAAGCAGAAACGGAAGGAACCCTCGCGCGTTCGTGTGGTCACGGTCAAGGGATGTTTTCTTCTCGCGTGTGACGCTCGTTCTTACTTGAGTTATGGCTCTTTGATAGCGTATAAACTCCACATCGGCAATATAATACTATTCTATACTCGCGTGGAGTACGCACGAATTTGTGCGTCCATCGGCCTTAATGTTCCACACAACCACCCTGTTTCCCTTCTTTCAATTCCTCGGGGTTCGTTTTTTCTTTAGTTTTCACTCCATCTCCGAACTCGGCGAGTATTCTTGCGTTGTTACGGATGCTGCGTAACAACGATCGTTATTTATTTATTATTTATTTCCATGTCTCGT
The DNA here is from genome assembly GCA_959613375.1 of Heteropelma amictum. Lineage (NCBI taxonomy): Eukaryota > Metazoa > Arthropoda > Insecta > Hymenoptera > Ichneumonidae > Heteropelma > Heteropelma amictum. The sequence continues at coordinate 18,412,820 of OY390723.1, forward strand.
AAGACGTCCAACGACGTTACAACGATTTTTATTTCACGCTCGTTCGCGAGGGCTGCGGATTTTCGTGCGTTTTCTTTCGGGCTTGGGTCATTCCGTATCTGCAGAAAAACTGTAAAAGGATACGGAGAGTATTCGATAAAATCTTCACGGTATTTTGGTGATGAAAAGGATCTAAATTTCGCGTTACCGCCTCGAGCTATCATCCCCCTTGTTCTCGTTCGCCTCTCTGTCTTTGCCGTATTATTTCAGACCCTTCAGCGATTCCCGCTCTTTTGCTCTCTCCACTGTCACGACCGTGAATTTCTTGCTGCCATTCGCAGGATTCGTATCCCTGCGATACTCACCCTCGACGTTCGACAGGTCGTAATTAAACGCGAGAAAGATTCGCCCAATCGGCCTCTGAGGGAGCTTCGCGGAATTAGCAGTATCTTGATGTTATCGGGTCGTTAACAACGGCGAGAGGGTCCGCACCCGGATATAATTCGCAATGAAAACGGCTGCCTCTGGTATTCTCGTATACCACCGCGTTGGTGTGAACCTGACAGTTATTGGTCATCTATCGCAGTGATTGGTAACGCGTCAGTAGTCAATCTTACTCTCACGGAGAGTCCTTATTTTCTATCTCGGCGAATTAACTTTTCTTTCATCGGTAATCTCATGATCTCTGACGAAAAATCATTGATAACACGAGCTCTCTTCCGATGGACGACAATTTCGTGTCTCTCGCTCTTACCACGAAAAACTTTCTCTCCTCCAACTGTCAGTCTCGCAGCTTCATCACCGTGGAATGAGATTTTCCTTTCGCAATGATTCGTCATAAAGAAAAGAAGAAAGAACGATGAGAGGGAAGAGGAATCACGAAGTTATACGTGTGATCTCTGGAGAATACTCTTCTCCGTAACATGACCTGGCTTACGATCGAGGCTGTATTTAATTTACGGTGGTTGTAAATGTCCACGTGTACGCAACGGGTGGAGCGCCTGGGAAGAAAGAGAGGCAAAAGAATGTTCCCGCTTTTGTGAACAATGGGGATTTCTCGTGGACGATGATCGCAAAGTTTCGTAGACCCTTTCTTGCTGTTCCTCCTTTTTGCATTTTTTTTTCTCCTCTCTGTAAGCTCCGTCGTCGAAAGTTTCGCAGTCCCTGAGACTCCCGCTGAATTTAACGATCAGATGCAGAAGATATATACGCGGCAAGAATCGCCGTTGTCTTCTTCCCCGTGAGACCGTTTTTGAACATCCTCTCTTGTGCTTTATATAACGGCCAAGCAAAGAAATATAATCAATTAATACTTTCGATTTAACGGAGTATGTTTTTTAAATATCGAATGTCAATGACAATTCCGACGTCCTCGATGGCACTGATTATTCGGTATTTGTGTGAAAGAAGAGGAAAATCAACTCTTAATGCCATTTATCGAGTCGAAAAAGCAGACGCTTCGTCACCTGGGTTTTTCAATCTTTTCTCGTTTCAGAATTCATTATAACGCGGTATTTTATGATAACCAATTTATCGAAAAAAGAGAAATGCAGATAATCTCGAATACCGAAACCGCCAACCAACGAAATGTAGCCAATGAATACTTTCGATGTAACGGAGTATGTTTTTTAAATATCGAATGTCAATGACAATTGCGACGTCCTCGATGGCACTGATTTTTCGGTATTTGTGTGAAAGAAGAGGAAAACCAACTCTTAATGCCATTTATCGAGTCGAGAAAGCAGACGCTTCGTCACCTGGGTTTTTCAATATTTTCTCGTTTCAGAATTCATTATAACGCGGTGTTTTATGATAACCAATTTATCGAAAAAAGAGAAATGCAGATAATCTCGAATACCGAAACCGCCAACCAGCGAAATGTAGCCAATGAATACTTTCGATGTAACGGAGTATGTTTTTTAAATATCGAATGTCAATGACAATTGCGACGTCCTCGATGGCACTGATTTTTCGGTATTTGTGTGAAAGAAGAGGAAAACCAACTCTTAATGCCATTTATCGAGTCGAGAAAGCAGACGCTTCGTCACCTGGGTTTTTCAATATTTTCTCGTTTCAGAATTCATTATAACGCGGTGTTTTATGATAACCAATTTATCGAAAAAAGAGAAATGCAGATAATCTCGAATAACACAATGCTCGTCGTTTTGTATAATTTTTTATGGTTCAATTTTTTTTTTTTTTCGCAGATGGAAGACGAGGGTAATCATGGTAACGACGATACCAGATGTTTCATTCTCTCGACTTTAGCTGCACTCCAGTGGTCAAGGGTCTCCTGCGTTCTTTGTCGAGCTGCGATGCTAGTCTTCGACAGGTATCCTCTGGTCGATGGTACCTTCTTCTTATCACCTCGGCAGCACTCTCACTCCTGCGCTGAGGTTCGTACATCGACGTTAAGCTACCGTTTGGAGAACATTTTCTTTTGACACGTACATCGCAAACGATATGTCGCACTTTGGATAAACAAAGGATGCAAGTTTACGACAAGTTTGAGGATGCAAGTGAACCGTTTTTTCTTTTCAATTTCGATTTTAAGGTAAAGGTCGAGGGCCGTACACAATTTTTGTCAGCCGTTTGCATGAGTTGCCTGGAGGGCAGCGATGGAGCTCCTGTTCGTTGTCGCTGTTGCACTCAAGCCTGGGACGGTTCGAGCCTCGTGCTTGGTACCATGTACAGCTATGACATTTTCGCTGCAATGCCATGTTGCACCGAACGTCTTAAGGTGAGAACTCGATTCGATCAATTTACTCGTTGAAAACTCCCAAACGAGTACCGCGGAGCGGAGCATTTTCTTTTCAATGATAAATACTCATCGTTGGCTGATCAAAAATATACCCACCGCTTTAAGAACCGTCAGCGCTAAAAATAAAACAAAAAAAAAGATTCAAAAACTCCTTAAAATCGGAAAATCGATAAAGCTCGGCCATGGGTAAATTAAATCTTGTAATTATCAAAAGTATTTTTCTTATCACTCAATATCAAACCCTTTAATTCTCTTCCAAGTACAGAAACTGTTTCAAAATAATCTTCTCACATTTGACCGGCTTTTTTTTCGAGTTGATTGGAAATTCGTGATTTTTTAAGTTAAAAAATGAAGCTGCGATGAGTATCGCTTCTCGTGAAAAATACCGATCGATCTAGCTTCATTGCGTATATTTTTTTTCGTCCATTTTATTTTCATTCTCAAATGGAAAACAATGCTCACCTCCGAAATATCGAAACGCTCAGTGCTCGATCTTCGATTATTCGTTTTTTTTTTCGTTTCGCAACGTTTTTTTTCTCTTGTCTGTTGCAGTGCAACAGCTGCCAAAAGCCGCTGATTTATCCCCATCAACGGCTGAACTTTTATTCGGACTACAGCCGCGTATTTCCGTGTCCCCATTGTCGCGCCGTGGATGCACATTTCGTGAAACCACTTTCGGCCTGTTACACACGCGAACAATTCCAGCTTTACAGCCAGTGGCCGTAACCATTAGAGAAATTGACGACACGTCACTCTTGCGACATCCTCGGCGATGAAAATGACAACGACATTACGCGTTCACTAAATTCCATTATCGTAAATCCAAAAATCCAAACTTCATCGATCAACGTGTCGCAACTTAACGTTGATTGGGAAAAAATCCTTCGTTCGAGTTTCATCAGCATGGACCTTCCCTGAGTCCGAGGATTCAGCGCGGTAGAAAAAATAAGAGAGAGAGAGAGAGAAAGAGAGCGGAAAAAAAATAATCTCATTTCGTCCGCTGGCACGTTTTCGCGGTAGCAACGCAAATTTGTTTTTTTTTCGTTTTTTTTTTCATCTCTTTCATCATTGCATCCAGAGTGGTTTTTGAGACTCGTCGATACTATTGGTACTTTCGAAATGTTTCACAAATGTGAATTTCGACGGGAAACAAAAAAAAAACAAGTTTCGCGCGTTTTTTAACGAAATTCATCGAGTGTACGGAAGGGAGGAGGAAAAAGCGAAAACAAATTATCCGCCGATGATCGAATAAGACGAGAGTCTGGAGAATGCCGTAGGCAGAGCCAACCGTCTAAATAAGTTAGTCGAATTATTAATTACAATTGATAAACGGTAATAATATCTAAATAGAATTATTAAGCGATAAACCAACTTAATTCACACGATACACTGTACGAAGCCATCTTTGTTAGGGCGTTCTTAAGAATGGAAAAGAGAAACACGTGGAAAAATGAGAAAGAACGAAACAAAAAAACAAAAAAAATACTATTGTTTGTTACTTAGATAATCGATAAAGTTGTTTTCATTTTTAACATTTTATTAGTTCTTACTGCATTTAGGCGAACATCGTTGTTTTGTTTGATAAAATAACGCGGAGCCTCAGCTATAACGGCGCTAATAAGTGGCGCAATGTGGGTTACAATTTCTTTTTTTTTTTTTTACTTTTAACTTTTTCGTAATCTCTCCGAGAACGTGAGACGCCGACACCGACTCTCACCGAGCGCTTTCTTCGGTAATGAAAAAGAAAAAAAACGACATTAAACAACTCACATCTGTATTGTACCATTTTTTATTTCCGCCAATTTCGCTCGATCAAATTGTGGACAATGGAAATATGGTTTTTCTTCAACAAGAATAAATGAAAAGCATTAACGTCAATAATTTTACGCGGAGTGTACAATACAGAGGATGTCATTTGCAGAGCGCCGTTTTTCCAGCTCTCATTCTGTGAATTGAATTCTCCTGGAGCTCAGCTACGTTATTCAGCGTTAATATACAACAGCTGAGAAAAAATAAAGAAAACCCTGCCACAAAATTCTTATTTCTTCAGAGAAAGAAAAGAGCAAGTGTTTCCGACACTCGCTCTTTTCTCTAGATTTATTGGTTGAGGGTACAGAATCGAAACATCTCTGCCCTCTCGATTCTTGGTCGGAAGCTCGCAGCGCCATCTCATGATCTTTTCGAAAAGCCTGAAATTTCGGCGGGAAACGATAAATATTGAAATCACTGAAACGCTATCGAAAATAAAGAAGCTAATAACGCCAAAATGAGTTTAAAATGAATTTAGCGAGACTCCGAACGAATAAAAGTTCTGTTTCGGCGATGCTGGTCGTTGCTGAACGCCCGTAGCGGCCGTCCCAAGAAACGAAATCAACCTAACCTCTATCCGGGTTTTCACGACGGGAAAAAAAAACATTTAACGAAATACAAAAAAAAAACATACACACAAATTATCTAGAACCCCGTTGAGACGAAATAAATTTCGTTTCGATGTAGTTTTATCGACCGTGCGTACCTCTTTTATGCTTTATCGTGATAACATAAATAAACGTATATAACCTACCGGTGTAGGAGAGCAGTAGACTCTAGCAGCTGGCATTGAAAAATCCACGTTTAACACGTGTCCTGTTATCGTCACATTGTCGAAACATCGCGTAAGTGGCTCGACTTTGAGCTGCAAATTTAAGAAAAATTATACACTGATGTACACACACGCATACACATCGCAGAGCAAACTCTTGAAGCCCCGTGAAGAAGTAAGAATGCAAACGTATGAATAAAATAAGCATGACGAAACTATGAGAAAATAAAAAAAAAATATCACACGAAGAAGCGAACGAATGATCGAATGGCTGAAGCAGACGGGAAAAAAAAAACGTGTACTCGGACGATTCAATTGCGCAGGTAAATAGAGGGACAAGATGTGCGTGAAATTTCTTTCTTTGCGTTTACCCTCCATTTCTCAAAGTGCCAAAGATCAATTAACATTTCTTTTTATTTCGATTTCATCTCTTTGAGTTTTATCGTTACATCCTCCTTTAACGCTTCGATCTTTCGTCGTCATTCGTCATTACAGTAAAATTTGTACGCAATTAAAACTGACAAAAATTGGATTTCGCGACAGTCATTACCGTTGAATTAATTACCGAATATTTCTGACATTTTCGCTCAAAAAATCGGAATTCAGGCGCTGAATTATCTCAACGAGTCTACCAAAGAATCGTCGATTTTGTCATGTCCCTCAGCGACTCTTGGCACGAAACGAGTCGCGGCAAGGGTGTCGAAAAACCTCCCCTTACTTTTTATTCGTCTTTTTTTCTGCATCGTTTTTCCGATCAACAATACGAAGTGACGATTTGAAAACTTCATGGTTCCGCATATACTCAGGAGCGAAAACACAACGACAACGGCGACAACAATAATGTTTTAACGAAACAGAAGATTAGGGTATATCGCGACGAGAGAGAGAGTCAGAGGGCGTAGGAGATGGCTGAATAGCATAAGAAAAACGATTTAAGATTTAAGGCAGAACAGAGAGAGAGAGAGAGGGGGAGAAACAGACGAAAAATCTCTTCGGTACAGTACCGTACTATTAAACTTTAAGGGGTGAACGACGAAGAATGCAAGCGGACAGAACTACGTCTTAAGCATACGTATAATGAATAAGTGTTTTTTTTTAGAATCCTTCGATTTAAGTAGATACAGAATGGAAACAAAGTTTCGATTCTGAAAAAAATCTTGTATCCAGTTTCGTCCTTGAATTCTTACGCGTAAGCTTCGAAGTTCGCGAGTTTGCAAACTCTCGCGGAATTAATTAACTAAACGAGTCCTATTACGTGAATATTCTGTCGCGAACGAAAGATTCTCGCGTTCTCGATATCGAGAAAAACCGTCTCGAGAAGGAAGAGGAGAAAAGTAGCGATCCTCGATCTGTCGGAAAGAATAAAGGTCTATCGAATAAATACACAGTGAGAAGGAAAAGTCTGCTCGAAAAAAAGAAAAAAATGTCAACGCGGACGAGGTTGAAGCTTCGTGCAGGTTTCTCGATAATGATTTACGTGAATTGCCACTGACAGGGCGTGTCGTGTCTCTACGCTCGGACGTGAAACTTCAAATGCTCGTCGTACCCGCGATCTACTTCCGGTATGAAAAAAAATATATATATATACATCACAAACAAGTACACACATGAAACACACGCAAAAAAATTTGAAAAATACAGTCGAGGGCGTTCGTACTAACACGCTGATAATTAAAACGAAGAAATATTAAGTTGTAGGGGTAGTTTTTTGTACATCGTATCATAATTACACGTATAAATTTATAAATATGTATATATATATAATATACACACACGTATGTATATACATGTTCAAAAATTTTATATATATCTGTGTGTATATAATATACGTACACTCGCGATGGATATCCTTAAGGTATTACGGACATAGGTAGAATAACTTTTTTACTCCGGTCACCATACGATTTTGTACCTTTTACTATATAAAGTTATATATATATAGTATATATTATCATATATTTGGAAATATAATATATATATATACATATTATATGAATATTATATGTATATTATCCACGCGCGTCGTAGGAGACGTTGGTCTTATACGGGGAACGGGAACGCTTCGAGGATCCTTTCGTCGTCACGCAGCGATTTCTTTTTCTCTTTCGTTGATCCTTGAAAAAATTGCACGGACTGTGAGAAAAAAAAAACGATCCCACCGACATATATCTTTCGTTAATAAACCAAACGGTAATGCGGCAAACGTAATATGTAAAAAAATTCTCGCGAACGTATCTCCCGGGCTCAACGATTTATTCGTTCCTGTCTCAGTTACACAACGAACCCGATAATTACAGGATGAAGAGAAAATAAAAAACGAAAAAACATTCAATAAAATACATCACACGTACTCCGAGCATCGAAAACCTTTCGTTCCCCGCTTGAGCCTCGTCAGCGTCGAGGCGTCGAGTGAGTATAAGAAAAAAAAAGGCAAAAAAAGAAAAAAAAAATTGTATCGATGTTTTTAGAGAGAGATATTTATGGGTACGATTTTCGCCGGCCGGTACCCACTGATTTGCTGTTTTACCAGATGTTCAACTTGTGATCTTGCCAGCCAAATTTATTTTCACCAACTTCAATGACGCACAAATTCAATCTACGGAATTGTCGTTTTTGACGAGCAGGTCGCACGAAAAAAATGTCTCCAAATTCGGGCGAAAGGTTATTGAAAAATCATCAGTTTTGGAATCGGGAAGTTTTCCGTTTTTACTTTGAATTTTCATTCGAGAATGCAAAAATGTTTCGATTTTGGGAACACGGATTTTGTTCACGAGTCGACGATGAGTTGAAGAAATTATCGATAAGGTCCGTGAAACGCTGAAATGTGATTATTTATTGAGCAATAAAAACTTACTTCGATGAATTGTAAAATTTTCCGAGGTTCTCAAAACGAGGAGACGAAAGAGGATTAAATTTCAAAGTTATCCAGTGATACCGTGGATCCTGAAATAACGAGAGTTGTTGAAAGCTCGGGGAAAACGGCTGGAAAGCAAAGGTGGCACATCTGGTATGAGAATGGTTAATGAGTAGTTGAAATATGAATAGAGTTTAAAATTATCATTACCGGTGAAAGGCTCGAGTCTCGAGATGATGAGGATTTAAGATAAAATTATTGAAAAATTCTCTGCCAAAGTTTCGCGCTAAAAAGAGGAAAGGTTTTCCATTGTCCGATTATTCATTATATCGTGAAAATTCACCAAAATAAAATGCATCGTAAACCCAAGGAGAGAAAGGAAAATTGTTTACAAAAGGGAAAAGGAGAGAGTGGAAAACAGTGAGATTCTTTCGGAATTCGATATCGTCGAAGTTGAACCGTGACTCTGTTGGCTGTACCGGCAACAGCGTGTCATAATTCATAAACGAATTAAAAGGAAAAATAAGAAAAAAAAAACAATACGTAAATAAATAAAAATAAATAATGGAATAAATAAACACCTTCGACATACAACTGTGGTATAATCCGACTACGATTGAGGGAATATCTGTACGTACAAGTTTTTTGAATAATCAATTATAAAAAGAAAAAACAAAAATCATACAAAATTGCCTGTGTACATGAATATTTTACGTTCGACGCGCTCCATCAACGCGGTTACATGTACATATAGTCTCTCGACGCTCGAAATATTTCGTGTGTGTTTATTATTATTATCATTTCATACGATATTACGAGATATGAAAAATACGATGATAATTAGAGGATAAATAAGGTAAAGAAGGATTAAGGGTGTAGTTAGGGCTTAAAGTAAGAGAAAATAAAAACCAACAACAATTCTAGAGTCTTAAGATTTCGCAGCTGTGGTAGACAACTATATTTGTTATTCGAAGAACTCGGCAAACACGATGAAACGTATACATATGTTTAGGTAGGAATATATTGTGCGATAACGATTCAATAACTATTTAATAACGAGGAGAGAAAGAAAAAATAAAGAAACAGTTGATTCCAGCGTAGAGATATCAATTTCGAGAATATAATGATGGAAATTTGATGGAAAAAGCAGAAATGGTAAACATGAACGAAATTTAACGAAAAAAAAAAAACACGCATATGTCGATGAAACAAATACACAAAATTTATTCGTCCCTTTGATATAATCGTTTTACTAGGTGCATAATCGTAGGTGATCTTGGACGTACGATTGTCAACGACGTACGACGATAAAATACTTTTCATCCCCGTTAATGTTAATATATCCCTTTTATTACTCCAATTCACTATCGTATCGCGAGAAACGAACGTAGACGAAGAGTTCAGCATTCGAGATTTGTTTGATAATTTTTTCATTCGATAAAACAATGTCACAGAAAAGCCAATGAGGGCAATTCGACTTGCGCATCAATTTGCCAAAAGAATTGTTGATATTGCGAAAAAACATTGCGATTTGCCCCAGTAAAATACACACACGCAGATACACGATAGCTATGTAAACACATTTTCTTTAATGATAAAGAAAAATCAGACAACACACAAGAATTCGTAATTTTTAATTTAATGTTGCTTTCACTTGAAAAAAAGAAAAGTTTCATCAGTAATATTCTACGGAATCTTGACTATTACGATTCTTTATAAACGTCAACGTTTATTTAAGAGGAATCACGAGGAGACCCAACAATGTTTCATAAAATTTTCGCCCCGACGGATGTGCACACTGCAGACGCGGTATTTTTTGACGCAAGCGTCGCCACATCATAGTTTCGTTTTTTCTCAATCGCATACACACATGTGTATATACATATACGAATAAATAAATGTATGCGTGTATATATACATGTATACATATGTGTGTGTATTTAGTATACTTAAAAATTTTATTGAATTACTTGACGTCGAGGCGCCAAAATCGTCTCTTCGCATATGTATATCTCTGTTTTTTCAAACGCTAAATACCTCAGGTGCGCTGCATTATTGCGAGAAATGATGGAAGAGAGGGAAGAAATAGTAACGCGCCTGGTGATAACGACAGGTAATATCCCATCGATAAACGTATTTCACGTATGTACAAATCTCAAAGCTGTGCATACTTTCCGAGTCCCGGAAATATTTTAATCGATCCAGGATAGAGGAAAAACAAAGATGAACAAAAAAAGCTGGGAAAGAAATATAAAAACTTCACAAAACAAATAATTAAGTGATGCAGTGTATGTGCATGCATGGAGCATTTCGCTTCGATTCGACAAGGGTCTGACACTCACCGACTCCTCTTTTTGTTTCAAATATAAGTAAATATAAGAGTGATTCATGAAAAAATTAATTTATTAAAAATCGAAATATATATCAATTACGATTCTTTTTTCTTTCCCGAAATAAATTGGCAGTCTGAGCAGCAAAATTTGCCTTTTTTTTCTTCGAAGTTTGGACAAATTTCTCGATTGCTCTTTCTCTTAATATCATGGGTGCAACATTTTTGAGGGCTTGGATGATAATAAATTGCTGAAAAATATGAGAAACGTCATTTGAGTCAGACAGAATACTCTCTCTCTCTCTCTCTCTCTCTATGATTGGAATGAAAAGGGGATGAAGGATTAAACCCTTGGCGAATTCATGCAGAATGCTGCATTTCTGTGCAAAGTGTGTATGTACATGCGCATGTTGATACCTTTGCATGGCGCGTTATAACGATTGTCGATTTATCCTATTCGGATTACCCCTCACTGGTTGAAAATAAAAGACATACACGATATCGATAATCGATCGATCATTTTTGCTATTAGCCCTGAGTGAAAATGAGGATCGAAGAGTCATTGCGATTGAGGCCGAACGATATATCAGCTATCGTGATTCGCGCATAGCCCCGATTAAGTTTTCACAGATTTAACCCCTCATATACCCTAATATTGCAAAAACACCCACATGTTTCTATATAGACCGAGCACACGACGAAACAAATTTTAATAAAGAAAACAAAACTATCCATGCGTTACGAGCGTGCAGTATATCCATAATATTGTACTCCGAAACGCGAATTATGTACAATTTTCCCGTTGTTACTGATTAGAAAAGAGAGAGAGAGAGAGAAAAAATGAAATGAGCGAGGAAGGACGAGAAAAACTTGTGTGCTGCAAGATAGAAAGAAACAGAGAGACAGAAATAGAGGGAGAAAAAGGGTGACAAATTTAATATACGGTAAACGCTACTGGAGAGCGATTTTAAGTTTTATCAACATTTGGCATACGCGCAAAAATTTCCGTTACAAATGATCGTTAAATTCTCCGCCGGAAGGTTCATTGTTGGGTGTCTTTTTTTCTTAATCTTATCGTCATAGATTGGGCTCGTATGGAAAAAAAGTTGGAGGTATTTTCCACAGCTAACGAACATTTTAAATAACGAATTTAAAACGGATTTTCGTCAGCGCTCAACGTTATTGATCGAACATCCTGCGAGACTGGATTTCGTATTTTTCCAAATGTATACAAGTTTTCAAGTCATTTTCATCACGCAAACATCACTTTGAGGGTTTTCCTTCGATTTTTCCTTTATATCGCAAGATCAGCCGGGTTTATGAACAAATAAAATCGTTTTCGATGGTTTGATAGCGCCGAGTGCTTTTGGGACAAATTTCACCGAAATTGAGTCAAAGGTTGACGACAAGAGAGGCTCGGACGTTTTGCATTTTTCAACAATCAAATAAATCAGCCATCTCTCGTGCCCGCAGTAGTTGGAAAAGTCTCGGATTTCCTGTCGTTGGTTATTTATTTAGGACCGGATATCAGTGATGAATTATCCTGTGGAAATGATTATGGTAACTCTATGATCGAACGCCTGAGAACTCGGCGAAGAATGAATATTGTCTTTAATCGCTTGCAAAGGTACAAATGTACATAGGAAGATAATTGTTATACTATTGTGGTCTCTCGATTCATCGTTTGTCCGTTAATTTTTTTCATTCACTTTCTTTTTCATTCGTTCCTTGTCAACGCCGACAAAGATTACGAGACCGCTGGATTGGTTGATGAAAAAATAATGACGAAATGTCACGCGAATATCGATATTGCGAAAGAGAGAGATTGATTGAAAACGACAGGCGGAAAAGTGAATCGATGAAAAATAAGTATAAAGTTGAGGGTGTAAACTTTTTAAAAATCTCCAGTTTCCATCGAAAAAGATGAAGATATTGGTTCAAGTTATCGTTCTTATGAATCGCTATAAAACAATTTTTCGTTGTCGGTTGATTCGGCGTGTTATAATTGCCACAAAACCGTAGCATAGGAAATCCCACGAACAATATACATACAATATACACACACACATATATATAAATATAATCCTATGACGCTGTGCCTAAATACACAGGTCATGCATATAACTGTAATTATTCAGGTACACCGTTGATCTTACCTTTTTTTCTCTCGACAATCGATGTGAATTTTTTCGCCCTTAGGATACATTTTTAAAAATAGAATTTCATCCTCACGATCGATGAAAAAAAAAACTTATTAAGCGATCAATTTTCCCCATACGATTCGAACCATTGTCTGAATGCAGCGTGGATGTGCTATTTCCCTTCGGATTCAATTGCAAATATAACATTTTGCTACTTGCGGAAGTCGAACTTAGGCATCGATGTGCAGGGTGTCTCAGAATCAAATGCTAATAATTTATGGGCAGGTGGGGGATGAAATTCCACGTCGAAGAGTCTGCAAGCATAAACAACTCAGCAGAGTTTGATTTTATGGAAAAGTGATGGAGTGCTCCGCGACTCGGAATTTTCTCGCGTATCTTTAAATTTTTGACGTCAAGTTTTCGGACTTCCTGTGTGCAAATATATCAGTTATTCCAGAATTTAATGTCGTACAGTTGGATATCGAAGGAAATTCCGAATGGAAAAGTATCAAGCACCTTTGTGTTCCCTGTGAATCCCCGAGGAGTTATCGCTCTTTGAGTTAAATCAGTCGAACGTATACTCGTCGATTTATATCAGTGAGGGAAGCCCAGACGCTTTCGATCGACTCAATTTCGACGGTTAACGATTCTCGAGGGATTTCAGGGATCAATTTGCACCTAATATTTTTCCATTCGGAATTTTATCGTAAATGTATCTTCGCCATATCGACATTTCATTCTGAGACGTCATGCATACTAACTATTTAAACATAGTAATGTAGTTCTCACGCTATAACGAATTACAGTGTTGGCGACGACGATTTTACACTTGTCTGATTAAGTAATCGGCGAATCCAATGCGGGTATACAATTATTACTGTACGGGAATTGAAAATATCGTAAAAGCGACGAGGCGACGTAAAATTTCTACGCGATCGGTATTTGATGAGAGAAAAAAAATCGCGAATCATTATCGACGTTCGATGTTGGACACGAAACGAAAGGCGACGATTCAATGACGTAATGCGAAAGTTCGAAGAAACCGCGAATGATTGAGGCGCGACATTTTTTAATTGCCAAAAAAAGAAACGTTGTAACGCGCACTCGCGAAAATAATACTTATCTCGATAAGTACGGATGAAGGGGTAGATTTTTCATAAGACTCCAGCGAAATGGTCGGAAGAACGAAATTAAATGAAAAAATTTTTGTACTCATTAGTCATAATTGGGCATTTTAATTCGGCTGTGTTAAGAGTGTGAAAAGGAATGAGAGGGATGAAGAAAAAAGCAAAAAACAATTAAGTAAAATAAAGATAAAAGTCAAAAGTTCGAAGTGAAAAATTAAGATTCGGTGTAAGCCTCAAAATTGGTAGAATAATTTTTGTACTCTATTTTTTTAACGATCCAGAGTCGATCATTCGGTGTAAACGAGAAGTAATTGGACGGTGAATTGGTAAACTATTCGAAATTAAGATTTCTAGATTGTTCGGAATAATGTTAAAACGAGTCATAATTTTGTAACTAAATTCGTTTAGGATAACGCGCGCAAGATTAAAAGTCATTAAATCGTCATTTAAAAAATTCGGTGTTTATACAAAGCGGCCCATTGAGGATTTATTTATTTTTTTCTCCAATCGCAATAACGAGTGAAAATAAAAACGTCGACCCGTCGAAGAAATTTTGCACGAACGACGTTTTCGTTAACGTCACAAATTTGACCTCGGTTAACAAATATCCCAGTGCAAAAAAGACGGAATTCAATCATTCGAACTGTCATCGATATCCGTATTGAAAAAAAAAAACACCCGAGATTCATGAAATTACCCGTAATGAGAAATATTCGTGATTAGAGTTAGAAATATACGTAAGGGGCAACGGAGCGTTCGCGAGCTCAACATTATAGTCAAGCTTAAAATTAATACACTATTTGTTAAGTCAGCGACGAGTATGGGAAAAAAGCGATGCGAAATGTTTTTGAACGAGAAGGACGAAGAGAAAAAAAACGAATGAAAAAAAAAGTTTTTAAGAACCCGATCGGACGGCAGGCATGGAATCGATCAAAAAATAAAAAATAATAACAAGTTTTTTGCAATGCAAAGCAACTGATGCTGGTAGTGCGGACCAAACGGCGACAACTGACAGAAATGAAAGAAGCATAACGAAAATAAGTGCCGCTCCATCGGAAAATGCAAATCGTTCATGATATAGTCGTTAAGTCGTACGACGCAAGAAAAAGCCCGTAACGATCGAACGTTCCTGACACTGGAATTTATTATTTTCAACAAAAAACAAAAATAGAGAAACAAGGGTAGAGGCTGGTTGCAATTTTATTAAAATCCACGATTTTTCGCGCAGCGTAACCACTCCCGGATAAACACGAATCAGACAAAAATAACGCGGAAAGGATCAACTTTGTACGGCGAGGAAGAACGTTCGATTGTGAAAGGCAAACGCCAAAAAAAGCGCACCATAATTGACTACGTGGTATTCAAAAGCTATACGTTTAAAGTTTAAGTAATTTTATTGAAAGGCATTGGCTTATTCAATGGCGTCAAATTAAATGCATCTTTTTTCGTAAAAATTTTGTACGAAGTTTCGTCGCAACTCGCGGGTAAGAAGTCGAATTTCAAAGGCTATGGACGGTGGGCGTAATAAGGGTCCTCGCAGAACGTAATTCCATTTGGCCCTGCGATTTTTTTCTCGCATTCACTTTCCTATGCGGCCCTAAATGTAATTGATTGAAAAACATCACATTCAATAAGTTCATTCGATGTATTTTTTTTCAATTTCTCATCGATAAAAAATTGCCTCCTAATGTTAATGACATTAATTAAAATACAAAAAGCATAATATCAACACGTTGTAGACGAGACGAAATTAATAATTGAACAGAAAACGTAAGCAATTCTTGTGATACTTGCCCATTTCGTGTTCCTTCCGTCTTCCGCCTTTTCTTTCGACTCTTCGCGACGAACTCGTCGAGAGACATGCACGAATTTGAAAAAAAAATGATTGCCAAATTTCTTTTCAAAAGAGCGTATCGTATTTCGTTGAACGATTTTTTTCTCGACGAGAAAGAAGCGAGCTGATAATACGAAATTACTGAGGGTATTAGACTTCATATTTGGACGAAAAAAAGAGAAGGAATTTGCAAAAGACTATGGAAAGAAAAAAAAAATGCAAGAACGCCGACGCCATCTTGAGGTCGGAGCTTTACGAGAGCTTTTATTTGCGCGGTGTAAAGACACGCGTGATGCAACAATAATGATTTGGATTATAGTAGGATAACTATTAATAATGATTATTAATGATTAGTGTAAGCTAGAAAAAACAAGGTTTTCGTCGTGAAACATGAGTACGAAAATATAAAGGGTTCCTCAATTAATAATTCGTGTTTGTGTATTTGTGAAATTATTCTCGTAGAGTATAAAATAATTAATGTCAAGTCGCACTAGCTCGTTGAAGAGATCAATTTTACGACTGCTGATCCACGTTAATTCCACTATACGTAGCACTGCCCGAAAGTAAAAAAGGTTCACAAGAAGAAAAAAAAGACTACAAATATCACAGTAGGTGCGAAGGCAATTTTTTATTTCGTTTCGCCCAAATCCATAGCGGCTCGATGTAGTGGCGCCCGTATGCGTGTGTCGCGTGAGTGTTGAATGTACGGTATCCTCTCACTAACCATTAATTCATAACACTATCTTCTTTTACGTCTTCTATATTCACCGTATCTCAATGTTTTTTCATCTGTGTACCAAAAAAAAAAATAATAATGATAAATCTACGATTAATTCGATAAACATTTCCCAAATACTATTAGGTCGATTCGACATCTTTGACGTATAAAAATCATGCTTTCCGGTAACTTCGAATGATGATTACGCAGATGGAAAAAGACGCGTCAAATGTATATAACACTCAGCCACGAAATGTGAGAAAAATTGGATTATTTCAAAGTTGAACATTTTTAACATCGACCTTTTTTTTTCTTTATAATCCGATGGAAAAAATAAGAGAGCAAGATTTGATTTGATTCTTTTCATCTTCGGGTCTTAATCTAATTGAAAGACGCGTCTCGAGTGCCGTGCAAACGAAGTGTATCTTGTCATTCGTCCGAGGGTTCAGAATTTAATTTCAGAGTGGACTTTTAATGGTCCACGCCCCTTCGGTATGCCACGTTGTCTCGTTTCTCGATAGACATTCGACCCGCTGTAGAGTCGAGCATCGATAAAGGAAATAAAATGGAGATTTTTCGCAGAAATCGTAGTCTCGGAGGGGAATTTTTTACTCCATTTCTTTTTTCGTATCACCTGCATTTAAATCGCGAGTTTCAACGCCTATTTAGCCAGCCGATGCGAGCGGATGATTGTTGCAAATCTCTAAATTACGTCGTATTTTAACGATCCACAGATTTCGGTTGTATTGCGCTATCGAACTCAAATTTTCGACGAGTTCAGATATTTTGACGAGTCCAGACATTAAAACCCTCAATTTCAATACAGGTGATATGAAAACTCTAGAGTGTGGCACGGGATGAAAAAAGGTTTCAGACTTTGTGTGATGTTGGCCTTAGCCTTTGGCTCGGACGGTCAACCCCGACTGAAATGGTTTTATTACACCCCTAGGCGCACGATACATCTCTATTTTTCTTCGTTGGATCGATTTATTAATGAAACAATAAGAACAACTCGTGGCTGGCTATTTGTACACGTTTTTTCCTCTTACACATATTTAGAGACCTGCCTGCAGACTGAGGTTCGAGTGGATTGTACCGGATGTACTGTACCATACTGGATGATGCTAAAGGCTAAATTCCCTATAACATCTCGATGAAAATAATAATAAAAATGTAAAATATAAGAATTCCAATTCGCGCTATACGATACAACATTCGTTATCATCCCAAAAGGTCGAAATTTCGCTCGCCAGTAATTTTAATGAAAAAAATATATTCGCAACTCCATAATCATGTTTACGCATGTCGAATATACACGGGTTCTTGATGGGAATGAAATTGAGAAGAAAAAAAACGAGAAACATCGACGAGATAGCGAGAATCGCGAAGTTTTATTCTTTCAAATTGAAATAATCGAAATTCAAATCCAATATCATCACGAACTGGAATTGACATCGAGCGCGAGTAAGATGTTCTCAGCCCCTCGAAACCAAAGTGAAAGCAGGAACACATGGCAACCGTGTCCATCTACAATACCTCCCGCCCTCTCCCCCATAAGAGTACAAATTTTCTAATAAAATAATATTATTATTATATCGAAGAACGAATAATATTTAACAAAATGATAAAATAGACGGAAGAGACGACAAAGCGCGAAGAATAATGGATTAATTAATTCAATTGAATTTAACGAGTGAAAAAAAAAGGATAACGATGAAGCTAACGAGTAAAAGAGGACGAGGAAAGAATACACATGAGAATGACGAAATACTAATTATTATTGAGATGAAAAAAAGAAAAAAAAGAAAATGAAAAGAGTAATATGAAATGCAGATAAGGTTTAACGATGTTTTCTCTGGTGTAGGAATTATTACGATAATTATATTGAATAATAAATTATTTATAAGGGTACGAAACAATACCTACG
The DNA here is from genome assembly GCA_959613375.1 of Heteropelma amictum. Lineage (NCBI taxonomy): Eukaryota > Metazoa > Arthropoda > Insecta > Hymenoptera > Ichneumonidae > Heteropelma > Heteropelma amictum. The sequence goes on from OY390723.1 coordinate 18,431,071, forward strand.
CGACAACCTAATCTAGAATCTATAGGCGTACACTCGCATCGTACGAGCAGCCCGCGAAAAAGAAAGGAAATACAAATTACAGAAGAATAAATAACGAAAAAATAATATCCCCATATTAAATCTCTACGTATCGTCCAAGCTGGCTATACATATATATAAATAAATATATATTACTATCTTACGAAATCTACGACAGTACATGAAAGAAAAACAACACATACACTCGGACTGTCAAATATACGGGGATGAATTTCGAAGGAAAAACAAAAACGGTTACCATCTTTGACTCAGTCCTAAATAATGATTTATCGTTTTTTTTTCCATATGAATTTTGGGATCATACAGGCAGGTGCATACTAGAGCAAAGATAGATTCTTCCTCTCACGATACTCCATCACTGCATATATATATATATGTATGTTCATATATATACCTACATGTATACATACACACATAAATACATATGTCTGTTAAAAAAAAAAACAAAATAGCAAAATTCTTCGCTCAGGTCCTAAATCTGGACACAGAGGGACTTGAGGGGGAATGAAAACGATTGCGAAATTCCTACGGTAATCGTCTCGTGTGAATCCTCAATCCGAAAATATGCTGCTGGAAGGCGTATCGAGAGGGACGAGCTCACATTTTATGACAATGTCGGAGCTAACGATTTGCATCGAACGTAAAACGCATCCTCGTGAAACGCCTTTACGGGCAACATGTTTGTACAGTCGTCGCGATCTCAAGCGTTTCGAAACGCCATTCTTAACGACGATAAAGAAAAAAAACCTACAGGAAAAATCGTTACAGTAGCGACAAAAGAAATGATGACATTCTTCGTTATCGAACCTCATTTTAATTACAAACAATGAGGAAGTTTTTGCCATAATACGACAGCAAGCTTGAAACTTCAACGATTTGCCATATAAACTGTAATGTGGGCGTTTTCGTATTGGCGTTTTTTTTTCGTCGTATTTATTATGTCAATCTCGAGTCGGTTGTTTGAAATACAATTTATATTATATCGATGTTTATATCTAATTTCTGTGAGTTCCAGCGTACATCCTCGTTACGAAATCATCGTTTGATAAGTCATAAACGTACCTGGAATAAATTTCATGTTATGTAGAAAAAAAAAGCATTGACGAAAATCAAGTGAATCGTGCGTGAAATATAGGCGAAATTATTTGGGCGATAAAACGAAAAATCACTGTCAGCGCAAATCGAAGAATAATTGATGTAAAACTCACATTTAGTGGACTGGTTATTGCGTTCGACAAAATCATGATATTACTTATTTCGTCCAAACAAATATTTCTTTCGATATTGTATACGAATGACGTTCTTCATGTACGAATGAAAAATACGAATTGCAGCGATCTCTTTTTCCGATCGAAAAATTCTCATCGGCAACTGCACACTTTTTAGGACGATGACGTTAGTTTGAAAAAGAAAGAAGCAGAAATAATTGAACTTACGTTTCGCACGAAAGATCGAATTTTTCTACTTTTGTAATGTAAGAATAAATTCGCAATAACTGCCTGAAAACTGCCGTGAAAATAAGACACGAGAAACATAAACCGCAACGTGATGACATCATTTTATACTTCCGAAGATTAGTCGCTGCGAAAAAATAATGAATCTTGGATTTGTACCGCAAATTATGAAATGCCAGCACAATTAGCAGATATTTCATATTTTGATACAATTTCGAAAATTTTCTCGATACAACAGTATAACGACCGATCTGTTTTTATATCAGGAAGAAATCGAACCTCGTATTATAGAAAAAAAAAAAAAATTGAGCCTAGTAGAGAAAAATAAGGAGACATCGTCAAGTCATCGAAAAAGGCACGCAAGTAGGTAGAGCACGTAGCGGTCAGACACGCGAAATCAATCTCGTCGCAGGAAAATTCTAATTACGAAAATTAATATATACGCATCGTCTATATTTATGTACATAATATATATTAAAATATACAAATACAAATTTAAAAAAAACCATAGTGAGCCTGGCCCATCCGACGCTCCATATTCGAAAATTCAAGAATTGCTTGAACATTCGAATATCCGTGTTGAGAATCGAGTGCCGGACGAGCTAGATTTGCTGTAAAAAAAATAACGTATCATTTTTCTTTTTCCAAATCTCACAATGATCAAGGTCTTCGATCATATATATTTTTTATAAAAATCTATTCAAAAAATCTTTCCACTCGATCTTTTTTCAATTAACTTTTGCTAATTAGAGATTTTAATTGGCTTTGTAGAACACGGATTTTGCATAGTTTCGCGACGAGATTGATTTTTCCAATTTTTTAATGAGCCTGACTTGCTTGCCTCTTATCGAACGTACCGCGACTCAGGATCTTTGATTCTACGGAATACAATCGGGAATGAAATGTTTTCAAACGCACGATTGACGTACGGCAAAGTTCACTCACCGCGAAATTGAATTCAAGTCGGCGAAATGCCGCATTAGCATTCGTCAATTTTTAAAATAACAAAAAAATTGACGTTGCTAATTAAAAGTGGTTTTAAGCGTAATTAAAAGTGTCAAAATTTGTAATATTTGTGGATAAACTTTGCCCGGAATCTTTCCGCTGTGCCCGATAAATTTTCATTCTCGCGTAGGATCAGAAAAAAGTTCTCGAATTTCACGATCTTGCGCAAAAAAAAATAAAAAGAGCAATACAGCGTAAAACGTATACAAAAGTCATTGCGAAGAAAAACCTCGATGCAAGCAAATCAATGATATAAAACGAACGAATTTTTTATTGAATAAAAGTAAACAAAAAAATTGTCCGAATTGCGTGAAGTACGAAAGGAAACAAAAAAAGAGGAACGACTAAAAACGTCGAAACATTGGATGTACGCACCGTAAAATTCATCCGTACTAATATAATTATTATCATTGTCATTATTAACTACGTATATTGTCATTATTATTACAATTATTATAATTATTATTATTATATCGTTAGAGTATGAAAGTTGATATTTAATAATTCGTATTGTAACAATTGTATGGACTCTATAAATTTGTTTGGTTGGAATGAAGGGCGAGAGTCTAACTCGGGTTATTAGAAATACCTACTACGCTGTACCTTTAGCCGGCAGATGAAACGCTGTATGGTCGAATTTCCGTCGTGACATGCATAATAAAAAACGAAACAAAACTTCAAAACGGTCCAGGCGATTCTGGCGAAACTCGAGATTACGTCACTTGTGAAAACTCGAACACCGGACCTTGCGTTGAGGTTTTTATTTTCGATCAATTTCTCTCGGAATTCTACGTTAAAAATTTTGCTACTTTCCAATGAAAATTCCAATTAGCCCAAAGGCATGGTGGGACGTACACGCCTGAAAGGCGTATCATGAATTCAAAAAGCTCCCTCGTCGAATTAATTGGAATGTTGCAACGGAAATTCGTGTATCGCCGACAGACAGATCCGATTCATCTGCTGGCCAATCTGTAGCAATGATGAACATACGAGCGAACAAGGGTTTTGAACGAAAACGAGAATATAATAATGAATACAACTCCAATGTCGATTAAGGGTGTTTTTTTTTGTAAAACGGTGCTGGCTCGTGTGGCTCGCTATTTTAATCCTGTTTCACTGATTACTCGCACATGTGGAATTAAAAAAGGGCGTACTGAACAAGTATTTGAAACGCAGCATCCGCGACGACAACGAGATACCGCGACTCACTTTATCGAATACGATCGAACGAACGTACGGAGTTTCACACAGACACACGAACACAGGTACATATACATGTATATGTAAGTATATATATATGTATATATATGTATGTATATACGTATAAAGTGCAAGAAAGAAGAATGAGTGAAAGGAGCTAAGAGAAATTCGAGAAAGGAGAGAACATTGCGAATGAATTAATGAACAATCGCAGTAGAGAAGAATCAGCGCCGGATCGCGTGACTCCGTGAGTTGGTATTTGGAAGAATTATTGAAACCCTAAAAACAGAGCTAAAAACAACAAATAAGCAAACGAATAAAACGCAACCGCAAATTCAGAGATCACCACGCAACCATCACAATGTAACATCCTGCAATTAATGGTAAACGAAAGAAAAACGTAATGATAAAGATTCGAAAAATAAAAATAATACAGCGTGTGAGGATCGAGCTTTATACCGCTTTTGTATGTTTTAGCAGTGGATATCACGTAAAGATAAATCTACGCAATTACTATGTAACGATACTTTTCTCTGTAATAAAGAGGGAAGAGTAAAAAGTACAGATGAGACATTTAAGACAAAGACGAACGTTCACACCACCGTAAGGATAATGTATACGTGCGAATATATATGTATATACATATATACAAACATGGACACGGATGGATATTAAATTAATGTATCTACAGGATGTTGTATATATATATACATATATATATCGTGTATGCATAAATCAGAAATTGATATATTACAAATAAACGTTTATTACGATTATTATTATTATTATTATTATTATTATTATTATTATTATCATCATCATTATTATTATACTATATGAGAATACGAGCATGATGATGATTTTAAGGAAAGTATACATATTAATAAACATTTTTTAATGCCACTATCCTAGTGATAATGGTGAAATGAAGTGAAAATAAGAAAATCGTTGTTCGTTTATTTATTTCATCCTCGATCCTTTCGAATTTCCTTCATTGAGATACGAATTTTATCGTCGAATTCTTTTGCCGTTTTCATTCCGTTTGGCCAAGCAGATTTTCTCCAGCATGAATAGAATTGCACGCAAAAAGCGTAAGTATTCGCGATGTTGATATACATCGTTCGATTTATTACAATTGTGAACTCGAGCTTATCTCGAAAAAAATGACGAGATTATTTCGGATGTTGTGCTTTTTGTGCACCAGTAGCCCTTTCATTGGGAAAAATACTTTGGTGAAACTTTTTGGTCTTGAGAAACAAGAACGAGAAAAGTCGCGCGTAATTGGACGATCCTTGGAAATTGCGGATGTTAAAAAAAGACCGGAGACTTTGTTGATAATTTTACGAAAAAGGGAATGCTTATCTCGTGAAACGATGTTCTTTTCTTTATTCACGCTAATTCATGCAGACGATATATTTACATACCGGCAAAGATGTAAATGATAACAGTGAGATCGAAATTTATGGTTGAAGGATTTCGTTTCGATGACGTTAGCCATATAAACCGATATTTTATGGGAAAGATGGCGAGTATGGTACAGAGGGGAACTTTTCGTTGCGTAGTTTTCGAAGGATTTTTCAACGTACGAAAAAAAGGACGAAAAAAACTATTAAGGCGCTGAAATGTCAAGACGCGAGAGGTCTCCCAACGTGCACACTTTTGTTGGAAAATTATTGCTACTTTCGTCATTTTTTTGAACCAAGCGAAAGGAAATTATTTTTCTGAATCAGGATTGAAATTGTTTTATTTCTTTTTCTAGTATTGATTTTATTGCGAGTTTAGCTTCTGCTGTAAGAACGTCTTAAATAAGAAACTCTTTCGAGTTATCGATGCATCGTATGGGATCGGATGCTGACGGTGGAAGATCCTTGTATCTCGCAACCACGAAGGACACGAAGGAAGCTCGTTACAGAAAACACGTTGTCCTCGACCAAACTTGTTCTTTTTATTTCGCATCTTCTCCCGTAGCCGGTATTTCGTTGATTGATACCGACGAATACTCCCGAGATTTATCGAAATATTCAAAAAATTGGGAAACCTGTTGGCACGAAATTTGAAGAGAAATTAATTTTGAAGAGAAAAAATTCGCCAACGATGCTGGCCAGCTATAGAAAAATATTTGTCATTTGCGTGGAATATTTTTGCAACTTACATGGCACGACGAATGTATCGTGGCTTTTTGAAAATTATTCTACATCGTATGTATATTTGTATTTCGAGACAGAAATTCGATGCTGGAAAATAGACTGGGATATTGATGCTAGTTGGAACTACACGTCTACTCAGACCTATTCGTGCTGAATAATATGCCTCGTGCGCGAACCCTAGGACACGTGACACGCGGCTATAAGGAGGAATCCTCCAACTATCGTAATATCAATGATTTTACCCCAATTTCTACGAATTTCGACGAAGTGATTAGGCCACAGGGTCAATATACATTTATGTATATCTATACTGCGCACAGTCTATGATAGTCGTCTCGACGAAACAGAGGGAGAAAATCGTAAGTAGGGTAGGACCAGAGTCGATATAAAAGTCATTTAATCAAACATTTATAGCTTACTGTGACTCAGTCACTTTGACCCTGCACATTCGCGGAAAATTGATACACCGTATTAGTTATTCGTTCGCGTATTATAATATAATTCCGAAAAAAACTTTATTACCACGGGAAACAAACAAATTCTAATAAGGAAGATAAAGGGGGAAGATTTTTTCGTTAACTCGTCGAAAATGGTTTCTCCCCCAATTGATCTGTGAATTGCGTCGTAAAATAATTGTGCAATTTTTAAGGCCGAATCATTTCCCGATATATCCACTCGATACAGCGATGGCAATTATCGGTCGTTGCATTTGGTCAAATTTCACGATGTAAAGCGAAACTGTCGATTGCAGCAAGCAAAAAAAAAAAGATTATCGACAATGGTAAATCATTCAAAATAATCAATTTTCAGTTTTAGTGAATTTTCAAACAATTTTTGTCACGAAGAATGGATTCAGAGTGCGTTAATTCAATTACCTTTTCCGTCAATTGATCCGTGAATTGCGTCGTGAAATAATTGTGCAATTTTTAAGGCCGAATCATTTCCCGATATATCCACTCGATACAGCGATGGCAATTATCGGTCGTTGCATTTGGTCAAATTTCACGATGTAAAGCGAAACTGTCGATTGCAGCAAGCAAAAAAAAAGATTATCGACATTGGTAAATCATTCAAAATAATCAATTTTCAGTTTTAGTGAATTTTGAAACAATGTTTGTCACGAAGAATGGATTCAGAGTGAACCGTCACGGTTGGACAAAAGCCTCGATCCGTCCTAAGTGAAAATTTCGATATCGACCTTTCGACCGAGCCAATTTATATTTTATATCTCTCGTACGTGATGAATGTCAATTTCCATTTTCTTTTTTATCGGTTTCTTATTCCATCCGCTGTCGAAAAAATATCAAATGTCGAATTTTCAATGATCCCCCGTAGATTTCGTCGTCTCGCAGCCGCCTTGTCAATGATTCAGCAATTTTACTGGAGCACATATTCCCGACGCGTTCAACGATCCATATACCGACCCTACTTTGACAAACGCACACACATAAAACATCTCGCGGATACACACAGACGCGTTCACATTTCGGGTCGTTAATAATGAAGCAGCAGCTATGAGGCTTACCGTGTCCTTTGATCGGATGATAGTGTCCTGGATTTTTCTGAGATATACGCGTATATACACACGTTTTTTGAGGTGTACGTTAGGGGTTGAAACGGTTTCTTTTTTCACAGCGTCGGGTTTCTGACCACCGAATTGAATTTCAATGTATCGCGCGTGAGAGACGAAAATGTATTTTCATACGCGAGCTATAAAATGATACACGTGAACCGAGACTCGGGGCTGTTTTCTTTAATGTATTTACGGCAAATACAGGGAGGAAAACGAGTTTTTTTTCCCTGTACGTTCAGCTATGATCATCTTTCACTAAACCCACATATCTTCCAATTTATTTTGTCTTTATGCACGTACATAAACTATATCTTTATTTCTTTTCTTTATTACAGTACTTTTCCGCGTTCGTCCACCCTCTCGTAGTTTTCCTTTTCTCGGAAATCGAAATCAATTCGATCCAGGACGAATTATCCCGCCATCGCAATGACGAGCCCGCACACTTGTCTACCGTGCTTCGAAGAAATATATGTATGTGCTGTATAGTGATACTTTGGACAGTCAGGAAATGGATACTCATCGGATGGAAAAAAGGGAAAACAAGAGGGGTCTGAACACCAACGGAATTTTATGTCCACGATGTTTGGAAAACAGATTCGGAGCTTCCAGCTATCGAACCCTCATTTACTGACCGATCTAAAAATTATAGTCATTGATTCAATATGTATACAAACGGATTGGGTTTAATGATGATGATATGACCTCTCCACGACTGTACATAAAACTTTAATGGATTAGATAATTATATTAGACGATCCACGTGTTTTTTTTTCCTATATATTCATTAATTCTTCTCACAATTTTGACAACAATTTCATATAAAAAATATATAAAATTTACAAGTTAATTTTCCTACGATTTATAAACAAGTAGATACATTCGTAATTTAGGCATACTTGACTCTGATTTACGATTTCATGTAGCAAGTTTTTTTTATCTTTTCTCTTTTTTCTATTAAAAAAGTTATCTCAAAACGCCCGACAAAGAATCATTAATGACGAAAGATAAAAAATGATTGCAAAATCGAAGAGATTCCACAGAAAATAGATTGTAAGGAAAATCGTACAGATGATACAGACGGAAGACAGCAAATGTCGCAGAAAGATTGCGCAAAGTACATCTGCACACAGTTTCTTACGTTCTTGAAGAATTCTGGCTTTTTGGTACAGATATAACACGCAAGACCCACGCTATAGGAACATGCCATCTGCGGATTCTTCTCTAACGCTCTGGCATTTCGAGAGAACGAATGGCTCGCCGTATTGCCCGACGCATACATACGACGCATTACCAAGGCGAGCTTGTCGCATGCTCCAAAAGGCTTTGGACCAAAATGGTCTCTCTCGTTGTTGAGAGAAATGTTCTGTAATAGAAGGAAAATTCTCGTAATGGTCTGGATATTACCAGCTGCAAATTGCTCGATGCAGCGCTGGGACAAGATTTTCTCGATGCTGCTTCGCCGTAAACTTTATTCGGGAATTATCGTTTTTTGGGGCTCAGAATATTTGCCAGATAACCTAGTTTATTTTCATGTGTTTTTAACATAAAAAAATCTTTAATCGTCCGAGAAGTCTTCTATTTTTCGTGATCTTTACAAATTAATTAATACAATTTACCATGGCTGGTGGCGGTGCATTAAAATGGACTCTGTTATTCCCGAATGGAATAAAAATGTAATGGGATTTAAATTCAAATTTTGCCTCTGTATTTTCGGACGATTCATAAATTAGGGAAAATATGTTCAACGATGGAGCGAGTATTTTAATTAATGCTACAATTTCCTTGATTACATAGAACGTTATTATCTCCACCGTAGAGACTCGCTAGGACATTTTTTCTTGGCAGAAAATTGATCCTTTTGATTTCACGAATGGTCCATTCGTCGCACGAAATTTAGTGAGCAATTTTGCTCACTGATCCGTCTTTAATAATTCGTGAGCTTTTCGGACGAGACATTTACAAGAGAGTAAAAAAAATCAGATAAAGAAGAACAAGAACATAAAAAAAACTTGTCGAGGTAAGCAGGGATGCTGAGACTTTCGTTACTTTCGATTTACAATATGGAACTCTGAAACGACGCTCGTCTGCTGTACCATGGATAGCCCAGACGTCTCTTCGTCTCCAGTTGCTACAGCTAGGAAATTAACTACGTGACATCGCTGTTCCTCTCTCTGAAACCGCCGTGACATGCTCTATCTTCGATTTTTTTTTGCAGACAAAAAGTAATCCACTTCTGGACGAGCTCAACCATACTTGAAAACTATATGATCATTTTCGTTAATAAGAATTTTTTTCCACCACCTTAACTAACGATTTTGAGTGGCAAAAACACAACTCGCCGACGTTATCTCATAAGTGCATGCATGCTGTTTGTAATTGCAACATTGTTAGACACTTGACGGTGTTTGGAGAACTTGAACAAATGTATAAAAAAATTTGTATTCAATTTAAAAATTGGCATATTTATATACATCTACGTTCATTTCTTTTCCGATATAATTCGTCGATCCAGAACCGACGGTCTCCAAGATGAGATCGTTATACTCCTGTGAATATTAAACCAAGAATCTTTACAGTTACAGTTCGAACGCGACGATTCCCATTAGATTGTGGTTCAGATGTAATTTGATTTTCGCACAAGATGTAGTTTGAGCACGTCCTGCATTAACGTCCTCATACAGATACGGAATCCAACTGCATACTGTATGTATATGTTTGTCGGAACTAGTTCCAAAGTTCAATTTGGAATATCGTCCTTTTCTTCCTCACGTATTCGCTGAGAGACGACGACAATCGATGGCAAAAGATTCTTGCAAGGCCAATAACAGCGAACGCGTAAAAATGCGATTGCTCTCGCTTTACGACGCGGACTTGTATTTCCGTTTTGCATCGATTTTAATCCTCCCGAACTTTGGGGAGCCAAAAATATCGCCATTTTTCTTTCGAAATATGTTAATTGTAACGTCTATGAGGACACGAAATTACCATCGATTTTGAAGCTCCGGAACTTGGTGCAAACATTATTATAGTATGCATTAGTACGTTTAGTCTGCACTGACGATACTCGAAATATCTACGGCTGAGAAAGTTAAAGCGCGTCTGACCTTGTCGAATCAAAGATCCCTCAATGAAATGTCCGTCGAAATGTGTCAGTTTGAATTAGCTTTGAAAGTGCGCAAATATGCAGCATCCAGCTAGCAAGAAGATACACACGAGACTCAACATTCCAAAGGTAAAAGGAGACTCGGCAGGAGAGACCACTTTTGGTCCCTCCAGGGGACAGCGCTAACGTCCGTGCCATTGCGCAACGCATGCTTTTATACCAGAATCCTGCTGGTATTTTCGACCATATTCGTCCAGATATCGAATGTTACACAGAAATCGAAACGCGGCGAGGCTGAATTATATAACATGCAGCTCCTTGGTGTGCGGGAAGCTGTAGAAATAGACGGTGAATGAGACAAATAAGCAAGGAGTCACGAGAGCTCCGATGACCAGACTGGTTCTTCGTCCTCATCCGGTCGTCGATGCCTTCAGGGCAATGTTGTATATACACACATAACGTCGAGTACTCGAAGCTCGATCCTCCGTGAACCATCGTACGAAGCTTGAAATCGACAATGGTCCGACCCGCTCGAATGAACAACCCAGGGACTTCCCTCGCTCATTATGAAGTGGACACTGGACGATATCCAAGACGTGGGCCAAATCTAATCCGACACTCGAGCACGAGAAGGGTTGCAACGCTTGGGGATGGAGGTTCGGTTCAAGGCAACGGCACATAAAGACTGTGGTACAAACCCGAGGGTAGGAAAATTTTGCCAGTCATAGCTGGGGAATGGGAGCCCAAGCGGTAAGATCATTTCACCGACTCGATACACAGGGATAATAAGTCGAGGGGTCTGGAGAGTGTCCGAGCTATTTGATTAAGGTCGATATAAGGATAATACGCTGGACTAATTTGTTAAGGGATACAGGATCGGCGAATCGTTTGATCCAGGTCTTTCGCGACTAGGGTGAAGCACCACGTACATGCGTATAAGCAGCAACGGGGAAAGTCTGGTTCCCGACTCAAAGTGCGGATTCAGGGCTATTATTCCTTAGTTATCTTGCGATCTCAATATCGTTTTTATGTTTTCATAGACTCTGACGGTAGCCTCCCATTTCCTCTGTCACGAGATAACGAAGATACCAGTTACTTTGAATGCAAGAAGGATTCAGTACTCACGTATGCGAATGTCAACACTGAAGTCTAGTTCAGCGTCGACAACTGGATTTTTCTTGATCGCGGTTTTTTTTCGAACTCTTTTTACCGAATCTTATTGAATTGGAATGGGACAGATGGCTCTGCTATTTGCTGGAAACATCTTTTTACCATGTCTAACGATGCCAAAGAGGCTTTTTCGAAAAGTAAAGCTCAAACGATTGATCGAAACAGGATGGAAAACGCAACGTGGACCTAGAGATCCCTCGTCTAGAGAGATAGGTACCGTTGGTTACGATTCCTCTCTCCTTCCAATAAAAGCTGCAATAAAAACGTGCAGCATAATCCTCATTGGTGGAGTGCCCGTAAAGTAGAGGAACGCAACTGCGTAATGCTCATGGTCCTTTTGTTCAATGCCAGGGTTTCACATGTGTGCAAGAACACATGCGAATAAATGTGTGCGGGAGCCCGTCCGTTTTTGCACCCGCGCGTGTTGACGACCGGCTATCCCTTCGATTTTCCGGTTTCGTTCATATACGCACTACTTGAATCCTCCCCTCGGTCCACTTTGATATCGCTCGTTCGTCACTCGGTGACTTTACGAGCTTCGCCCGAGTGGCAAAAAATGTTTCGTTCGAAATCGATATGATAATCGTTTTTGAATTCGTCAGATCTAGAGTATCCCACTTTCTTCGCTATTCTATATCGCGATGATAGTTTAGGGGAAAAGAAAATTGCATTTTTATTATAATCATATCGCTCATGAAACAATGGCCAGTTGTTAGTCAATCATTTTGTTTGTGATTTGTTTTTATACCGTGTAATTGTGTCATTTTTCGAAAAACATTCAATCTAATATTGGAAATAAATTGAAATTAATGTACACCCGAGACGAGATGAACGTTTTGCCTAAAACGGCCTCGTCTCTATCGACAGCTGGAAACAAAGTAAAAAAAGAAGAGAAGGTACAGAGCGCTTACCATCAGATTTTGTCGAGAAGGAGAATCTTCACCTTGTCGCACGTGGATAATGAGACTTTTAAATAATTCTTTCATTTGCCATCTTTTCTCCAATATATTGTTATTTTACGTGCAATCCGTTCAATTCTTAAATTCAACAAAACAATATTTTAACGAAACATTACCTGCCTTGGAAATTCAGCGAGTTGTCGAAAGTAAAAAAAACTTCTACATTTTTTTGAGCTCCCGGTTTTGAGCACCGGGATGATGTTCCACGGTATCGGAATCTCGACCTTTCGGTTTCATCCTGCGAACGAAATTTTTTCAACGCCAATCCATCTTATTCTCGCCACTGTCGTAATACGCATTTTTATTTAATCACTACCAAACGTTTGTACTGAAAATTTTATTAACGTATATCACCTTACAATCTGTGACAAAGTATTACACCGAAATAGCTTAACATGGTATAGATTGCCAAGAGGAAGCTGAGTGAAAAATACGAATAAATATTCGACGAACTGTTGCCAGATTCGGTTGAAGTAGTATTTGGCTTCGTGGTGTAATCAACGCTTTCATTAAACATTTTCATCTCGTTATTGATCCAATCGTGATAGTATGCAATGTCCGTATACACCCCTGGCAGTTTCGGTCGAGCGCAACCTTCTCCACCGGAAACAATACCGGATAAAACACCACCGCATATCATGCCACCACCGGAATCACCCTGAAGAAGATGAACAACGTTACGTTGCAGGGAATTTGCGAAAAGGTCCCCCAGTAATCGTCATTACAGTGTAAAACTTACTTGACAACTGTCTCTGAGCCCCTCTTCCCAGCCCGCGCAAAACATTCCGGTTGGCAGAAGCGTGACGTTGGCCAAGAGTTCCCGGCAACGTTGACGATCTATTATCGGCGCAGAAATATACATCAAGTCGTTTGACACGTATCGCTGGTCCTAAAAATTGAAACACGAAATCTGACTCAATGATTAAACAAAATCGGGCCGAATTCGCATCACGCAACGCCGATGATGACAGGAGAGCAGCCCCGGCATTTTGCACCGCTGACGCCTCTCGTATTCGTTGACGAATTAACTGTTAATTACCTCAGCCAAATAGCCCCAACCGGACACTTCACACACCGTTCTCGGTTGAGGCATTATTTTTTGCAATTTCGCCGCTTTCACGTAACTCGTATTTAGCATCAGAGGCGTCGTCAGCTACGAAGACAACGTTTAAAAAAAAGTACAAGTAATTTAACTTTGGGCTTGGAATCATCAGCCTTATACTCTAATGATTGAAGACTGTATTTTAACACTCCGGATGTTACCTTTAATAATGCAACGTCGTTCGTCAGCGTGTACCCATCGAATTTAGGATGTACAATAACCGTTCGAACTGCGCGTTCTTGACCACGAGGGTGTTTAGGATCGATCTTTATTTGACCAGCCACTACACTAATCGTCCAAGGTTGAATCTGCACATCTCTGTGAAATGAATTTTCATTCGCCAAATAATTAATACAATATCTTTCAAAACTAGCCCACGTTCTTCAGTTTAGTATAATTTATTTTCAATTCATTTTCTTCAGTATAAATGAATTGTTAATAATTCATGTTTTTTGGGAATTAATCACACGTTAAAAATGGCATAAGCTTACCTTACAAACATGCAATGTCCAGCCGTGAGAATCCATTCGTCAGAAATAACGCTGCCTCCACAAAAATGGCGGTTTGAATAACTTCTCCTCAACGATACCTTCGATAATTTTCACAATTCAGAATACGAATTTTCCTGGCCCTCTTTTTTCTTTCTATCCCTCAAACTTTTTATCCCAGACGCAGCAGAAGGAGCATCGTAAAAATACGTTGCTCACCTGATATGGAAATTGTCCAACGGTCGCTTTCGTGCCATTCACTATACGTCCATCCAATGTCGAAAAATCTGTACTTTTCATCACCACTGAATTTTCTCTACCCACGAGTCCTACAAAGTGCAAAATTATCCCTGTCTTTTTATTGCTCGAACGTTTATTTATATACATCATTGGAATATTTTATAGATTTCTTGAAGTTGTTTTACCATTGTTTGGAAGACTGGAAATATTTATTGCGAAACACACGATAATTAAAAATTGTAGAAAAATAGCAAAATGCATTGTGACTAGAAGTTGGATAAAATTATTGTTTTACTGTCTGTCGACGACTCAGCCTCGTTATCGAATGCCTGATTTTTTCCATCCGCAAAGGTTTTTATCGTAATCCTGTTATCATTACTATACATATATATATACTTCTCGATCATTAATTGATCGGTGGTTGAGGCTATGCTTCAGTAAAGCGTTGGTGAAAATTGCGACGTAGTATCCGATTCTTAAATCGGATTTCGATCAATAAAAATGAATAATGAATTTTGCTTAAATAATGACAGATTCAGAATTTATCAGAAATGTGCGTTTAATGCGAAAATACAAACTATAAAAAAAATTGTCTTCCTTTGTTCGCACTCTTTTAATGTCACCACTGTCGTCTGTGATTATTGTGGCTTATTAAACATTAAACAAAGATGTCGAGGATCGCAAGGAAAGTAACAATATTGTTCTTTCGCATCGATTATTGCAATTATTGATAAACAAAATAATCGACGACAAATCCTAGTTAATCTGACTCGTTTTGGTGTTTATCGATTATTTATCAGTGATGAGACATTACCGGAATCTTGAGATAATTCGAAACTTATCGGTCGATCAATTCTTTCGAGTGACTTTTGGAATTCATTTTGTAGCCGGCGTTGGTCACGTCATTTTGGTAGATTAGATGAAACTGGTATCGGAAATTCCGATGGATTTCACGCTATCTATTGGGAAATACCGATACAATCGGCAAAGATAATTCAAAGCTGGGAAAAACCGGTTGTTCGAAGGCCTGCGTAAAAAAGAAAATGCGTCGAATTCACAAGCACTGATATGTCCGATGGTGCTTTCTCATTTTTACGAAAATGTCATTTTACTCCCAAAACCGACTGTGAGTAATATTTCCCTCTTGGGATAATGCGCAAAATATTTTCCGCTCACAAGACTGATTCGTCGTAACGTTCGGTAAAATGTCGGCGGCATTCTGCTGTGTGTGCACAAAATCCCGAATTACTTTTCCTGTAGCAGGTACGCAGTTAGCTGCGGGTAAGATCGAAAACTGTTTTATTGGATAATCTCAAATGACAACAAAAAAAAGTTATACGCGATCACACGAGTCTGCTCTTTCTTTGAAATTTATTTTGACTACAATAGAGATATATTGTTATTGAAATTTTCAAAGGATAGCGAATGATTGTATTAGATATTTATGGGGTTCAATCATTTTTGGAACATCGCTTGGTTCTCTTGGGTGTCCTTAAAGTATCAGTTGTCAGTTGAAGACGAGACTTTGGCGGATAGGAAGAAAAATCGAGGTTCAAAACAGTGACAATTTAATTTATTGAAAAAATTCGTTTTCAAAAGACTGAGAAAATCATCCAGATGCGATCAACTTTTATCCTAATGTATACGTGAAACAGATGTAATGGAGAGTACAAAAATATGGAATGATTTCTAAGAAACTTTCTCGGAAAAGTTAGACATCAGCTGACAGCTGATCTATCACCACAGTCTGTCGCATGAACGTGCTTTTTCCATTAATTGGAAAAAAGTTTAACCGGATTGACATATATTGGATCGTTTTCTACGTATGCTGTTAAGATTCCCTATCTTTTTCGTCAAAACATTGCATTTTTATCAACGTCCCCGTCACCAGCTCTGAAATTTATTTTATGCCTTTCGCATACGAGCCTTTCAACATCTAACCCACATTTGAGTGTGTACATTTTCTTGACTGATGGCGTTATCCAGAAAACATCGAATGAACAATTTCGTGACATTATCCATTGATGATGGTTGATTTTTAAATGCTGATGGAATTTTCTACAGCAACTAAACAGCAACTAAAGAAATAAAACAGCAGCTAAAGAAGACAGAAAGCTTTCACATCGATTTTTCAAAAGTAAAGACGAAAACATCCCTTTTTACAAAGATAAAATATGTATTCTCACATTCGATGAAATGCTTACTTTTTTATTTCAGCAGTCATCTTTAGCTACAGAGAAAATCACTCCGAGTTAAATTTATTTCAAAAAATACATGAAAAATAAGCTAATACACTAAAATGATCGTTTACTGAAATTTGCAAATCTTTGGCATACAATTTTCATCGACTTCCTGGAGAAACATCCCTCACTAACGCCATGTTAGCTATGTCAGCATGTTTGATTGAAAATGGATTCCAACGTGACTGAATTTTTCATGCAACATTCAACATCTCGTCTTTCTCTTCCTTTAATAAAATCCTAGAACTTTTTTTTGGTAATCAAAAATGCTTCGAATGAAATGAGCACCGAAGCTTCATCAAGAAGCTTCAACGATCGGTGACTCGTTTCCCAACAGCGGAACGACATGACCTTCGTTTAAAGCGTCAAGTTTATTAACCGGGAAGAATCTTCGATCTCGATGATTGTTTTATCTCGTTCTTGGGAGAAACTAGGTTACCCAGAGTTTTTCCAGCAGAGAATTTTACACCATCTTTATTAGCCAAGGCAAAGTACAAATACGTGTGAGGCGTGTGCCGTGCGTAGTTGCTACACGACAATGATGTTTAGGATCGCGGTGCTTCATGCTCTACTAGATATGTGGGTCCAGAGAGAAAGACAGAGAGAAAACCTGGTATGAACTCACGTTAGCTCGGACAACTTTACGATTAAGATCAGGATTATGCAATCAAATTCACGTGGTCTTGACAAGTGACAGAGACAGAGAGGGAACAGAGTGGTACGTCTATGCATGTGTAGATATCGACAATGCTGCTGAAGTAATCAAATGAAATCTTGTAGAAGCGTCATTTCTCATTATATGTCTATAGGATAACGGATAAACGTGCAGTACAAGCATCAAATATGTTGTGGAAAGAATCAAAAAAATTATAATTAATCCCTTCCAGGGGTTATAAAAAATTGCATGCATATAATAATCATCAATTTTTCGAAACACCCACGCGTCATACCGATCGCCATATTTCTCATGGCTTGAACGGTTTATCATGCAGTCCAAGTCTTCAAATCGATGCTATATTTTTTGTGTGCACAAAAAGGTGTCACAATTAACATTTCCCAAGAGAAAAGTGGCATTTTTCTTCGTTCGCGAGATGGAATGTTTTGTTTACGAAAACCGAAGACATATATCGGTGAAGAAACAAGTTTTCATGAGCTTATGTTCTTGAAATAGAAGCGAGCGCCCTGCAAAAATTCATATCCGTTTACCGATTTTCTTGTGAAAAGGAGATAAACTTGCCTATTTGTATTATCAGTATGGATATAATTGTATTTTGATTGTGAACATTTTTTTTTTCCCATTTGATGGAAACAGAGCCGAGAGATTTCGAAGCTGAGATTACTTGAGTCTGTACATTATACATGTACATTATAACTTAAATAACCACACGTGATGTTTTTATTTGCAGGTATTAAACAAAAACTTGCATACCGTGACTCACGTGCGCATAATTGCAAGAGTAAAAAATCTTCTTAGAGAGCACGCTTCTATGTACCTGTATGATCGTTGTCCGATCGTTGTCGGCAAACGGGATGAATGAAACGGGGTCAAGAGTAAAGAAAAAATAGCGTTAAAATCCCAAGAGGTATCTAATTATTCGTTCACGTGTCTGACAATTTATTCCAAAGAGAATCACATGATTATGAGACTTGTCATTTACAGTATGTACTCTGCTCATATCTTTCATGCAAACTGTCATCCTGGTTTAATTGTATATTCGTTCCAGTGCACGTTTGATAGTTGTCAACTCCGCAATTGAAATATCCTGCGACACGACATAAATGCAAAGTGACCGAGCACATCGTAGGATATACGAAAGTCACCGAGGAAACTCCATTATTTTGTCCCACGCAGGGTCAAATTTTTCGCGAAATTGAGCAGATTCGGAAAAAATGAATTTACTCTTGTCATGGAAAAAAATGGTTCCCAAATTTTTTAAGCGATTTTATTTTCACAGTTCCTCAATAACTTTTTTATATGGCTATTGTATAAAACCGAAGTGTCCCTACAGCGAGTGTGATCTATAGGAGCACTTGTGTGTAATTGTGTAATAATCAAGCAAAGCATTTGCAGGTGCTTGTTTGATTGAACGCAGAACACATTGTTGGTGTATCTTACGTCGATTATTGCAGCGTGAAACGTGAGATTAGAAGGAAGTTACTGATTTATATCGCAACTTGGCAGATGATCGTAAATGTAAAATACAAAAAAAAATAATAATCCGAGTTGTAAGATTGCTGCTCCGTTTGTTTCAACTAATCTGTTTCTCGATGGTGCAATGTTGAGAAAAAGAGAGAGAGAGAGAGAGAGCTGTATTTACTCTGTAGCATCCTTGAATTAGGTTGAGACATTTGAAAGTTATTATTATCTACGTGTTCTTCGGAACCTTACCGAATCTTGACACTCATTTTATTCACTTTTTGTATTTTACTTAAAAAAATATCGTGCAATCATTATTACGGCTGATTTGTCACTTATTGATACCGATAAACATAGGAAGAACGCTATGGAGGAATTAACAACTTCCGAGAGCTCAGGAACCATCGTGGTTTACTCAGCCGTGCTGCTAGATGGCGCGCGCTAATACATTTCTCACGAGCGGAACGACGAGCTCGAGAGTATAAGGCAAGATTATTTCCGTGTTACATTTTTGTGTTTAAAAAAGTCCGTCATGCTTCATTATGCAGTGTCCCGCTAGTGAAATGCATTTGCAGTTTGACACGCACGCACGTGATTCAATGTTTATATTCTTCGGTGTGACCGCAGACGTGTGACGAATAACTCGCAAAAAGTGATTGAATGGTCGATTCTACAACGATTCGTTTAGTAAACCCGTAAAAAAAACTTTGACGCAAGACTCAAGTCACCGAGCTGTTGTGCACGAAATCAAACAACGCCATCGACGATCGTTCGTATGACGAAAACGTACGGTGAAAGTGATGAAATCTTAACATGTAAATCACGATGAATAATTTTTGCCGTGGAAAAGTTTGATTCTTGGATCGAAAATATTATTATTCAGCTATTTTTTATCATTATCAAGATAAAAACTGTGTCAACTGTACAGGCGGTATCTTCAAAACGTTTGTGGTGCAATTTTTTCTCCGATGAAAAATGACATGTATAATTTTCTCAAAGTTTTATATTTTCTTTTAATTTTATTTATTGACGCCGACACAATTTCGACAGACGAACGAATGAGTCATTGTTAGGACACGGAACGTAGAAAGTGCATTTTAGTATTTTTCCGAGTACACAGCTGATGGGTTTAGCAAACTTTCGCATCAATACTCGCGGAATACTCTCACTCGGTATGTTCCACTTTTATAGACAGGTGAAACACGGCCGTTTAACAACAGATGCGTTCTTTTATTTTTCTTTATGTTACATTCGAGAAGATTTACATTTCGTGTATAGTCAATCAAGCAATAAATTAATAATACAAATCTGAAATTGACGGAAGAAAATCATTTTTGACTACTCACCGAAAATCGTAGTCGCAGGTGCAATAATCCGTCAGATCAGAACACACGGAATCCAGAAGCTTTTTAATTATTCTCAACTGCTTTATCTCGTATGCCAAAGATTAATAATGTTTTGTTTACGTCGTAACATTTATCGCATTTTGCAGATAATGAAATGGAAGTACAAAGAACACGAGAACAACGAAGTGGATTTTTTTGTTATAAATTACGATATGTATTTGATATTACGAATAACGGAGAAATTCGACGTCCAGAATCGGTCTTAAATCCGTACTCATTATTTTATTATATCCTCTGTCACAGGTACTTACAGTCCGTTATAATTAAAAATAAATAATCTCTTTTTGTTTACAGATACACACGTTCACACGGACTACATAAATTGATCTATTACGTTTACAGACGTTAACGCTCGCTGCCACAAATTTCTTTCCTTTTTAACTATTGTATTCAACGTATTATTGACGCGACCTAGAAATGATAATTTTTTTTTCAGTGTTTCGATTACTTTGTTTGTAAGAAAATTTGAAATGTCTCGTGCCATTGAAGTATGGCGAAACTCGAAAATCGAGTGACAAAATACTCGTACGAAGAGTCTATTATTAGCTTTTCTGCTGGCAGGTTTTTTTTAAATTGAAATTCAAAGCTTAACATCGACTAATTAATTTTGGACGGTATCGTGCATCTGATGTCTCTCACCACAGTTACGTTCCATTTAATCTTATCAATCTCTCGATCTTGTTCCCTCAAGACAATAATCTCTACAAAAAAACCGCAAATTTTACAAATGCTCTTACATCGTCGTCGGACGAAAAATCATTCAATCTCCACCTATATACATACGTTTATCTTCAGACAGTAGCGAACGCAATACCATGTGAATGTGACGATAAACGGCACGAATACGAGTTCGATGATCCAACACACTCGTCGACGAGCTTCGATCCTTGTTCGATTTTGGAGACGCGGGATTTTCCCGTCTGCAATCGAGGTCTTCACTGAACCGGAACTGCTCGAAGGTGGTCCGGTATGGTCGAAAATAAATAGCGATTTTTGCGAGACTCTTTTAGTGAAAGGCTAACCGGACTTTCCTTGAAATGTTCAAGGTCATTCTTTCGATCCCTCTTCAACCCCTAGCCAATGTGCCAGTCACAATGACCTTGACGCACCCACTTCCGGTTAGCGTCAATATCAGTGTCCGTTGGTGTCCATTCGCTGTCATACCATTGTCCGCTTTAGTAGAAATACGCGAGGAAGCCTGAAAAAATTAGCAGAAACAAAAACCGGTTCGTAAATGCAATACGTCCGCAATGGCTATAGCAGTCGGGTGATTTATCTACTTTTTAACAAAACAGCTATGGGACAAGACGCAAAAAAAGTAGAGACCGGTCGACCTTGAATTACTTCGAGACGGACGAATCCGTTAATTCCCAAAAAGCTGTTTTTCCAAGGTCTCTACGAAGGAAACAATGCAATATACAAAGTCCATATACGCATCCATCACTTTTCCCAGTGTTTATGTGCAACCATGCCCGTAACCCTAAATAATGGTAACGAAAAGCACCAAAGAATTCCTTGAACCACCGAATGGGGAATTTCGATGATCTTTAAGAGGGAATTCTCAAGGTCACTCGCAGCGTTTCATCGATATAACTCTCCGAATAAGCGTATGTAACGTATTATCCAAATCCACGAATCCAAGCGGAAAGTTCCAAGCTATTTCTATAATTATCTGGTATGAGAGTCCGGCCAATATTGGACTTGACCTTGATCAAGTTCAGAGATCGCTGATCTCGTGATAAACTTGGCAGAATTAACCGGTAATACAGTAGAGGGGTAAATTGTCCGGAAGGTCACGAAAGTCCACTCGATTTTCTCTTCTCATTTGACCTTGTACCCTGTGTATCCAGCTTTACAGCATCGTGTGCAACAGTAACCTCCCGCAATTCGCAATGGCACACGGATGTGGATGGACTACATGTTTATAAAAGTTGTGTACGTGTGTGTGTGAATGAGGAAGGTCACGGGTAAACGGGTTTAGGATACCCCGAAGCGATACTTTGGACCGAGACAATTCGCTTTCGCTTGGAACGTGACCGATCGCTGTACAAGGTTTAATAAAAGCAAACATATCCGGCGTCAACGACAACATATTAACAGCGAAAAGGTTGGTAATCACGTGAAATCGTTAATTGTTTATTGGTGCCGAAAGACATAAAATATTAAGGACAAACAAGCTGGGAGGAGCAGAATATTTCTCTGGTTCGCCAGGGAACGATTGTTTCTGAGGATAAACATGCGTAAACGTCGTTGACCAGCGAGTGTTTATTGGTGTCCAAGAACGTTCATCATTCTAGGTTCTTTTCTCCTTAAATATCTTAGTATTGTTTCCGTTCTTTGGCATACAGTGATTGTCCAACTAATTCTTCAAGGTTAATATCACAAAAAAAAACACTGTGCAGGTTCCAGTCACGCTGCACATACAAAACACTTGCGCCAATTGCGTTATGTCATTGGGATTATTACAACGTACAACATCCCGCGTATATCCGGGTTTGGGAGCTTGTGGGTTACAGGAAAATGTCTGAATACTTTTTGCATTTATTTTCCAACCTTGGATCGTTAATTGTGAGCAAACTTTTTCTTCTTACTATCTCGTTACACACAGTATTACGTTGTTACTTTACACTTTCAACTAGTTTTTCACTCGACGAGCCAGTAGATATTTCTTACAATTGCGACATATCGTCGTAGACAAATTATCATCATTCGAATACGCAGACTGTTGAATCCTGATTGCTTTTTGTTTCTCCCTACCTTCGCCAATTTTTTGATCATAGATGATTTTTTTTACATCTCCATAGAGTCGGTTACAATTTGGACTACACGAGGTTAAAAAGTTGGTCGTACATACATTCTTTATTTCATAGAATTCAATGGTGATACTGTTATGTAAATAAACATATATGACATATTGATAAATAAAAGTAATCTGGGAATCCAAGATAAGGATGACTGTAAATGGGCCGTTGATCATGTAGCATAAATAATGCGTTAGTTATACATCATTACTGCGATGCAAGGTTTCTATCATTTATGGATACGTTTTTCTATGTACACGTTGCGAAGAATGAACATTCAAAACCAAATCGCCCAGTTTGCATTTAGCTTTGCCGATTTGCTTTCCTTTCTTTCTTCCTCCCTCCATTCGTTAGCACCCGTTTTTTTCATACTTTCGTTCAAGAGGGCGCTTTTTCATTCACTGTCCGGGTGATTTACCTGCGTTGGGCGGCACGAATCCGAAACCACTGGCGCCTACGATAACACCACTGGAATCAGCGTTGTTCGGAGCCGGTCCAGGTGGAAATAAAACGGGGCCTGCAATGAGAAGAACAAGAGAGAATTTAACCGTTGGGTATTAGCCACCAGCACTTACTGCTTCCAAGCTTTACTGATGAGATGTTAGCACTAGGTTTACGGACGTTTTTTATATACCTATCTCTACGGCGCCCGTCAAAAGTAAAAGGCTCAAAAAGAATCTCAAAAAGTAAAAGGCTCAAAAAGATTTTCAAAAAGTAAAAGGCTTAAGGAAAAAAGCTGTGTGTATAAATTCTTTAGAAGAAATGGTTGATTCACGATGCAAAACGGTTGGAATCCATCAAGCGGTTTTCGAGATATTTCATTGCAAAGTTTGAGTTCTGTCAAATTGACAGGTCCCGTAAACCTAGTGTTAAGGCCATGGGGATAACCCATCCCCTATCAAAATTTAGAAAGATTCTCAGGCAAAATCTATAAATCGGATCGATTTGAAATTTTTTGTGAGTATTTAGTGACACAACACGGAGGGAATGACGATTTCGCAATTTCGAAATTTTGCAAAAAAATTTTTTTGTAGAGTGAAATAATTTTCAAAATTTCGAAATTCTAAAATCGTCCGTCTCTCCGGGCTAAATCACTAAATACCTACAACAAATTTCAAATCGATCCGATTTATAGGTTTTGCCTGAGAATCTTTCTAAGCTTCGATTTACGGATGTAACACATCGCCTTAAGAACAATGAACTGCCGGTTTTAGCCGTGTTTAACCGTAACTTGTGAATTTTTTCGTCCTTGTGGATGAATAACTGTGCGACCTACGTATGCCTAACGAAACGTCTATCGTAACAATATTTATTTGCGGTATTAGTCGTTTGTTTACCGCTCAGGTAATTCTGATTATAAAATCAAGCAACCAGCTTCGAAGAACTGTCTTTTTCTCAAGCCAACGCCAATTTTAGTCGGGTTTTAAAAGCGAGATCATTAACGATCTTGTATGCTAAAACAAAATTATCAAGTTGTCATCGTCATGGCAATGAATCACTGCGAAAACTTTAGTCTCGGATGAAGTATTCGATAGATACTATCGTTATTACATCAGATGTCAGTATAAATACTCGAGTTTATAGTGTAATCTAGTCCACAGGTGACATAAATATCATAAGGTTATTTATAGACTTGTTTCTTGCTCGAGTTTCCATTTTTCAATGTCAGATCGTTGCTTGTCTGTCGCGAATTGGATCGAGTTACCTTCAAAAAGTGTTCAATGCCAATAGCCTCGTGTGTATTTAATAAACAATGCAGAAATCGCAACGGGATTCCACCCAATGAAGCGTAAAAGGCTCTTTGCAAGGAGACAAGCCGCCTACTGTTGCTCATTTTTATACGCATTCGTTAATTGTGCATGCATATCGATAAACAAATGTAACACGGAAGACCTTAAGGAATGAAAAACCTGATGTATGGGTAATTAACGAGCAATGATTAAATTCATGGATATATTCATCGAGTCAGGCATAAAAAGATTAATTATCGAGGTTTTTTATGTAAATCTCGAAACGTTCCTTGAAGTTTAGCCAGCCAGCCAGTAGAAAGTCACAAAGTTTAGCTGGATATCCGTATGGCGTGTTATGATTATTATGTACATAAATTAATATCCTCGCGCGTATATCATTGAACGTTTTGTCTTACCGGTATTCGATCTGGCATCTCGAAGACCTGAACTCTGTTTAAGATAAGGTCCGAATCCCGCGAACAATTGACTGTAGTCCTGGCCCCTCACTGCCGTGGCGAAAATGGCCAAAATTACCGCGACTAGTGCGATCTGAAAAACGAAAAAAATCATATTTTTCGCTATTTTTACAACACGACTGCTTCTAGACTTCCTAATTATTCAACGAGCTCACGATGACCGAAAAAAAAATTGTACAATGGGGGGGAACATTCAAATTGCATATACCCGCTAGATATCCAAACGATTTGCCTGGTATTTTTTTTTTAAGTCGAGAAAGTAAATGCCGCACGTAATTCGTAAAGAATATCAAATTTGTAAACAAATCGATTGAACTTTTCGTGAATTACGAGGAATTAATCGTAACGACGATTCAGCGAGACTTTCGAAACTGAAACATCACGAGCAAAGCCACCGCTCCACCGATTTTATCTCTCGACATATGTACACGTACAGAGTAAAATTTTGTATCGTGATACGCAAGGACTTGTTGGCACATGAGTTCCCTGATTTACTGTAAATATAAGAAAACCGGAATGTCTCGGCAGAAAGAAATATATCGAATGCTCTTCGAAGTCTTTAGTGTCCGACACTTTGCAGCAGAGTTTCGTCGGGTTCTTCGGATACTCGAATCGAGAAAACTGCACCTGCATCTCGTTTAATGCATTACGAATGAGTGAGAGACTTCGATGACTTCAATGGAAACCGTTATGCTCAGCAATCGTCCGGTAAATAAATTATTCTCCGAGTTACTCGTACGCGCCTCGGCTGGATCTCGTAAAATATGGATAATCGAGACACCTGTCGATTTATCACCTCTTGGAGGTTAGTAAAAGATGCGAATACAAAATAGAAAAGGTTCAATATTGTATTCAATTTTTTAACACCGGTATAACGATCTTTCCTGAATCGTGCTTTCAACGTTTTCGAATGACAGCGATAAAACTCGGCAGATAAAGATTTTTAATGATTATCTGAACGTATTTATCGATTCGAATTGAAACCTTGAAGATTTCTACAGTTGGACCGAACCCAGGATGCTTTTTTTTCATTTTTATCCGCTCATAAACATTTGCAGACTCACAGCCGTCGCTCTATTTTCTCGTTTTCTCTATTCTGCCTGAAATGATTGAATAAAACCCTACACAGATTTTTTTGCAATGTCAGGCCAGAGTACGATATCCTCGATCAATCATACCTTGTGATTCTAACGGGGCAAAAAAAGCCTCTCGGTCTCGTTTTCAACAAATTGCCTCTGGGATGAAAACAATGGCAATAAACGTCACGATATTGTGGTCGAGAGCGGTTCCCGTATTATCCTTAATAATTATAATTAATGGCAATGGAGAGTATACGAGTGCTATACGGGAAGGTGAGTGCCGCCTGAGGAGAACGTGCACTCTCCTTTCACAGGTAGGCGTTTGTTACTCTGATCGCCGTCTTGAACGAAAGAAAAAAAAATTAAATGCACTCGTGTGAATTATGTGTTTGGTATTTCATTATTTAATATTTATCGGACAATGTTATTCTCACGTCATCTTGAGCTCGCACTCAATGTCAAATATACGGGTCACGAGAGTATTTGACCTATTTTTACGAAATAAATAAGTAAATAAATAATTCTTGATAAAAATAATATGCACCCCCAGACTGGGGGCCAAGAGAGTCATTTTTAAAGATCGAAACTTTAAATTCGACCATTTTTACCGGGGTTGTGAGTCTTGAGTTCTCTTTAATTCAAGCAGCAACTCGATTTATTATTTCATTATTTATTGCACACGGTTGAGAGAGATCGCTTTCATTATATTTCTCCAAGAAATGTGTATTCAGGCTATATATAAAAATTCAACAAGGTGAGATGCAATAACGCATCGAAAGTCGAGATATTACCTCTATATGAACGAAATTACGCGAAACTCGCCTTCGTTCCCATCGTGTGCAATTGCAGTCACAATGTATATCAACGCTTTTTATAATGCCAAAAATCATGTCGTTTACCCCCTTCTGTGTCCAAGCATGTTTATCCAGACCATTTGTATGCGGAGGCTCGACTCGTGAAACTCGATTTCGATCATAAATCCTGAAGTCGTACAAGCTCGTCCTGTTCCACACGAGGAAGATCAGGAGCGTTACGTATTTTTATTATTCGCTTGTTTTTCTTCTCTCGAATTTTACAATTTTATCGGTTTCGTTGCGTAAAAAAAAGTGATGCGTCGGAATATATCCAATGTTTCTTCCATCGTCGTTCGAACATCGCAGAAAATGTTTTATAAAAGCAGACCCTCTGCTGGATACGTTTTTATTCACGCGTACGCGAAGTGTGTTTTATGTATTAATCAGCAGAAGAATCGCCTACGGTGTATCGCGCTGAATTGCACGGCGTGATGTGTTACCTCGCGTTGAGTTGATTGCAGGGAATAACCAAGTTTTTGATTATCCCGTATCACGCGTGTACGGACAATATCATCGGCTATAATTTAGCCTCGTTACGTTGATGTCTCAATAATCAATGAATTCAAAAGATTGACGACTTTTGCTCGTGAAAACTCGATTTAAACAGTTTTTCAGCGCTTTTTTTCCATCATTTTTTAAAAACTTTTATACATGCTAAAAATGATGAACGCATCGAGAAATATTTAGGGGTAATAAAAATGACAAAAAATGCAGGAAGTCAATTTCGAGATCGATCGATTTGATTTATAAAAAGATGCTAGAGTAACGAAAACGCGCTTGATAAACTTGGATCGTTTTTCTTCTTCGCTATGCAGAATTGATCTCATTTTTTGATTGAGTGTCATACGATAAAAGTTGACGTAACGAGACACGTGATGTATGCAAAACTGCGTTATGTTCAATTTTCCGCGGTTACCGAATGATATATGTGTATATATGTACATATATCAGTGACGATCAAGTATCAGCGGCAAGTCCGACCTCACGTCGTTTTACACACGACACATATTACAGTGGACGAGGTTATCTTCTTGGCTAACTCGTGTGACACACATGAGCGTCTACCGTGACCCAAGATCTTGCCACGGTGATATTTTTTTTCCCTATTTTCTCGAAATAACACGGCGAATCAAACGCAAGTTACTCCACTGACCACTCATGGGGAAGTCCTGCAAAATGACGTCTCGTATGGTCGTAAATTGAAAAAGACAGTGGATGATCTTTCGTTCGTAATCATATATACTGACGAAATTTACGATAAATGGCCATTTGCATTTTTCAAACTCAAATTTTGTTCATTTTCGATTCGATTACCGAAAGATTAAGATATTAAGATTTTGGTATTGCTGCGTACGAGAACAAAAAACGTGCTGAATGCAGAAAACCGATGGAATTTAGAAAATAAACAAATTAACATTAGAAAAATAAGGCACAAACGAAGGCGAGTATTTGACGTTCGGCAATAATTTCTATCGCGTTTCAAGCATCACCATAAAAATGCAGTTAAGACGAAGCTTGTTGCGCTGTTACGACGAAATAAATGAGCTAATAGTTTCGCAAAGAATATAGTTTTTTATCAGACTGCTGTTGCTTCCAGGTGATAATTATAAACGGTAAGTATGCAACGTAGTTCGAACGACGATTATATTTTTTCCTCTCAAATAGTCTCATCAGTAGCTAATTTGTCACTTTGTTATTTTCGTTTAAATTCTGCCGCCTGTTGCTTTTTAATGTACTATACGCGTCGATGACGAGGCGAGGCTGTGAATGACTTCATTAAGCTGCTTCGCCAAAAGTCTTTCTTTGGGAATTGTATATTGAAAATTGAACGTTTTTTTTCGGCAATTTTTCAACTTTTCTCAAGATTCGGCCAGCTTCCAGCTATAATTGAATATTCCACATGGTTTTTTGAAAAATCCTGAATATTTTCGCACATTAGTTAGCATCTTTGATGAGAGATCAAAGGGGAGCACCATTGCTTTTATACACGTTTCAATATTTTCTTAAAAACGATATACGATTTTTATCGCTCGAAATAATCTTCCACAATAATTTATTAATTCTCTTTGCCCTTTCGGAAAAATTGAATTACTGTAATATTCGCACAGAATCTGATCTCGACTTGGCAATTGAAAATAGATTCGCTTCGTTTTCTCGTCGGCCGTTTTTTTGCAGGTTTGTTCACGACGACGAAAAAGTGTATGCACGTGTTTCACTCGTCCCGTGCCTCGCAATACTTTGTATAATCCAATTGCTGTATGTATATGTATGTGAATATGAACGATATATCTATTTGTCCCCTGAGTAACAAGACGTTTTTCCCCTGGCGCAAATATAACGAGGCCCAGTTACGGTCCAGTTTCTCCGGTATAACTCGACGATTTTAAAATTGACAAAGAGATTGCCCATTTCTCTATTTATGTATAGAAGCACTTTAAAATTGACAGGGATATTTATATATTTCTTAATTTGAATAAATTGGAATACTCTCGAGCTGAACGAATTATTAAAACGATTCGGACCATTTCGGTGTGACGACAGCTTAAAATGAGATAAGAAATCCGCAGCTTTCGAAAGTGCATTTTTGAAACAATTTATATCAAAGAAAATTTTCCGTATTTTAAGGGAGTCCAACCTTCGTAATCTATATATGCCTTACTGTACATTTCCGTAGTATCATTCAATGAATCTGGATGCTGTTATACTTCCATCATTCAAGTACAACAATTTCTGTATAAGAAATGAAAAAAAGTATTTTACTCTTATTGCGGCAATTTTCCGAGCTGCGATTTTAATCTCAGGCTTATTAAAAGTCTATTTAGAGTATATATATTAACGTTTCTCGAGATAGGTGACTGGGTCTTGTATGAAATGCTCATTTCGTCGTAATACCACGACCAATAAACTTAAGTGCCATCAACAGATTTCTACAGATAAAATCGTCCTTTACAAAGCTGTGCCTGTTCAACCAGTTCTTATTTAATTATACTTTCCCCTTAAACTCAAATGAAATCGGACAAATATTAATTAAAAAATAATGTAAATTGCTTAACGATGCGAAAATAAAAAATCATTTACGGTAGAATTATACGGAGGTAAAAGTTGTTTTATTTCACGCGAAATGCCCTTTATATCTCCAACACATGGGTGTTCGCTTTTTTCATCTTTCGATATTTATTTAGTTCCAGTGACTTCGCACAGCACAAGCGGGCTCTTGTTGCGTCTGACCGGCTGCTAACTTTTTCTACTTGATCGCGCGTCAGCCTCGCAACGTGCATTTTTACATCATTGTATTTTCAATAAATAAATTCCAAATAAACACAGAATTCATGTCCGATATGACGGCATTATTTTTAATGAGATCTATAATTTAAACTAAAATATAATTTCACTCGCCAAGTTAAAAAAAAACGTTGTTCGATAAGTATAAATATTTACACATATACGTATCGATATTTCGCAGGTAGGCGTTTTGGATATTGAAAGAATTTGATGTTTTGCATGAAAATATGAATCACCAAAGCTGTCTATGTCATTGGAAATAACATAAAAGTCCACGTTATTACGTTTAAAATTCCCTTTCAACGTTGCTCACAATACTACAATGTTTCAAAAGAAGAAACGGAAAGTTTCATAATCACACATTTTTGTGTCATAATCCGGTTTTAATTCCATTGTTTGTTCCAGTGGCCTGAAAACCAGAGGAGACACGATCGTGGGAGGTTCCCACATTCGTGGACATCGAGATCTAATACATCTCGTATTACGGAGCAAAGCAAGTTCCGCAGGCGCAGCGCGAGTCTCGCTCGGGTAAAACTTTACTTTCCGGTTTCCGCCCACGTAAAAATATCGTAGTGTTTCTGAGCACGGCAAATATAACGTTGTTTAAACTCGCTTCGAGCTACCCAACTTTGTCATGCCTTATCACCCCTCTCGGATCGGTCCACGTGGCCCGGAAATCATCGCGATCGTTGTTTTAAACCCCTCAGATATGTACACGCACCACCTGTCTCTTTTATGCATCGCTCTCACAAGCCTGGTAAATGTATCTACATCTTTCTGCCCGTTTCTTTTGCCGATATGCTCTCTCGAACACAAAAGACAACCCTGCGCTTCATACGTAATAGAAAGTGTTACGACATCCGAAAAAAATTTCAAATGCAGAATATATCTTTTCTTATATTTCTGCGATAATAATGCGTCGCCAAATAAAAAAAAATCATACACGTTAAAGTAAAAATTGATATTATTCGGTAAATCTGTGGTTTATTTATTTGTTTTTTTGCAAATTATTTGAAAAAGAATTCAAAGATTAATTATTCATTACGGCAACGTTTTGCAGTCGAGAGTTCCACAATTAAAAAATTATCAAATCGGATCGTACTGAAACGTTATTTGACCCCTCGAGATTCGTCGAAATTCGTTTTTTTTTTGGCATTTTAGTTATTCCGCCAACTTTTTTTAAACAGTTCCGCTTGAAGACACAAAAGACACGGAAGTTACCGGAAGTTACTGCGTTATCGCAATACGTTGTTACATAGACACACGAATACACTTTTGTATATACGATTCAATCGACCATTCTCTCGAGATAACTGCAATTACACTGCAACTGGGAAGTAAAGCTCTCCCGAATGATCGTGACTGCCGATCGACGCAGAAAACTCCGAAGTACAGATTTTTATATACGTACACAACACGTAAACAATTTACGTGCAAAATGAATCTAGTTCACCGTAGTAAAAATAGCATTTGATCCTCTCTTACTCCCGCGGTGTAATCGATGAGTTTTAGAGATAAGACTCACTTGCCGGAAGAGAATGGCCGTACCACTGCCGTTACCACTGGCTACGCTTGAGGTACACATAATAGCATCGCGGGCACAGCTGAACAGCTTGCACGGAACACCATCGATATGCAAGCGTTGCATTGTTCCGAATATGACACACAAAAAATAAATTTCAACAAACGAACGAATTTTGTACGAATTTTTTATCATTCGATTTGACACAGAGTGGAATTCTAATGTCATCGATTCAGTCAGAAAAATATTGCCGATTTTTACTTCGTACACCGAGAAATTTTACGACAAACGCTTTTTGCCCGAGTGGAAGGAAAAAATGTATTCTCGCGAAGGCGAGAAACGCCGTGAAACGAGAAGAATTTTACGGAAGTTGAGTGCAGCATGGATAATTCAAACACCGTCCGATCGTGCAAGTAGATTACATCGCGAGTTCACAAGAGCCGGCCGATTCGTGCCGGAAAACGTTGAGACACAAAGTACAGCGTGAATAGATAAATTTTGCAATCCAATAAAAGCATTACTGCATAGCGCCTGGAGTTAATAATAACGTGAAAATATCGCGCACCCATAGCGACGAACTTTCGACGAAACGGCCTGAAACTTTTTCCAAATTACGTTACGCGACGGATGAACGTGCGGGTCCTTTCTTGCGTAATCGAAGTTTACGATAAAAGACGCGTCGCTGATTACGAATAATAACAACAGTATTGAATGATGCTCCTCTTCCACACATCGTAAATTTAATACGTTTATTACGCGCTCGTCGGTACGCTCCACGACTTCTAATTGATGTTTGTACATGTGAAAAAAAATCAAATTAAGTAAGAACTCTGGCCAACTATTAGCACCTCGGTTTATTATCGCATGTGCGTGAATATTTTTCACTCGTTACACCGATTTCAAGAGAACGTTCTGTGTCTTGTGCAATTATCGGGCTTCGAGTTCCGGAAATAATATTCTGAAAAATTCTTATTGACAATAACGTGTGCAAAGCGGGATGATATGAGGAGTGTACTGTTTTTACGTCGGTGAACGAAATTTTATAATAAAAAATTAATCGAATTTGATTAATTTGATCGAATGAATAAATTTAATTCAATCAGATTTCGGGCAGGAAAATCAGGGGCAAAATAAATTTACGAAATTTCCCAAACCATCGAATTTAATTAAACATACATGATGATGATGCTATTCCCGGATGATTTAAACGCGAAAAATAGCTTAAAACGATCGACTGGTGTTTTACAGAACCAACAATGCACATTGAGAAAATATAAAGTAGTTTATTCCGCGGAGGTGGAGTATATCTACTGATATGCCCAGTGCGAAAATACCAGCATAAGAGTGCGTCAGAGAAAGTAGGTATGGGTCGGTCGAACGATGCCTTGGAGGATCGAAGCGTAAATAATTATGCGGTATATTGCAGTATTTGACAGCTCAGCTTTTTCGGTCGAATCTAGCGTGATAATATCACTTTTATAATAATTTAATAATAACGTATCAATAGCGATAATGATCCTGATAATATCAACGATGACGATAATGATTATCATTATTATTGTATATTGTTAAAAAGTCTACCAATTTTTTTTCCCACGAATGAGCAGACACGAAAGTAGCCTGCAAAATCTTTTATATTCTTACATGTAATTCTGGTTTATTCACGTAGCATGTAAATAATTCAAGTGTGCGATTGCCCAATTCTCCTGAGGTTATTCCACGATTATAGCCAACACTTTGAAGACCCGCAAGCTTTGAATTTCCACCGAGTGAGGCCGTCTTTTCGCGTATACGTTCAGTCGATATATGATCGATTCACGGGCTATGCGGTGAGTTATATGGATAAATCGCAGTCACTCACTCAGACAGCTTTGTACATCGATGTATGACATTCGTGTAAAGTAATTTGTAATATGAAATATCGCGTGTCTATCGATGAGAAAATATCAATATATGCGATTAATAAAAACCCCGTGAATTTTCACGTTTCGACAACGTTGTTGGGGCGATAAAAAATGGACGGGTTGGATCGGAAGGTGTTCGTTGTGCTGCTATCGGTGACGTATTGTGTATATATGTATGTTGAGACTAGCCTGCGAATTTACCACTCGAAATGAGTCAGGTCCGAGATATTTTGCGGTGAAACGCGAGGGTGTATCGAGAACTCGACGGTAAAACGAGAAAATAATTGACGCGAGCTTTTTTTTCTTCTTGCCCGTCAAGAACGCTGGATCAACGGATTTTTCTCGAGAAATCGGTTCACCCGCACCATCTATTTATGATGCACATAGGCGAGCGTACATATAGAGTATACAAGACTCTCGTGGACCGCGATATAAAACGTTATTATATATTATTATACGCGTTATCCTTACGTCAGGAACGCACGTCACGCGACCGCGTGCTTATTTCGCACGAGGAATTATCCGAGCTCAGCAAAGAACAAACTCTACCTGTATATAATAACATGCATACCGATGTTAAATAATTCAAAGTTTTATCGAGCTTTCATAGACGGAAAATTGCTGCTGTATCGAGAACAATTTTATTGCGCTGATTTTACCGGGTGCAATTCTCACGATGGAAAACACACACGTTATAACCAACATCGTGACTTTTTCAGCGGAATATCTGTATTTTTCCGAATAACATACGATCAGTAAATTCAAATTGTTGACAAACATTTTTTTAATAATATATTCTTGAATAAGCGCATGCCAATAGAATAGACTTCGAAATAATGCGATTCACGCGTTTCTTAAGGTGTTTGTCTCGAAAATGCATTTTCCAACAGAATTTTTTTAAATTCATTCACTCGCGAAATTTCAAGATCTAAAGATCAAAGTTTCAATCGGCGAGACACCTAATGTACGACTTATGAAGGGGCGTTTCATGATTCCCAGGGATGTTAATAATGACGCGTTCGACTCTGTCCAGGAGTCATCATCGTAACATACACCTGTCATTTTTTGGAATGATTATGTCGAGAGACAACTTAAATCCTCAAATCATCTTTGACACGTTGACGAACCTGAGCTGAGTCCCTTCTTTTTATATTACAAACAATACCTTAATTTAGAATAATTCGACCATATATATGAGTATGAATATTGCATGGAAACAAGTGCGTAAGTTACACGTGGCATACTGACATCTTGCGTGCGTGCTTTCGCGTTAATAATAACAATAATTCTACTGCATATTTACGTACACATATAATGCAAGAGTGTGGGTGATTGGGTTTGTAGGGCTCGACAATGTTGCTGTAAGCGATATTTATCTCTTTTTCTGGCTTTCATCGTGCGTGCGTTTATTGCTTTCACATTGCGTGTCCCAAGCGATTAACCAGACAATGAGCGTTGGTACATCATTATTCATTTATTTATCAATACGCGAGATCAAATCGGTGAGGCGTTTTTCATCCTAATTCACTACGTTATATGGCACACGGATGGAGATTATTTGACAGCGATAAGCGAATTGGGCGTTGAAGATAACAACCGGTGCTCTCTAATTCGTGGATAATTCGGCCTGCTGGGTGGTGAAAAAATAGCGTGCGATAAAATGGATGCGTGCATCGACCAATTTGTCGTTAAGTTTCGCCACTGCTGCTCGGCGTTTTACATCGAACTTTCAATCCTTCGAGATTTCAATCCTTCGGTTAACAACTCGTAAGCATTTTATTATAGAAAACTGCGGGAAAGTTTGAAGAAAGCGCGAGAATTATTCCCGTTCTATCTTCATACTCCAGAACAAATCACGACAATCATTGACTCATCGCTCACTTTTTATTTTATGACGAAAAATTAAATCGACACTGTCAAATGTTTCACAATCCCTGTCCCCAAGATCGACTTTATCCTTCGTCGATGTATTCTCATATTTTCACTGTGCTACGCGCAAATTTCACGATGAAAATGATAAAAAAAGATATAAACGACGAAAATGTTGTTTATCAAACTTTGATGTTTTGAAAATTTGAAAATACATATTCGATTTATTTACTAGCATATATGTATCCTTCTCATTTCCCTCGGATGTTAAACTCGTGATCACGTTATCGGGAATATCGTTGAAAGTAATATCTGAAAAAGAATGTATCCGCATGAGCAGAGAAGTGAGGAAATTCTCGGGCGAGCCCGGAACGTTAAATCCGATAGTGAGTTTGTATTTGAGAAAAATAAAGATAAAAAATCGTTTACGCACGAAGCATCGATGAATATGAGGGCAACGGTTTCGCACTCGTTTTGATGTGTGAGGCGTCGTTAGCGCGTGTGACCGGTAATAGTTGTGCATACTTTGGTGTTAGATCGCACACATGTCCTTCCTTTATGTAAAAAGGAAGCTCGCTGGACCGGAAAGTTTGTTCTCCAATGATCTTGTTTGTGTGAGAGAGTGAGCCTAACGTCTAACGCACTTTAACGCAGAGTTCTGGTCGGAAAAACAAGTAGCCAACGAGCCTAGTCCGAATAACATAGTCTATGTATGTAAACAGTCCGGGGGCGATCACAAACGAGTTAATTATCAAGGGGTATGTTATTAGACATGCAGATACGTACGAGAGGCAAGTACATGTATGTCTCAATATTGCTGCAACATATCGTCTATTCGTAACGTGGAGTAAAACGGAAGAACGGTAGAAGGCGAATAGTTCGAGACTTTTTTTCACCCTTCATCGTTCCAAAAATTTAGGGGGAAAAAAAATGTTGAAGAACCTCATAAATGTCGGTAATAAAATGATAGTATACAATTTGCGTCGATTAACCTCCGTTATTGTTTGAAACTTTTTGATAAGCTTTGCAAAATAATTCACGGTCATTAAATACCGGTTTTGAGATACTTGAGAATTTTCTAAGATCATTCTGAACACATGCAGACAGACTGCGAAATTGTGAACTGCGTTGTGTTCACTTTACGAAGGATGAAAATAATTTTTCTTTAGAGAAATTTGCCCATCAAGAACGAAAAATGTACCAATTTTCGTATTTAACAAAACCTCGACGATGTTACGTCAAATCGAGGCATTTTGAAAGCCAAAGTCATCCTGAAATTCCCACTTATTTCCGGTTGCACATGGACGTTCGCTGAGACAAAATGTCTGTACGAAGAATCATGATTTTCCTCGCCATGAAAAATGACACGTAAAAGTGAGAGTATACGTTATTTGGATAGGTTCGTACATCAAAGATAATTACTGCAAATGACAGGATGATCTTCGTCGGCGATGTATTTTTCACGATGACTTTCGATTTCGTTATGTATACGTCCCCCATCAACCTTCGTGGATTTTTCTCGATGCACAGGAATGTACGTAATTTATAGTGCAAGTGCATGTGCGTGTACTCGCTTGTGTATAAAAATCGTATGTATTGTATGTAAACATGCATGTTGAAAAATTGAAAGTCTCGATATAATTTAAAGTTGCATTTACATTTGTTTGCGTGTAACACTTTCGATTTTTAATGCTGAAAAAGACACAAGGACCGCGTTCCACTCTCAAATGGAGGCCGCATGATATATAAGACAGTAATATATATTGCTGTTGAGCACACTGGAGTATGGATTATTAAGATTTATATTTATATACAATATTGCATACATGTATGTGTATAATAAAATAACCCGACGCCCTGGTTTGTAATTAACTTAGCATAACGTGTATATACACGTGTGTGCAATTTCGATTGCGAGCATGACCCGTCCACGGGGTCGTTCTCACTGTCGTACGCTAATACCGTCATGCATTTTATCCAAGCCGCGTTAGACGCCTTCACTCATCTTGGTCTTAGCTATCGTATTTAATTTAGGTCCTCATCTCGAGTGTTATCGCGCGAATGCTGCGAGGGTAATATACCGATATACAGTTTAAGGATACATTCGTGCGAAACGTGAACGGATAAAATATGTAAGTGCAATATTTCACCGTTTGAGACAGTTATTACGACGAGATGGAGATCTCCGGTCGCTCGTAAATTCGTGAGAACGATCGAGTTTTGAGCTGCGATATTTAAAGGGCTAAAAGAGAATAAATATTTATCGACCACAACTGAGACGGTTTTGTGCATCGAATTTTGAGAATCGAGAAGAATCTGGTACTAAAAAGAATTGTTATTTACTTTGACCGTTTGGTAATTAATATGAGAAAGAATCATGAATGAGTGGATTGTAAAAACCTCGTTTGAAAGTTCGTGATTTATTTCGATGTCACGATACATTTTCGAAAGAATATTCATCGTTGATTTACTAAATGTTATTTACGTGGAAAATTTTATAACAGAAAAAATGATATCGATGTGACTACGTGAATAAACTCGCTGTTGACGTTTTCGGTGAACGTTGTTTGTATATTATAATTGTCGCATGTAATTATTTTAAGTTAAAAAATGGTAAAAAAAAATTTGCGATCTTGACAAGCTTATAGATGCATAGACAAAACGTAATTCGTTTAAACGTAATTGTTTCCTTTGATTTTTGAGTTTCCTTTGAATTTCCTTGGATTTTTTTAAAAATAAATAACTTTTTGGATAATTACTATTTTGCAAGCTCTTCTAACAGCTCTTTCTCCAGCGTTTTTTTTTTCTCATGTGGGTGCGTTTAAATATCTCTACTGCTCCGTACTTCATGACTCGATTTCTGTACTCTGAGTGTTTATCGGCAATTCCCTCAGATATCGAGGATGGTACCGACAGTTTTACTGCATTAGATGAACTTCAAATTTTCTGGTTTACTCGCGCATGTATATTCACACTTACGTATGTATATGACTTAAGCAGAGCAGGTGGTTTTACTGGCCTCCGGCAAGGCCGCATAGACCAGCCTCGCCCTGGGCTATACATACTTATAAAACCAGCATCCAGTAGTCCAGAATCTTATGAATGAATTTTACTCTCAAACGAAATGAATCTTGACTCATGGTCTTCAATCCTTTACGAGTCTTTATCGAATGCACACGGTAGATTAATCATTGCGATTGCTTTTCATACTGTGCGAAATGCGAATCATTTCAGCTGGTACGATTGTGTAATAAATAAATATTCTGTGTATTTATAGAAATCTGTATGCAAAATAAATTCCGTGAGTCAAGAGAGATAAAAAAATGAGTCATCGTTTTTTAAATCGCGTAACTTTCAGAGAAAAGTCTGCAAACGTCTTTAAGGATGTATGGCACGCAGAGTCTCAATAAAACCGAAATAAAATGAGAATTTCGCGTACTTAGCGATTTTCAATAATAACGGTATTGACATTTTATCAACGAATGGTTAAATAACAACATTTAAAAAATAATATTTGGCATTTTTAAATTTTATTTCGAGTTTCATGAAATTCATC
Organism: Heteropelma amictum; assembly: GCA_959613375.1. Classification (NCBI taxonomy): domain Eukaryota; kingdom Metazoa; phylum Arthropoda; class Insecta; order Hymenoptera; family Ichneumonidae; genus Heteropelma; species Heteropelma amictum. The sequence goes on from OY390723.1 coordinate 18,470,407, forward strand.
AAAATTCCTCGTCGTGAAATTAAATTTCATGATGAGTATCAATTCGACAGTTTAAATTTAATAGTATTTAAAAAAGAAATCATAACTTTTATAGTATTGATAAGTACACGTTCTGTTGAGATTATATACGTGCCATACGTCTGTAATTGTCCGATCATTATGTTCACTTGAAAAGCGAATGAACCGAGAAGCCTGATTTTGATCTTGAAACAATAAAAAGTATCAAGTTAATTTAAAGCATTTTTGCGCTTTTTTCGGATGTAATCATTGGCTTATAACCGCAATAAAGATATAGTAACGCCTAAGACTGAAAATTTTCAGAGCAGAATTAGAGAGTTAATACAATAATGAGTATTTTTTACATAAAATGTAGTTGAAAATGTTGCTCATTTACTGAATAACGTTACAATACTAATTATCGCTTGACTCTGTTAATTTTTCACTGGAAATTCGTAGTTTGAAGCACTTCCATTTCCTCTGCATCATACTGCATTGAATCTTGTCTCGAAATCATACAAATCATGAAAAAAAAAGATCGAACGCGCATTATAATTGATGTAAAACACCTCGGAGTTTATTTTCCGTAAAATCAGACCGACAGTGAAAATTTACTCCAAAATGCATTTGCACTCGAAAGTTTCCGTTTACATCTTGCGATAGCAGCAAATCACACAGGTATCCCTCCCCTTCAATGGTTTTCGTGAAAATGTGTAATTATCAAGTTTCATCAAAAATACTTACGAATTTCATGATTTCTAGCGTCAAATTCCTTTCTTTCTCGTTCCCCGAAGAATCCTCCCAATTTTTCGTTCACGTCGTTTCGCTGACGCGTCAAACTTTCTTGGTCCCTCACTCCGTCGGACGTAATCAAGTTTTCGATGAATTATCCGAACGGTATTTCGCCGATCCGTACGAATATTGCACCCGTGAGAATCCGAACACGAACCTCGGTTGACGAAGTGATTTGTCGCAAAAGACGAAACAAAGGTGGAAAAAAAATAAAAACTAACGGAGCTGCCTCGTTGTTCCGGAACGTACAGCACCGGGTACTCAACGCGACTATACCAAGTGAGTCGGTAGCTCTATGTACGAGTCAATCCTTAGACGAAAACGCCAGGAAAGACAGTGAGCAATGAAAAGTGTGTGTGTGAGGGAGAGAGAGAGAGAGAGAGAGAGACAGAGAGAAGGAGAGAACTAATAGCACCACTCGGATATGAGGAGGCGAGTGGTTAACGGTTAGCACGTGGTTTGAGTCGTATAAGAACGGCGGACTGAGTTGCGGTCCGTCGAGATGTGGCTATTCGTTTGAGACAAGGTGGGGGTCCAGCCTGGGACTTATATATCTCTGTGGCGGAGGCCGCAAGTCTGACGATTCTTCATTCCCTCCATCCCTCTCTCACTCTTGTTCTCTCGTGATCTTTATTCGTTATTATCCTTCCCTTCGAGAGTCACTTTAAGGCCCCAACCGCATTGACGACGGTCAAGGAGACCTTTGCCCTCGGGCCTTGGGGCCAATGGCGCGAAGACTCGAGCAGCGCTAGGTCGCCTCGGGAGAAACGAGAATAAGGATTCAGTAGTCGACGTGCGGTATACGTCGTATGGTATATTCAATGCGGACGTCACAATTTGTCGGAAAAAAAAAATGTTAATAGCCGGTATTTACATGACAATCTTCTTAGGTAGGGAAGAGGATGGGACGGTCCAGGTGCGTTGATGCTTGAGGTTCTTATTGACGGATTGAACGTCCGTGAGAGGCGCGATCATTAGGGCTAATTGACACGAGCTGATGCTCGCTAATCGACGATTGTGCGTTGACGTTTTTCTAAGAATTATTCGAAAGGAAAAAGCCGAATGAATTTTCAATAGCAACTTTGAAGCTAGGCAATAATTAACGGATTTCCTCTGCCGCACTGTATTCTTTCTTGGTTTTTTCTCATTCACTCGTTGAATAGCGGACGTGCGTAATTTATTGTAATTTACAAATGTTTTCCAATGTCAGTTTGGAGATGTTGCCCTGTTCTGATTTTACTAGCAGCTGGAATTTTCATTCACAGCTGTTTCTTTCGTTTACAGTCCGGAATTGGTGGATAAAAAGCAAAAATGTGAATTTTTTTGCAAAAAAAATAAATAACCATCGTTGAGAAGCTCATCCGCAGCTTCCACACCATGATTCGACAAAGCGAGTCGTGAATCACTGAGAAATGAAAGCTTGAATCTTGAAGGAACAAAAATTATACGCTTTTGATGGACATTTTTTCATCGTCGCTTATCACCACTCGTGTTTATTATTTGTTCGACATTTTCATCGTTATTCAGTGATGTATGAGGTGATTGAACATTGAATTAATTACCCACGACGATTTACCTTTCTCTGTCTCGTTCTCCATCCAAAGTACATGCCGGTATATGTATAAATGAATGAATATCGTCAAGAAGATCATCCGCAGCTTCCACAACGTGATTTGACAGAATGAATCGTAAATCACTGAGAAATGACAGCTTTAATTTCGGAGGAACAAAATTGATACGTTCTTCATCATTTTTCATCACCATTCATGTCGATCATTCGTCCAATTTCTTCATCATTATTTGATGATTTGTGAGGTGATTGCACCGTGAGTTAATTGTCCGTGACAATTATCCTATCTGCATTTCGTATCTTTATCCAAAGTACATGCGAGTGTAACATGCTTAATACACCTCGGAATCGTTTGTATGAATTCTACTACATGCATTTGCAGCATACGTACTTCTCAATGCCGTTCGCATCAGAGTCTGCACCCGTTGGAATCCGGATCTCGATAATAATTCAACTTGAACAGGGCGCACGTGTAGTTACGTTTGTACTATTCTGATGACGTCAAATTCTACGTTACGAGATATATCATTTAATCGAGTAAAACACTTATATGTTAATACAAGGCATTACGATTTTTTTCAAATCACCCGCTGTTCTTCGATACTTCCTATTGACTCATTATGAATTTCGAGACTGGTTTTTAAAAAATGGACAAGTCCGCGCATGAAAAAGTACAAGTATGAAAGTACCAATATGAAAGCAACGGTTGCATTGTAGGATACAGGATTTTTTCGTTCTTTTTCCTGATAAAGTTACGCAGTTTTTATTTTATGATTATAATCACCGCTGCGTTCGAAGCAATCCTTCATTAGGTGGCCGCTAATTAATGCCGCAATCTACAAACTGAAAATTTGCACGTTTATTCGTTATAATTAAGCGACTATGATGGAGTTAATTGCTTCTTGTGGTTACATGTACTCCAGAAAAATATTGTGGCGGATCGGTATAAAAGTTTTCATTCTACGTCAATTTTGCATTGATTTGCATTAATGATTATTCGATGAAATTTTGAATATGATCGCCCTTGTCGGAAAGACGATTTTTTATTTAACTCGCGTTGGATTGTAAGAATAAAACGTTGACATGTCTCGTCAACGAAAATTTTGGAAAATTTCAATACTTTCATCAATTTTTTTCGTCAATACTGATGCAGAATATTCGATATAAATAATCTTTCATTTAAATTGAAGTAGAATTGAAACTTTCACCGATACACTTTACAAGCACCTCTGAGATCGACTTCTATGCTCGTTATTTTAGGTGCATTACTATATTTTTATTAAAATATTCCATCGCCGAGTTGTCTATGAAACTATATTCGCTATATAACGTACGAAGTATACCATACGGTGAAAGTAATTATCTCGCTTCCGCGATCATTGATGCAATATTGTTTCGTCGTTTATAATTCCGTGTTTTACTGATTTTTCAAACTCTTGCACACGTATGATACACAATGCCAAATGGAGTGTGTAATAACGGTGGAAGCGATTTAATTGGCATCATCTGAGAGTGTGGCGTGGCGAGAGTGTCCCTTACGTTCGGCCTCGGGTCAAAATCGTCTATGGATAGCTGAAAGTCAAAAGGGCGTAGAGACTTTAATGCGACATAAAAATTGATAGGAATATTAATCTTTTTCATGCTTAGCATATTTATTTCTTTCGTTATTCTGTGCGGTCGGCATATGCTAATGTACGTGTATGCTATGTTCATCGTGAGGTGTAGTGTAATATCAACGACAAACTCTCGTTAGAAAGGACCAGACATTAATGAGTAACTTTTATGCATAGCTCACATTACGCCTACTGTTTAATCCTCTCTATGAACCATAAGCAATGCCGTGACGCCAAGCTAAGGTTGCACGGTGACGGGGTCGTTCAAAAGCCCAGTATCACCTTGCGATTCATAATAGCGACTGGTCGGCGTTCAGTTATAGCAGCTTATCATCGGAGTAATGCGGATCCTTCTGATAAAAAATCGATGGGGTCCGGAAGTTCATGGTTAATCGGAATAATGTATCTCGCGATTCTTGTCGTTTATTCGTCCCCTGATTCGTCGGTGAAAAAGAATGAATTTCGTGGCAAAATTCCGTTTGCTTTCTGATGCACGCGTATGCTCTGTTTTTGCTCGAATTTGGCGGTTTTTTTGCGTTTTCTTACTGAAATTTTGAATATTCGCGAAAAACTCCACGAGTTTCGTAATCAGCGGAAAATTTCCGATCGTATAAGCTATTGAAACATTGAAAATTGGAAAAAAAAATTTCGACCCGTTTTGGGCCACTTTTCTAGAATCGTCGAAAAGTCGAAATTTCAAATGGTCATAACTACGTTTCTATTTGTGCTATATATTTTTTTAGGGGGGTTTTGAGACGCTCTCGAGTAGACTTAAAAAACGGTGAAAGTAAAATGTCGATAGCTACATTGGTTCACCTTCAAAATCGATGTTGAAAATTCGCGAAAAAAACGCAAAGGGGTATGTATGGGAAAATTGGCGAAAATCGGTGGTCCTACTTTAAAAATCTGCCAAAAATCGAAAAATCAAGATATCTGGACAAACCAAACGGCATTTTGAAGCCCCAGCAATTACGAAGAGAATAAGCATAAGTCGGGGTGTCTATCTCAAAAGAAAAAAAAATGGCAAACATCTTCGTGAACCAACTCGATTCGACAAAAAATGGCGAAAAATGTTGGATTGCAAAAATGATTTTTAATGATCTAGATCGATGTATTTTTTCCCGCTGATTACGAAGCAGATCGGTATTTCATCGAAAACCCAATATTTCGGTCCAAAAGTGCAATAACACGAGTTTTATCAATTAATTACTATTTTCTCATTAAAATATCGAGTTTTCGAAAAAAAAGTCGGTGCGTTTCATAATCAGCGGAAAATGTCCGATCGGATAAGCTTCTGAAAGATTGAAAATTTCAAAAAAAAAATTTCAACTCATTTTTTGCCACTTTTTCAGAAACCTCAGAGTCGAAAGTTCGAAAGCTCGTAACTACCTGCTTTCTGATGTATGCGTATGTTTTGTTTTTGCTTAAATTTGACAGAAACCGGATTTTGACAGATTACGTCAACGGGTATTATTGACGCTATCGAGCCCGTCACGTAATTATTGACCGCGTCTGATCAATCACAGATTCGCATGTAAATTCCTGAAACGTTTTAACTTGATGACGTTTTCCTGATCGTCAGTATTAAATTATCAATCGTACCGTAGGTGTATTACGTATACTACATCACGGATTCAACCTGCCGATATCAAATGTCACAATGTGCGTGCGTTTGCATTTACATATGATTTATTTATTTTTCCATTTCATGTATATTCTTCCTGCACAGCGTATTACATTGGCGAGCTGTGACGCGCATGGAAATTATTCATCGATTACAACAGCTGGATGACTGATCGTCGCTGGATGCTGGAAGATTCGCTGGATGTAGAAGAGCAGCTGGACGACGAAATGATGTAGCAAGAAAGAAGGAAAAAGAGAGGCTTCCTTGTAGAGAAATAACTGTAATGAGGCGCGTTAATCGCTCGTGAGAAAAGCCTTCGTAACTTTTTTCTAAAACAGAACGAAAATTTTATAGCGACAAATTTCCGTATACAAAGTGTACAAGGGAAGCACGATAATTCATCTTCCTGATTTCACACTGTCAATATTCACTCCTCCTACAAATTTCCATCGATTTCTCAACGTGTGAAACATGAAACACGTGTCTGTGCTTTGGTCCTTCTTTTATTAGCCTTCATAAAAAAAAAACGTAGAAAGTATATTTTCGAATGCTGAAAAGTAGCTAATTACAGATCGATCAGATCAAGACCATTGAGAAGATCTCACAATTTCAAACAGATGTACGTTTCACTCGCGATAAAAAATCTCTTTTTTTTCCTTTTCGCAACATTTGTAATTAAGAAACACGAGAGAGTACTTGGATTTTGTCAAGATATCAATCTGCTTCCGATGTCATCATCGTATGTCATATCATAAAAAATTAAAACGTCGAAATATAATCATCCAATTTTTATGCCTAAGCTCAAATATTTGAAAGTAACATTATCACCTTCATCATACATAATTATTATCGTTGTTCTTGCTATTTTTAATCTCATGGATATGTATATTAATTTGGCTCGTTCGGTGAATTTTTTACGTGACGCGCTTGTATGGCCAAACGTGCACAAACCGGGCAACAACCGTCCCTGGACCGCAGTCACGCGTGTCCACTAGAATTTCTGTAGCCCTGAATGAGTCGGAACAAGAAATTTCTAAACGAGAAAAAACGTACTTGGCAATACTCGTGGAAGATTTGATCGAGTTTAGTAACGTGTGTCTTGAAAAAAAAAAACATGTCTTACACGTGCCAACTTTTTATGGATAATCGCACTATCGAATCTCTGTCATGAATTTCGCAAGACTGCATAAGGATTACTTTAAATATGCTTTAATATGTGAAAGTGTACCGGAAAAATAAGAGAGATCAAAGTCTTTTATTTTTAGCTGCAAAGCAAATCGACTTGTGAATTCATGAAACAAACGGGATATGAAATTCTGGGAGTTGAGCCACAAATGAGTCATCGATTTGTGTTCTCAATTTAACAGGGATCTGTGGGAGTAAATAAAAACAATAGATGAACAGTAATGAGAGGATGGAGTTATTTCTCTTTTCAACCGAAATACGACTAGAAAAATTATCGTTTAAAATGTAATATGTACCATTTTTTGTGATTCAAATTCTGTGGATTTCGAAACAGTAATATTGGATCATAGAGAAGCCCGTAAGGTACTGAGAATTGATCCCATAAGGTACTGAGAAGTTTAATTAATCGATTGATGAATTAAAGCCACAATTTTGAAAATTTGTTTTTATCCTCTTGCTTCCTCGCAAATTTTTACTGCGTGAGCTATGGACATCAAAGAGTTGGCACAAAACGACGGAATCCCATTGTTTTATTCAAGTATTTTCCATAACCCACGATGGAAAATGATCCTGAACTCATTAATGTTTTCTCGATAATTCCCACACGAAAAAAGATAACGAGGTATTCAGAGAAAAAAAAACGTTCAATTACAGTATTACGATAATCAATTACTGCTCGTATTCTTCGTCGTCGTTGAATCTCCACTTTTTTGCCAATAATTCTATATTTTTTCTGAATTATTGTATAGAAGCCAAGGCGAGCCGCAATAATTCATTTGACGTAACCCAGATTTCATATCTCAAGTTTCTCCAGTTGCACAAAACAATACTGTACATATGTGAATTCCACCCTTGGATCGAATATTTTAATTACCACCGTTTCATTCCCTGTTACGAAAAATCCAGTACGATATCCTCCATTTTTCGTGAGGTGGACTTCATAGCACCAAAGATGATCGGTTTGTTCATCGACCGAAGAAGCGAGAGCGAGTTTTTACCAACTACAAAAATCAACTGTTTTTTTTTACTTCGTATGATGAAACGTTGAACAGAAAACATTCACGACTGATTATTTAAAAATACCTGAACGACGTTTGAAGATGGTTTTTTGTTTTTTGTTTCCTTTAATTTTTTTTTTTATAATTTCTTGCCACCGTTTAATTCCGTGTTACGAAAAATCCAGTGCAACATCCTCCATTTTTTGTGAGGTGGACTTCATAGCGCCGAAGATGATCGATTTGTTCGTCGACCGAAGAACTCGAGTGCCCTGTAACCCTTATTACGTGTAACAGTGAAAATGGCTGGTCATCATTGCTCAGCCAGAAGTACGCGCAATCAAACACGTAGTCCTCGCTGTTAAATACAGTAAGAGAGTAATACATTCTCTATCGTGATCTTGCCGCAATTAAATTATACTTGCCTTGGGGTTAACGAAAATCAATTAGTGGTTTTGTCGCTGCCGACCATTACGGTAGGCGATAGAAGAAGGTCGAGATATCAAAGTGCTTCTGTGCAACTGTTGAGAGATCTTAGTGACGTTATAACAGTATGCTTGCCGGAAGAACATAAATGTTTATGGCATATCATGAATATATACATACATCTGTACAAATTTTTTTTTACTTCCTTCCGTTCGCTAACGGATTCAGCTCACGGCCTACGCCCGTACGTATGACACATCGAGGAAATTACGAGACTCAGCCAATTAAACAACGCGATTTGACATTCATCAGCTTAATTGGCTATAGGAATACGATTTTTCTTCAATCTCCGTCTCTGTCCCTCTCTCTCTTCCTCGTTCATTCTGCCAGGATTTATTTTTTGTCGAGGTCAGGACCATTTACCTTCAAATACGATTCATTATACGATAAAAGAGGTTTTCTCGTCCATTTTTTTTTTGCAATTTTCTCTCTCTCGTGTTATTAAAATCGAAGTTGAAAAAATACTGAAAGTGGAAAATGGAAATGATTCTGCGACGCGTATATTTTACAAAGTTTGCCAATAACTGAATCTAAATTCGAGTGATAAATCGATACGAAAAAAAAAGTTATTCCGGAGAAAATGTACGAGTCTATTCACTCATTTGATTTTCAGCTCGATATGAATTCCGGTTGGACAGAAACTCGTGAACGCACGGCATTGCCGATACCCAAAGTTTTTTTTCCGCATTTCAAAATCGTGTCGTAAATCACACTTTTTTCAAATAGTTTTCAATGAATTCCCAATGAGTCCAAAGAGCCTCCATCAAGGTTTCATACCGGCGGTTAGTGTCTTTCGGCTCTGATACGTGCACATATACTATACACGTTCACTTTTTCCGCTGGATTGAAACCAAGTGTGTTTCGAAATTTCTGGCGAATGTCCGATCGCAAGACCGAAGGCTGGACCCGGGCCAGCGATCGTACCGGTTTGAATCGGACGCACACACCATAGATCAGTTAATAGCTCAAGCTGCTTTCGTTGATTGGGTACAATGAAAAGAAAAAAATTAACGAAAACCAAAAAAAAAAAAAACCTGTCTACCCAGACGGAAATAAATCACAATAAAATGACCGATTCGCGGGTGTAAGAGTGGTTGCTTTCAACGACGCCCACAATGTGTGATAGTATCATTTTGGTTCCTGTTACATTGGATAATGTCCCTGGTTATCCGAGTTACTTGTTCTGATACCCTCAAGGTATAATAATAGGTCCAAGCGAGTCTATGGACTCGCCAGCAAGGATTTGCTGGCCAGAACAAGGATTTGCTGGCGAGAGAAGAAAGACAAGTGTGCGGCTTCAAATTAGACCGAAGAGTGATGAGGGTCCGGCAAAATTTTTTTTTAACACTAATCGTAAAATGCGTATGTGCTGCGTAAGACACGTAGAACGAATTACGAGACGCGTTGAAGAATAATGTACGTGTACCTGCTAACAAATATTCCGTTACAATCGAAAGTGACCCAATGAGAAAGGTATATAGGGGTTTCTTTATCTTACATTATAATATTATGCAGGCTTTTATCGGCCTATCAGCATACATAAAGTGGGTCAAAAAAGTGTCTGCACATAACGATTCAACGTTACAGTCGAATCCGTGGTACTCAAAACGGAACATTTTCAGAAAAAAATCAGAGCCAGTTTTTACCAACTACAAGAATCAACCGTTTCTTTTGCTTCGTATGATAAAACGATGAATAGAAAACATCCAAGACCGATTATTTAAAAATACCCGAATGACGTTTGAAGATGGTTTTTTTTTTCGTCTCCTTCAATTTTTCTCTGATAATTCTTAGGTATATCTTATCTCGGAATCATGCAGTTTTGATGCTGGTAAAGCCATTCTGTACGGGAAACTTTTTAGACCCGCGGTAGATTCCTCGAGTGTTATCTAGCGAAAGGTGCGCAACCCACATTGATTTTCTTTTTTTTTTCGATCGAGCTTACGATGTCTCCCATTGCTGCGTCATTGACTCGTACGGTGAGCACGAAAAAACACCATACAAGCGAAGATTTTCATAAGTATAATTAGTATTAGGGTCGATGCAAAGCTATCGTAACAATTGAATTGTTTCCTGACAATTATACGTGCGACTACGTGACCCACGAGGCTCTGACGTGGTGCACGTAATCTCTCCGTGCGGGTATGCGTTGCGCCGCAGCGTGCAGCGTACTGCAAAATGCATAACTGCAAGACAACACAATAAAATTGTACATTGGTATATCGAACGCGTGTATACTCCCGGAGAGACTGTTTGCCTTAGTTTTCCAATTGGCAAAGAAGAAAATAGACGGAGTGGACGTGTGCCCCAGTCCACGAGCTTATCGGATATCGAGACCCAAGCGCTCCCACACAGAACCAATATACAACACGCTTATATAGTTTGGATAGACGCCGAGTACATACTTTGGTGTCTAACTCTGTATGTACACGTTTACGTGTGAAAGTTCGGTGAACATCTGCGAAGAATGCATACATGCAATGAAGTCTAAACGAGTCCGCCTATTCCAGGCTGTTAGCTAAAAAGCTCTTATTTTGCAACAGTCGTGACGAAATAGAGAGTCTCTCTGCGAGGGAGAAAAACAAGGTGAATAATATCGCGGATGTCCGAGGAAGGCATCTCTCAGATCGCGACTTTGCCGTTCAATCTTCCATTTGGTTCAGTAAAGAGTACTTGCGTTCATTCGGAGTCAATCGGGGCAATGTATCTTCAAAAACTTTGTACCGACAAAAAGTTTTTTTTTCCAAATTTTCCGTTTTATCTTGCTAGAGAACTGTTTCGAAAAGAAATTTTGGAAAAGATCAGGTGCATTCAAAGAAATAAATCGATCCATTTTGTACGAAGAAAAATGAAGTCGAATATCCTAGGATTTCGTTTTTTTTTTAAATTTGATAGAAACGCCTAATAATGTTATTATCGAAAATGGCTGGGTTCAGACTGTACGTGCCGGAGATCCGTGTATTATCAATCGCTTTATCGTTACGCACGTTCGAAAAACAAAAGTACATTTCGTGTGGCTTTTACTGTTACGATGTTGGTAACATTGCACACGATACTACGTTCATAGCACAGTAGGTCGATTCAGTGGATTAGGAAACATCGTGGATTTATCGATCTGGAGATCGTATTTTTTCCAATTCTCTATATCGCTATGCAATTCAATAGCTATGCAATAGAACAATTCCAGTGCAGCAAGTATTTGGAACGTAAAATATCACGTCCCTAACGCCAAAAGGCGTATGTCCCGAACGATGCCATGGCCATACCATATCTTTAAGAAGATAACAATTTTTTTATCTAAAGCTAAAAGGGCCTATAAATTTTCAATTTATTTTTTATTTTCCACCCCGGAAATTAATTTATTGTATGTTAAAATGTCCAAAATTGCACAACAGTTCTTGCATTCTCAAAATATTCAAGAAAAAAAAAGTTCTATTACGTCCTTTTGGGATTTGGGACGCGATATCAGTAACCAGTGCATTCTTATCTTTGAAACGCGACGATGCAACGGATCAGCATCGATCGAGCCAACCCTGCGGTTGGCTCAGTTATACTACGGTCGGTAAGGAAGAAATTTTACACGTTTTCTGTGTGAAATATTTTATCGGCGACATTTAAAAGCGTGACGAGAAGAATCAAGAAACAAATATTATCCGAAGAGTCGCGCAGCAGATATTTACCTCTTGATGCAACAACTTTCTGCAATTTCCGTAAGATGGAAGGTTCATCGAGAATTCGAATTTTTGATGAGAATTGTGCTTAATTATCCGCGCGTGTAAACGATTTTTAATCAGAAAGACGGAAAGGCTAAGTGAGGCGAAGAATTTCCGGTGGACTCTCATAATTGGATAAAAAAAGAAATTAATCAAATATCAACTAGAAATCTTCATTAAAACTTACAGAGAAATGTGTAATTGGCGAAACTCGGAGAATTAATTACCCCAATTATATCTTTATCGACGAATTTACGTTTACGTCATTCTTCGCAGCTCCTTTGAAAAAAGTGCTCCTCTCTATCTCGTTTATCTTCGACAGCCTTATAACAAATTTCTCCTCGATTTTCAAAACCCAACATCTTCATGGTTCTTTCGATTCTCTTCCTGCAGCCAGAGATAGAGAGGGCGAAAATAAGCCAAGAGTCCCTTCGTCTGCATCGTCCTAGATCCTGTAAAACCTTCCATAGCATCGGGCCATGGTTTGCTCGAGCCCAGCTTCATCATTTGTCTGCAGTACGAAGTGTACCGATGTATTATCGCGCCATAAATACAGCTCAAAACGGCATTGTAATTAACTGTTCCAAAGAATATAGGCCAACTATTCTCACGACAAAATTCACGCAGGAAAGATTTCTCACTTTCTAGCAAAATAAAATAAATATTTATCACTCAGAGTTGGTCGAACTGCACGATCACCATGACCATGCAACTGTGTGGGTGTGTGTGTGTGTGTACGTGTGATGTAGAAAGTATTATACGCATTTTATGAACAAATTCGTTCGCTCGTCAGTAGAATACCAATAAAACTCATAGTTCTCGTCTACTTGTCGTGTGGAGAGTACCTTAATCCGAGACCACCCTCGACGCTTCCATAAAGATCACACCGGTGGAGAGGTCTCTGCGCGTTACCGGGCTCGTAGCCACCGGAAGCGAGGCAAGCAGCCTCCAAAAATTGAAATTGTATAATAAAACTGACGAAATATCTGGAATTCATTGAAAGGTTTTTCTTTTACGGCGCTTTTATTATTTATTTTACCGCTTAATCAATGTGCGCTTAGACAAAAACATCCCGCGATCTTTTCTCAACTTATCCAAATTCGAAATTCATGATTCAATGACATTAATTTTAGTGGAAACTCGCACTGGAAACTCGCACTGAAAGCTAGCTTATCAATAAAATAATTGTGTTGCAAGTATTTTCGACAGTTTCAACGATCAATTAGCATGAAAAGGCTGAACTAACCTTATGTAGGGGACACTTGCGGCAATGTGATATTTTGATCCGGGATCGAAATCTTCTTTGTCGCGTTCGATGGGGGGTTCAATGCCCTGTATTGTGGCTCTGTCATGTTTAAATCACGTCAACCGGTGCTCTTGCTTTTCGTTGAAAATTGCAAGCAGTCTGGTGAAGGAGGGAAAAAAATTGCACGTACCGCAACTGCCACCAAAGACTGTTGTAATTGTCCGGTGCGGTGTTATTGCCAAAGACGATCCATCGCCATTTGTCGACGCAATATGCGAACGGTAAAAAAGCAACCTTTTGCAGGGCCATGACAAACAGGAAATTGATGTCACCGTGTACGTCGTACATCCCGGTCTTCGTCAAACCGAGCCGCGAAGTGTGAGGTGGTGACGACACCGAGAGCGCTATGGTATCGCCTATAGCCTCGTGAAATCCTGCGCATGTTACGAAACGATTTTTAAAAATGTCATAGCTAATTCAAACTATATACGAGTCACGAAAGTTTCCGTGGAACGTGATGAAAGTTGCTACGAACAAAAAAATAAAGAGTCAATTATGTGTTGAGGAGAGATGAACAAAAAAATTAATTCAATTTTAATATTTCGAATTGACTTTGAATTAAATGATAAATCGGTCATTTATATTCCTAAGGATGCGAGACAAGTGCTGCAGTGTTGAAATCATTCAACCATTCAAGGAACATTTTTTAAGCCACCCTTGTTTGATGAACTATAATCGTAATTAAAATTGGAGTTTTTTTTTAAATTTTGTACCATAATTCGATTATTCGAAATCAATGTTTGTACGGTAAATTTTTGAAAACGACTCTTGAAAATACTTGTGAATTCGAGATCTCACCGGGATTAGCGCCTTCTCGAAACATAATAGGTTGATCTTTATACTGAATGTAATAGTGCACGTGACCCATTTCATGGTGAACTATGACAAGATCCTCATACGTAACCCTCGTGCACATCTTGATCCTGTGATCGTATGTTTTTTTTTCTAAGCCCTAACGTACGTAAATACGTTGTGTTTTTTTTCTGTCTGTCATGGATTTTATTGCAGCACGCGGCATAAAATTCTTCATTTCTTTCTCATTAATTGAAATAACGTTACCGGAAATCTTTGCCGTCATACATATCCCATGCTGAACCATGACACACCATTTCGCGTTTGTCCTTCGGACGTTCAATGATCGAATTTTTCCAAAACGATTTCGGCAACCATGTAAAGCCAATGGAGTGAAAAAAGTTTTCGGCAATCTTGAAAAATTTCAGAGGAGTATATTTCTATATCGGGGAAATTTACGGATATTAGAATAAATATCGCAATCCCCAAAAACGTAAATCATTAAACGTGCCGTCTCAGTGATCGATTTCGGTCAAGTAAAAAAATACCGATCTCTGTACTTTTATTCGCTCAAAGTACTCACTTTATTCACGAGAGCTGCTGTCAAATCGTGACCATTCAATTTCGGATAAGGGAGGGAGAATTTCGCCACGTGGATCCACGACTGAGACCACATATCACCTTTTAAATAATAATAATCATCAGCATCCGAAATAACAACGTTAATAATTATATTCATGATCATGAATATTATAAAATTGTTTTCTGTAGAATTCGCATGGCTGCTATTCACGATAAGTTTACTTTAATAATTAATTTCGTATTTCGTTGCACAAATTTCTTTTTTAAACAGCAGGTATTTTCACGTGCTTAAAAAATCGAATTTCAGTTTAACATCTACCAACGCGAGTGCAGCCTTCCACTTTCGCATCACTAGTAACTTTCGCTCTGGGTATAAAAGTATAATAACAAGATAATTGACCGGGTAATACAGACGCGCGTACCTAACAAGTGAGCAGGTATGTAATTACTACTCTTCGGTACTTTTTTACTTCCATACTTGGCGCGAATTCGATTTCTCACGTAAGCCTGTAACTGTAAATATAGTGGTTTGACTTCCCTCCAAAGTTGCTCTATCGTACCTTCGAAATCCGGATCGTCATACGCGCTTGTCCAATATTTTCCGGCCGTCGGAAATCCTGCATTTCAATAATAGAAAAAAAATAGAAACACTTCAGCTTCCGTTCCAGCATCAAGCTGGCGTGTTCCCCCGAACGTTGCTGATTCGATTTCGATCGAATGATTCTCAAATTTCAGGGGAATTTATTTGAGTTTAAATGATACAGATATGTACAATGTTAAGTTTTGACGGAGAGAATTATGATTGAAAAATTATGACCATTTGGAGAAGACTTTTATGAAGTCAAGATTGTATAATCTTATAAGACTGGTGATATTTTTGCGAGAAAAAAAACTCAAATAGTAATTTTCCTCCCGAGATATGCAGAGCGATTAAAATGAATTTTCAATCTTTTTTGGCTGTGTAAAAAAAATTGTGTGAAAAAAGGATTCCACATTTATTATTAATGAAAAAACATCCATGTCGTGTGATAATTGGAAATATTATTGTAGACAGTGTTAAATGATTTTACTGGATCTTGTACCGTTCAACTGGGCCACCTCGTTCATCAATCGAACGTACTCGACGTATTGCTTCCTCATCCTTTTGCCTGTGGCATCGTGCCAAGCCTTCCAAACGTACGTCAGCTCCTCCGGGTCTTCAGATTTCGCCATGATCTCCATCAAATCTATACATATCAGAGTGTTCGTATAATAAGCAACAAGTATCATGGACCCGGAGAATCTGCTTTGAAAAAAAAAAATGTCCTCGAAAAACACTGAAAAATATGCCTTTAAAATACTCACAAAATCGCAATAAGACGGTGACTTTCATAGGATAAATATTATTTTTACAAACAATAATAATTTAACTAGCCTGGCTCCAGTCTGAGTTTATAATCAGATTTTTTTTTCGTTTTCCCGTCGATCGGCGATTTTTTCTTTTGCCCTCTACTTTTTCGTTCCAAAATTTTCCTTCCGATTTTTCTCCCAGCTTTCTTTTTCTTCGGTTTTTTCGACGACTTTCGTGAGGTCTTTTTTGAGAATGACCGTCTTGGTTTTTTATATGGTGCTATCGTTGCAGTACCGTATATAGATTCCATCTCATTGATAATCATATCGAGCTAGATGAATGTGAATATAGACATCCGTACAAAATTCTGTGCAATCAAACTTGTATTCAGGATGAATCAACGCACGAGGGATATCAATTACTCTAGTGAATTTCTCGTCAGGTAGAGCTGCTACACCAAGGACAGCAAGCATCTCAAATTGTCTCTTCCAGCCAGTGGATTCGTTGAAATTCCGCCAATCGTATTGCATGGCTGCTCGCCAAATAGATCTCTGGAATCTGGCTAGACGACTCGAGGATTTTAGCTGCAATTGATCAGACGAGGATGAGAATATTTGTACATTTTTTCAACAAATATTTTATTCTCTTTTATATATTAAAAAAAGCCGTTTCAGTAGCTTTTAAACGTGAAATAAATTATTTTTCAATCCAGCTAATCTTGTTAATATTGTATTCGTCGGGCATCAAATTTGTGACATTACCGATGCTGCTCTTGTTTCGTCCGTGATGTTGCTCTCAAAGTTCCATTGATCGATAGCATTACGATGATACTCCACGAGACTTAAATTATTCACCAGGTCCAAAAACTGTGCGGAGGATGGAGACGAATCATTCGGACGAAATAATTCATTGTCCAAAATTGTAAAATCTTTTGGGACTACTCCAGTCATGATTTAAAATGATAATTGGATTATACAGATAAAAGAGTAAGATAGACAACTGACCACGTTCGGCTGCGGAAGCATCGATTCCGGCACGAATTTCCGTTTTTGGGCGATATTAGTGTATCTCGATCGAGAATCGTGCGGATTTTTCAAAGATCCGTGAAACTGGGGTCTGATATTATTTTTCAAGAAATTGTGTCGCGATGATATAACTTCCGCCATAAAACTAACCATGAAAGCATGAAGAATGAACCTCTCTGCCACGAGCCACGAGGCCATTTCCTTGAGAAATTGAGAATACTTTTTTAATACGAGGAATAAATAGCTCGATATTACGATGGATCTAGCTCAATCCATGCAACTGTCGACGACTGCTCGTACCTGTCACGACTCTCCAGCTGTTCAAGCCATAACCCAACATGTTTGTTGCTTGTCTTTTGGCCCTTGAGAAAAGGTGGAAAAACAGTGGTTGAAAAAACTAATCGTAATCTCAGCGCGTAGCAGGATGGCCATGAAGTCTCGAACGGAGCCTGATGGCAATGAGGCATTTGCGAATTCGGACTTCCCTGCCAAACCTGACGAATATTTTTTTTTAAAAAGCAAATCTCTCGAAAGAACAGCAACGAAACTGAGAATAATTATTATTATCGTTTTTACATCGATTACATCGAGAAAATAAAAATGAAAAAACATCTCGTCTTTTTTTGAGTTTTGTTTTACTTTACTTGTCCATCCGACAATCGTTGCATTCGCTTTTTCAACAGCTACTGCGTTACAAAACAACCAGTAAATCAGTGACAATAAATGTATCGAAAGTTCGATGTCGTGCACGATGTTTTAAAACAGAAATACCAATGGTTTACGCCAGACAGGTCACATGTTTCTTTAACATTCGAGGTTGCAAAGATCTGAGGCCAAACGAGCTCCAATAGTCGTTAAAACAGATCAAACACAGACTGACTAAATGTCTTTTCTCCGCCCATTAAAGTTTCAATGACCCTATAGGGAGGGTAATCGACTTTGAGGTTCACCTCTTTTCAGCCACGATGACAATGACACTTGGCATTGCGCCATTTTGGCAAAGCTTCGTGAAAATTTTATCGCAGACAGCACCTTTGAAACATCGAGCTCGTATTGAACCACGGCGGACAGAAAGCAAATTCCCAGCCAATTATTGCCTTGGATTACGAAATTATAATGTGGGTTTTCTTTTTCAATTTTACCTTTTTGGTGAATGTATATTGATTAACAGACGAATTGAGAGTGGCGGTAGCAACTCGAGACAAGTACATTTGCTGCCTTACCGACATCTCCTCGAACTGCTACCGCGAGTCCCTATACACCAAATAGCCTGTTTTGGACACTTCCACAATTTCATTTAATATTGTTTATCGCAATCCTCAGATACCTGTTATATGTCACTTGATCATATGATAAATGACACTATTCTGACCCCAAGGAACGCCCTTGACCATCAGCCTATCATTTTATCATTGATTTCTCAAAAGTACAAATTTGAAAATTATTGAAAAATTCTTTGGGTGCTTCCAGAGCCGAGAACTATTTACCTAGAGATAAAAGAGGATTTCCGAGACCATTCTCCCACTATTTTACCCCCAAGAAACGCCCTCGACCATCAACGTATAATTTAATCATTGAATTGCCAAAAGAAAAAATTCGAACATTGTTTGAAAATGTAGACCACCAAATATTATCATATATTATATCTACAAATCTGGCCAGTTTCATAAAAAATAACAATAAAACTACACGTAATTTCCTTGACTACTGATGGCAACCGTGGCCGCGATGTTTTTACTGTCCAAACTACTGGAGCGTGAATAAACATGGTTATTGCCCTGCAACAGAGTATAGAAAAAGAAAATGAGTAAAAAATTCGTTTGCTTCCACAACTGCTCCTCTTTTTTGTCAATTCCTCGTCATATTTTTTCATTCCTATTTGAAACAGGCGTGGATTGCCGACTATTGAAGCAGAAATCTTCGTATTATGTAGCCCTGTAATTCGTGAAAAAAGAGATTAAAAGAAATCGTTACCGCTGAGATTTTCCTAATGTTTCCTTCTTGCTTGTCGAATTCTTTGCACGAATTTTTGTCCCTCAATTTTTCTTCTTCTTTTTCTGGGCGAGGACCATTGAATAACTGCATGGGCACGTCACAGGCTCTTCGCACTCGTTACGTAGCCTAAGAAAAAACAAGGGGCTATGGTTTTTCCTATGTAGCTCGGCACATTCGACTTATTCTCGCACGTACTGGTACCTACTGTACTACGAGACATGCTGGATATATGATCGACGATGAGTCAGTTCAACCGACAATGAGAGTT
Source organism: Heteropelma amictum (assembly GCA_959613375.1). NCBI lineage: Eukaryota > Metazoa > Arthropoda > Insecta > Hymenoptera > Ichneumonidae > Heteropelma > Heteropelma amictum. Next base: position 18,489,680 of record OY390723.1, read on the forward strand.
TTCGTCCGTGAATCGTGATGTCTCGTATAATAACTAATACGACGTAGTTCCTGGCGACTTATCGCGTCACACACAAATCTCTTACGTTTTCATTAACAAACAAGCTAAAAGCTGGCTACTGATGCAAAGTCAGTGAAAAGAGTTTTCTTAAAAAACGTTTTACCATTTTTGAAACTTTATGATTTCAAAACAACATGTTACTCAGAGTCTATAACTGCCGCCAGCGGTGTCAGTAATGACTGACAATAATGACTACAGTATATTTGTTACAATATTTTTTTCGTCAATAACGAAATGAAAAAAATATTTCCAGAATACTTTGTATTTTTGCATATTGCTTTGTGTTTTTTTCAATTAATTCTATGCTACTTTTTTCACCCGTTCCAATTTGTCTCCAAATATTCCGAGCTCTGTATACCGTCTGCCATTGAAGGCAAGTTATTTTTTCGATAGGAATTATTCATCGATTATAATAATGGTGGCATTTATGATTGCAACTCTGGAAGAACGAAAATATCCATGGTATGTTTTAATTCCGTTCCAATTAGACTGAAACTGCTGGCCCAGTAAAATGAATAGCTCGAAACGCGAATGTTTTACAATACAGATAAGTTCTCGTTACCAAAAGAATTCTAGCACTCAAGTGCATCTGTCGTTGCAGCACAAATTTGTAGAGAACGATATAAAAATTATATTCCTTTTACGTAATACCATGGCAAGGTCGTCCGATGGTCCCTCGGATGAGATGCTCGTCACCACGTGATCCAGGTAACATCTGGATACCTCGAGTATTCTTATCATTACGTGCAACTCTCGACATCCTCCATTCTGATATCTGAGGTGGATCTCGCGTGGCTGATCAAACGAGCTACCGGAAGCGGAGGAATTTCCTTCGGAAAAACCGCGAATCAAAGGTTCTGAACGGAGAATTATTATCTTTACTGGCACAACTTTATAGGAATTTTTTTTCTTCGTCCATGTAGTGAAGGAGGATCAAAATTGCTGCCATTGTTTTTTCATCATTTTAATCAAATTAAATGCGAACGCGGACTGGGAGCCTTGAAGGCTTCTCACGTAATGGGAGAATATCTTTCTTTCGGTACAACGTGTGTTGAGCTACATTTTTGTTTTATATTCAGTTCTTATTTCTCTCGGATATGTTACTTAATACGTGCTTCCGTGTGTAACCTTCTTGTCAATAGTATTCACGTTATAGTCACTTTCGCATAAACTAATTATAAATATTACGCGTGCGAGGTCGAATAGTTATTTCTCACGCTCGAACTGACAACGAAACGATTACGACGACGTCAGAAGCAAGCTGCATTCTTGAGATTTGTAGCGAGGAGTACTCTGGCATATTATATACATGGATGTATGCACGTACATATATCTGAAAGAGTTTTGCTGCTGTTCACTGACACATTTTCTTTTTCATCGGTGTAATTGTTGTCTAACCGGAATCGTTTATGAAAATGCAGACATGTACTTATTGCGAAGCTCAGATTTTTTGTCATATTAATATGCATATCTATGCAGACCCAACATTACTGTGGGATCCATTGATATTCGATTAATCAACTCGGAAGAATTATCTGAAAAACTCGTAATTCAACGTTTGCATCTCCGTAACGTTCACAGGTGAATCAAGGGTGAATCTTGTACTTGATTTCATAATTCGTCATCGATATAGTTTATGGATTTGTAAGTCGACTAATTTTTGAACAAATTTATTACAGATTTTTGCTTTTCTTTTTCATAACAAAAAATGATATAATTAAATGTGTATATTAATGGATGGATTAATGGATTAATGGATTTACACCAAGTACGACTTATTCCTGAAAACTCCACATTTCAATGAGAAAATATAGTAATTAGTTCATAAAATTCGCATTATTGCATTTTTGGATCGAAATATTGGGTTTTCGCTGAAATGCCGATTTGTTTTATAATAAGCGGGAAAAAATACATCGATACAGACCAATAAAAATATCTCTCGAGATCCAACATTTTTTTTTTCGAATTTTCGATAGTTCAATAGCCTATTCCATTGCAAATTTTCCGTCGATTACAAAACTCGTCGAGTTTTTCGCAAAAATTCGATCTGTACTATCTCTACTATTGCCTTTATAATATAAGAATGAATTGACTATCACACTTTTGGATATCAAAAAATTTTCAAAATGAAAGAATTTATCTTCGAAACTCTTGCCCACCTATTGGGTTTTGATTTTGACGATACAGTGGCCTGAATTTTTTTGAATATAATATTCACTCAACATAATTACCTCCCCTCTATTTTTCTTCAGTTACTACAGTATTATGCAACGAAAAAAACGTAATCCAGTCGCTAAACTCACTCACATATTCCACGTTTGGGCACATGTGGGACCAAGGATGCAACTCGAAAACGTCCATTGTCAGTTCGCTCGGAATGAGGCAGCGTTAATTATAAACCATTATTTCGTCCGTCATAGCGACCCTTGCGTGCTATGCAACGTTTCAACAGCTGTGGCTCGTACGTAAGAAATCTGCGCGAAAAAACATTTTTTCTTCTCAATCTTTTTGACAGCAGGTGAAGTCCACCAGACGTACGCGTGCGTACAGATGAGGCGCGCGAATCGAGCAATTCGAAAAGACGTCGGCAAGTATGCTCACCTTAAGCGTACTTGAACTCGCCAGATTTGAGGCCAGCGGTCCCATGCTGAAGAGATCCCGTGAGACCGACACACTCGTTATCTCTCGATGAGATTGCAATCGTCCATTGCAAAAATTCTCTATTATGCGATTACGATTCTTCCATCGTATTCTTTTTCCTTCGTGTCTTAAGCGCACGACCGCTTCACTATTATTCTGTCGTACGAAATTACTTTTACTCCATTCTTTCTAGCGTGATATTCATATTGTAAGCATCCACGTGTCGACTTCCCATTAATCGAAACAAATCAGGAAAGTGCTTCTTAAATAACAATAATGACAATAAAAATAGTGTTTTTCGACAAAATTGACTCAAAATTCTTGGCGCAAACGAAAAAATAATGACGCCTTGAAAAATGAACAAACATCCTCACTTCCCCGAAGCGTGGGTGGTCCAAATCCGCATCATTGCTTCCAGATTCATTAAGGCCACGACCCATTCCGTACTAATCACTCGCCAGGCCGTATCGTCGAAATATCCACGACTCACCTTCAAATAGACGTTTTTCTGCACGTATTTGTCGTACGTGTAATTTCTCAAGCCGCAAACAAAAAGACTATAAAAAAATGAGAATTTCCGTCCAGACTCCAAGTTTGGGCGTTTTTCTTCGTGTACGTGCTATGCACAATAGAGTATATAAAAAAAATATATATATATACAACAGGCGTAGTTACTGGCATCCGTAAATTTGTGCCTTATTTACGAGACTCGTGTTCGTGCATTGCGCAAACAAACGTTGAGAGTGGACAGTCGTTTGCGCCACTTTGTAAGTAAAGAAGTACATCGTTGCCTTTCGTAATGATTTACTTGTCGGCATTGCCGACGCCTCGATCATAACTGCGCTCAAGGTCCACCAAGCTGGCCTAGACAGTTGTGGGTGCGCATATAAGACGGTGTACATAAATGAGACTATATCTATACATGTACCTACACATTATATACTTTGATACATATATATACGTATACATATATTCACTACGTGTAAACCACATATTAAAAATGATGCACAGAATCTACACCCACCGGAAACGCACTTGGTAAAACGGTGCACCTTTTTAGTTTGTAAAAAAAAAAGTAATAATAATTTGGAACTTCCGAGTGTCATCCTGTTTGGAGCTTTTTCCCGTCAATTTTACAGCAGGACCTGAATCTACTTTTTTATTCTCGTTTTTGGATCTTTGCGGGCAGTGTGAGTGTGTGCGTTACGACACAAGGTTTTATACGCCAGAAATCATCGCGAGGCTATCCTCGGAGTATTTATCATACGCCTGGGTGCGGTTTTTTATTGACCAAGATGACGAATACTCTCGTGTAGAGTATTCCGCAGACTACGGTAATCCTCAGCTTTGAAATAAATGCTTCTTGACGTCTGGGCTATGTGCTCACTCGTGTCGACGAAAAAAAAAAATTCCAGCAAGATTGTGCAAATTTTTCCCTGCACCCAGCATACATATTTATGGATGAGTGAGACTTTTTTTTTTTTTATAAAATCGTTCAGAGACCATCATCGATGTTCGCACGGTACATCATCTTGCAGCAATCATGAGATAATTGTTACGTTGTCGAGCACACGTGACGATTAATCGAATGTTGTTTTAGTCAGACGGTGAAAGATGAATCAGAATATAAATTTACGGCGATCCTAATGACGCGGAGTCATCGAGGTGCATTTGCATGAGAAATAAATGTACACATGTACGACTATATATACAGCGACTTTGACAAATGACTTCCGATCTCTTCAGTGCTATTATCTTCCTGAAGACGATCGGTTTTTGCACAAGTTATTACAACGATCGTTCGTGAAATGAATAAAAACAAAATGTGATTAAAAATAGTGGAGCAAATTATTCCTCAATGGCAGCTGTATCTTCATTTTTTCGCCACCTTTGATCGGATGTTATTTTGTACAGAAAAAAAAATAGGTCGAATTTCTGCGTCATTCCAATGACGTTCGCAGGTGTCCTCGATGAGAGGAAAGAAAAGAGTGCCAAAGAGTGTCAAACCCAAAGTACACGATCCCTAAAATCATTGCAGCAACGGAAAGACGCTCCATTGAATATTCAAAGCGGCTCCCGCTAAGAATCTTGATAAATATCTCGAGTCTGGAAAAAAAGAAATTTCACGTAAACTCTGTTACGAGTGGTAATGTATCACCGGGATCCTGCACTTATGTAGACATGTCAAAAGTCTGTATGTGACGATACACACGAATAACGAGATTTCTTAGACGAGAATTGAGTAAAAAAACGTCCGGAGAGACACGTACTGCTGCTTCGTAATAGACAATGGTCCTTATTCAGCAGGTGTTTATCATGATATATTCAAAGTCTCGATAAAATATATGCGTACAGCAGCGACAACAACAATAATAATAATCCTCGTAATGCTAACTTGGAGTGAAATTCATTCCCTATTGTTGTTATTGCTGTTATGATTATTAATATTGTCTCGGTACGACGAAAAATTTGTAGAGATGACACGAAAAGTGGGGAAAGACAGAGATGACGAAGAGGTCGCGCGTTTATCGTTAAGTGACTCTTGGATGAAGCAGCGGCAACTAATACGTGGGAAAAATGGCCACGGTATGTTGCAAGTGCGACCTCCTCCACTTCCACCATCTCCGCGATTTTTCTCCGCTGCACGTCGGTGATTCTCCATATCGAGTTTTGTCTCACTCATCATGAGCTCCCTCCCTCTTTTAATTTTCCTCAATCCGATCGTATATACGCGCGTGAACATTTTTTGTTTTCCCCTCTTCGCGTTCTTTCATGCCGATATACTCCCCCATTACCGTCATAGTTTTCACGTACGTTAAGCTCTTCAATCTATTGCATGTACATACATATATGTGTGTTAATTTATGTATATATATATATATATATATATATGTGTGTATATACATATGTAAATAGGCACGTCTTTGACAATCATTTGCGAACCTCCACCACAGGTGTTTCCCCACCATAAGACTCGGTGATGACCTCTTCTGAGGCTCGAACTCCTGGCACGCAGAAATAAATGTGTACGCTGTTGCTCGTGTCACTTTTAGTAACGCAACGAACTGAGAAACCATCGGGTCACTCGCCCACGGATCCCTCCGTTTCCGTTGACAGTTTGATTTTGGTTTTCCCTCGATTTTGTCTTGTCACAGTGTCGAGCGATGAAATATCGTCGACACTTTCCGGGGGCGTAAATTTTGGAAATTTAGTGAAGTCGGTTATCGATAGGATTTATTTGAGACGCCGAATATTTATTGAAGATTGAAGGGAAAGAAGGAAGAATGGAAGTGTTGCTTCGACCGGTTCATGCGGTTATCTTCGCTCGGAATCGAAGAACTTTGGTGAGTTTTTTCGTGTTCAGAGCGATAATTACGAATTAACAATCAAAAGTCAGTTAATCGTTTCGTCATTTTCGTTCAATGACGTTTCGAATAATTCCACAGAAAAATCGATTTACGAGTCTTTACGACTGATGAAAGATTTTTTTGTATTTTTTGTTTTCTATTTTTTTTTTGTAAATGTGTGCCAAGATACAACAGGCTTGATGTTCATCGCAGTAGTGCGTAGCGTTTCGGAACGACCACCGGGAAATAATTTTATCGCAACGGTGCCAACAAGCGAAGGGAATTATTTATCGATTTTGCCCAGGGGATGTATATTTTTGCGGTTCCAAGGTGTGGGGTGAAAAGAGGAAATTAATTATTGACCACGGGCTAAAATCGTTATCGAACGACTCCTTGTACATTGTGTACCCTGTGACATTGGTGGAATTTTTGTTAATAAAAACAACGCGGAATGCCGCAATTTTAAACGTTGACGGCTATGCAATTTTTCAAAAATCATTTTGTCTCACTAGTTCGTCATTGAAATTCTTTATATCTAATTCGATAGCGGCCTAAATCGTTCGGCTATTGAAAATTGTTTCATTGAAAAAAATTGATTTTTTCATTACAGATTATTGCAGGATATTTTCTTTGCACTCTTCTGTCATTGGTCTCGTGCCAATTGGATCTACCGCCATTGAGAGACGACAGGATAGATGGTTTTAACGATCAGACCGATGACAGATACGATCGTTTCGATGGATTTGGTCGTCAGCAGGGTCAGAGACAAAATAATCTCGATTACAGGAATGTACTTGCCAGACTAGATTTTCTCGGTGCCGAAAGATGCAGCAACAACGTCGCTGCACAGTGGGCTTACGAGACAAACGTGAACGAGTACACTCAATTGCAAGCTGTAAGTTCATTTCACGTTTTTGCTCTCCAACGAGCACAAGGGAAACTGCATTTTGTGGAAAGATTCTTCAAAAAAAAACAGTCGATTTTTTCGAAGCTACCATTCGCCATAAACCCTCTCAGGACGGGTTCAAATTGTCGAATCTGAATTTTTCCAATTTTGTCGAAAGACGAATTAAGGACCTTCTCATTGATTATTGCTATCGATTATTTTTTCAACTATTCTGGCTCGATGATAATTTACAAAAAAAACTTGTTTTTTTTTAAATTTTTCTACGAGGCATTAGGGAAACAATGTTGCACATTTTTACTCCGTCAGTAAATGTTGTTGTCAATGTCGCAATTACAAAGAGCGTTCATCGGGTTTTTGGACATTTGGAGATTGTGCTTTATCTACCAGATAACAACTTTCCCTCGTTTTACCAGTTGCTTAACTATACTTTCGCTGTATTGATCCGGGCGAGAAATTCCCCATCTTCAATGTTACCCGTATTACGTGTACGAATTATGTACATGGGTATGCGTACTCCCTTGCACCTTGGGAGGGACTGGTGTGTGCTGGTCTACTTTTGGCCACAGCCTGAGCAAGGGGATTGTCCTTCAAATTGATAAGCTGTACTCCATTATGGCCAATACTGATTCCCACCTTGGATAATAATTTCTGACTGCCTTATTGCTTTATAAAAATGATACAATCAACGTTACTTCCGAATACCGTTGCTCGTAATATGACAAAAATAATAATGCTACTTACGGTAATAGTGATGAAGATAATAAATAATAATAGTCAGTAGTCTTTCGTCGAAGCAAGAAATATACATTTTTGGAGTAACGTCAAGTATGGAAGATTCTCATTCTATTTTCGTCGAGACTACGCGAACCGTATATCTTTATTATAAAAAAAGCTAGTCCATTTTTTTATACGTAGAAATACGGTTACTGGTGTCTCGATTCACGAGTCACATTTTTTGAAATTCTTCTCAATTTCGAAATAAAAGTTGTTTGAGTGCTAACCTGACGTCTCTATTACGTCTTAATGTCCAGAAAATTTCATAGTCCTCGACCTCGTCTCGCCTTCCGACTCTTTGATCCGTGAGATCGCGATCCACGAGTTTTTTGCACATCTTTATGCTCGCGTGTGACACACACACAAATGAATGTTAACTGGGATTTTGTTGCGCCCAATTGCCGCAGGAGGCTATCAATCCTGGCCTGATCTGTGACTCGAGGTTGCTTACCGCCTCGTAAGAAAGGGCGTGCATTCGCTCACTTGGTGTCTCCAGTTAATGTACGCCTGCATGCGGGAAATGTTCCCAGGATATGCCATTGTGACTTTAGTCGTTGCGATTAGGATTGAGTAAGAGTAGGGAAAACACCGGTAACGCTGTTTATCCGCGACTCTGACACAAGCACGACTATCCGAAGCTCGACTTCTCGCCGAGCAAGTTTTCCTCACGATGTTGAAGAGAAAAATAGAGAACTAAAGAATCGCCAAGGAGCCACGAAGTGCTGGCTTGTATAATCATTAAGATTCTTATTATGCTCGATTATGCAATTGTTTTCACATTAGGCATTCTATTTAGGAAAAAGGGACACAATTGTGTCTCGAGCACCGCGTAGTTATATGGATATTTAACGAAAAATGTATTTTTTTCACTTTTTCAAACTTTCAATTACCATAGGATTTTCTAAAGAATAAGCAGGGTTGGCGATGGCGATGAAACTAGATATTTTTAACACCGCCCTATCGGAAGTGCATGATAAAAAACTAGCTTCACGTGGGAGTGGGCTATCAATGCTGGCCTGCGAAGTATTGACCGTTTCGAAGTGGGAAACGCTAGAGTTAGCTTTATCTGCAGTGGCACAACTTTGATAAAGCCTCCCTGTCCACCTGACTGTTATTCCCACAGGGACTGTTCAGCTGTCTGTTTTGATAACTATAGCTCACGTTTTTTACCATTTGATAAACAAAGGGCACTTGTCGACAGGGAAAACGAAAGAAAATGCAGTGAGAACATTTTTCCTTCGCAATGTCTTACCTAATAACCTTTTCTCGAAAAATCCACGTGGGCAATATCGATCTTTCGATACATTCGATGATACTGTCGGTTGTTGAAAGAGCTGAAGCACCAGCTGTCAGATGAGAGACATCATAAGTCGTATGGAGATGTCAAACTGTAATAATTAAGAAATTAACGTATTTTCACGTATTTTCTTCATTATTGTTTTTCATATGTATATGTTTTGGTTTATTTAGCTAGAAGCACAGCGTCAGTATGCCGAATTCCAAAACCAAGCCTGGCAATTGATCTCCAGATTAGATACATCTAACGTCAGAGATCAAAACATAGCCAGACGCCTCAGGTATCTTTCAGCTGTGGGTCCTGCTGCTCTTCCACCTGATCAACTGGACAGGGTGAGTTCTCGTGCCAACATGTGTATGTAACCAAAGCGATTACGCGTCAGTTCATGACGCAACTCGACAGGAATTTAAATTCCCATTCTCGTGCAGTTTTCAACTCGTTTACCAATTTTTTTCTACTCCACTCTTTGCATGCTGCATCTCTCTAGTTTGACTGTAAAACCAGCCTAACTGAATACCAGATTGATTGATATTTGCACCAATCGGTACTATGTCGATCAAATTTACATGATTTTTTCAAGGCAATCATAGTTTTCACGAAGATTTCTTTTTCCATAAAGTCCAAAGCGCGAAAACATAAAAACCTTACGGGTAGCATTTTGTTCTATCAACCATAAAACGATAGAACCGTAAATTTAACAAAGATTATGAGAATAATATTGTACCAGTCTTATGTAGGTCATTTTTATCAATGGACAAGGCCCCCTTGAAAAAAAAATTACGAAAAAAAGTCTCTCGCCATCGTTGTTCAACCGCACAGCTATTTGTAAGAAAACGAGGCACAAAACCGCGATTATCACAGTTCTGCGTCTTAAATGCCAGACTTTTTGTCATGTACGTGAGAAAATAAAGTGCCTGAACGAAACTTTGCTAACATGTTGACGATCCAGTGAATCTCGTACGCCGTAACCTTATGCATAAGGTTACGGTGGTTACTCCAGTTAATAAGGTTACGGAGTATAAGCCCTAGCCCCATGGCCTTATGTAAAGACATTTATCGAAAAAACGTGTTTATATAATCCATTTTCATCACCAATGCAGATGTATTTTTCAATTAAACTTTGCAACGTTCGTTCGTCTTGTTATTATTATTTTGAATTCGAGAAACAATTTTTTCGCTAATTCGTCTGTCAGTTCTAAGATATCATTTCGAAAAGTTATTTTACTACACACGTGTCTGGGAAGTCACAATAAAATATCAGTTTGCGATGCTTCCCCCTGGCACTGAGGAGATAACGCACTTTGGTTACAAGATACGTCAGAGTTGGAAAGCTTTGTAGCTGCATAGAAATTTTTTTTTCCCTAACGATTCGAGTCTAGAATATACACTCACGATCTCGAATGCATCCAACCATAACTAGGCATGTGCTGATCTTGCAACGTGCCATAGATTTCCTCAGCAGACTTCGGAAACGTATATGGGGAACTCCATGACGAATAAAATAATTTCTGCAAACCGTGGTACTGAAAATGGCTAGTTTGAATAATTATATGTTATAATTGCATTGTACTATTGTACAATTTTATATTTTATTATAAAAACAAAGTTGAAATCCAAAAAAAAAACGAAAAAAAACTGTTTAATTTAAAAAAAGTGCGAAAGCAAGATTGACCCACTATTAATCATTCAAGAGAAATGAAATGCAAAGGATTGCGAATATAGCAAAATTCAAAAGGGGATGATTTAGCGTGAAATGCCCCATATATAATTATTATATATTGTATTCATGTATGACCACTTTAATACAGAAGAACCCGGTAATGCCACAGTAATTTTGGAAACTAATGTAAGTATAATAAGCGGGCGTATCTCCGAAAAGTGAACGTTCGAATCACGGACCGTATAAAATATTGTATGGACCCGAAGTCTGAGAAGTGGCAAATTGTGTGTGGGTGATTTCCAGAATGCGCCTCTGATTGTGCTGTATCAGAGGAAAACGAGTGGAAATTATCCCCGCGATAATCCACACGACCAAGATCGATACAGCGCACTCTATCGAATTATTCTCGAAATAAGGCATAGAGGAAAGTGCCGCTTTCCGGACTTGGTGTACATAAATAGCTGTTATTTTCAATAATTTATTTAATCATTACTGTACAGCACATACTTATTAGTACCATCAAAATAAATAATCTTTCACACTTATTAATCAAAAATAATAACCGCTATGATCATGTTAATAATTACAATAATAAGTAACAAATTAACATTGATTCAGACGTTGCTCTTTTGTTGTTAAAATTTTAAGGAAGAAAAATAGATGAGACTAAATTTGAAAAAAAATTGAGATGTGAGCATTGAACAGGAAGAACACTTTTATCGTTGGTTGATTTCTGAGATAATAAAATTGTAGAAATGGGGAATTATTTAATTTACATTGCAATAAAAGAAAATTATCATGTGTTTCTGCATAATATGAGAAGTAATTGTAAAATTTAGAATCGCTGACCTCTCGGGAAATGCTGCTAATTATTATTAATTGAATCTGTACGGTTATTGATAATTACATCTATACGGGCACTTTATGACGGATTATTAATCTGCTTTCACCTATTGTCTAATTGCAGTACAATCGAGTGATAAACGACATGCTCAGCATTTACAATTCAGCAACGATATGCGCCTACAACGATCCATTTAGATGCGGACTGCGTCTTTATCCAGGTAACGACAAAGATTTTTATTCATTTTTTCACCGATCTTCCAAATGAATCTTATCGTCGTTTAAATGATTCACGAAAGTTTCGTTAAACAGTCCTCACGATTTGACGAATGAACAAAACCCTCGCAATTTCAGCTCAGATCGTGACGAATTAAGTTTTTCTCGTGAAAATTCGAATCTTTTCGAGAACTTGGTACATTCGCGAATTAATATGAAAATCATTGAGGATTAGAGAGAAAGCAGTGAAACAAACGCTCTTGAAGATATTGTACTCCACCGTAACAAGCCTGCAGAATAAAACGCTTAAAGAGAAAATTATCCGAGAGCTCTTAGTCTCAATTACCAGCACGATTCAATAGGAATCGAATGAATTAGAAATTGACGTTGGTAATTGTAATTGTAATTGAGGATCAATGAATCAGAATTCAGCAACATGAATACAATTATCAGAATGGAAACCGTTGAATCAACAGCAAAGAACAAAAAAGCAAGCAAGCTATGATAATAAATTGCGCTCTAAATGCTTTTTATCAATAGACATCTCGAGTATCATGGCGAAAAGTCGCGACTGGGATGAGCTTCAATGGGCATGGGTGGAATGGAGAAGACGCAGTGGATCACAAATTCGTGACTTGTACAGGCAACTCGTTCAATTGAACAACGACGCCGCGCGATTAAATAGTACGTCAATTATGTTACACTGAAAAGAAAAATAACACAAATTCGACTCGCACGATGACAGTTACGTACTGTCAATGTGTGAAAAAGCATCGTTCTCTTTTTTTGAAAAACGTTGATGATAAAAAAAGGTCATACTTCCTCGTCTCTCTGGATATGTCATACCTGTTTCTTTTCCCTAGATTTCACGGATGCAGCGGAATATTGGACTTTCCCATATGAGGTTCCGAATTTTCAACAAGAAGTTGACGAAGTATGGGAAACGGTGAAACCACTTTATGAAGAGCTTCATGCGTATATCAGGAAGAAACTACGCGACCTTTATGGACCGGAAAAAATTGGAGGACACACTCCACTTCCGGCTCATATTTTAGGTATTAGAACAACGGTGATGACGTCACGTCAAATCTTCCTTCTTACCAATTGATTCAGAAGAATACGCGATAGCGTAAAAAACAAATGAAATTAACGTAACGTTGTTCTGCAGGAAATGTATGGGCTCAGTCATGGACCAATATAGTCGATCTTGCGACACCCTATCCTGGCAAATATTACATGGATGTAACGGAAGAGATGCAGGCTCAGGTAGGTCTAAGTTGACTTAATCATTTTCAAAAAGCAAGATTTTGTCACTGAAACTTTACCGAGTCACACGCCTGTTTTATTTTTCACAAAACCATGAGATAAATCCGTACATCTTGATACATAAACGTAATTTAAAAAATCATCAAGTGCAAAAAAAAATATTGATGGCAGAATGACTGCAATGAGTCACGGCCATTTGATTCCAGTATCTCGAAATTGCTGACTCGTTCAATCCATTCTGTTTTTTCGATTTAGGGTTACACTCCCATCGACGTATTTCGCGTCGCTGAAGAATTTTATCTCTCGCTGAATTTGAGTGCAATGCCGCCAGAGTTCTGGGCAGGAAGCATCTTGGTAGATCCTGGCAATCGCCCGTTGATCTGCCAAGCTTCGGCCTGGGACTTTTGCAATCGTCTTGACTACAGGTAAGCAAATAAAAATCGATCGCGAAACCATATGTCATTCGTGCAAAAATAATTTTCATCATTTTATTTGCTAGCTTCGAAACATAAAGTTCAATCGCCCCAAACTCTTTTCGCAGGATCAAAATGTGCACTAAAGTAACTATGAAGGACCTCATTACCGTGCATCACGAAATGGCGCATATACAATATTTTCTACGATACAGCAGTCTCCCGAGAGAATTTCGAGATGGAGCAAATCCAGGTAAGACTCGTAGAATCAGGCTCAATAACTCGAATAAAATCGATTGTATCAATTAGCTACTTTGTAAATGACGTAAAAAAATTCAGATGAGAATTCTGAATTAACATCGCGGTTGTAGATTGACGCATCAAAGTCTTGCATAAAAATAACATGAGTCATGCATAAATTGATTTTCAACTTTATTTCACGAACGTAAATTTATTAAATAAAAATGAAAATATATCGTTTAACAATTACCACTGTCTCGAAATATTGGTTGTTACATAAATCGTTGGTGAACGTACTGTAGAATATCCGGCGTATATCAAGATCGAACAGTTTCGAAGAAATATAAGAATGCCTGATGTGCGTTTCGCCGGTTGTAAGGCGGAAGAAATTACAACGGCGTCCCGACGTTTCACATTTAATAGCTCGAAAGTGAGAGAGCGGATAAACTCGCGGTAAATTTACAAATAAACTACCCACAGACGCACACACATAAAAGTATGTGGAAGAGAATTTATTTATGATATCGAAAATGGACGAAAATAATGTGAAGATCCGTTCGTACGTCATCGTTTCCCTGCAAAGTTTCCTGATGTACATAATGCACGATCCGTCAAGCTGTATTGCCCGATAAACGAAGATACGGAACATCAGCTCGCAAATTACATTAATAACGAGTCTTCTTTTAAAAGCGAGTGAATAACCACCGTATAATACAAGACATACTGATATTGGCGTTAGAGGCCCGAGAACATGTGTGCGGATGTTGGAAAATTTTTATTACGTCGTGCTATAATTATTGCACTTTCACCGTTGCACGCTCGCGAGATGATACGGTTGGTCGTCCTTGCGCCGGAACTAGCTTGCTTGTACCTCTGAATAAATGGCTATAGTGACTGTTGGATAAAAGTTAAAACGAAATTGACCGATGAACAACCCCTTTACACAGAATATTGTCAAACAATTGAAATATAAAAATGAGGAAAAAGATATTAGGATAATTTTATTTATTTTTTCAAAAATTGTTTTTTATTTGTAAACAATTATCATGATATAACTGAACGAGACTCTGTTAACTCATAATGTTGCAGGTTTCCATGAAGCTGTTGGCGAGGCTGTAGCTCTGAGTGTAGGCACACCAAAGCATCTTGAAACTCTCGGACTAGCAAACAAATACGTCAACGAGCCAGCGGCCGACATAAACTATCTGTTTTCTCTGGCGATGGAAAAGCTCGTACTTCTACCGTTTAGTGTCGCGGTCGATCGATGGCGATGGGATGTATTCCGAGGTGTCGTCAATCGTGAAGAGTACAACTGTCACTGGCACAGGCTGATGGAACTTTATGCCGGAACGAAACCACCTGTGCTACGATCAGAAGACGATTTTGATCCCGGCGCAAAGTATCACGTGCCTGCCAATGTTCCCTACATTCGGTGAGTACCAGCTAAATTCATATACTTTGTTCACCGGTGCGTAAAGTATCGACGTTTAATTGCCATTCCACGGATCGTAAGATCGGCGGATAAGTAGGATGGAATATTGGATGCTGGGCAATTGGAAGGCTCCTGTCTAACAATTATTCCAACTTTGTATTATGACGATTTTATACGATTTTTTTCTTTTTCTTTGGTTTTATTATCGAGACAAAAGCACATTTTTTATTATTACGGTAACATAGTAATCATTGCGTACAAGTTGCATTTTTAGCTGTACAACGGATTATTGGTAACAGTCTCACCGTGGCAACGGCAGATACAGGCTAAAGTGTAAAGTTCCTATTTCATTTCAACACGATACATAAAGTAACAGATGATCTTCTACCATCGTCATTCACTCGTTGAGTTCGTCAAAGTATCTCGTCACCATCTTCAGGCGACGAGTAATGTTACAAAGAGAAAAATACAGTTATACCAACAGATTTTTTCCTGCCAAATTCCCGAACGTACCAACGTTCGTTTTCATCGAATAACAGACTCAGTGAGCTTTTCATGGATCACAGACAGTATTGATAAACTTTAGTCCAAACAAATCACGAGAATGTAGCGTTCAACTGACGAAAGAACGAATAACCGGAGGGTATTTCAATGGATTATGAATAGCCTTCGTGGCCTGATTCATAGCCACCTCCATAGTCGCCACCTCCGTAACCACCACCCCCATAGCCCGAAAATTCGTGTTCACCGCCCCCACCATCGCCGTACAAAGAATGACCATGTTGATGATGATCAACGTGATAGGGAACGGGTACTTTGACCGGATAGGGTACGTGTTTTTCAACCGGATAGGGCACAGGTTTAGAAACGTGCACGGGTACCGGTCTCTCGACATGGACCTTCACGGGATATGGAACAGGTTTTTCCACGGGTACCGGTATGTGTTTCTCAACTGGATAAGGAGCAGGCACGGGTACCTTGACCGGCACTGGGACGGGTTTCTCAACGTGCACAGGTACGGGCCTGTCCACGTGAACCTTGACCGGATACGGTACTGGCTTTTCCACTGGATAGGGCACGTGTTTTTCAACCGGTACCGGATAGGGCTTAGGTACGGGTACAGCGATCGGACGATCTACCGGAACCTTCACCGGATATGGTACCGGTTTTTCGACTGGGTATGGAGCTGGTACATGAACCGGTACCTTAACGGGATAATGCACTGGTTTTTCGACCGGGTATGGTGCTGGTACCGGCACTTTTACGGGATAGTGAATTTTTTTCTCGACGGGATAAGGCTGGGGAACGTAAACCTTGTAGGGCACGGGTCTTTCAACGTGAACGTGAACCGGATACAGCACTTTTTTTTCGACCGGGTAAGGCGCTGGTATGTGAACTGGCACCTTGACGAGTACCTTGACAGGATATGGAATCTTCTTCTCTACGGGATACGGTTGTGGCACGGGAACCTTTACCGGATAAGGTATCTGCTTTTCCACCGGATAGTGAACCTTCTTCTCAACGGGATAGGGCACTTTTACGTTTTTCACTATCGTTATGTGTTTGATCTTGCCCTCATCATGCCCGTGTCCTATGACAACTCCGCTTTCGTAACCGTGACCACTGGCGTAGTAACCACCGGATTCGTGAGCACCGCCACTGAAGCCATTGCTGTCACCTTCGTGCTCTCCCCCGTAGCTTCCTTCGAAACCGTGCAGGCCGCGTTTACCGACTTTCTTATCGTCACCGGCAGCTACCGATGACTCGGATCCCGAAGTGCTTTCCGCTTTGTCGTTATCGTCTATCGCTTTGACATCTTTTTCTTTACCGTGGGCCAAGCCAATCAGCAGAATTGACAGCAAAAGCGCCGAAAACTGAAACAATCGTTGATTACAATAACTTCGTGTACTTCGTCTGACTTCCGGTTCTCATTCATATACCTACATGAATGCCTGTGAAAAAAGGTTTTTCAATTATTTTCCACTTATATCGCTTACCGAAATCTTCATGATACCGAGACCCTTGTAATCTGGTTGGAGTCCAGAAGATTACTGGATTGCTCCCCCCAAGAATACTTACTCTTTATATATACTAGCATCGGGGAGTTGCGCTTTCCCCGCCAACGTAGAGTCCCTGGTGGTGCCGTTAGCCAGTCGAAAGTGAAACATTTGCTTCCTTACGTGTAGTTACGTTCATGCGAGCACACTAGGAACAGGTCCCCAGGAACATCGCGCGTTGATCTCCGTGGTCTGTACTCGAGTATTTGTACATGTATGAAAGATCGTAAAAAAACGAGCACATGTGTGGGTTTTTCTCCCATCTGTTGCTTCTCGTTATTAAAGATACCTGAATGTTTTTCTTTTTGAAGACGACTTCATGTGTATCCTTTCCCGATAAATGTACACTATACACGCATGGCATTGCACGCAGTGCTCGGGGCACTTTTTCCTGACCAAACGAATCACTCGATGATCACTTGAAAATCGAAGAATACCCCCAACAAAATTTAACCCCGGGCTCATAGGCATGACGTTACAGTATGAAAATACATTTTTCCCAAAATATGAAATTTTGACTAGTCGTAGCGCCACGAAACTTTGTAGAAGCGCATTGCTTGCGTGTGAAAACTCGGAAGAGAACGGAAGAAACATAAAAAAGTGCGGAGATCGAGGTAGACGTACGTCCAGACGATGGGTCGTCACAACCGGAAGTACAGATTCGTTTTTCATCTCGCAAAGCCTCTCTAGTCCCACACGCTTACAGTGTACATTATCGAAAGTTGAACTCTACAACCTACAAAAGATATAACCGAGATCCGT
The DNA here is from genome assembly GCA_959613375.1 of Heteropelma amictum. Classification (NCBI taxonomy): domain Eukaryota; kingdom Metazoa; phylum Arthropoda; class Insecta; order Hymenoptera; family Ichneumonidae; genus Heteropelma; species Heteropelma amictum. The sequence goes on from OY390723.1 coordinate 18,507,594, forward strand.
ATCCACATCGCGAATAATAAAACCGGGAACACTGATTGCACAATAGGGTACGCACAAAAAAAGAGAAAGATCATTCATAGCGTAAGGATTTTATTGTCCGTAGGTGGAAGAGGAAGAAATGGATGATGGGGAAAAAAACAAAATGCGTCGAAGAAGAATTCACCTAGGAGAATTTGCGCGTTATTATCGTAGCGTGTTACGCGCTCAGTTCGTATTCGCATACGCTATATATTACCAAAGCATACAAATATAAAAATAAGACACACATATATGTACATATATACGTTCTAGCAGTGAAAGTATAATTTAAACCAAACGCGCAGATGACGTGATTTTCCTGCGGCGCTTCCATCCGTTACTTTCAACAAAATCTAATGATGTAGTGTCTACTTGTCGACTTCCTATAGTCTGCATTAAGTAATACTATGCACTTCGGTTGCATGAATATTCGAAAAAAATTCCGAGAAAACCGGACGTTCCAGAAGTAACTATCACTAGCCATTTCGTTTACTTCCATCAAACTCGTTCAGCAAATTCGACTCGTGCACCCGTAAAAGTGTCCGGACTCATTGATTTATCGTGATTAACGATTTTATGACAGAATAGAAATTCGATACCGTAAGTTTCGCTGTCTCGTGTTTTTCGTTCGTTTATCATTCGTACGCACTATTTTTTTATGTATTCTTTTTTATGGAGCAGAGTGAAAGGGAAGTATCTGATGATCAGGAAAAATACACCTATATATGCTGGTAGATTTAATACGTGAAAGTATTTAATACTTAATCGTCTGTAGGAATTATTGACATTGCACGTTTCTCGATTCCATCCATGTTGACAGAATGTACGGTTTTTTTTCGAATCGTCTGTAAAAAAGCAACTTTGAACTGGTGCCGAAGCGGAAGCGATATATTCCGCTGTGCACTTATCGTAACGAGATAACGTACGTAAAAATATTTACTACCCATGTAAATAACATTGATTATTCGTTACGATTCTTCCCAGTCCTTCCAGATGCTACAGAGCATCTGGTATCAGAAATAAAAATCCTTTGTGATCACATCGAAAAACATTTATTGCTTTTACAGTTTTTCAAACTTGACAAAATTTATAATGAAATTGTTCGTGATGCAATTTCATTGATGCTCAATTTTATCGAGAGCGTGTTGAATAAAGTGTCTCAATGATACATCGTTACAGAATCATTTCTCTGTAGTGAATATAAGTGCACACAAAAATGCCAATCTTGTCCAGAAAACTTGTTCCAAGCGGGCAAATGAAGAGTCCATCTTTGATCGAGTCTTTTCTGGTCCATCGTGATCGCGGAGTCTTCCGTTACTTATCCTGAACCCTCGGCGACTGACGCAGTGCGAATAAGTGACAGTGGAGATGAACACTAGCGCTATTAACGACATTACGTTAAACAGCTGTTCGCATGACTTTGACGAAAGAAATGGTAATTTTTCACGTACCGAATAAAGACTCAGGCGCGTAAGTCTTTGTTGATTTTTCCGCAATGTGTCGCGCCGTTCGAGAATCGCGCGATCTTCTACCGGAAACGGAAGTTGCCTCCTATTGCGAAATACCCACAGAGCGGGAGGTGAAACGCCGTCTGAACGATTTTCATAAAACGCTCGCTGACGTTGCGACTGAGCTGTTTGATCGACATTGTACACATCCGACTGTTCATCACGAGCATCGGTATATCCATCGATTATCGAACGTTTCAGAACCGCCGATGCTCTTTCGGCTGCCTCCCGTTCTCTCATAATCCTGTCATACTCGTGACGCTGAGCGGGCGTATATCCCGTTTCCGGAAGTTGCAGACTCTTGTCGTACTTCCTCACACTTGAATATGATTCTCGTATCGTTTCAGACTCGCTTGTCGAGTTACCACTTTCCAGAGCCTTCTCCACAGCCCTTTCCGCTGCTCTTTCTGCTGCACGCTCGACAGCCCGCTCGGCTGCTCGCTCGAGATCCTCCCTGCGAGTTGCGTTGCCCCCCTCTGTCAGATATAGCCAGAGAAAGGCGTACGCTATCGCCTGTACTCCCTGCAATTATAGAAAACACAAGAAACCAAGGTGGCAAGGTGGACTGTGTGATATCGAGAAGGTGCGAGTCCGATGTTTGCGATGTTAAATCGTCGCAGCGTTACGTGTTAACGTTGAAGTAAAGAGAAACCAATGTTGACTCGCCAACATTCGAAATATTCGGATTATTCGTTGTTAAATATCATTTTTATTTGATGCTTTTGCTGAGACATTTCCACTTTGTCTGCGTTGAATACTCTTGTGAGATTTAAATGTGTCTTCAATCATTTACAGTTTAATCAGTAGGGAATAAAGATTCGAGCCTAGAAGAGAGATTCAAGGTACCATGGAAACACAAGGACAGTGAATGCAATTTAAAAAAAAGACCGAAAAAATAATAAAACACTTCAAACGCCTGTACAGGTTGGAAAAATCTCATTGACTCTTAAAAACACCGATAAATGAATTTTTCCTTGCTCGAAGGGATATCCAGAATTTAAATTAGATGTTTATCGAGACATTTTGGTTTACGCACTCATTTTCGATAGAATAAACTTCATTTCATCCTGTGTGTTGATTGCGGAAAGTTGAGCCGTTATGGTCTCATTGCAATGGAGACTTTTAAGCGATTTTTTAAAATTGTGATTTAAAAAAAATTCAATTTTTCACTCGCGGAATTAATTCGCCGTTGAAACGTCACTCGAAACTTGAAATTCGCAATGAAAAATACAAACCTTATTGACAACGAGTTTTCCCATGGTTTTCGTCATGATAACTTTCAGCTCAAAGTATGTAAAGACGATGTCTCGCTGCGAACTGGACTACCAGTTGAAAGATGTCTAGCATTATATTTATACGCGAAACACTGGACTTTCCCCGGTCCAGAAACAAAACATGGGAATTCAAAACTGCGCTGCAATTATCTTCAGGACAATCGTCATTGCTTCTCGTACTGCCACTCTTATATTACTATCGACAGATCCGAGACTTGTTTATTGTCAGTAATTGACAGCATAACTGTAGCGAACGTACTCCGGGCACTTTTTACCAAAGGATTAACTTCTCAGATATTCTTCATAAACTTTGCCGCGATTGCTCGAAAATATTATTATTTTAAACAAAACTAACCATAATTATTAAGTTGTCAGGTAAGAAATCCGATCTGGATGTCGATACCTCCGAGCTCGCGGAACTGAAAAAGATTTCCAGAACTTTTTCGTTCATCGACATCTTGTACTGCACATAATTTTATCCGGTGCACCGTTAAAATTATAAAAAAAAAGCATTGTCGTAACAACATGGCCGGAGACTTTCTCAAGAGCCGTCAAATCGCAGAAACCCATAATGAATGCGGACTGTACGACGTTTGCTGCATTTTTTGCTAGTAACAGCGAGAAGTATGCACAAGTGATTGTAGTAAGACTGCAGGAGGAATACAATGAAAACCAAAAAAGCAGGCTGTTCTCCTTTTCTCTCGCTTATTTTGACTAGAGTCTACGTTTACATTATATTCTTATTATTAGAAAATTTTATATCAAACATCAGGTTTTCGTGTGACGGTACGAAAAAGAAAAGTGCAAAGGAAAAGAATTGATACGCGACAAGCACACAATTTAGCAGTCGTCGGTTCTTCAGGCGCTGTACCAACGAAAGACTTTCATTTTAGACTCGATAGACTCGCTGGCGCCTGACGCCCGGCAACCCGCATACGCGCGAGCATGTCAGCAAACGCACGTTTGGCGTTCATTCCGTTTTGAATGACGTCTTCGTGGACGTTTCTACTACATTAGAGTCTTCAAGTTTTTGTGACTCCGATCTTTTCGATTTTCTCGCCGGTTCATGCCCTTGGGCTTCCCCGGAATCCGTAGATCCGTCATGATCATCGTCAATGGAAACTGGTACTTCGACCGCATAGGGCACCTTTTTTTCGACGGTGTAGGGCACATGTTTTGTCACGTGAATCGGATAAGGTCGTTCGACGGGGACTTCGACGGCATACGGCACGTGTTTTACTACAGGAAAAGGTACTTCTTTTTCAACCGGATATGGTTGTGGTACCGGGACATTGACTTCGTACGGTACATGCTTTACAATCGGTACTGGATACGGTCTATCGACCTTGACTTCTACGCGAACCGGCCTCGGCTTGTACACTGGATAAGGCACCGGCTTTCCAACTGGAACTGGGTAGGGCTTCGGTACTTCAACCGCCACAGGCCTGTCGACCTTCACCTCGATTGGATAATGTACCGGCTTATCCACTGGATACGGTTGCAGCACGGGTTCGGTCACCTTTACCCGTATCGGTATCTTTCGTTCTATCGGATATGGCTCGGGTACCGGTACTTTCACCTCGTAATGAATCTTCCTTTCAACGGGATAGGGCTTTGGTACGTAAACGTTGTAGGGAACCGGTCTCTCAACCGGCACCTCCACCGGATAGAGTACCTCTTTGTAAACGGGCACGGGTTTCGGGATCTTCACGGGAACTTTGATCATAACCTTCACCGGATATGGTATTGGTTTTTCGATCGGATAAGGTTGAACCACGGGTACCTTTACGGGATAATGAATCTTCTTTACAACGGGATAGTGAATTGTTTTTTCGACCGGATATGGTACAGCAACATTTTTCACGATCGTAACCGTTTTGTGAACGTCTTCGTGAACGTGGTGACCCAAAATCCGAGACGCCCCACCGTCATCGCCGCTGTTGTCCGCTCCAGCCTGCAAATCTCCCCCAAATTCGATCTTTGATTGCAGATCGAAACCACTCAGATCCATTGTTTCGAGACCTCGCTCATAATCACCTAAATCCTCAGATCTTAATACACCTGAAGAGAGGACGACAAAGCGCGGAATAATAGTTAATTAGGAGTGTTAATGATTATGAATACCTCTACCCTATTTACACAATTGCATGAGAGAAATAGTGGAATTGAAATTGCACTGCATCGGGACGTGATTGCCTCCTTGAGGCCGTGAATTGTTGCTGATTCTGATTGTTAATTTTTAAAATTGCACACTCGCGTGTACCATTAATCTTTCTAACGAGTTTTTTATACGGTAATTGACAATTCCACCATTAAATAAAAACTTCATGCGGATTAAAATCTGTCTCTCGTGAAAACATACCCACGTTGGGATCCTTGAGATCGCTTGGGTCTATCGTGTGATATTCCGAGCGTCTCTGTATGTGTGCGTTCGAAAACACACATCGCACGTCTGTATAATTCTCATAGGTGCAGGTATACATATTAGACCATTCCGATGCACTGGCGGAGGATGTCGCGAAAAATACCAAAAAAACGGTCACGTGAATCTGAAAACGAGTTCAGTAATTTTCACAATTCACCAACGTACTTTGATTCTATTTTGCAAGAATTACGACACTTACATGAACCATTGCAACTTTATTCGATATTATTGTGTGGAAAAAAAAGAAACAGGGACGAAACTTTCCTGCTGCGTGTGTCGAAGCTGTCGAGCGACTAACATGGTCCAGCCGAGTGTTTTGCTCCTATATATCACACTTACTCCCATTTGGTGTTTGAACGTAGGGGATATTAAAGCACGTTGTATGTCGAATAACTTCACTTCGTGTGCCATAGAAAAAAATGCGAAACTCCAATCAGTTTCGTCGTAAAAGTGGGGAAGATCGCTTTCTTCATTTTCGCGATTCAACGAGATTCTTAAACAGGGTCCACGACCCCTCGCGTTTACAAAGTTTATAACACGAGGAGGTTCGAAAGTAAAATATGTAATTCCGTTTAGGTACACGTGTGCATCCACGCGTAGTATTGGAATAAACATGATTACTCTCCTCTCGACACGCTCAATATACTCATGGTCGGATGCCGTTAAGTTTCCTAATTAGCGAAAGATTCATCAATCTCGTTCGAGCACGAAATTAATTATTCAACATTTATATGATGCTTTATTGTTAGTGCAGAATGTCAGTGCCTACTTAAGAACGGAATATGGCATTTCAGAACATTCAAAAGATCGTATCTGGGTATTTGAATAGAATCCTTTCACACGTATTAATCTTTCATGACCGCTAAATTTCCACCTTTATTTAAATTATCTTATAGTGAAAGTGAATGAATATTCTCTTCGTAGTACGAGAAAAAAAAACAATATTTTCGTCAATGCACATAAAATACCTCGATCGCGCGTACGTTGCTTGAATGCTTTACACGCTTTACGTGCATGACAAACCAATAAAATTTGGTGCCTCAATAATTCATTAGGTGACCGAGTGTCTGGACGTGAGTAATAAATGACTTTTTTTGTTTTTGAGTGTTGAGCAATTACAAAAGAAATTTGTATAAGTGAATATCTCGTGCTCGAGCAACAATTGTTTCGAGACCGATTCAAAATGTTTTCTTAAATCGTTGATATACACGAGAGCATAGGAGGATTTTCACACTAGTCACGCGACTGCTCTCTATAGCGTGTGTTGCGAACCGAGAATAACTGTACGAGATAAGACTTGTCACGTCAAGCATTTAATACTCGGTGCCGGGTAAATCTATACCATTTTACATACTAGTTTATTTCTAAAATATGTGAAACGAATTCGCTGTTGTAGTATTATCTCTGACTCTGTAGTACCAAGTTAATAGATATAACTCTGGAGCTAGTATGTGCATAAAATTTACCAACACATTAAGTAATTAGGGGGAAAGTATACGTGTAAAACGGAACCTCTCGGTACACTTAGGCAACATACAGTACAACTTCCGAGAAGTGGAGCATTTGGCGAACGACGCCTCATGGCTGCGAAAAGTACATAGTTCGCGTCGATGGCCGCTGGATGGCGTGGGCGTCGAACGTAACTCGCAATCAAAGTGACGAGCGTTTACGTTTAAGTAGAGAGTCCTTTAATCACTCCAACACATCTCGGAATATCAATATCATTACAGTAAGTCTATTAAGAGAAATCCATGGAGTTGAGTGCAGATAGATTCAACATTTTATTGTTCGAGTTTTCATTTAACTCATCTGTGGATCAAAATAGGGTTATCACGATAAAACTTTAAGGGAAGATGTACTGTATGCGTGCGATAGTAGTTATATATTGTACCGGTGTATCATTCTCAACGGTCAGCGAACAAAAGTGAAGCAGAGCGTTTGTACGGTTGAGTGAGATCGATAGCGTTGCTGCATACAACAATTGCATAGCTGTATCAATTCACAGACTCCTCACATTGGAAATCCTACATTCCCCCACCCCGAGAGTGCTTTTTACACCATGAGGAAAGCAGAGATATATTCTTACTCGCCTCGAGCATATAAAAGCATCGCGCGCCTGACAGCCGTCACAACGAGTTAAGCGACGCACTGTTAAGAACATCGGACAGGCTCCGTTGTAATATTGCGGTCAAATCCTTGAATGTCAACGTCTTTTTGCACAAAGTGTCATTGTTTTTTTCTTCCCCACCTTGTCAGACGCTACAGAGACTCACGTTTTTATTTTCTTATCCAAGGGAAACATGCCACTGCGCTCAGAAAATAAATGTGCGCTGGAAAATAATACGGAATAATTGGCTATGCATTTTGAATCTCGAAATGGACTGGAAATTCTCAAACTTTGCTCCATCTCGCTCATTTTATCGTACAACATTTTATATCGATTAAAATTTTTTTATGAGACTTTCGTGGATTTGCTAGCTAGTCTTTTTTAATCATACATCTACGAAAGAGTACCTGAATTACAGTTCTTTTTGTGCAACCATGCCAAGCATTGGTCTTTCGCATTTTTTTTAACGAGGCTATGTGGAATAAGCTTGTTACAATTTCAGCAATATATCAACCGCAGGTTCATGAAATTGAAAATGCGACGAAAATACAAAAGCAAGACGCGCGGTATTGTCCATGTCGACGCAGGATGCACGGTGTTGCGTGCGAACGTCATGTACTTTTCTTATTCTCTCTTTTGGCGAAATCGACACGCTTGCACGAAAAGTATGCGAAATTCGATTGCAACGAAACCGATGAAATGCTACTTTTCCTTGCAATATTATCACTGTGACACTTTTGACGAAATTTCGACGTGAACTGCAGTCTAATTCAATAAAACGATCAAAAAATTAAATAACAATAGTTTACTAGACATTCTTTATCCTTGTGAAAAACATACTCGACAGAATTTCAAATCATAATATGGACTTGATTTTATGAACGGAAAAAAAACTCAAGGTACTTTGGTACAAGGACCGAATAAAAATTTTGAGAATTCAATTTTAATATACTTTGCCCGAATAATCCTATAAATGTTGTTTGACACACTTTGAATCGTGATTTCTTTTTCTTGCAAATAACACAAGATTGATTGCCATAGTCGTTAACTTTAATCAACTCTGTGCATAGAAATTATTCCCAATATTTGACATTTCATTTTAGACATTTGCAAATTTCGAATATATTCAATGTATCGTATCAATTTTTTTATGCATATTTTTCAAACTTCTCTACATTATAAAATACCAAATTTGCAATTACCTGTATACATTAACGTTATAAAGTCAATAATGGAAGTAATTATGTCCCATTGATGTGATCCAATTTAAAGAGTTCTAATGTATAACAGGCGATGTTGCCATGGCCAATCAAGATTGTTCAACGTTGTTGTAATACATAAATACATTGATTTATTTGATAAATCAGTTGAGCGTGTAAATTGATAGTGCTGGTGTTTCGTAGTATTGCTCATTAGTGTGGATAAAAAATAGTTGTGCTAGAAGTAGCGGAACTGACACGTCCTTTCCCTTTCATTCTTATGTTACAACTTTGCGACGCCGTTACCACTCGATACCAAAGACACACGCACACCATTGCAGAAACGAGTGTGAAGAGTAGGAGAGGCGTTCACGAGAGGCTCTTCCTTTCAGTCTTCCTGCCGATCGTTGCTCCCACTTGGTTACCGGTTGCATAATTTACCGCTACTCGGGTAAAACCTCAGCGAGACTGAGAAAAAAATCAAGCTCCTCGATACATTCGTTATAAATTTCTCTCGTATTCGAGAGCTGGTCGATAATGTCGTCACATCGGAAAGGGTTGAAAGTTTGCGGAAGATGGTTTGTATGCAAATGTTGCAGTCCTCTCTTTTTTTACGAAACTTGCACACCGGACAATGACAACCAAGACGACCTACTTGCTAAATAATCTCACGATTCTGGGACAATTGTCGAGAGTATCGATTTTTTTTACTCAAGAGCCACGCTACGTGCATGCGAGGAAATTATTTTTAAAAGGGAAATGCCGGAGGGTGAAAGTTTTAACAAATACGTTGACAAACATGTAATTGAATATATATTTGTTTATCCGTTACGTTATCGTACAAAAATACACGTTTGTTTTGCGGGTAACGGTACAAAAGGTCTACCATTGCGTACCTAAAGTTTATTGTATAAAAATAATATCTTAGATTTCGAGCTGAGAGAGTCCAGAGGGACGGACTATTGCGCTTTGCGCTCATCGAGCGTAGAATGTTGATTTTTTCTGATCCCGTGAAGAGCTTGTTGCACACGATGGTCAGTGCCGGAAACAATCCCGAGTGATAAGCATATTAACAAAATAAGTTGACCATTATAAATATTCAAGACCTTGGTCATATTGGTGTTCAACACCTGTGTGTATATTTATTGATGACAATTTTGCGAACATTCGCATTTCGAACTCCGCGTATTTATACCTGGGTATAATTACAAGTGTTTGAAATTATTTTAAAATGAAAAGAAAACCGCTTCAGTGCTTCGTCACGTATGCCCAGAATTCTTTAGTACCAGCTGGCAGTTTATTCTTGCCCAATTGCTCATTATGAGATTAGCTCGCTTTGCTAATAATCATCGTTAAAAGCGGAACACTCTTCAATCGCCGACTCCGTCTCCAATTGGGTATACCGATATGATAATTAAATTAAACGAAAACATATTACATGTATATATAAAAATATGCATAAAATATTCGCAGGTCATCGAAGTGATTGCGCGTTTTTATACCCGTTCTTATTGCGTTTTCTACGTGATACTTCTTCTCCTGTTAGTGCTCCTTCATTCGACAGAGAATTAACGCTGCGGCGTTCGATGAGATCCATCGCGATGATCGTCATCCTTTGGCTCGATGAGCGTGTCTTTTTGACAATTAATGCGTTAATTTAGCGAGCACATTATAGTGATGACCTCCCCTCTAAGGATGATGATCGTAGCCCGAACTATCGTAGCTCTCGTAACCATGAGAGGGCACGCCGTATTGCTCGTAACCACCGTGATGCTGGTGATGTTCATAGTGGACCGGCACTGCAACCGGTACCTTGACTGGATATGGTACAGGTTTCTCGACCGGAACAGGCACTGGTTTTTCTATGTGCACTGGATAGGGCCTGTCAACGGGCACCTTGACTGGATAAGGCACTGGCTTTTCGACGGGATATGGTATGTGCTTTTCTACCGGATACGGCTGTGGGACCGGGACTTTAACGTGCACGGGAATATGTTTTTCAACGTGAACGGGATAAGGCCTGTCAACTGGCACCTTTACGGCATAGGGAACTGGCCTGTCAACGGGATATGGAACAGGTTTTTCAATGTGAATTGGGTATGGTTTTGGAACCGCAACAGGATACGGTCTGTCAACGTTAACTTTGACTGGATAAGGGACCAGTTTCTCAACCGGATACGGCTGGGGCACGTGAACTGGCACCTTCACCGGATATGGGATATGTTTCTCAACGGGATAAGGTTGTGGCACGTGAACCTTCACTGGATACGGCACACGTTTTTCAACCGGGTAGGGTTGGGGTACGAGAACCTTGACGGGATAAGGACGATCAACGGGAACGTGAACGGGATACGGCACCTTCTTCTCAACAGGGTACGGTTGTGGCACGTGCACGGGCACTTTAACGTAAACCTTGACCGGATAAGGTACGTGCTTCTCGACGGGGTACGGCTGTGGTACTGCCACCTTCACTGGATATGGTACATGCTTCTCAACCGGATATGGTATGTGCTTTTCAACCGGATATGGCACGGGCACGTTCTTCACAACCGTCACGGTTTTCGCGTGATGTTCTCCACCGTAACCACCCTCGTAACCGCCATCGAAATGATCACCCCCAAAGTCGTAGCCACCGCCCGGATGAAGTCCATGAGCAGAACCACCGCCTATGTCATAACCACCGTCATGTCCATAACCGTAACCCAATCCCAGGATACCACGTTTTTCCTGTTTCTTCGAAGACGCTGAATCTTCAGCCTTTGTTTCCTCGTCCACCTTCTTCTCCTCGGTGGCGATTGCCGATTGGGCAAAAAGCCCCACCAGCACCAAGTACAACTGAAAGCACCAAGAACAAACGATACGAGTAGATGAAATCGAATCAAAGTTGATTAATCAGTTGGTGGTGATGGCCCACCAAAGAAACTTTGGCAGATGAGGATTATACTAAAGTTATACCGGACGAACGACATTACGAAGCGAACTGCGATTAAGATTTTATTAACACGTTACGCGACTTTACGGTATAACGATGCAATACACGATGATTCCGCATCGAAAGAGTATACACTTTGTCGACCGTTTTCCAACAGTTTTAATGGCGTTGCTCGTTGGACAAAAAAAACGCGAATTTTTCAACCCTCGAACGAATCGGAGCACATTGGGGCTGTACGAAGAGAATTCGCGAAAAATTATCGTTGAGCTTTTTTTCTCTCCTCAATGAAAAAAAAAATCTACGTAATCGCAAGCTCCGCGATGGACCGTGCCGTTATACAGGCTCTGTAGACAAACGTTTCCCGACAAAGTGATACGCTAATTTAACGTAGAAATCGATTATTTTACTCGTGTGCCGAGTTATATATTCACAGAACGTACCAGGCTTCTCATTTTTTGCTTTCGCGATGTTCCGGGTACGTCCAGAAGTGAACTGGATGCTGATTGCCCGTCGTTCGGGGCCTTATATACACGGCACACTTTCGCCTTCTCGGTGAGGCCCAGGCACTGAGTATACCCCCGCCGTTCTTTGTTCATACCTCTGATGGTTGTTTATGTGACCAACACACAAGGCAATCATACATACGACCAACCACCAACCGTCCACCACTCCCCCTTGGGACATGCGGCTATTCGTCACGATTCTCTGACTCGATTTCGTGCCCTGTTCTTTTTCAAACGTAACCATGCATTCTTATACACACACAGTGAAATAGATATATTCACGTGGACTACACGCGAATCCAGGAATACCTGTACCAATATCGTGCGAAATCAATAAGAATTCATTATTGACGAAAGCATCCATTTCGTGTTATCATCAAATAAATGCAATCGTAAATACGCAAGTGATGAGAAGTATGAGAACTATAAATCCTGCATGTAGAGTCTTATCAGTCAGTGGAACTGACTGATAAGAAACAAAAAACCGATCTTGCACTGGATATCAATGAGAGGTGATAAATAAAGACTTTTTTAATTAACGATAGTCGATTTATAACGGATGATCGTAAAATCGAGGCGAAAATCACGAAGATAGACGAATGTGCACACGTTTTTATTTGCCAGTATGGAACCATCGTCTTATTACGTAAAGGACGCAAAGTACTTATACCGAAGTCGCGAGAGAGATACATGGAGAAACCTACTTACGTTCATATCTATTCCTGTGATTACATATGAAATTTTCGTCTCCGTTTATAGCGAATTCCCTCGATGTTTTGTCATCGTGCCAAACTCCGTCATTAACAATATCAAGAGCCAATGAATAAACTGACGCCTGTTACGATATTTGTGGTCAACGGTGCAGTATTCAAAGTGTGTTGATTAAATTAAAGAATATTAGGTAAACGACTTTCCCTACATAATAAAATTGATGCAGAAGCCCGAGTAGGAGAATGAGCATCAATAATTGTCTCTGTTGGATGATTTATCTGTAGAATTATTTCTCGTCGCCAAAGATATGCGTTCAAGAAATTCCATTGATTCATTGGGACTATTTTGCACAATCGAATTTTTATATTAAATACTTTCCTACGCAGTACTTTAAAGCAAAGAAAAAAACAAGTTTCCAAAAGAAAGGCAAGCTTTCTGAAACACGATCATGTATAAATGTGATGCTCGCTATCAAGATTAATGGCGATCTCATGATGGCAATAATTGCTTTCACTTTATTGCCAAAATATCAAGAACGTTAATGGATTCGTAGACACAAAACCCGATCTATGGGTAGCTGAACGAGACCATCCATAATTCGTCACTTTAGAGGAGCCAATATCGTACAAGTTATCATCTCAATAATACTGTCGTCTCATAATTTACATTGACCAACGAGCGAGAGCAATCGATAAGAACCAATCATGCTGAGAAAAAATCATGCAATGTGGCAAGAATAACTCGAAGATGTAAGCTTTTATTTGGAAGAATTTATTTATGCAAAAATCTAGAACTGCCTCATGTTTAATTTATACAATATCTCTTGTTTTATTTCTATACTCAATAACTCGTTGCAAATGTGGAAGAAAAATGATGTTCAAAGCAAAGCGCATTATTTTTATCGGCAATGAAGGAATATGAGTCAAGGTATACATCGTTCCTGCATATCCAATAAAAATGATAATGATAATCGAATATCTAATTAATGTATCTAGGAAAATTTCATCGAAATCTCGGTATGTCATCCAGAAAACCCCAAAAAACTATTCTGATTTGAATACCGACTGTTTTTTTACGTTTTCTTATTGAAGGCTGTTGAATTATCGAAAATTGGAAAAAAAAAAATTTCGTCATTTTTGGATACTTTTCCGGAAACGTCAAAAAGCTGAAATTTCAAACGGCCATAACTACGTTTCAAATTACCCTACATAGATTTTTTGGGAGTGTTTTGAAAAGCCCTCGAGTAGACTTAAAAAACGGTGGAAGTAAAATATCAATAGCTAAATTCCTTCCCCTTCAAAATCGATGTCGAAAATCAGCGAAAAAAAAGCAAAGGGGTATGTATGGGAAAATTGTCGAAAATCGATGGTCGGACTTTAAAAATCTACCAAAAATCGACAAATACAGATATCTCGATGAACCTAAAATTGAACTTCTAAAATTGCCCAGTGGATAAACACAAGTTGGAGTGTCTACCTTAATCCAGAAAAAAATGGCGAGTATTTTAGTAACTCAAACCAATTCAGCAAGAAATGGCGAAAAATGTTGGATCATTAAAATGCAATTCAACAGTCTAAATCGATGTATTTTTGATCATGTTTCGAATGTCGATAGCCTACGGAATAATTATAGGATTTTCATATTCATTAAAAAATTTCTATTGAATTGTTTCGTTGCAGAAACTTCGTTGCTGGCATTTTGCAGTTCCAGTTGTATCGCGGTCTGTGCCAAGCAGCTGGGCAACGATTCCCCGATGATCCTAGAAGGCCATTGCATCGATGCGATTTTTACAGAAGTCCAGAAGCTGGCAGAGTCTTGGGGTAAGCGTTTTTGATCACCACGACGTACAGTCTCAGAGCCATACGTCAATAACTCTTGGGACACCCAGTATATATATTTATCGAGATGCGTTTATGGTAATTTGAATTTTTCTTCGACTTTTAATGAACTCGCGCGGGTCTTACATGTTTTACTAGCGGACCGAGTTCGTATTACGTTCTCGAAAAGACGGATACGCGAAAGTCTTGCTCACCAAGAGACACGATTAGAATCTACACTTTATAGTTAATTATCGGGCGTATGACGAACTTACAGTCTATGGGATTTGTGATACACACAAGCTCGAACTACATCGCATTCAGTATAAAACAGTGTAAGCTCCGAAAGGACAATGACGTCTTGTAGAAATAACTTTTTCAACGAGTAATGTGACTTTTTTCATCGTTCTACCTTTTTCATTTCGTCACAAGTTGAATACATTGCATCTACGTAATAAATGTGATCGTTTCGCTGATTTTACGACGTTCTGTACGATGTCGTCTGAAATCGAATTTCCATGCGCGAAAAAAAATATTTTTGCAAGTTACGCGCGAAACTCAAATCAAGGCAAGCAGCAAGGATGTTTTTTTTATAATCTTCCTTGTAATCTTTATGCTCTCCTTTTTTTTATTTATTTTTGGTGAAGCTCCTTTTTCGTATCACGTTTATAATACTCCAACGATCTTAATTAGATTTGTCGAAATCCATTAATCTTCTATCAGTCTGGTACGTGTTTTCGATAGTATATATATTATACGCAGAGTGTTTTACAAGACAAGAAAATTCAGTGCAGATTGTAAGAATTCCACTCGATGCCACATAATTATGACGTTTCGTCGAACGAAAAAGAAAGAACGATGACTTTTGATATTTCACCGAAATTGGAGTATGTTTGGATGCAGTTCGTAAAGTCGGATCTCTTTAAAAAAAAACAGTCGCGTATGCAAATTAAATTAAATTGGAAGATTTTATCATCATGTCGTCTGCCGGAAAATTCCCCGAAAAATGCATGTTCGTCACCTTTTTGATCTATCGTTATCTTCATTGATATCTATAACGATCCCTTCATTCGTGCGATCATCTTTCGATTTTTTCGGAATTCGCTATTGCGTTGAAAAAACATTGTCAACATTCTGGACTCATTGTAATTCAAGGGGAACGAGTTTAGTCTATAAATGTATCGATTTACATTATGACCTGATTATTTCCGAATGTGCATCAAGCGATGTGAACGCGTCTGGTAGCTCGTATAAATTGCAGTATTTCGAAAGCCACTTCCAAATTCCTCGCAAACAGGATATATTCAAAATCCTCACAGCAGTGTCCCATTTTTTTGCTGTTTTGTTTTTGAAATGTCACAAAAATCAGAGCACTGGGGAAAGGCGGGAAGGATGCCGGATTTTGCTCCAATTGTATATTCAATTTATTACTACACTGCCTCAGACTCGTCTGCCTGGGAACCCGTTTCGCAAGATTCTCTTTTAACTCTAAAAATATTTTTTAGAGAGCGTGGGAAACTTTCCGAAACGCTCGATAATAACACGGTTGAAGAAAAATTTGCTTTTCGTAAAAGCATTTCGTACAGGAGTTGCGAAATTTTCCGGAGAACACAATCACTTTCTCACTGCTGTTTCAAGGTTTCAAGGTTAACGATATGTAGGTGACCTTCAGACTTTATCTACTATAAGCATAGTTTTTATTGTTCAAAATTAGTTGGACGTATAATTTATCATTAAAAATTCCTTTGGAAATCAATTTTAAATATTCTGCCGCGATACTTGAGAAAAACTAACAGCGTAAGAATAAAATAGTGCACGATATCAATAATTTGCTTTTTTTATTTTCTACATTATTCCTTCATTCAAACAATGTTCGATATTCAATGTTCACCCTCAGGTCTTGGAGGATTATAGAAAATGATTTTCTTTTAGTCATTTCTTTTTTCAAAAGAAACTTTTATTGCATGAAAATTTATTATAAAATGCACACGTAACTTCATTACCTTTCGATTTCGTTTCTTAATACAATACGGGCAACATTCTCATGAGAATTATTTGACAGCGTAATGATATGTGCTGCAATGAGAACGTAATATTTCGTTGAAAAATCTCGAAATTCCGAATAATCAGAAAAACACAACCTAACATCATTGCACGTCCTAAACTTGACGGAATCCTTTTGTTTCCGAACAATCTATTCATAAACTCACACATTCACGTTAATGATCATGTCTGTGCGTAGTATTTTCCTCCGTCAATCCCATAGCGATTCAAGTACTTTCGTACTCTCACGTATTACGTTTATATTTTTTCTACCGATTCATAATTTATCTCGTGGTTAAGTACATTACGTGTGTAATTATAATTGATTCACACGACGCGTTGTTCACATTATAGGAAAATCCTCGAATACACGTAATAGATGGGAACGTAATGCCATAAATGTAGAAAATAATTTCGAGAGTCAAGAAGCTGATTCATGAATCTTGCAATTGTTTTCGTACGAGAGAAATTCTATTGTGACGATCTAGAAATATGGAAATCTACACTTTCGACGATGTCTGTCGACGCAGAATTAATCTACTGTTCTACCGTTGAATTTTTTCGTCAAACAAAATACCGAAAATCGTCTGCTCATAAAAAGAAAACTGACAAACTTTGATCGTATTTGTTTTCGAAATCATCGATCCGCGCGTACTCTAATAAATGTAGAAACACCTTTGAACGGTTAAACTAAATATAAATATTTCGTTTTTGTAACTTTAATTATCCATGATGGTGGAATGGAAGGAAACTCGTAATTAATTAAAATCACTCGACAATTTCGATGGCTAATTAATTCCGAATTAATTAGTTAATTGAATGATGTACTGCTGCGATATGAGTAAACCCCACACGTGGTGTAAGGGGTAAAGAAGGGTTTGTCATTATGTGATTCGTTCAAGGGGGTCTGGTAAAGTTTGTTACACTCTCACGTTAAGATTACTGTGACGTAACCCAGGCGCATGGACTACATCACATTATAATGATTCTAATGTACACATAATACACATGTTATATTCTGCATGCCTTCAATAGCAGACTGCATCCAGTACGGCGAACGTTACATCGTAACGTAAAGAAAAAAGTGATTTGAATGTTATATCAATCCATTACAATTTTCTGTTAATACAATAATAAAATTAATTATTATTTCATGCTCACTTGTTCGAGGATGAAAAAACGTCACACACACACAGCCGTAAACAATTTTTTCAATCAGTAAACTTTTATTAATTCGTGCAAATATTCAAATTACACTTTGATGAAAATTTAACAAAACAACAATTTACGTTACTCGATTTTGCGAGAGAAAGACGAAAATATCCTAATTTATACGATGATGGATTTCAAGAGTTTCACATTTTTTTACCTATTTAAAAATATTGATCGCTAACATTTCGGAAATTGCGACGAAAGTTGACGAAATTCTCGCTTTTTATTGATTATCGATTAATAGTATCGTATATCTAATACCCTTGACACAAAAATGTATAAATGCCCCCTTCTATCTATTCGTCATAAATTTTTCAAATATGACGCGCAAGTTTTTCATGTAGAGCGTATACCTCTGCAACGTCCTCCATCAGCTCTGCTGCATTCCTCCACTTACCAACGTTACAGTTTCATGCTTGATAGCACATAAACGATTTCCAAGTCGGAGTCCCCACGGTTGGAGTATCAATTCTTTTTTCTGTCTTCTCTTTCAAATCGTGAACATTTTGCACTTAATGTTGACACTCGAGGCGACGCTTGTCCTTTCGAGAAGCGACACATTTACTAGCTGGCCCGAAAACTCACGTCGATATACTGCAAAAATACTCCAACGATTTTTATTATTGCAGAAAATGTTTTCGCATTGACTCGGTTCAAAACTGAACGACGTCATTTAATTTTCCGTATTATAATTATTATATAAATATATTTATTTCCTCAATTATTTTCGTGAATTTCGAAAGTTTCGTTACGCGCACGTGTATTCGTTCCATTTTAATTATTCTCAAAACAAGACCATTTTCGACATCGCCTCTATTTTATCTATACGTTGAAAATTTCATATATTTCCATATTTTCACGGAAAAAAAAAATTTTCCTCTCTCTGCCGTTGATGAAACGTGCATAAATTCATGAATGTGAATAACAATGAGAAAAGAACGAACCACGGTTTTAGTCAGGAAATGCACATCTGTCACTCGATCGAAGTTATTCTCTCGAATCGTGAGGAACCATCCGGCAGAAAGTTGAGTAAAATTCATCGGCCACTGTTTTCATTGCTGTGTCTTTTCTGCAACATACAGTTGAAAAAGAAAAAGAAAATTTCGATGGCTTGTCACGCGGCGTCACATTGGGAATGCCATAAAAAGAATTGGAACGTAAACGCGTACGTAACTTTTGCATGTATGCACATATTTTTATAAATACGAGAGAAATACCGCATATGTGCATTTTGTACGTTAAATATGTGCGTACTTCGCGTATGTTTGTGTACATATCAGAAAGTTTATATATTTATATACATATACGTGTATGTGTATTTAGACGTATGTTCGGGCTTGGTCTCCGTGTTACACTCTTCCTGTAATAGAACACACGATCGTAAACTCTCCACAGTTACGGAGTCGCCAGGTTTTGCAGTTCGCTCCCGCAAAACCCAGGATCTTGCAGCTCCCTCCTCGCTCATACACGATTACGAAAGACTTCTTTGCGCCGTAAACGGACGCGTTTGCATGCGCTCAAACTGCTGAAAGTATCTTGAGAATAAACATCCACGGGATAATAAATTATTATACTCGCACTTGGCGAGTAAATGTGTACCAATGTCGACCAAACGAGGCAATAGGAAGAAATAATTAATTTTTTCTCGCAAGGGAAACCTCAGAGATCTTCAACCAATGCCGAATTTAAAAAACTCCCTCTGTAATAACGTGCCGACTGCAAGGGGTGAAAACTTTCCCGACTGCCTCCAAACGGTAGTTTATTCAAAGGTTACAGCAATATTAAGGCTTCGAAGAACTGGTGCGTCATTTTTATTCACCAATCGGACAGAGGGCTCATCGAAGACCAAAAATCGTATCATCATCGACGATTGAATCTCCTTCATTCCGTTGAATTGTTTCGATCGTAGCTTTTCACAAAATTATATTTATCGCTCGTGTGTGTATTATTATTTCGCTGGTGTTATTACAGACTGGAAAGTAGAAGGTAATGTTTCATACAAGAAAATTCCTACTGTCTTCGTTCGTACGTGGATTCGGGAGATCGATAATTAGGAGAGGCATTCACACGCCTCGTTATTTCGTACCGTCTGACTCAACGGATGATCTGTAATCGTCGATAATCGATTATCGAAACTGGGATAAGAGCTATGGAAATAAATACTATGCAAACCTGTGTTACCTGCAGGATAAAAATTACAACGGACAGAACTATCAAATTGTTGGGTTATGAAATACCGCTTCTGGGGTGATATTGCAAGAGACGGATGAAAGTCTCCTACGTTCTTCGAGCTCGCCACTTCCTCTACGACCTGGAGGAAACATTATTAAAACAGATTAACGGCAATCGATAAATAAAAAAAAAGGGCACGGAAAGGTTTCTCGAACTCTGCTCAATCTGTTCTCACGGATCGATTCACGAACCTAACACACAACGACATACGTGAATATTCGAAGAAAATATCTACCACAAGCTCTCGGATAAATTCTGCCTTTGCAAAATTCTTATTAACTGTCAACACCGTTGGAAGAAACCAAGAAACGCAAATGAGAAAAAAAAAGATAAAAAAAAACCAAACGAAAGTGTTCCTCGTTGTTGAACACTTCGGAGGGAGAAAATACACATCCGAATTTACTTTCCTGTCACCTGCGCGAGATAGCGGAGGCTATATATGCGCCCATAAATACTCTTGAAAAAAAAAAAAAAACCTACAACAGTATACAAGTCGGCAAGAGATACAAATGCATTTAACATGCGGTGTAGCCGAAGCACGACGTCTTACATACGTAATAAACTTTTCATCCGACCGCTCTTACGAAAGGTAAAGTTGGGGCACACTCGTCCAAGTGTTATGCGAATCATTATCTGGTACATTTACGCACACACTTCTACGCGAAGTTTTCATTCATGATCGGTGTCCAAGAACAAAAGTCGAAGTGTTCAAAATACGCGTCGTCACGCGACTGGTATCGTATTCATGATGGATTGAAAGTCGACCAAAGAGGAAGGCGAACACAGAGTGTATCGCGCACGACCCATCTCGGACTCGATAGAGAATCCTCAGTCGATTGATCGAAAAAATAAAAGCCTTTTTCTTTTCAATTGATTGCGTCTCTTGTTGACGATAGCTCGACACTGTTCCTAACGGATTCGTCTGTGAAAGCATCGATTGTTCCAGACTGGCTACTGAATATTCGCATTCCATCGTAGAAAGAACATTCGAGACTCAATCCTTCTTCTAATGTGTGATCTTCGATCTCTCGATTGATCATTCAATCGACTATAGTTGTCGTGGTGTCATTGTCCGATTAATGACATGTAAGGCTATGGAATTATGCTGGACGAAGAGTATGACAGTTAAAAATGGCGAAAGACGCATTCAAGTTCAGGTCAAAGCTTCCCTGAGGCTACGTACGAGATCCATTAGGTATATATCCACACACACACACACAATCGACACTTTATATCGATATTGACTGCGATATGCATTAATCTATTTGACACCTATAAAAATAGGTGAGTTGTACTGGTGTGTAAACAAGATATACCAGTGCCATATACCGTTAGAGTCCTTGGAAAGTTCAAGTACACGGGAAGGGGTCATGTTCATGTAATAATGTGCTATTGGGCCTCCTCTGACTCATTTATAAACGCCGAAGGCGTTACATCGCGCATATCGGGAACTCTGGTCTCGTGTGGCTCGAGGCCGCGTTTATGGATACGCGTCGATACCATACTTGTCTCGTAAACCAGGAACACCATTTTCGTCATCTGTTACTTCACAGAACCGTCCCGCCATTGATCGTAATGAACGATCTGTCGATCGGGGAAATCGTCACAGTAGGTGACCAGGGTTAACCTTGTGGCCACCATTTGGTCGCCGCAGAGAATTTGGTGTGGACCCTGTTACGGTGAAACAAGCAATAAAATCCAGGGAATTTAGAGAAAGGAGGATCAGCATGTTTTCTTGTAATTGATGGCATCGTTTGCTACTTATTACGCAAAAAAGCAAAATCGAATCACAAAACTCGCGAAAGAGCTGTTTTCAGTGTTTCCATTTCGTTATTTTAATTTGCAACGACGTTTTCACTTTTGCAGAAGATTAATGGAGAAAGGATCTTCGAGGCCATGGCAAGACACCCTGCAGGAAGCTACCGGTGAATTCAGATTAGACGGAAGTGCGCTGCGCGAGTTTTTCAGGCCGCTCGAGGATTGGTTAAGGACGGAAAATCTTAGAAACGGCGAGGTTGTTGGTTGGTCATACGGTGAGTTCGCTATGTGCATGCTGATACTTATCATTCCACAGGGAAATAAATCGAATGAAAAATGTCTATGCACTGTCTCAGCCGTGTTTCACCTGTGACAATTTTATTTAACGCACAAGAGTCGCGGACTAGCCTGGACAGGTTTATTATCGTTCGTGCAATAAAGTCACTTCGCGCCCAATACAAGTCGCATAATCTCCTGCTGCGTCATCAAACGACATAACTTTTTATCAGCATTTCTTAAGTCCCTCGTTTTGCATCGAAATATAATACATGTCATCATTTATCGTATTAAAACAGGATAAAGAAAGTGGGATCCCTACACTTGGTGTCCGATTCTTTCCTTTTGCTGCACTACGCCTTTCTCGATCGCCATTCCCGACCGAGTCCTCGACTTTCTTTCTTTATTTCCACGTAAAAGTTTTTCACTTACAATCAAACCGGATGACAGTTGAGTATCGCAAAACCCACAAAACGCACACGAAAAGCCCACTTCAGGGAGCCACATTTGCGAAGACAATTGTCGAAGGCAGACGAAATTGAACGAATTTGGCCGCAGTCGAATCCTTATTCGGCTAGTTTTCTCAGCAATTTCCAACCCCAATTTTGCACCTAGGAATTGCCATTCGCAAGACTCGCGTGTATACCCCAGTCAACGTAGACTCTAGTTCCAGTTGAATGAGTTCCAGAGACGATCAGCCAATGAACCAATACTTCGGGGTTTCACGGAACGGAAACGACTAAAAAAAGAAAAAAACTTGCACGGAAACTATGTGGCCACCTTATTCGCGACTACAACCCGTGAGAGCTTACCTCGCCAATCTCTTACCCGCTTGCACGACCCGATATACGTGATTATATTAATTTTTACTCCGCGTTTACCGCGGCATTACGTTGAGCCACATGTATAATCGGCACACGGAACCTGGTTATGCTAGGTTCCACCACCCGAGGGCCTACCAAAGCTATAAGAAATGGCGAGAGGAAACAAGAGCTGAGCCAAGCGCCCCAGCTTGGTTGTAAAGTCTGTCCCGGTGCCGCGGGCTCCGTGGGACTACAGTTATAGAACAAGTCTTGTATATACATAGCGATGTGTCTGCGCTGAGTGGGCCAGGCGAGAATGATTACGAAATCGGTTGAACGAGAGGGAAAGGGACTGGCGTCCGCTGAGGCTCCTTAGGCGGAACCAGCACCAGAATCGGCTACTTTATACAAAACCTATGGTTTTATACCCCAAGGTGATTTTAGAAAAGGGCAACCATTTTTCAAATCAGTCAAACGTTGAAGACCTAATTTTCCAAGCTTCTCTACTACCACGATTGAGATTGAAAAGGAATTTAGCTTTTTTGGGGGTTGGGACTGAAAGCTCGAACCCACCTACCGCATGAACAACTCGGGGATAGGATTTTTTGTGGGTTCGCGAACTCTACCCTCTCGTAGGACAGTTGGACGCGATACCTATATCCAAATAAACCTCAAGCCGAGGATCGAAGAGAAGCAGAGAACCCACACGGATGGAAAAGGTACAGATCCGGTAGGAGTGTTTGCAAAAATGTAGGAGCGTCTAGGCTATGAGTCGTGAGATTTGTTCAACGTCCGCCCCGTTTGTCTCGACCGGTTACAGCGAGGAGACCCTGTTCCTCGTCCTGTTCCCGACGTCTCGATCTCGTTTCCATGCCTCGTTGCTCTTTGTTTTGGTCTCACGACACACTTTGGTCTCCCTATACCCAACTATTTTATATAGCAGCATGCATCCACCAACTGTATCTCACTTTTTTCCTGTCCCAACTGTCTCACATAATAACATTGTACACACGAATAAATATCACAACTGCGTATGCATATGAATGTGTGCCGCAACAAAAGTGAGAGATTATAATGCGCTGAACGTGCATACATGATTCTCTCGGTTTCGTGGCCATTTGTAGTATATATATCCTCTTGCGAGAGCAGTCACTGAACCACGCGAGTGCAAGCAATCTTCTGTAATTGCAATCAAAGCATGCGCTCGTTAGTATTTTTCAATTCTTTCCTTCGCTCAAGTTGGATCGTTGCTCTCCCGTGTACAAGGCACATTAAGGTGGTACAAGAATCATTGGAACGAGCGATTACCGAGACAGCTAACTCCGTCTGGGTCAATTCGAATTCTTGTATTTCCAACTACTTTTGACGCATCAACTAAATTTATATATTTTATGCATTTTTGTCTACATTCAAATGTTTCTTCTGTTTTTTTTTACGCAAATCTTCCAGACGGTGACTACTGCAAAAGGAGCATCGGGACAGCGGGCCTTCAGGTGTTTGGCAGCGGTTTCTACAACTCGGCCATGAATCCTCATGGTTCGTCAGTACTGTCAGCGAAACTGGCGATACTCTTGAGTTTCCTTCTCATCTCGCGTTCCTGTCTCCTCTCACGTTTTTAAAGGGGAACCGATTGTTTCTTTGCTCGTCGAACATGTGCTTGACCCAATGAAAAAGCGTGCTTTTGTCACCGTTCTCGAACGTGTCAAGAGGATTTTGGATCGAGCTATCCCACTCCACCGCGTGAACTCTTTAACCCTCGCAAAATACATACGGTCTCGCGTCACTCGGAATATCAAAGATTATCGAAAGTAACGAAATGGACGATCATAGTACGTGTAATCCCATACGGAAGTTCAAAAAAACACGATGTGAAAACCACACGAGTGAAATGAAGAGATTAAGAGGAATCGGAACTTAAACCCGGTGACCTGGACCATTTTTGTCACCCGCGAAACACGTGTCTTACATGATCATAGAATGTCAGAGTTTCGTCAATTGCAAACCCCAAGAATTCCAAGTTCAGTGGTGACCAACATGTCCATCGATGGAAGGACGAGGATTTGCGCTGTTCTTCGGATCTCCGGACCATCTCGAAAATTGGGCAGCTGTCTAAAACACCGTCTGAAATTCAATCATTCAGGGGTAACCGCGATGGCGAGGCTCCAAGTCCTTGCTTTCATGACAATCATCATCCATAGTGTCTTCACCCGCAATGACGTCTTCCTGGACATTAGCCAATCGACGAGAAAACACTTGTCATCGATGACTCGATAAATGTTAAATAAATGTGAAAAAAAAAAACAATTTCCGTTCAACTCGACGTGGAGAAAAAGAAATGAAATACGCGTGAAAGCGACGAAGGAGTCCCCCATTGGCAAGTCCGTCATTATTACACTCGGGTTCGACCTCCACCGCCTTCATTTTCGATACGGAGCCGATTCTCTTTCTTACAGTCATTTTAATTAGCGCATTTATTCTTCATTATTACGTGTACCATATGTATACAATTTGTGCAATACTATCCAGGCTGCAATAATGGCGTTGGCTCATCAATATTAATGCCGTTGAATCGGTTTTAATGACCGTGTGGTCAAAAGAGCTTGGGTGTTTCTCAAAATTCGTTTCCGAGACACGTGAAACCATTGAACGAGTTTCTTCGTGCGTTTTCTGACCGATCGTCGATACAACTTTGCGTTCCATCGTATGACATATAACTGCAGTACGTTTTACGTTCAGATGTACAAAATGGCTCGAAAAATTTGTCGTGTTTCGAGACCAGACTCAACGCCAGTGTCTCGTTAAAATTGACAGGGTTGGCTTTACTCGACGGTAAGAACTTTCTGAGATAAATCAGGGAGAGCAAAAAAGAATTTTTTAGTCAATAAAATGATTTGATAATTTTAATGTCTTGAAACATTTTTTTTGTGTTATTCTTATGGAAAATAGAAAAGTGCGATGGCCCACCTCTAAATATCGATATCAAGAGCCACAATCTTGATTGGCTTTATTTTTCAACTAACCGGAACTTGAACGCACGTTAATATACATACTCATACGCGGACGTGCACATATTTACAGTCTGACGCGTTTTATTCGCAGCAAAGTTCGCGAGGCGTGCGTCGTCCGTTCTAAAGAAAGAAAAAATACGAGGACGAGATCCCGATTCCTCCGGTGGATCGAACAGACTCTCGCTTTCTCGCCGAAAGCACTCCAACCGTGCAATTACGTACATCGTACGCGCTCCACTGATCATTTCTCTGATTTATTTCACACGGAATTCAATTTCAAGGTCCGCCGTGACGAATCGAATTTCACGGTTGTTTTTATCGAGTACAATTTTTGTCTCAATCCTTACAAATTCATCGGCTTCGCGATGGAATAAAAGTACTACCTATGAACGCGGTTATTACGATGGATTTTGTAAAAAAAAATGGGGTTCCATATTGTACTCCAATATCTATAATTATATAAGCACAGTTTTCGATTTTTTCGCAGTTCAAATGTTCAAACTCGTTTAATCGACATTTTCGATGAGAAATTGACGAGACTCGAGATTCGTTGCATCGCTGCTCTTCCAAATTCTCGGATAAAATTACGACGAAGAGGATAGACTTTGAAAAGAAAGAGGCAAAAAAAATGACGAAAAACTGAAAACGCGTTAGAATTGTTACGCAATCGCAAGCCTCGTTAGTTCACGAAGAGTGTTTCCGTAAACGCATCGCACGTCGCGAACGCCACTGCGAACAATGAGATCTTCTGTGTGTACCGCGCCCCGTGAAGATTTCTTCGCGATACTTTACGCCGCTTCTCGCTTTCACCGTTTACCGATACAGTCGTGGTTTATCTTTGGTATTCGCGAGATTACGTGATCGTTTTTTTTTTTGTAAAAAGTTGTCCACATGAATTACGGTATTGATGTTTTTCACTTCGAGAAAACAAATTCTTCTAATTATGAAGCATCCGGCATCGCAAGACTGCAGGGGCTACTTTTCGATTTTTTCCGAACAGAAATCGTTTGACGATGTTGCGGGACGATTTAAAAATTTTAAGTCTGCATGCGCTTTGAGACGAGCAAAAGCCCACCCGGAATCAGCAGTGCTGGTATCAGAGGAAAATAAAGATTTTCAAAAAAAAAAATCGAAAACTAATCGGCAAACAATAATTAGTGGCGGTGAACATCACTAAATGAATCTTTTAAGTTCTTTCAACCGCAATATTATGCACTTATTCTTAGGGTAAACATCAACGTGAGTGTTTTTCATTTCTTTTGCTCAAAGAATATTAAAAAATACTGATTCTTCCAAATAACTTTTGGATCAAAGGTCATTCAAATTCCAGTGAGTGTAATAAAAAATATTACAAAAAATATGACGTACGACCGATTTTTATCTCGCTATGTGAGAGGTAAAAAGAAAGCGACACCCTTCGGCTTGCGGAAGAACCTTCCGCGTAACCGGCAAGGAAGGAGAGAAACTTGGAGATCATTTCGAACCGGAGCAAGAGAAAAAGGTCGAGAGGAAGAGAGGTGGATATCGAGGGAAAGGGTTTTGTGATCTTAAAAACTCTGCAAGCAAACGTGTATGTCTGTATACATATATAAATATATATGTACATAGAAAAGACAGTATATATATAGAAAAACACACCCAATCGAGTCTGCCATGCAACGTGAAGCGGCAAAACGCTCCGGTTACGTGTACACACGATCCTCTCATTTTTCGCTCTCGCCTTTCACGAGGATCGTGCCGGTGCGACTCGCGGGAAATACATATATAGAACGCACGAGCACAGAGACGCTAATGATCCGAAGGACAGGTACAATTATGTAACGGTGTTTTAATCGATCGCATTCACTCGTCAATTTGAATACAATAACAGACTTGCACCAATTACAGGAGCACGTACTTATGTAAAAACATATCCGCATGTAAATGTACTTTTAAAAGACACTCGAACGCGTAATCGTACAAATTCTTACAAGTGCATGCCTGAGTAGGAAATATTTCGATCGGTCGAATTTTTTCGGCTCGAAAAGCGTCCGCTTTGCATTTTTTTCTTATTTTCTTCTTATTTATCTTTGATTCAAGGAAAATTTTATCAAAAAACGCATGAGAGAAGAAAAACGATGAGGGATGAGAGATGGGAAAAAAATCGAGGAGTATATCGAGGTATTTAAATATCGATAGATCTCGCAGTGAAAAATTGAAAGGTTGACGCAATCTTTGATCAGTGACATTGTCGCAACATTATTATTGAATTTTAAAATGGAAATGAAAAATACATGTAAATACACCACGGTTGAAAAAGTCGACAAGCATTCACTTTGTTCTCGTGTACTTTATTACATTACTTTATTGCGGCATCCTATCTTCAAGTAATATCACTGGTATTATATTTTTTTTGAATATTATTATTCTTACGAATGTACGTTGTGTGCGAGTACAATATATGGGTTTAATATGCATAGATTGTGGAAAATCCTTCACGAATTTCGAATGAACGATTTTATCGGCTTAATGCGAATATGCGCGTAAATATAACGTTTAAAATAAATGTTTCTGTATTTATCAGTCTTTTTCAATCCGTTGTGTCACGATACTTTGGAAACATTGAAAGAAAAAATGCATTCTGCGTTTTTATTTGAGAGATGCTCACGTAAAAACATGCGAGGTTTCACATGGAAAGCTTCCGTCTAAATCGCGGGACGATAATACTCGAATCAAGTTTTCGAAAAATAATTAAGCGCAGAAATTTTGTAAAATTTAGCAATCTGAAAGAAATACATGTTCAGATCGTACAGAGCTCCGAATTAAATGACGACTTTGACGTTCGAATTTTTTTTGTATATTTACTCGAAAAAAATTAGTAAGCAAATATAAAGGAGTAAAAGATTCGACGAAACTCGATGGAATTCATTCTCACAGTATAATCTTTTTCCTCGATCTATTGTTTTTCGCCGTGGATTTTTGCTGCTGGATAAACTTTTGGAACGAAATCACACTCACGGGTCGACGAAAAAAAGCCCGGAAGTCAGGCGGTCTTGACGAAGAAAATGTACGGCCTCAAAGTTGCCAGGCGTTTCGAACGAAGAAATTTTCAAGGGAACTGTCATTGCTCACAGCATAGCCTGACAATAAGGCACTGTCACAGTTACCTCTCTCTTTTTTTTCCTTCAATTTTCCTACATGCCTCTCCTCTCGCTGCTTCGTAATTATTCTACGTACATACCAATGACGCCACACTTCTTACGATCATACAATGATAATAACAATGTTACGATGGAACAGTGTTAAGAGCTTCTCACGTTCACAGGGAGGACATTCTCTGAAAATAATTAGGTGATACAATTTTCGTGCTATTTAAAACACGATACGATCGGCAATTATTTGTCCTCTCGCGAACGAGATATTCATTTCATTTTTGCCACTTCTGCGTTTTGCCACTGTTCTATCCTTTATTTCGGAAACGATATTTCGGAAAGAAAAAAAATATCACACGATCTGCATTATTACGTGTGAGAGCGAAGAAAGTACCTGGGTTTGCTGGAAAATCTGTTTTAAGCACAAAAAACATCTCGTTACATATTATTGCATTTTTATATTTTCCATTGGACTAACATACGGGCAAAATTGTCTGAGGAAATCAGAAAGACAAACCTCTCCTCATCGAATATAAAAAAATGTAACCTTGTGAAAACGCGGAATGTAAAAGTAGTAACAAGCGTTTAATTAACCGAGCGGAGCGATACTTTTCGCAATTCGTGGATCCACATAAATTTTGGAATTACAGAGGCGAGTAAAAATCGTTTGTGTTATGCGTCCGTCGTGAAAACTGAGGAAAGTAGAGATCCTCGAACTTTCGAAAAACGTACACTCTCTTTCTCGAAAAATTCACGATAAAAAATGCAGCAGGCATTATTACAGTACCTAAATGTTATTAATATTACCCTTAACAATGATAATAATAATACTCATAATACTCATAGCAAAACGCGTATTAATTTTGAATATGCGGTAAGCAATGATGGCAGAGCAGTGTGTAAAAATGAAACATGATATAATGGTGGTCGTGGCTGAAGTAAAAGTCATCCTACTTGTTTTTTCGTTCAAATTTTCACTCGCGATAATAAAATGCACAAATAACGACAGAAAGCGTAATTCGGTAAAACGATCGGATGACCATAAGCTTCGGTTCTTCACTCATGTTTTTCGTCTTCAGAAATGAAACTTTTACAACTTTTTCGCAACAACAACATTGTTTTTTTGGGGATTTACAATCAATCTTTTACGAGATAATACGACGTTACTTTCGAGATTCAAGATCGCTGATTGAGAT
The DNA here is from genome assembly GCA_959613375.1 of Heteropelma amictum. Taxonomy (NCBI): domain Eukaryota; kingdom Metazoa; phylum Arthropoda; class Insecta; order Hymenoptera; family Ichneumonidae; genus Heteropelma; species Heteropelma amictum. Next base: position 18,537,747 of record OY390723.1, read on the forward strand.
GCTGCAGGTGTACGGAGATAACTTTTACGAGGTTATTTTTATTGATAAGGTATTATAACGGAGGTTAATTATATTCTTATCGATTGGATTGAGATTTTTATATCTTGACACTGTAAAAACTTAAGTATCGAGTTTCGATTCTACGTATTTATAAAATATGTCAATGATAAGTTTATAATCGTTGAAACTATCGATGACGGTTTACATTGCACTGCAAGTGACTAAAAATAAGCATTTCTTAAGAATTTTTTAAAGATGGAAAAAGGAATTCGTACTAATCTCAAAATATTATTTTGAGACTTTACTTTACTATTTGTTCTGCTCCAAGAAAATCCTCAAAAATCCGTAGATTCCTCGCCGTTCACAGTGACGTCACCCCTTAAAGCTTTCCTTCAGCTTTGCAATACCTTCGCAGAATGATGATGACATGAAACACAAGGGATCTCATGCAAAACCGACGAAGGTTGTTGCTGCAAACTATTTTTACTTTATCGCAACGGAATCGTGAGAAAATAATTTCCCGCGTATCGCGTTGTATATGCTGTTTCGATAATTATTTCAGTGCGTTACTTTGGTACCCATCCACTTCGAATACGTGATTGCTTTAGACCGACGAATGATCCGTTGATGAGCACCGAGCGATCTAATGAGTATTTCTACAGAAGCGAAATTACCCGTCTACAAAAATTCACACATTTAGTAAACTTTTATTGATAATTATAAACGATCTTTGAAAACCACGATATTATTGACTTTTGTAAAAGAAATGTCACCAAACAAATATTCAATTTCAATGTATACATTTTTCTTTGTTTCATGGAGAGAATGTTCATCTAAATTAACACAAGACTTATCATACTTTAAGTGATACGCTAGTATTGCCTGAGAAAATTCTTTTTTTAGACAAACACTAGAAAACATTTGTGTATTTTTGTGGATTATATATTCGTTTTTTCTTTTTCGCATTTCTGACGATAAATACTCCGAAGAACATTAGGTATTAATGTCGATCTTTCAGAGTTTTCGTATGTTGATGCAAAAGTACTCAAAAACGTTGAAAATTGTTGAGAATATCGACCTCACAATATTTTTTTTAATTCTAGCTAATGATAAAGTGGCTACGAGCATAAATGTAAAAATTGTTGCAAACAATAAATCAATGGCTCTGTTAATGCGTTACACATGCAAGTAGTTGGCTTTTGAGTACAGGGTCTCGCACACCGACCGGATGAACGATCGTCTACGATGAACGACCGAGAGGGGACAAGCAAGTGACTTGAGAGGTCGCTTTTTTTTACTCCACTCTACTAAGCACATATCATTTTTCCCACACAATAGCTCGAAATTCAATGTGCTTAAAAACTACGCGAGAGTGTAATGAAAGCCCATTACGTAATATAAGTTTAAAAGTATGCAAGTGCGGGCTCGTAACATCTGCTCCACAATTTTACGATGAAAAATAATAACGTTTCGTTACATTTTCATCAATAACATCGTCTTTATTCGATAATTACGTACGGAAAATAAATTTAATCACAATTCACGAAAAAATAATTGTCTTTTACGGTATTCCGGAATGCACTCCTCAAGATATTGCGGGGACCTCGTTAAAAATCGAGGGTGCACTTTATTATGATAAAAATAGATGATTAATTATTAAATAAAATGATAATGCGCATGATAAGACTTTTAACTTTGTATGGAGTTTGTGTAAAGTTTTTCTATGGATCACACGATGTTACGCTGTTGTCAGTCGCTGCCTTCCCTCTTCAAAGCTGTACCCACACATGTGTAAAGCATTTTACGTAAATGTCATCCACGTTAGAAATTTATTCTCTCGTCGTTGTCGTAGTGATCCCCACGCACTCTTCAAGCACCCTTTAACTAGCCGACGAGCGGAATGAATGGTCGTGCTAACAGATTGAGTGATAGAGACAGAAGAGCACGAAAGAAAAAGACAGATAAAGGCAGCGAGATAGAGAGAAAGAGAGAGAGGCGATATAAGGGTCGGAGTTCATTGTGCCACAAGTGCATTCCGAGTGTAGAACCACGTCCAATTGTTCGGGGTTTCATATACAAGGGAACCTCCCTTTGCTCCATATATATGTATATATGCACTATTTATATTAAAAGTGTTGGTGTGCGTTGATCTGTGGTTGCGTTCACATACAGCTCTTGGACCAAAAGAGAAAATTTAAAACGTAGTCGTAGTCGCCATCGACTGGTAGAAGTAGACAGTTGAAAATATCTCGCATTTCCCATTTATTTTTATTTATTTTTTCATTCAATTTTATCCACGAAATATTTTTTTTCATTCCTCAATTTGTGCTGGAAATTGACACGTTAAATGTTTCAATTAAAACCTCGAGCTTTGGCTCCCTGTAAAATAATCAGTACAAATATAGCTGTGAATTTTTCGATGCATAATCTTGGCCTGTCAATTAAACTTGCTCCGAATTTTTATCGACTAGACTAGAATGTGAGTATCGGAATAATAATTTAAAAAAAGTTCGCATATGCAGTAACTACGATGGCTTACACGATGGAGAGCCACGAGTGATGTAATCCGCAGTTACGTTCTTACATTCTATACGGTTTTACTTTATTTAAAATAATTATAAAGACAAAAAATGGACAGAGTGGTTTTTTTTCAGACGAGCGAGAGCTCACTGTGAAATTATTGTGGCAAGGAATAATGCTCGGTGAAAGAAAACCAATTAACATTACGATGTACTCTTAATTTCGAGCGGTTTTTTGATCGATGTGAGAAATCATTCCGTGATGTTTTTCTGCGGGCTTATGTGATCTTACACTTTATGCGTGTCTGTGAGTGTACGTATTCGTGAATGATCGTGTATACAGCAGAGTTTTAACCCGTGAAAAAATCGAGAAATTGTATGGTCATTCTACAGAATCGATGAAGGTACAAAAAACATTCTTTACAATATAATGGAACCTGTCGCAATTTTCTCCGGAAGTTTTCGATGCTGTACGTTCGTCTCCGCCTACTGTGCCTTGCCGTCGAATAATTCTCGTTTAGTCTATATGCTATTGAAGAAATTCTCTCGGTTTTTTTTATGAATATCAGAAATCAACTGCTTTTCTTTTACCTTCAGTCGTACAACATTCGAAAATCATATATATTTCAAGCACACATGTTCATACGTAAAATAGAGTATTTTGACAATTTCTTATACAAACCCTGTGTTACGAAAATACACACATTTAAATTACACTTTGTAATATAATTAAAAAGCACTCTAATTTAATAAAAATGACGATATTAATTTAGACTCATCAGCGATCGTTTGGATACTGTTGGAATTTACGATACTGAACGAAATAATCGCCCATTGGCACTGAATATCCTATACACCACAAACATTTCAAACAACGACTTTATTTTGATTACAAAAATTGGAAAATAATTCTGCGTCATTCGTCAATTCGTAGTCCAGATGCGCATTTTTTTTTGTATGTTGGATTGAAATATTGGATTGACCAGCAGACGTAACAATATGAAAAATCTTAATTTACTCGATTTCAAATTTTATTATTATTTATTCATTCGTATGTGTGGATTAAACATTATTAGAATTATTCAGCCATAATAAACACAGGCCCCAAACGTATATGCATGTGAATAATTCGATAACATAAAATGTCAACCGTCCACTCGATGTTTCATAAATAACCCGTTGATGTGCAATCGAAATTTGAAGCGTTAGTAACACGATCTCAAGCCCATCGATATCTCGATCTTCATTTTCATACGCACATGATTCAACAGTCATATCACTGCTGTAACATCGTCCTCTTTCGATCGAGAGAAGAGTCGGTCTCGTCAGTCCGCAAAGTATCGAAATCGAGTTCGTGCGATTAATTAATTATAAATCGTCGCGGAATACCGACGAGTGCTCCTCGGAATAAAATTTGGTGCTCGCGGTACAGCGAATGCGTCTCGATAGTATTTTTCTCGCATACAAATATCCAGAGACGAAATGAAAATAATGGAAAAAAAGAAGCAGCCAGAAAGGAAACGTATTTCGTAACAAGTTACGTACAGTCGTTCCGTTGTGTACAAAGAAAAGTGCGAAAATCACGTGATAAATTACAAAAAGCGCACGTAATCTCCGCTATGTGATTTTAAAACGCGTCAAAGACAAACGCGCCGACAATCGAAGATACTCGTGCAAAATACGTTTGTTCTTGCGAGCGCGTAAAATATACCACGGAAAAATCAAATCGGAATTCTCGTTCACGCACTCAGTATGTACTCAAAAAAGCCGGTGCGTCCGGATACGATTTTCGAAAAATCGGAGAATTATTTTGCAAATTAACAGAATTTTTACATTTCAAAATAATGTTCTTTTTGTTATACGCAATTTTACTTGTAATCGTTGAAACTCAACGAAAATACAAAGTTTCCCAGTTCTTTCAATTGAATTTTGCTCAATTTTTATCAAAATTTCTTTACATTCTCCCGAGTGTTAAAATTCGTAAAATTGCAAAAATACATTTGCATCTCGAGTGATGCCGTCTAAAGTTTGAAAAAATTATTCGTTCGTTGCTTTCCAACGATGGAAATTTCGACATCATTCAGCACGATGCTCTTGTTGCCAAGATTGTGATACTGCTTATCTCGTACGGTGCTCTACACGTTCACGTTATGGTGTTTGTTATGATGCAGCTTTCAACAAATTGTGTGAAATTGGTTGTGGGTCAGCAACCGGCTAGAATGGGGTTTTCCTGGTTGAATCAACACGACCTCGTCCTCGTCCTTGTTCTCGTAATAATGGTACCGTCATCGGCTATCGAACTTACCGGAGACAACGTATGCCATCGGATGGAAAAGTGAGCTAAACCCTCGAACAATCATCTCTCGTATAATTTATTCTTCCTTTTTTCACTATTAGTCATGAAAAGCGTATAGTATCAAAAATTCTCATAGCTTTGAAAAATGTTTTATTCATCATCGTCAATCAACGATTTAATTTCTTTTAAATCGATTGTTTAGCAATGCAGTTTTTGCCTTGACAAATTATTCACTGCATCGTACGAAACATGATTTTTTTCTATATATATTTCATTGAAAACTTCATCGCGAAAACTTTGATGATTTTCATTGAGCAAATAATTGACAATGGCGATGTAAAATAATTTATTTTCACTCAACGAAAGATGCAAGAATTAGACGAGGAAAATCGTAAATATACTCGTCTTAAATTGACCATCGGTACGAATTTCTGGATTTTACGATCGAACTCATGATACTTCTGTCGTCTATCTCTCTTGCATAATCATAAAAAAAATACATGTTCAGCTTCGTGGTGAGATACCGATCCTGCAATTCTTTTTCTGCAACATAAACGGCTTTTATGAGTCTTATATTCGTATCTTGAGCACTTTTACTGCGAGTGATTCACGTTTGCACGATTCTCTTTTCGTGTTATTGGCATTATCTCTCCTTGCAATGTTGTATCAATTGTTACAAAAAGCAAAATAATTGAAATTACCTCGCATTTGTTGAATAATGATAAATGTATACATAGCCAAGCCACGTTGCGGATAATCATTCGAAAAGAATGACGGTATAATTTTATTTTTACGATCGTATCGACGACTCCTTTCTGTACAATTGAGCAGTCGAATGCCTTTCCTTTTACCAAGCAGACGAACGGGCTGCTTCGGGAATTCAGTTTTTCCTAAAATCTTCGCGGTCTCGAAAAACGTATTTATAATTAATGGAATTTAATTATTACTGCAGAAACATATTCTACAACTTTGATTCAAAATTTAGTTACTCCAATTAGATTGCGTTTCAAGGGACTTTTATTGCAAAGAATTGATGACGAATTTTCTATTATCTTTTTTTACACACATTCACATTCGTATGTTTGTGTGAAGTTCTCCACCTGTTACAGCATAAAGGCACGTCCAAAGTTATACTTGACTCTTCATTGAATCTGTCGTTCGTTCATACGGATATGAATACTTCAACACTCGTACCGCGCACTGTAATCGTCATTGCATTTAAACGGCTCGTATACATGTGGCACGAGAGCAAAAACGTAACGGTATTCGAGTATTGAATTTAGTCTAGACAACTCGAATGACAATGTACTCTCATCATGCAGAAGATTCAATCATCCGCATAGTCTTTGTCTCGATAATTTCAATTCTCATAATGATTCGAATCACTTTAAATTCTGGTCCATGAACGCTAGTGAATTTCGCAATGAAAAAAAAACTAAAAATTCAACTAAAAATGACATTTACTCGTAGCTGTCAAATTTTACCCAAAAACATTTAGAAACATGTCACACGCAAAATTGAGTATTTACAGATATTCGTCGGGTCAAAAGCACTTTTTCGAGACTTCAATTACGTAAATGATGTTTCCTTAATTTTTACGTAATTTAATCTGTCAATATCCGGTAACTGTCAAATTGGAGCAAAAGCAAAACATACGCGTGCATCAGAAAGCGAAAGGTAGTTACGATCCTTCGAAATTTCGACTTTTTGAGGGTTCTGGAAAAGTGGCGAAAAATAAGTCGAAATTTTGTTTTTCGAATTTTGAATCTGTCAGGATCTTATTCGATCGGAAATTTCCCGCTGATCACGAAATCCGCCGACTTTTTCCCAAAAACTCGATATTTCAATGAGAAAATAGTAATTAACTGATATAATCCGTATTATTGAATTTTCGGACCGAAATATTGGGTTTTCGACAAAATATGGATGTGTTTCGTAATCAGCGGGAAAAAATACGTCGATATAGACCATTAAAAATCATTTTTGAAATCCAAAATTTTTTGCCATTTTTTGTGATAGTGGGTTGGTCCGGTAAAACAGTTGCCATTTTTTATCTCTTCGAGGTAGATGCTCCAACTTGTGCTTATTCTCTTGGCAATTGATGAGGCTTCAAAATGCCGTTTGGTACATGTAGATATCTTGATTTTTCCATTTTTGGCAGATTTTTAAAGTTGGACCATCGATTTTCACCAAATTTCCCATACATACCCCTTTGCGGTTTTTTCGCCATTTTTCAACATCGATTTTGAAGGTGAAAGAATTCAGCTATCGACATTTTACTTGCACCGTTTTTTAAGTCTACTCGAGAGCGTCTCAAAACGCCCCCAAAAAATGTATATAGCACAAATAGAAACGTAGTTATGGCCATTTGAAATTTCGACTTTTTGAGATTTCCAGAAAAGTAGCAAAAAATGAGTCGAAATTTTTTTTTCAAATTTTTCATCTTTCAGAAGCTTATCCGATCGGAAATTTTCCGCCGATTACATAAATCATCGAGTTTTTCACGAAAACTCGATATTTCAGTAAAAAAACGTAAAAAAAGGTCGAATTCAAGCAAAAACCAAACATAAGCGCGCATCAGAAAGCAGACGGAATTTTGCCACGAAATTCACTCTTTTTTCACCGACCAATCAGGGGACGAACAAAACGACAACAATCGCGCGATGTTTTTTCGATTAACGATCAACTTCTGGACCCCATCAACTATCATAGAAGGATTATAGAAGGATTAAGATATTCGTGGCTAAATAAAAATAATCATTGTGTTGAGGATTCTTACCCCACGGATTTCGGTATAAATTCCGGAAATAAAATCATCCGTATATTTAAAAAAAACGTTAACACAAAAATATTAGAAAATTAAATGGCCTCAAAAACGTGAAGATCACATTATATGCTGGCAAATGCTCAGAATTCGAGGCTGCTCTCGTGAGTTTCCCTCGAAATAAATCCTCAGCATAAAAATGTAAGCAATTTCCCATAAAAGAAGAAAGGAAAATCCGAGTTTTTGCCGTACTCGAATCACGATGGTCGCACATGCGTGCGTTACATGTCCCGTCCGCTTTGAGCAACGCGATTAGATGTTTCTAAACCTACGCAGGAAGCTCTTGCGATATCGCATATATCGCGCCATCGCGAGTAATATTCATACTTGAAAAAACACGGCCTCGAAAGGCCGAGGTATAGAAAAAAAAAGAAAACCGTATCCAACGCAGGTAACTGCAAACGTACGTCCGTCGATAAATAAGCTGCACTTTCTTATATCGTCATTGATACTTTCGTCAAGATATATCTTCTATTTATTTCATTACGAGTGAAAAAGAGTACAAAGCAGCGAAACCAAGAGCATTTAACCCATAAAGCAATGTGGGTTAGGGCCTTTCGCTTTGCAGTCTCAGATTTTATCACTCTGATGGCATTGAATCTCGTTTTCCATAGCGTGCGATTTATAGATTCCTCGTAGCCAGAAAGGCGGGAATATTTCTCGCGTGTTCCACGTCTTATGATCGGACCACCGCTTTGCACAAAGTATCGATAAAGTGAATATACTTTTTACGAAGAAAAAGTGCAACGAATTTCAACTTTCTGCATTCATGATTGAAGGGCATTTGTTTTTTTTTATCAGTAACGATCGGGTCGTTGATTTTCCATTTAAATATTGAAAAATGCACGACGATAAATCGAACAAACGACATCGATGCCAAAAATACCGCATCGCCATGAATTTTCACGTTGCAGCTACACGATTAGCGCGAAGGAAAGTTATACGGAGCCTGTCGTCGTTAACACATTTTCGTGGTGCTTCAAGATCCCACCTCGATGTCCAAATTCACGAATCGAGATGCGTGAAAGATGGCGAATAAAAGTGAGTAAATAACCAAAACGGTGTGACGGAAGTTTTTCACTGTTTTATATTTTTAAATAAATAAAATCTGTAACGTTTTTGGCTTTTTAAACTTCCTGATGGAATTTTGACAGAAAATTTACCTGAAATTTATTACAAAAACCATTTGTGAACGATCGTTTTTTTTTTAATTGAGAAAGCACATTTCAATTCTCAAATTCTTCTGAAATTTCATTTATTTCGATACTTCTTGTGCAAGCAAACCTCAAAGTTAACTCATCTCCTCGATAGTTCTCACATATTAATAAATATAGAGTATAAATTCTATGTAACATCGCATACGCGCAATTCGAAGCGTTTTACGAGCGCTCATTACGGGGAAAGCTGCAAGAGGCTCGACGTATCTCAGCTGCCTATACTGCAGAAGTAAATAACCGTGCTCCTAATTAAATAACTAGGTAGAAGATGGCACAGATTAGCAAAATGTATGAGGCTTCTCAAAGGCGTAATTTACATCATTTTAAACACAAGTTCATCCTGCGTATGACTTTTTAAAAGTAAGAAATCGATAAGTATACCCACAGTAAAAATCCCCTGCTGGCATCACGCCTGCATTTGCTACTGTGAACATACGTAAATAATGTTCATGCTTTACATGCTACACATGGTGATGCTCGTATCATGCATATCGGAATCATCGATAAATTATAGTTTGAAATAAATGTTGCCATTATCCTGGCAACTTGTACGCGAGAAGTAAAACGTTAAATTGTTTAGAAACTTTTTATTCCTCGTTATCGAAGCTCTGGCTCTTGTAGAGAAGTTTAAATTATAGTGATTTGAGTAGCAGACAGAAATTATCATAAAAATGGAGTATTTCTCATCAACGCGCCACTCTGTGTTACGTTCGAGTACTAAAAATCATCCGAAAATTGCCAGAGACGAATGAAACGATCAAAACGATCGATGATTCGAAAAATTATGTGGCAAATTTATTTACTGGGGTAATACTGAAGGCCATCAACGAATTGACGAATTTTTTAGCAGAGTGATTATGGTTTTTCTAATCGAGAGGACGAGCTTTTAATTGATTATATTTTTTTTGCACTATTTCTAGACTGAAATCAGACAGAAGAAAATAACAAGCTGCTGTGAGGGCTACGTTGTGAAAAAAAATATAGAAAAATCAACAACGGGATATTCGGATGTCGGCAGATGTGAGCCTCAATGTGACGTCTGCGAGTACGGAAAATGTGTCGCACCAAACACTTGCGAGTGCAAACCAGGTCATCAAGGAGATGGTTGTAATTACGGTGAGCGCACTCGATTTTTTTTCTCCTTCTTTTTCAAGCAATGTGTACGGAAAAACTGTTCAAAAGTAGATAAATTCTGAAAAATGTCGTATTAAGAATTAAAGCCGCACGACATATCGCGGGACACTGCACGCCCGTTGAGACAGTCTTGCAACTTTGTTTTTTTCGTTTGCAGGATTTTTCCTGTTTTATTCTACAATCTAAAATAAATTTCTGTTAATGTTTTTTTACGTCAAGTATTTATAACTTCAGGAAAAGTACACTAATTTCGGCATTTTCTGTTCGATATACCAGACGTTTCGCGTTTCGGGAAAAAATCGCATTTTTTCTCCAGAGAGTGTGAGAAATTAAAAAAAAATCAAAGATCCAGTACCGTCTGATTTAACGTGGAATATCCTATTACATTCGAATTTTCGCTCTCAAACACATACTTTTTTCTTCTCTACGATTATTTTTTACGATTCTTAAGAGGGTGATTTCCACATCGGACAGTCACTCACAGTGTGGGTCGATCGACGAGAATCGTGTGGATTATACGAACACGAGGTGAATTCGAGTCGAAATTCATAAAAAATAAGCCCGTAATTCTCCGCCGGAAATGAACAATACCGGAAGTATCAAACTTCTCATTTATTTTATATCGCGATTATAACATTCTATGTGCACTATATACGCTCCGCTTACAATTCGTCGAGAAGTCGCCCATGACGTAACGTTTCGCGTTTACCATTATTATTTATAATTACATTAATAATTATTTTTTGAGTCTGATCGAGGGAAATGCTGATGTATCGCGAAATCTAATTTTTCACTCCGTTAAATAAATATAAGAAACATGCGAAAAGTGTATGCTCCACTTATGCCAACGGACAAAACGCCTACGCTATCTCACGGTTGAAGCGAATGGACATTCGCCGTTTTATTTATCCCTGGTCAATGTATATGTAAACTTGTGGCTATGGACAATCGTGGGCCAGCAGCATATACACATGTTACGTGATCGTTTTCTGTATAAAACGGCTGCAGCCACACGTTGGCAGTATGAACGCCGTCGAAAGTTGCGGAAGCCCGGAAGTGGCATGGCTCCGAAACTTTCGCAAGGACTTTCAAGAGTGTTAGAGAGAGATGGGAAGGAGATTACCGGTTATCAAGGAACCGTGTGGTCACACAGTGTCCAACCCAGACTGTCGGCAATGTAATACATAGGGCAAAGAATATCAGCTCTGTGGCAAAATAATCTACGCCTTTCGTTCACGAATGAATATTATATCCCCTTGTCATTTCGCCGGATTTACATCCGTATCTCCACGCTTTGCGTTATAGGAGCGAAAGTACCGCTCGTAAATAATTATTGCGGAAAATATATTATCCTCGAGGCTTCGTGTGTATTATGTACATCATACGAATCGTCGTGTAATAACGACGATAATAAACCAGAGAATACGTAAGTGTAATTCGTCCGACGATGAGCAGGGTTCAGTCTGCGAAAAAGACCTTTTATTCAATTTTTGTTTCAAAGATGCACGGCGCGTGTACAGTCTCAGCGAACGAATATAGACGATTCGCGTACTTGACGATACTATGAAAATTAATAAATTGTTGAAGAGAAAATTCTGAATAAAATATTCGGAAAACTTTTATTCTTTTCATGGAAAGTGTGAAAGTTGTGATAAAAATTCGAGTGTAGTCAAAAACCAGAATGAATTCATTTTGTAAGAGGGGAACATTTTTTTTCAATATTTTCGGGTTTTTTTTCAACGATTTGTTAATAACTTTTTAATGCAGTGTTGATAATCATTTTGCTCAGTTTCTTAGATACGTTTGAGTTTTACAGATTTCATTCTGTTGAAAACAATTTTTTTGAAGATTACATTGAGTATTCGTCGTTTCAAAAGCCTCGTGTCATGTTGTGAAGTCATAAAGTTACGTTATAATTATCGTGGAATGTAACCGGAAAATTATATAAACATAATGAGACCGCGAGTGTACGAAAACATTTGCGATCATTTTCCATGCAAATATTATATTCCAAAAATCCTACGGTATTCGAAAAATTTATCGCGCTCTCGCTAGAAGCTTTCCTCATCTCGTACAGCTTGCTACTGCAAACATAATTAAATGAATTTCCGCGCGGGCCTATGCGGTTTTACCGTGAAAGTAACCAGTCAAAGAGATACATGTAACACTGTGATAAATCGTCCGAATGAATATTGCGGTTAAAAATATGCATTACCATCACCGGAAGTCAATAAATATTGATGTGGAAACTCATTCTGATCCCAGCTACTATATTTTAGGACACCGTAATACTTTATTACGAAACCTCCGCGGATACTTTAAAACGTCTGCATTTCTTTATCACAGCGAGGACGCATTTGAAAAGTAAGAATTTCTTATTTTTCAATCACACGCGTATTAAATCATGCTCATAAAAAAAAATTACAACGTTTTTCTTTTTCCAATAACACAATTCTAAAATTAAACTTTTCGAATTTACACTGACTTTGATCATGTCGTTCGGTATTCAGTGATTCGTTTAAAACTTGTAAAGTCCATGTTTAAAAAGTTGGTACCATTATGTTTAAAAAATTCAAGAGAAAAATAAGAAGGCTGGATGTATTTTTTTTCCTAGATTAACGTTTGACGATTATTTTTCGGAATTTAATATTTTCTGCATGACATGATAAAATATACATATTTCACTTCGAACAAAGGCTTGTGGATCGAATATTCTTGAGGCTGCCGTAGCATCGAAGATACAACAGCAATAATTTAGAGCAAATTGGTTATTCACAATGAGAGCTGTTACGGCAGACCGATCGATCGTCCTTCGACCGTTCGAATTTACTTTCCATCTCGTTCTTTTTCCCTCGGGTATATTGCCGATGGTAGAAAGTGGAGGCGGCGTTTTTGCTCAGACCGAGGGCAGAAGATTTCTCAAGTCGACATATCGATGTGTTGGTCTCTTCCAATCAAATTATAATATACAGACACGCGTATTGGAAGGTTCAGTATATAGAAAATATAGCGACGTTAGTCTACGTAAGAAATTCTCACGGTCACACAAGTCTGTAATACATCAGTCTATACAGTCGTATCGAAAAATTACACACGACAAGAAATTCATAATAATTAAACAAAAAAAATAACAAGGATGCTGCGGTTTCGTTTTTCAATGGAATCATAAAGATAACAAGAGTCAATCGAATCTCAAAACAGCTGTAACGGAGTGGAATAAATGTTCGCAGCCTCGGTAATTGTCAATATTCAGCAATAAAATCTTTTCTTTGAAGCATATGAAAAATTGATAAAGTAAATTGGAATGAACAGACTTTGATAAAAAAATACACCGATTTTTGCAAATTACTTTGAAATTCATGCGAGTTTTGAGTTCAACGATGCGAAAGTTTTGAACGAGACTGTGTGGATTGGACGTCGTAATAGGTTCGCTCGAAATTCTTGATGATTTACGTTCGCGGAGTAGTAAAATGCTCCGTAATATTTTCTCACATCGTACACTTCGCACGTAGATTGTGTGAATTAATTCATAAATCTGTCTATTGAAGAGAAAAAGGATGCCCTTGTTTTTCGTCATTTATCCAACTTTTCATCACTTTTACGTGGGCACACGATGGTATAAAACTATCGAAATATTTTTTACAACCATTTGTGCCAACAAAACCACGCCCATCCGAATCTTTTCGAGTGAGAAATTGTTTAATTTTTTTTTATTGCTCTTCGTAGAATGTTCATCTGGCACATGGGGTGAGAAATGTTTGAGATCGTGTAATTGTCAGCCCACCGAGGTATGCAGTCCTGTTGATGGAACGTGTCACTGTCCACCAGGATGGCAAGGACTTGAGTAAATATCACGTTAAATACATTTCATTAAACCGAAAGAAACATCAATACACAAATAATATTAATTCTCCTCGATGATTCGATGATCTTATAATTCAAAATCTCGTACAAAATTGTTGCTGTTTCTTAAAAGCTGCAGAGAAAAATGCCCTCCTGGCCTCTGGGGCGTCAATTGTTCATCGCCGTGTGCTTGCGAAAATCGAAATTATGGAAACACCGAACGTTTGCCGTTGAAACTCCACGAGCCACCTCCGTTCTGCCATCACGAAACGGGCAGCTGTACAAATGCAGCAGGAATCACAGCCTCCGTATTCAATATAATAGCGGATAACCGTCCCGATGGCAAAAAGAGTATCGACTCCATCAGCGAGAGCACCGTGAACGAAATATTTTCATCATCGTCGGTAAAATCATCGACGACAGATCGCACCGGGATATTCAGCCACGATTACGATATCTCCTACGAAAACCCTCACTTTGTGATCGAAAGTAGCAACGATAATCAGCACGTAAAAGTGCCTGGAGAAACACGAAAACCTTCTTTAAAATCGTCAACGTCCAGAGGTAACTCCGAATCAATGATGATAAAGAGATAAACACTTTCCTGACGAACTCAACACGCTGCTTAATGTGCTATCGACTGTAAAATTAATTTTCTCAATTGCCTCTTTTTTCTCGCATTATCGATTATCATTATCTGTTTTTTGGTGCAACATTTTTCATCCGTTCGAAAGATCGCTCTCATTCTCGATCGTCGATCGATTAATTACAGCTAAACCGACACTCGGTTGAATATTTCGTTTATTGCTAGATTACGATCAATCCGCGAGATCATCAGCGAGCATTCCGACGAGTTTGACCGAAGCAACCTCCGAGCCGGTTGTATCCGAGGTGAAAAAGATTGCGCCGAGCTCAGGTCCAATGAGAATCGCCACGATCAAGTATGATAATTACAATGTGCAACAACGAGTAGAGAGAACGGACATGAAAGTGCCAAGGTTCAAGAAGCCATCGACCTCAGGGCCCATAGTCGCCGTGGTTCACGTTTCCGGCAATGGATCACCTGATCACAATGGTCCAATGATAATGACATCATTGAGCGCAGGTAAGCACGAATTAACCGCAACGTGTATCTTACAAGCGAGTGTACATAGTATTTTGACCAAAAGTACCATTTTACTGTATGACAGAAAGCGCGGTACGTACTTTAAATACTCGAAAAATTTCTTTTAAATAACTTGGCGTCGAGACCCTACCGTGTCTCTAGATATACATAAATTTATCTTAAACAAATCGCATGGTTAAATCGCGACATTACATTTCTTGTTAGCTGATAACACGATGATTACCATTTTATACGAAAGAAATATTGCTACATTTTTTAAATATTTTATTTCACGATCTTTCCCACCAATTTCGATACTTTTTTGATTGAATTCAATTCGTAATAATAATATTGTAGAAAAAATACCAACGCACGCAGTTCCGATGCCCATTGACATAGCAGCCCTCGTTGTTATCGGATCGATAATATCTCTCGGCCTGACAACGCTCGTCGTGCTCGCTATACTTCATATACGATCGAAGCTGTTCGAGACGATAAGGTTGTCGATATGCGATGCTGAAAAGCGCGATATGCGCAACGATACCACTCGCAGGGGCGGCTTGGAAAAGGGAAGTTCAGGAAGAATTTCATCGACTGCTTCCAACAACGGTATACTCGCCTCTGAATACGGTAAATTATACTATAATCGACTGTGTAAATAAATAAGTGTATCATCCATATGTCAAAAGTAGACAGTGATGTGGAATTAATAGCCGTGGGAGCTTTTTCTTATAGCCAGTTGAAAAACAAAAAACTGGTCACGTTTGAAAAAACGTATCGGAAAATCGTTAGGATGAGAAATAAGGCAAATTATACACGTGTTTCCGGTGTAGCTTGAGTTGGACAATTTCCCATCAATTACGAGTATACGTAGTGCATTTCAGGGGTTCAACGATAAAAATACTTGAGCGACGTTATTGGTTGACAAAAAAAATAAAACCGCGAGTGGAACAACAATGAGAAGTACAGAAATTTAAATGCAAAAATTAAATCGCTAAAAGTCACGACAACAGCTGAACTCATTGCTCAAGTTCGGTCGATGCGCGCATCGAAACGTTATGAAGAACATTCCAAACGCTTTAACGCATATGAAAATCCTGCAATCGTGAAACGATCGAGTTGTTTCGAAACTTGCGGGAATTTTGAGTTACACACGCGGCGTTAGTGGTTCTACGCTCACACGACTTGGCGTAACTGCACACTCGATGTTTTACGTCGCACAAGTTCCTGGCCAGTGTGAACTGTACGATACAATTATTGTCGATCAAATTTTTTTTCTAACGATTTGTAAAAGTCAAAAAGAAAACACCAATTTCTTTGCCATTTTTTTTTCTCTTCAGCACGATTATTTTATTTTCTCAAAATGGCCAATCACCACCGCACCATAGTGCAATCCCCCGATAATTCCGCATGAGATACAATTGCGATCTCAAACGAAACACAGATGGTAATTGCCTTTGTCATGGACACCGTTGCGGCGGAAAAAAGAACGAAACCATTACGAATGATTGGTAAATTGTACCCTTCCGGTTGTCGCTGTATTACGCGTCGTACGTCTATACAAATTCGTTTACACGTATTATTCGCTCCCTCTCGCAAAATTTGCATTATTGTAATAACGTGAATTTATCAACTATTTGTATGTAAAATGATCGTACTTTGAAATACTTTTAACAAATCCAGCAGGTTTGAAAAATCATTTTTCGTCGTTTGATTTTTCCCGAAATTTACAAACGAAATGTTACGATCGCGCTGAACTTATTGGAAATTGTTCGATTGCTCCAGAAACTCCGAGATGCATGGTTCCTGAACATCAGACTCTAACGAGATCGAGGACGGCGTCGAGTGTTGAATTCGCGAAGAAACACGAATCGAATTACTCGAACGATTATCCAAATATTCGATTGTTTAATAATCTCCAAGGTAACGTGTCTAAAAGGAATTACTTTTGCAAATTACTTTCGCTTATAAATGCATTTTAACGCGTCAAACCCCGCGGTAACACTCCAAAGATTGTTCATTAATTCGTTTCAAAGTTATTTGATTATTTATTTTCGACGACGAATTATTTTCAGTAATTATCGAAAAAATCGTAGAAAGTTGACGAGAGAAAGAATGTATTTAATCAACGACTGTGCGATCGGTTGATCGAAATATTTCTAGTTTTTTGGGAGATTGTCAAATTTTGAGGAATCCATTTTTTTTTATTCGCGCGGTACAACTTGAGATTTTCTCCGAATGGTGCTTCACATCGAGACAACTTCGAAATGTCGTCTCGACTTTTATATATAAGTGGAAAATACGTATATGTAAAAAGATTAGTATTGCATAGACCTCCCGCGCTTGCGCTTTCGCTTCACGACTCAGTTGCAGTTAAACTCCGTGCAATCATTCCCCGTTCCGTACCATTTAATTCCCACGAATCCATGCGGGCTGCATCGTGTATTTCTCAGCACCCCATCGTTCTTACGCAAGTCAGACACAAAGTTCCCTCTGCTATAAATGTGTGTTTGCGTGCAAGTTCTGACTTGCTCGATACGCTAACGACATTCGATCTCTGACTCGCACACATTTTCGATACAAATTATACTGTTTTGCATCGCGTATCAGATGTACAAAGATATTTCGTTACAATTTCCTCCATTTAACGTGGCCGAAAGTTGTTTAAGCACATGCAATATCAGCATGTACAAAAAACCATTATTCACACACAATTTTAATCAGAATTAATCTAGAAAAAATGGTCGATATATTTGTTGAACAATTATTAATTTCGACACGCGGTAATTATAATGTAACTTTTGAAAATTCACCATGAATTGTTGTCCGCTTTACGAAAAGTGTGAAAAAAACCTAATCCAGTGTTTTTTCCGCTAACAAGATTCTGGCTTGCTCGATATGCTAACGACGTTCGATCTCTCACTCGCACACATTTTCGATACAAATTATACTGTTTTGCTTCGCGCATCAAATGTACAAAGATATTTCGTTACAATTTCCTCCATTTAACGTGGCCGAAAGTCGTTTAAACAGCTGCAATATCAGCATGAACAAAAAACCATTATTTAAATACGATTTTAATCAGAATGAATCTAGAAAAAATGGTCGATATACTTGTTGAACAATTATTAATTTCGACACGCGGTAATTATAACGTAACTCTTGAAAATTCACCATGAATTTTAGTCCGCTTTATGGAAAGTGTGAAAAAAAATCAAACCCAGCGTTTCTTCCGCCAACAAGATCAACTTTCTCGCTGAAATGTCGATCGTCCTGAATCATTCATCGCCGCCGTCCGCATCGATATGAGATCGAAACTGATCGTTTCAGTAATTCGCGCGTGTGTGTGACTTTTCTGTACTTTAGAAAGTGGAAAATGCGAAAGGTGCCAAGTTTCAAAGTCGTAAATGTTAATGGATCTCTTACTCGCCTTTCCTGGACTTTATTCTTTTCTGCCGGTCGTTGGAACTTTGCCACTTTGACGCGATTCGCTGTAGCTTATCTGACTTCCGTAAGAACGTGCCCGATCGGTGCAATTTTTTTTTTGTACTTCGCCCACTGCCAACTCACCGTCTCACTGCTTAAATGTAATGTCAAAGTACCTTTGAGATCTTCTACCATTTCGAGTTTGCTCCTGCTTGTTTAATTACACTTTAGAGCTGATCAAAACATTGATCGAGAGAATAAAACTCGAGAATGTCCAGTTTCGAAAAATCTGTACAATTTATTTGAAAGAAATGAACCGCACAAGCTCAAAGACGAAATTTTGCGAGCAAATGAAATTCGGTGCTTTCACTACGTTTTTTTTCTTTTTTTTAATCAAAGCTTTCGTACGGAATTTCGATCGATAAATTCCCATGTATTTCAGAACTGTTGGAAGCTCACTACGACAGGCCACCGAGTACGTTTCGTACCACATCGCTCGACGATGAACACGTTTACGACGAGATTCCTCTGCAATCGAGCACAACATTTGCTACATTGAAAAGAGACTCGTGAAATGGGAAAGAAAACCCGTAATCCTGCGTTTCGTTTGCTGTATTGACCTAATTTATGTGTTTGTACAAGTTTCTACATTGAATTGCGGAATAAATATGAAATTACAAAAAAAAATCTATCGAGATGATTGGACGATGATATTGTTGTTTTCCGTGATTATTTTCCGAAATGGCTTTTATATCTTATCTCGTGGTTATCCGCGGAGCCATAGTTCATTATAATAAACAATCCACCAAGCAACGCTTTTAACGAGAATTTTGAATGGGAATTTTGACGTATAGTAACTAGTATCCGTTTGGAAATATTCGTAATTCGGTCAATTCATAAATCATCAGAATTTAAAAACTTGATACTCTCCATTCCCAAATAACACGTGTCAACTGAGATATTGTGGAATAAACAGCGCAAAAAAAAAAGATCGCGTAATCCTATGACCTTTGTTAGACTCGATGGTGTCATACGCCAAAGCTTATCTCGTTACATTGCCTATTTAGCTCAGCCATCCCCTTCATATTCGTCCAACGATTTTCTTCAGTACGATACGAGCATCGTCGTCGAAAACATGAAAAGAAGCATTCTGTCCCGCGGAACTGTTCTCATTTTGGCTTTGGGCTTATTTTCTCTAGCCAAAGCAGAACAGTATGAGGGTGTCAAGGGAGCTCGGTATCAGCAACGCTTCTCTCGACCTACTAATGAAACCGGCTTTTGCTACAAAAGACTTCCGTACGTAAATAGTAATTCAAACACAGCTTTCCAATTTACCGAAAACTCGGTAATATTGGCAATTTTTTTTCATTATCATTTTCCATCATTTTTTTTATTCATTTTTGGTAACTTTGCAACTTTCAATACTCTTTGATTCTTATTGATGGTAAACTATTGCAAGTATTAAATTGTTCCATTGTTCCATTGATGCTGAATATGCTGTTCGCAATTATGGTCCTGATAAATATTTGCAATGATGATTGCATTTGGCACATTCACGCTGTGCGATTTATAACGCAGCATCTTACGTAAGAAACATCTCGATACATCGTGAAAGTCAGCGGTTTTTGCATGTACTTGACCTAATAGGCCGTGTTTTGAGAGAGTGCTGGAAAAAGACGGAGAAAAAGAGATTACTTCGACAACTTGCGATAAACACGTATCTCCGCAGTTGCCTCGACCTTTTATCGACAATTGACAACAAATTTTTTCAATAACCCAATTATCCTCAATGTAATTTCAAAGTCTACTGCATTCTTCACGATTCACGAAGAAACGAAAGTAAATACGAGATGAATTCACCACCCAGAGGAGTATCGATCGGAAAAATCAATTCTGAATAATCGCAGAGAATCAACGTAGAACAAAAAAAAAGATTCTTCATGCAGCTGATGGTCTCATTACAGATACGCCGAAGCGATGCAACTTCACAACGCGTCTGGCCATGTTCAAATAGTTTCTCCGAGTGTTGGACAACCAGGAGTGAAGACGGTAAATACGACAATATGAAATTTAAAAAATGACACAACCTATGAGCCATTGTTCCAGCATAACCAATCATTTTATCTCAAGAGTAATCATGCCACGAGCAGCGGTGGTTGGGTCACGATAATCGATTGCTGCGAAGGGTACGTCAGAGATTCCGTTACGGGAAATTGTTCGGTGTATTGCGAGGGTGGTTGTTTCGGGGGCATATGCGCTCCTGGTGGAATATGTACCTGCGAGCCTGGATGGTACGCCGAAAACGGAGTCTGCAAGCCGATATGTCGAAGAGGTTGCCAGAAAGATGCTTACTGCTTCTCGCCGGATGTTTGTACCTGCAAGTACGGTTTTGAAGAGACCGCCGAGGGGCAATGTATACCCATATGCCCGGGCGGTTGTGAAAACGGCAATTGCGTTGCCTATCAAGTATGCCAGTGCAAGCCCGGATACCTGATGAACGACAACAAGAGGTGCGAACCCGTTTGCGAGGGTGGGTGCCCACATGGGGAATGTACCAAACCTGGAATCTGCACTTGTTACAGCGGGTAAGTCGATTGCTTGCATTTGCACCTTGCTGGGTATTATTAGACACTTTTGTTTACAAAGTAAACATAGCAATATCAGGATCGTTCTTGTGTTAGGTACGTCAACCCACCTGGCGATACGGAAGCATGCTTGCCAGACTGCGGACCCGCCGGTTGCAATGGCGGCGAATGCACTTCGCCGGGAGTCTGCACATGCAGGCCTGGCTACACACGTGACTATGGAACCGGAAGTTGTATCGCGGATTGTCCAACGGCCTGTCCGGAGAATGCTCATTGCTCGAGACCCAATCGGTGCACCTGCAATCCCGGATTCGTTCTGAACCAACAAACACGCACGTGCGTCAGCCAACAAATATACGAGACTGAGTCCTCATACAGTAGACCGGAATCTGGGCAGCAGACGCGGTGCGAAAGACCTTGCATGAATGGCCAATGTACCGGATGGAATCAGTGCACTTGCAACAGTGGCTACATGCCGGATCCTAGGGATCCAACGCGCAGTCGTTGCGTCCCCGGATGTCCCGGTGGTTGCCCCAATGGTGTTTGTTCAGCGCCCAACTTTTGCATCTGCAAACCCGGTTACGTAAAAGATCGTGGTGTCAAGGGTAATCAGAGATGCGTCCCACGCGATGATGCTTACTGAACGGCAAAATGTCTCACACGATAAATGTAGATAAAATTATTGTATTTCAATACACTTTACACGCCCCTGCCGTCACTTTCTCGGATACGTTTGTACACCGATGTATTTCTGTCTACCGCAAGAGTATCGGAACATGGCCTGAGCGATGGCGATACTTTATGCGACTCAAAGTACAAAATTTGGCTTTGATTCTCGAGTGAACATTGAGAGTATGTCCACGCTATGACCACGCTAGCGCCTCATTTCGTGAAATAAACTTGAAGTCAACGCCGAAGAATTATCAGGCTATCCTCTTGAAGGTATCGATCCTTCGTGGATTTTCTCCATTCCTACGCCTTCAAAACATCGAATTGCAACATTAGATGGCGTGATACTTGATCAAGGTGAATACACCATACCTCACGTTCGAAATTCAACAAAAGGTCATATTCCCGGCCTGCAAGGGTCGAGAAGCGATATTTTTTTCCTGAACTTGAGTCTACATGCCAGTGCTCAGCAGTAGGAATCCAATCAACAACTGCCTTTTTTCTTGAATTATGTACGCCTGTTGAATCTCACACTGCGTGTCTTCCGCTCGATCAATGTATCTCAGTCGATTCATCCGCTTATCGAAAACGGAAAGGTATCTACTGCAGGAACCTGCAAGTACCTGATGGGTCTCAGCAGGATTTTCGACAGTATTTTCATTCCAGGGTGGTTGCCCCGTACGTATATAAAGTTGTCAATTTCACACCATTGCGTAAGTAAACGTCACGATCGTGAAAGCTAGTTTTAGTAGGGGTTGCAGGTCGTACCGCCCGGTGGCGCTAGAGTTTACGGGGTGTGCGCATTAGGGGCATGCAGTATATACAGCGAGATTCAACGATAGCGCGAGACTTGGTTGTGGGTGCCATACTCTCTCTCTCTCTCTCTCTCTCTCTCTCTCTCACTCTCCCTCTTTCTCCTCCTCTCTCTCTCTCGTTCTTTTTAACGTCCCGCGCACTCTCACTTGCACCCCTTCGGCAACCCTCCGCGTTGCTCGGAGCACGGGGTTATTCGCGTCAGTACTCCGAACCATCGGTGGTCCGGCTGCTTCTACCGCTGCCACTGCTATCTTACTCCGCTATTTCTGGTGGGTCGGTGGTCCAGTGCAAATCCTCTTTCGCCAAACCACCCCTCGCCACAGCGAAATCTTTCGCTTCGTAACTCCCCCTCCCCCCACCCCCATTGCCCTCCAGTCGGGTGTTACAGTCTAATCTGCAGGTTGCTCCTATCGTATTTTGTGTTGTGTGTAATGCGTGTGCGCGGGGATTGCGCGATGGCGTTTTCGAGAAGACGAGGCGGTGTTGAGGGAGAGAAGAGATGTCGATGCGCCGCCGGTGGTCGGTTTCGGGGGTAGACTCGCGCCGCGGGGGCGATGAGCGCACTTTCCTTCGCCCTGAGACTGACCTGCTACTGTTGCTGCTGGCTAACTTGCTTCGTTATAATTATACGACCGGTATTCACCATCACGAGCCCAGATTACGATCGAAACTCTGTCGTTAAAGGATTCGGTCAATTCAACGACCTTGCCTATCAGCTTAATCAGACTCGCCGTGAAAATCGTTCTCGACGCCACAGCCGACATGGGGATATTACGTCGACGTCGAAACTCACCGGTGACAGCGACGGTGTCTACGAGGACATTGACGTCGATCAGTCGTACGACGGCGAGGAGGATGAAGATTATCCGGAAAGCAACTTTACAGGTAGGCCAAAACCTCGACTGATTCTCGCTGATGCTGGTGTGTCTCTCAGTGTTTAATTGTACGACGGAAGAACGTTGAACTCCACCACGTCGCTGTCCTGCGAAATAAGGGTGCCACTACGAGGGATTTCATTGTTTCACCCGCGGTAACCGTATAAACGCAACAGGGTATGAAAAATATTCCATCTTGTGCGTAAAGTGCGCGGGTAACGTGGCAAAGTTTCGTGATTTTTCCTGCCGAAATAACCTTACGACGGTGAAAAGTGCACATAGGAATCTGAAGTATCAACCGAATAACATTTTTCCCTCAATTTGACAGATCTAACTGATGACAAATACGTCTCTCTTTTCTCCCTCTCAGTCTCACTTTTTCTACAAACATAAAAATACAGATAAATATCGTATCTTACGAATTCCCATCCCGGATTGGCAGACTCCAAAATATCGAATACGGTCAATACTAGAATATATCGCCAGAATCAAACAGACTTAGCTCACATGCCAATATATCCAGCAGATTATTCCGCATATAGCCCCTCGCCGGATAAGCCTGCTATAAAGGTCCCTTTGGTTGTATGTAGTGTGTAATAAATAACGTTTGCAGCCCTGCCTCTTATACGTCAGAAAAATAAAAAAACAAATTGGAAATGTATGGAATGTGGGTCAAACTTGGTGCGCGCCACAGTGCGCGCTTCCCGCAGCGTTCAAACGATTAGGCATCGCCCGGGTGTGTATAACGTCTCAGGATTTTACTCTGAATCTCACAGTGTACCCTCGCCGATAATTGCTAGAAAATTGCAATTTTCGGGGATCGATATTTTCGCGCGCTCAGTCAGGAAAATCCCTGATACGGCTGCGACGAAAAAGTATCTTAAATTTCAATCTAATCTATGCACACATGAGCAATTTTTTGAGGATCGTGGAGCATTCGTCTGCTCTACTTTAAAAGCAAATGATGGAATTGGTACTTGAAGAAGCATCTTTGAATTATTCTTCAAAGAGGCAAAGACACATTGGCTCGGCTCACGGCAGAATGAGGAACTAATTATTATTTTCATCACACCGGATCGTTCCCAGCTTCCCAGCTTGCGGCAATGTCCCTCAAACCCCAGTAGTTACGGACGAACAGCTCAGACCGAAGAGGGATGAAATGTTTTCCTACAACGATTCATTCCCTTTTCTCCTTCACTCTGTATCTTCCTACACTTTTCACAGTATTTTATCTAAAAAGTAACTGCGGAGATCGTTCCTCCATATGAATGCTGAACACAAAAGCAATTTGAGTTGGTTAACGCATTTTTATCTCGTCAAAAAACACAGAAAATCCGAAATGACAAAAACCACTGGGAAGATCGAAAAAAATGTATAATCGTTGAACAACGCCTTTTCTCGCAAATGGACTTTGCAGGTACGAAAGAAATCAGGTCATTACGAAATACTGTAGGAGCTCTGAATTTCGCGGCCTTGATCGTCCCCGGCGTTGGATACTCTTTGTCTAATTAATAGAATTATTAAAATGATATTTAACTTTCCCTTTTATTTTTTCTTTCGAGTCGTTTGCATCTCCGACAAATAGAAATCGTTCGCAATGACCTCGGCATATTTCTTGAATTAATTTTCCGCTTTGTGGTGCGCAAATGCCTCGATTACGTTGCACTACGTGAATCCTAATGTAAATGCGTTTTATATTAAACAACGCAACGGCCGTAGACTCGACAGTTCGTCGCTCCGAGTTACTGTGACGGCAATCTTTTTATGACGACGTCCATGTATCATCCCCTTGAATGCCTCGTAAAAGCATTTTGTTGCATTCATGCGTGCATTTACATAAAAGCAAATACTTTCGAATATACTCTGCTGTGCCTACGAAAAAGAGAGTCACGAGCAGACGTTGAGAATTATTCGACGACGCTCAACGGTATTTCTCTCAATTAATGCTTCAACTCAAATTAGGTAAGAAAATTTACGTAAGAATTTTGACAATATTTTCTACTTTTAACAATTATTTTTAATACATGTCGAGTATCCTTGTGCCAATTGAAGAAGCGTAGATTGAAGTAAATTCACGTAAGTCCTGAAATTTCACGCAGCCCATGAATCTCGTCACGCTATTAAGGACTTTATTAAAATTCCCGAGCAGACATTTTATTCACGTAACGTCGTAATTTCACACGACTGGAAAAATACGTCAAATGCATATACGTCACGTGTCATTACGACTGTCATTACGTTCTCTTTATTCGTGATCGATGATTGTACAATTTGACTGTTTATTCGTAATAACGATGGCAAATAGTTCGAGATATGAACATTATTCCATTGCATATTCTTTATCACATAAAGTGTCTCATTTCCCGCGGCAAAAAGCTCTTCCATGAAATTTGAACAAAGTACAAAAATCATTTTGTTCGCTGTTTTTCATTAGTAAAATAAACTTGCAGGTTTTTTACTTCTGTAACAATTTCGTGTCTCGAATTTGCTCGGAAAAAGGTGTTTCTCAAC
The DNA here is from genome assembly GCA_959613375.1 of Heteropelma amictum. Classification (NCBI taxonomy): domain Eukaryota; kingdom Metazoa; phylum Arthropoda; class Insecta; order Hymenoptera; family Ichneumonidae; genus Heteropelma; species Heteropelma amictum. Next base: position 18,563,567 of record OY390723.1, read on the forward strand.
GAGAATTTTTTTTTTCTATTGACGTGTAAAAACTGAGAAAAATCCGAGTACACATCAACTTTTATCCAAGAACGTATACGTATACCATCGCCAATGTCTCGGATGTATTGATTTTTAATGGATGCCACAAACTCTCACAGACTCTCCGAGACACTCCTCGTTGTCGGTAGTTGGAACAATTTACTCGCTGTATATGTAACCCTACCGTACGTAGCCTCCTCGCGAACTCACGTAGTCGCGAGAATAAGCAGCTTGCAGCAAGCGCAAACACTCGTCTCCGACTTGCTTTGATATTCGATCAACATCGGTATACTCCAATCCTCGAGTGTGACATTTTAAGCGAAATTTATAACACTATTACTTTTAACATTTACTCAAAAATTACAAACTCCATGTTCTAACTAAAAATCCTCCGAAACGTACGATTATTTCGCAATTTTTCGACAGCTGTTCGCAAACGCTTAATGCATTTCTGGGACATGCGTACAACGCGAAATTTCACAGCAAAGAGTATTTTGCTCGTCGAGAGTTTAAAACGAAACAATATTTGTTGTCGCAGAACCAAAAGTTTTTTTTTTTTCAAGAATGATAATTTCCTGCGGAAAATCCTTTTTCAGCAGAGATTTAAAAATAAAAAATTCGCGCCTACGGTTATGGCAACGGGAAATTTAGCCTCGTATGTTCGTTGTGCATGTTAATCAGGGTAAATGAATCCCTGAGCTAATTGTTTTCGACAATGCGCTTAAATTTTACAACGGAATTACCCGAAACCATCATTGAATATTCTTCAATTTTCGTTCATAAATGATTGATCGCAGGCCTAGCATATAAACTTCGTACTCTGACACTACCACATGTATTCGGACGACCAGCAACCACTCGTTGGATGGTGCACAAATAGGTCCGGGCAGGCGATTCGTTATTGCTTCAAACGCAATTATATAACACTCGGTTTCAATCGCGCGTGATATCGCCCTGATAATTACACCTTAATTACAGTTCGAGCGAATTAGATAGGTAGTGGATTAAAGTAATTATCCTTGGCCCTTATTCTTCGGCTTCGTACGTACGCATTATAAAGCATAATCCTGTCCATGCAAATGTCATTTATTCTCTCTTTCACAATTTTCAATACGCCTGCTACGAGAGGAATTGCGCAAAATGAATAATCTCGATTTACATCATCGCGAGATTTACATCGTTTCAAAATTTTCCGAATCGTTTCGGATCGAAACGTTAAGAATTCGCAGAGAAAAATAAGAGAGTCAGCAAACATGAATAACTGCTGGCATTTTATTTTCGAGTAAATAAAAAAATGCCTTCAATTATGATTTCAGTATTACAACATAATCGGTTCTTGTAATTTGCAACAAAAACTTTTTACCAAGCTCTTTCACGACAGCCTCGTAATGTCAAATTAGTTCCATCGTAATTTTCACGTTTTATGTTTTCGTCGTTGATCGACGGACGAAACAATTTGTCAATTTTTAGAAAAGGGACGATATCTGGGTTCTCCCTGCGAAGATACGTGCCATCCGGACTTGCAGCACGTATTCTGCGACAGCGTTACCGGCCTCTGTGAATGCGAACAATTTTATCCCGTTCGTCTTGGGCCTACGAAAGGATGCGCCAAGCGTGAGCTTAAATTATTCCGAAAAACCCTCATTTGGATCCTCGCGCATGGCTTTACGTGAAAAAAAAAACCTAAAAATTCTCCACAGCCAAAAAACTGGGTGAGCAATGTTTCTACCGAGCCACGTGCACTTGGGTCGATCAGCATGCGACTTGCGCCCAGGTGCAGCACAACGCAGTCTGCGATTGCGAAGCTGGCTATCACAGGGTCGCCTTATCAAGGCCGAGCAAAAAAATTTTCTGTGCCGAAGGTACGTCAATCGTCAAACTCACCACTGAACTTCCACTTCTGAATTTTAACTTCCTTTCCTTCCTTTAACTCGAAATTCATTGGTAGTCATGATTTACACTTGGAAAAAAAAAATTCCTATCGTAATTACCGTAATACCGTGTACGTTTTTTCTCAACTGAATTATGCCTTGTTGCCTGATCGTTAAAAAAAAATTCTCAAAACCTAGTATCAAAAAATATTAACATGCATCGTGGAGGATAATAAGTTCAGCATGAATTTTGATTGAAGTTTAAAACGCAGACACAGGCATCGTGAGACAATAATTTAATCTCTACGAAAATTGATTGATGTTTTCCATCGACGATAATATTTTGCATATTCGTAATATGCTTTTTTAACGATCATAATCATTGTTGCGAGCTTAATTACATACTTCTGCGTCTATATGGAAACGCATGTGCGCGTGGTTCATTTACTCCGTGATGCAATAAATTCCGTTCGCGACTGTACATTATATCGTGCTGATTATTATTAACGATAAAATCCATTATTTTCACAGACCTGGTGCTGATAACTACGGACGTCCCTACCTTGCTCGGAATAGCCTCAGGCCTAGCGGTATTCACGGGATTAATATGTTTCGTTCTAAAGTTATTCAGCCGAGCGAGATACACGAGGCCACGCCATTACGCTAATGCGAATCATGCGCCCCCTATGCTTTTTTCGAGTGACACAGGTGAGTGTATGTATTATTCGAATAAACATAAATAATATGTACATAAATAGTATATATAAACCCATAGTGATACATAGTATGTCTTTTAACATTTTATTCCATGGCAAAATTATTTTAAAAAATTCCGTAGGGCTTATGGGGGGATGTAAATCAATAAATGGCCAGTTGCTGAAACAGAATCGATAAATTTACAAAACTGTCAATACTTGAGTCTGTACATGTGTACGTATGCTCAGTTATACGTGGAGCAAAATCCCTGGAAAATGAACTTGAAAATTCGAATCAACATCAAAATACAATTAATCATTTTCTCATATCGCCCAAAAGTATGTCAATGTACAGCCCACTGAGCTCTGAATTAGATAACGAAAGTAATGATAAATATTCATATTTAATATGCTAAAATGGATAAAAGTGCACAAATGACAATCAGTCAAAAAATTCAATGAATGAGCATGGCATGGACGTCATGAAGGGGAGGATCGATATAATTGTACTTGTTAAGGGATCTAGGATCAGGAATATTTCGCGTTTTATTCGAAGCGTCGTACAGTGGCTCACGCTGCTTGTATTAAGAAAAATAAAGAGCCAAACTCGCGTCGAAAATTCTCGTAACCGAAAGTCATGAGTGACTAACGTTCTTTGTAATTAACATGCGAAAAAGCACAGACTCGGTAATTATATCGGATTAAAATGCAATTCCATACACACAAAACACAATTTTGCACGAAATTATCAGGATAACTAAATCTTAATCGCAACTATCAATTACCTAATCACAATTTTATCTTTCGTTATTATTAAAGTTGTGCTGCAATTTTTTTCCACATCTTCAATAATACAATACGTTCGCAAAGTGATGAAACAATCTAGAAAATTCTGTGTGTAATTGTTGGAAAGCATTACATTTTTATTATTCAATGCAAGTGTTGTTTAAATTACATACACATATTTGTGTCATTATATCGGAAATGCAACAACGAATTATTCGCGTGCATATTTTTTCTTTTACATTAATATACCGTTATACAATAATCGTTGCTAGCGTTGGTTACAAGTGATAACTGTACCACTGTTTCGAGATGTCCGTCCGCGCATGTAGTACGTAATAACGAGAGATCGATGGAGCATGAATAGCGATTCAGCGACTCGCGGCTTTCTCTTTGTTGAAATCAAAAGTCTCCATACGACGAGCGTGTGCTTAGAGTTCGTATATTTACCGAAAGACGAGTTTCAGATACGAGTTTATATATCAATACACTGTACGTTAGCTGTTCGATTTATTTGCATAAAAATAACGACGAGGAACAAGGATCGAGACCCATTAATTACGCGAATATCGTCGCTCCATGATGTATGCGAGCGTAATGATTCGTTCGAGGAGAGATCGGAACATCTTCGACAATCACAAACGTTATGAAATCGGTTGAAAATTTCCAGTCAAAAAAATGGTTTTTTCGAACAATTCCGGAACACCCCCTAAATTTCTCACGGAAAAAATGACGGTACGTTACAGGAAATTCGACGAGTCGTTTCAGGGGAGAAACTTTGTTTTTTTTCGGGATAAAAATGTATTTTCCACGCGGATATTCGAAGAGTCTGAATTTTCATAAATGCTTTTTATTGAGCTTTTCAATCCGATTAAGTTTTTGAACGTAATTATTTGCGAAAATGCATTTTTTTCCTCGACTAATAACCGACGAGGAGGCGTTTTTCAAAACTCATCGTTCTGAACCCACGTTTTTCTAGAATTACGACATTGTCCTCGATATCGAGGCCCGCGTTCCGATACAATTGTCAAGGACTCACATTCTCGTTGCGCATAAACGTACTCATGTGCGCAAATGAAATAAGTACGTTGGAGTTGTGCGAGAAGAACAAGCAACGGTATTGAACCAGTTTGAAAGTGAGATCCCGTCGATATAAACATACAAAAGCTCGTCCCTCTCTTTCTCCCATTTGAAAACGTGACAGAATCGAACCTCGCGTGAATTATTGTTAAAACCAGTTTTCAATATTCCCTCTGTCTCTCATTGCCATTTTTCCGATAATTTTCCGTCTTCTTCTTCTTCTTTTTTTTCCTCCTTCTGTCACCCCGTCGTTTTACAAGATCACGAGACCGAGAGTTTGCACCGCATCGATTGTTCGTTCGAGCTTAAATCCGGATGAAAAAAAAAGGAATATCTTTCGATTCCTCTGTCGGTCAAAGTCATGCATCGAAGCCCCTGATCTTGATCAAGATATCTCGCAGGCGCTCTGAGAACTCGACATCGATACATAAATCCGTATTTTATTATTGTTCATTGGCGAACAATATCCGTACGCATGTGTACATGCATTTCTTTGCACGTATATACACACTATTTTAATATCCTTCATATATGTGTATACTTTCATTCGTTTCTGCCATTATTTGACTTTTAATTTAGATTTTATACGAACGAAGGAAAAAGCTTTTCTTTGATTCCACTAAATTTTGTCATGGAGACGTTTTGTGTTCGTACATTTCGGTTTTTCAGGCATCCCATTGACCCTACACGGTGGTAGACCGTCGTCTCGTTCGAGCCAAAGAAGCGAGAACGAAGGACCACTTAGCTACGCGTCATTCGGTCGACGACCAAGCAGCGCCGGAAGTCGAGGACCTCTTGTTCCAGCTTCCCGTGCAGGTGCGGCACGTGCCGCAGCCATCTTGCTTATATCGTGCCACCTACAGGCTGCTACCAAAGGTGGAAAAAAGCATCGACGTACCCTTAGCGACGTTGCTGAAGGATCCTCCGATGGCCTCGGTAGACGACCAATCTCAGTCCCACTGACCTTTGTCCCAAATTCATCGATTGTTTATACTTGTTTTATCATACTCATTTTTCCTTTATTTCTTTCGTGTTTTTTTAAAAAAACCAACCAACCAAACAGTGGTTTTCTTTTCTTTCTCGACCCGCCTCTTCTTTTGGTAACATTATCTCTCTCGCTCATGACTCTATCTACTTTGCAACTTAATTGCGTCCGGTTCGTCTCCAACTCCTGCTGTTCAATCGTTGTCTTCGTTTGACGCAACACTCTTTATTTTCAAAGTGCTATTGACAATGTTTTATACGTTTGTGCCTCGTTTTGTCATGTCGTTGATGTGTGTTATCGTTGAATTACCACTTTCGATGTTTTGTGTATATATCCATATATACATGTATTTTATTTATCTCTGCATATAACGTTTGTCGAATATCTTCGGGTCATTTCCGGAACGTCCAAGCTACTGAACGCGTCGGTACGTCAGGATTTGAAAAAAGGAAACCTCTGAGATTCCTTCGTCCTTCACAGCCGCAATTGACGAAAGAGCAACGCGTTTTTAATGTTCGTTTTCAAAATATTAGCGAAGAACCCACGATATCCGATGAATTCGATCGATATCACCGAGGAATCTCAGACGCCATTTTTTCATCCAAATTTCGAGATTGAAAAAACAAACTTTCCCAAATGCTACGATTCTACAGTCTGACGATTGTTCTCTGTACCATTTGATCCCGAACGAATCTCAGAATTGTTAATTGCATGATGCCGCCAATTAGCGAGGATGTAAATCGACGTCTTGGAAAGGGGTTTTCGAGCAGAAAGATAACACCGTTTGCTCAAATGAAAGTAGGATGTTTAATTCATTTTATCGTTCGACTAACGCTTTAATTGGGTGCAGGAAAGTCGTCCGGTCACTAGACAAATCCGGTCAATAACCTTCATTCTCATCGTCAAAGAAAACGATGGGAAAATAATTTTCCGTATTTTTCCAACAGGCTCTACGCATAAAACTGATAATTCATGAATAATCGACATTCTTCCCTCGATTTTTAGTCCATGTATCTCTATCCGTTGGCATCCGAGGCTTAAGATAAATTGATCTCACCGATCAGCAAAAGTTTTAATAAGCTACGAGTTTTCCATGAATTATTCCGTTGAGTGCATACGAGTGTTTACTCATACCTGAATCTGCAAACTTATCGGACGCCGTATGAACACGTTCCATGATAAAACATCCCTCTTTCCCTCTCTTTTTCCGTCTGTCTTCCTTTTCTCTCAATCACTCTTTCATCACTTTTCCATCCGAAACTCTCTCGTACAATTCTCCCCCCTCTCTCTCTCTCTCTCTCTGTTTCTCTTTCGCCCTTTGGTAGGGTACAAGTTTGAATTCAGTAAGCTATGTGCTGCTCGTAGTACATCGATCTGCTGTTTTATCAAAATGGAGGAACGCTAACCCTCCGCATCAATAGGAAATACCGAAGCATTACACTCGCTGTTGTGCTCTACTTTTCCGTAGATGAATGCTCGCTCGCTGTAATATAAATCCTATATCGTACAGACGCGCACAGACGCTTTCGTATAAAAGTTAAAGGGGATGTACAATGGATTCGCGCCCCGATTCTCACTATTTCATAGCGAGACTTTCCACGGTCTGTACGATCATCTATACAGTCGTTTAAAAAAATGTTTCTACACTTTGGCAATTTTCAAACGTAACAATTCCCACTGGCAAATTGGAGAGTGCAGAGGATAATTAAAAAATACAATGGATATTGTTGTATAAAAAAATTTTCGAAACGTCAACGACTATATTAGGTGGCCAAGTACTTCTTTGAAAATTCGTATTTTTGGTTGTCGACGACTCTGCGAGTCGCTCGTCAAAAATTCACGCGGTTGAACAATTTTTGAATCGTATTGTACCGGAACTAAGTTTCCAACCGCTGTATATACAACTGGATCTCTTCTCGCTCTTCCAACATTCGTTTTTTTTTTTTTTTTTCACGAAAGCCCAACGGAACCGCACAGACAATACCGATTTGCGGGATTTATCCATGACCGTTATATCACCGTCGCGGTTACGGTTACAATGTCCTTGGCAGCTGGCCAGACTCGTACGCTTTTGATCCTTGGGAATTCTCGTGAATGCTGTGGAGAAATGATACTCTTATTATCTTCCCACCACGAGCCAAACACTTGCGGGAAATCTCGTCGTCTTTTTTTTTTCCTTCACCTTCGAGGGATTTTGAAACTTTCTGGCAAGCCCGCATTCACTTTCAAGATCAAAGATCGTAGGACCGTTCGTAGTTACCGGCGTGGCGAGTGCGAATCCGCATTGGACGCAGCCGCGTCACCGTCGATCTCAAATTTTCGCGACTCGGAGAGAAAGCGTGGAGTGATGTATTTTTTTACAGGAAAAGCAAGGCTCTCGCCGCAATTTTATAAATAATCTGGGGTTTTTTTTCGTTTTTTTTTGTTATTCTTTTTATTTTTAATTATTTCTAGCGCAAATTTCGTTTCATATACTTTTCATACTCGGAAGATCCTCGCATCATTACGTACACGGACAGATCCTCAGTATATGGTCCTTAATTATTTTCATTATTGTCGCGATTGTAAATGTTGCTTGTCGCAAACTCCTTGATTGTGTTGAGAAAAAATTGACGAAAAAAAGACATGGCTTAGTCGCGTGACACTTGCCAACATTACACGATACAACTGCTCGCCGTGTTTGCGGATGTGCCGAAACGACTCGAGACATTATGCATTTTTTGATCACCTGATTTACCAAACCTGGCAATTTTGACAAAAACTCTCGTTATCACTCTATGCGCCACGAGACAGCAAGATGGCGGCGGCCCGATACTAAATCACACAATTTATATGTTACGATTCACATTGTGTATGTATCATATGTACTGTTTTCGTACGTATATATTGTATGTATATACGCATCAGTTTGGTAAGATGCGCTCTCGCGTTACTAACAATATGAAGCACAATACACATAGCATAAATATATATTTATATATATATATATATATATATACATTGGGGTGAGCTTAAATAAGGGTGTTATCGAATTTTCATGCCTGCAGAGACTCAGACGCATCCAAATTGACACAAACGATCTCCCAAAAATTCCAAAATGTGATCGCAACTCTGACAACGAGACTTATTCGCTTTTTGCAATTTAACGAGTCGTTGGCGTAAAATTACGAGAAAAATATATTATTGCGGAAAATTGAACGCTCCGTGCATAAAATTCGTAAATGCAAACGTTCGTGTCTCGATAAACTTTCAGAGTTTAGTTTATGCAAAATTGTCCATTTTTTCGAGCGCAGCTACGAAATGAATAAAACATTTGAAATGTACAACAGCTGAGATAAAAATCGAAAATTTGCAGAGGTTTGTTTTCCATCAGTTTGGAAGCGTTTGAGCCCCTCGGAGCATGGAAATGCAAGAATGAGCCTGTTATAGAGCTCCCTTCATATACACATATATAGCTGGCTCGCTGCACTCGATAATCGGCACGACAAAAAAAAACGCTTAGCCATATCAGCTTCGATGCAATTTAGAGAATATGTATGCTTCTTGCATTGCCAATATTCATGCCTCTTATCGATGACTCGCTGACATGCCAAAAATGAATGAAATTTTTGGTAATCGTACATCGTCCACGTGTAATTATCGAGAATGAAAATAATGACAAAAACCATATTCATATTCGCAGTAAAATAAAAATTAGAAACAACCATTAAAATCATGCTACCAAATAAATCGTTCGTGCTCGCTCTTGAGAATTCTAGACACGTAAAGAATTTGTTCGTAGATGCATTTTCATAGACACTCGGTGACAGCGGTAGTGCAGAAATATACATGCATTCTTTCGGAATAAAACTTTATTTCTCATCAGATTTGCGAGTCGCATCAAGTGTATTTTTCTTTTCTTTTCCGATGGAGACAGCATGGACATCGACAGAAGCTTGATCCCATTACACGCGCTTATTTCATTATTCAAATCCCCAACATTGATTTATCAGCCGTAGCCCATTGCAGGGATGCAATAAAATCGGCCGAATGCATCGTTCGCCTCTTGATTCGCGGTGGCACTCTACATAGATTATTTCATTGACACGAATAAAAAAAAAAAAAAACGATAGTGAATGAACACGGAGATGAAACAATATGGTCCATTATAGCGCGGATTATCATCGCCAGCGAGCATGAAAATCCTGGCAGGATTGCCAATAAAATACACGCCTATCGTTAGAAACATCGATTGAGATATTTGATTACATAGGACTTTTGAACATCGACGCGGAGAGCTCGTCAGTGACACGATATTGCACTTTCTCTCGGCAGGTTCGCGAAGACCAAGCTTGGCATCGGTTCACAGTTCGACATCGTCAGCGAGGAGTTACAGTGCGCGTCGTCTCGAGCGCGAAAGAAACGACAAGGAACAGAGGCAAGCTCTTCAAGAATTGAGGCTCGCGAAAGCGAGGGAGCAGCAAGAAATGGCCCAGCAACAGAACGCAGCACCAACACCGAGTCCCAGAACGCCGCATTCGACCGACGAATTATTACCCTCGGTCGATGAAGGCAAAGAGGTATTTTACAACGAGGTACTTGTCTTTCAAACTTCCTTCTCCATTTCTCGATATCTCAAACCCGTCTATTCATCGGTATCTCACGGAAAATTGAACCGAGAAACATGTACGTGCGAATGACGTTGATGAGAAAATGTTCATTCGTCACTCAAGACACGCGGTAGTGACAATTCCGCAAGCGAGAACGGAAAACTTTTGTACAAATTCGATCAGCAGGTAGCAACGACGTCGCTGACGGCCGAAGGTCCCGGCACGTCGATGTCAACGTCATCGTCGTCGATAAAGAGAACCGCAGCCTCGATAGAGAGTTCGTCGACGATGCCGAGGAAAACCTCGGCGGGAAACGACGCGTCGACGATGCCGAAGAGAAGCTCGATCCCGAGTGCAGAGACGTCAACGATGACGCCGAGAAGAACGTCTAATTCTAACGAAACGTCAGTGAGTACCGCGAGGAGAACAACGATATCGAATGAAAATTCATCGAGATACAAGAAAAATTCAACGTCACACGAGACGGCCTTCACAGCTCCTTCAGCAGCCTGCACATCAGCCTTTACTCGAGAATTGTCCTCGAATCGATCGAGTTCCGTCGATATTTTCGAATCATAACAGCATCATCGATCATAGCTTTGAAATTAAATTATTATTATCGTGGCCTATGAAAAAATATTCGCCGCGGTCCATACGACAAAAATCTCTATTGTGACCGCTTTGCGGTTGCGTCTTCACGAGAAACAATCGACGGGAGAACGACGAGCCTCGATTGTCGTTTTTCTTTTTTTTTCTTTTCTTTCAAATCAAATTATACGTAACTGAATTTGCGCGGACTGGCTTTTGCAGTCCGTGAGCTCCGAATTCGTAAGGGCGATCACATTTTGCGATCGTCATAATATTGATCACATTGAAAAACGATATTCGATATTCACCTCGACTATAATCGTGTCACAGACATCTGCATTAATCAGAGAGCGATGTCCGATCTCGTTGAATTTATTTCGAGACGTCTGATTCGTTCCAACGTGATTGCACCGTTTCGTTGAAATTTTTACACTCCGTATGACACGGGTGAATTCGTTTTTCTTACGATGTATGGGGTTCGTAAATTGTCAGAGTCGTGGAGGCTAAAGTTAAGTAGTTCGTAATCGAATCAAGCTGGTGATATTCGTCCGGAATAAAATGTAGTTGCGTGACGGTGAACGTCACGGTAAAACGGCGAATAGAGTGTGACGTATATAGCTGAAAAACAATGTTTGTATCTTCCATCGAAACGATCGATATTTCCAAAAAAAAAAAAAAACGTTGAACGGTCAGCCAATTTTCGTCACAATTTTGCGGCGATGTATCTCAATTGTAACGCAATTAATTACACCCTTTTGAAGAAATTACATTCCAAAGTGACGAGGGGATGGACCAATTGCGATGAAATTTGAGTCTGTCAACGAAGAATTGTCGCTCAAACTGGCTGGAAAATTGTCTCTTACCAAAGTGCGAAAAAAAAAATACAAATTCCGTTTCACAGCCATGCCTCTCTCTCCCTCCCTCTCTCTTTCACCGAATGTATAAGTGACACTGTGCGTTTCGAGGGTTGATTAATCGTGACTGCGATAACGCCGAGTGGACTCTGGTCGCAGCTTTTTCAAAAGCATTTTACGAAAATCACGCGAGCCGCGCCGAATATCTCACGCGGTGTTGGAAACGAGCGGAATTATTTGTACGACGTGAAAGAAGAGAAAACGACCGGACTGTGCTCGGTCAACATTTTAATTTATCAGATCGTTAATTCCATTCCGAACTATATCCAAAGCGTTGTGTCTACCATTAAAACCATGAAACAGCATAAATATCGCGATAATCCCTGACCAAAAAAAGATTGGAAAAATCGGAATATTCATAGATATGAAAGAAAATCACAATTTATTAACCACGCCTTTTAATCGTGAATATAATACGAATGTAACGCCGCTGTCGCGTTGAAAATTCGCCCAACTATCACGTACAGTATATGATAACGCGAAAAGAAAAGAAAACGAGGGAAAAAAAAGAACGTATATACAACGTCGCGATGAATGATGAATCTAGCGATTGGAGAGAATTTCACGACTCGAAACAACGAGTCGAAAAAATGCATTTCGTTATATGTATACGTGCACGTATATCTTGATATGAAACAATTTACCAATGAATAATTTAATTTACGAAAATGTTGAATTTTATGACCGATTTTGTTCGTTCTCATCGCCGAAATTCGGCGCACTCGAAATGCAAAAAAAGAAATAATTGGATGGATGATATTTCGCTTCTGTATGTCGAATATTACATCGTTGGACGTCCCTCGGTAAACGCATATTACAATGTACATATACATGTATGTATATCATACATACATATTATATAATTATATCATCGATTCTACACTTGTTGGATGTAATGATTAGTATTATTTACATCGAGTTTGAAGAATTTAAATTGATACATTATATATATATGTATATATATATAATATCGATATCATACGAAAAAAGTATTTAATAAGTTTTACCGCAATTGGAGCTGTTGGATGGCGAGGATTTCGATAATACGACGACGAAGGACCCGCGAGCGATTTTACACACGTAATGTGATTATGATTGACGTTACTACCACTATTATTGGTAATACTCAATTAATCTCTATCTGTTTCCAATTTTCGAGACCTTTTTTCCGCCCCGATATATTTTGTGAGAGCCAAACGATTTTCGAAAGTGAGTGCAGTGCAGATATTGATTTAAATACGCTCGGTTGAATAGAAAAATTACTTTTTTGGATCGCCTTAGCCATCGGAATTGCTCGTACGTCACCAGCAAACAACAGCCATCATGGAAAATATCACCGATGAAGCGAAATAATTCATCTCGATCGAAAAAATCATCGTTATGGTTGCGTCAAAATGTGTGACTTTTTACAGTCGAAAAATTCAATGCGAGAGGGTCACAGAGAAGACTTCTCTGCCGAGCGAGTACGTACGAACTTTTGCAATCATTATAATAAGTCTCTTGAGTCATGGAATGTCTACAAAACTCATTTCGGTGTTTCAAAATATAAATGAATCGATAAACAATTAAAATCATTCGAAAATGTAATAAAATAACGATTAAAAATAACTTATTTTCGTTCAAATTTTTCAATATGAGAGTGTCCCCGATACTATTTAAAAAACACAAATCACAAACAATTACGTTAAATGAGCAGTTCATCGTATTTATGTTTATGTTATGTTTTTCATATCCCTCGAATTTTAATATGATATTCATAATTTGAGAAAAAAAAATTGCCTGTCAAAGCAGCGCTATATCAGGGGAGTTTGTCACGACGGGCCGGAAAAGAAAATTTGAAAAAAAACAAAACAATTTTATCATAATCCAGCTTTGTCTTAATCTTTAATGACGCAATTTTTTTTTTTACTTCGTTAGATCGGTTAATCACAAATTATATTTACTTTTTCTTTATTTTTGTGGGAGCGAAAAGAGCCAGGAACATTATTTTCGAAAAACATGACAACAAAAAAAAAACACCGCGTAATACAATAACGATCTATATAAAAACAAAAATGTACGAATTATCGAAAGAGAACCCACACAATTTGCCTTGATTTTCATACAAGTATCATTATTCATCCGGAACAGCAAATTGAAATTGTACGAGCCGAGACGTTTGTCCGATTGGCAAATAATTCATCTAATTTCGATAATCCATCAATCGTTAAAGCTTCATTTAAAAACGGAGTCAAACTAATGGCAAAGCCCGGTGAAAAGGATGGTGGGAGGGAGAAACAGGAAAAACAAATTTTTTTTTTCGTAATCAATGTCCCGAACTGTATGTTCGTACACTTGGGTGAAAAAAAAAAAAATTCCATCGAAAAACTGCCGATTACATCCTGCTCCGGCATTCGCTGCCACTCCAAAATGTATACCGAATTTGCGAAAAGCGTGTGTCACTCGGATATCAAGAAATTGCGTTGAAAATATGATTAACTCTGTTGTTTACTTATTCATTCAACGAGAACGAAAAAAAAATCCTTCCTACTTGATAATGATTTTTTATGATTAATCAACATCTTCACGAGTTCGTTGATGACGATTCATTTTTTTCGTGGAAATGATAAGAAAATTTATCAGCGATTTATCTCATTTTAAAGCTACTGCAACGACATCACGACCTCACCATCTTTAATGAACACAGTAAAAAAAAACATCCCTATAATATCATACGTATAAAACCAGAAGAATGGGCATGAAGCAATAAAAAAAATGTACTTTTGAATTTTTTGTCTTCTTACAACTGTCGAATAAAGATGTCAGCTTTATTCGCAGATACAGGGAATCGCGAATAGTCGTACGTAATTAGTTAATTGTTTCACGTGAAATTTATCGCAGTACACTTTACGAAGGATTCATAATGGAAAAAAAATTGCGTGTTTCAAGCTATAAAAGAATTACAGCTTTCGTCGTGAAGCAAAGCAACAAAAAATACCGAAAGTCCCGTATGAAAAAGAAAATGATCGTTTCAATTTCCACACACTCCATTGTACGGAACAATCCCATCGTTCTGATTGAACATAAAATTCTAATGAGATGTGTCAAGATCCTCGTTCATTAATTCCCCAGCAATTAAATCACGTGGAACACGTCGCGTTTCGGAAGCCCTGGAAAGGCAAGGAAATTCAAAAAATGTCGCCTCACATTCAACAACGCGTCGGTCGCACAGAGTTCGTTGTGTTGCGCATTGTTCTCGTCGAAATGGAGCAAAAAAAATTCAATCAATCGAAGAAAAGATGAAGAGGTGTTTTACGAAAAAGCAACGAATTTTTATTGATGAATTTTCATCATCGGAGTTTGCAATTTTTATTACAACTCGTTGAAACGTGATTGAAAATCGCGCGAGTAAAGTTCTTCGGCTACTCGCGAGGAAAGAGTGTGGAAAAAATCGTCCTTTTTCGAACACGATGAAAATCGACATGAAGATCGATAAAGATGAGAAGGAAAATTCCGTGGAGAAGATTTTGATGCCGACGACCCTCGTTTGCTGGCTTTTGGGCGTCGGCGTTTCGAGGCCGTTGAATTATCCGAAAATTGTTACGAAAATCATACGATTCGTGCATTTCGTGATATGTTCCGTTATCGTTGCTTACGGTGCCATCGATTTTTTCACATTCGGGGCTATTTTCAAGAGCGACACTTTCAAAATAATGTATTATTCGAACAAAGTTGCCTGCTACGTATCTTCGTATTATTACGTTTTTCATGGCATACACCATTACGAAAAGTGGCCCGAGCTCATGGAAAAAATAGCGACGATCGACGGAAAGATGAAAAGATCCTCCTCGAAAACCATCAATAAAAACATGAAAATTTGTCAATTGATGACTCTCTCGGTGACTTCGATACTCGGTCCATTATCTTTGATATCTCACGGCGTTTATTATTACTACATTCGTCCCGAGGATATTTTCGCGTCCGATCTTTTGCTCTATTACACGATAGCGCAATCTCTCATCGTCAATTTCGCCTTTGATCTGACGGTCATCGCTATTTACGAACGATTTAATACCATCAATCGAAAAATCGAAAAAATCGACGAGAGTTACACGGCTGCTCTCATAACTCATGAACTTCGAATCGCCCGAGAATTACATCACGGTGAGTTTCCGGCGCATTGATGGAAAATTCGACAGGGTAAATTTCGAAAAAAATTTTGTCGGTTTAACCTCTCAGTACGTTAATAAATACTCAATTTTATTCGATAAATGAAGTTGACGGAAAATGTTCACTTGATCAATCTGTTGGAGTAATTTTTGCCAAAAATGTCATTTTCAAAATCGATCGAGAGCGCAGAATTTGGCGAAAACTAAACAAATTTTGACAATTCGTCGTCAAACTCAATTTCATCTTTCCTCGTCGGCTTTTTTCGTCTTTCATTGACGTGTGAATTTATGATTCCTTTTTTTCCTTCAAACACTGCAAATTTTTATATTCTCAATATTTCTCGCGACATTTCCCGAGAAAATAACTGCTTTCAGCTGTGTGTCAAGTCGTCAGATTTTTGAATGGCACTCACGGTATTCACTTGCTACTCAGCTCCGTAAATTCCTTCACTATGGTCGTAGCTACGCTCTTCAGAATTTACATGGGCGTTGTTGAAAAAAAGTACGCGTTCATGTTGATCAACAACGTCATTTGGATCACATACGCGGCACAGTTTGCCGTTACCTGCTGCGTTTGCACGAAAGCCTCTAAAGAGTCTTCCAAAACTGCTGTAATAATTCACGACATAGTACTGAGGTAAAAATGCAAAATACCGCAAATTAATTTCGAGAGCCGCGCAAAAAAAAAAGCTCTCCATTCCACTCAATTTCAGCAAAGTTTTTTGCGCATCAATGAGCAACACGGTGGCGAAAAGATGATTTTTTTTCAAATCTCGTTTAATTCCACTTTCTTTCAATTCTACTGACTGAAAATTTCCCTCGAAAGTGCGGATTTTTCAAAATTCTTCCCAACTCATCCGGTCAACTTTATTACACGATGAATATACAAAAATATTTTTTTAAAAATGTCGCGATTCGATTCTTTTGCGAAAATCGCTCATGAATTTTCTTTTTGCAACGTCGAGCAAGGTTTGACCCTTGCAGGTCGTTCATCGCCGTCTCCCGGACGTTTGCCAAATTTTTTATCGAAAAATAAAGTCAGCGTGTGAATATTTGTTATTTTCACAAAGTTTCACGTTTTTTTTTCGATAATCGAAAGAAAATGGTTCACGAAAAAGACTAAGGGAGATTGAGAATAAAAATCGCGCGTTCAAATGGCATTTTTTCGACGAATGGAGTCGATCGAGTGTCGATTTAAGGGTTCGTGAATAATCGATCTTTTCATCACCCCGTGATTCATTGGTGTTGAAAAAAATGCCGTGTGTATATACTTCTTTTCATTATTTTTCAAAATCATTTTAGCCGAGCGCCAAAAGCTCGAGCCCCGTGCGATTTGTACGCAGTTGGCATGGCGCGTACGTCGTTCGATTTCGAGACATCTCTTCGGCATGAGATTAACGATTTTTCGTCTCAGTTGCAACAGCGCGACGTTACATTCACGGCTTGCGAGTTTTTCGACATGAATAACGAACTTTTGCGCAGCGTAAGTGAAACTCCTAAATTCTCTCAAATTATCCCTTATTTCATTTCGAATGAGCCGTCATCATCGTCATTTTCTCAAAATTCAATTTTTGTGTTTATCATAGAGTTTAACTTTCTGTAAATGAACAAAATGGAGACTTGACGGAAAAGTAATAAAATCGTAACCTCGGAAACGTCGAAATATTTAGTATCTTTTTTTTGTTTGTAATTCTTTCAAAGTGAAATTTCGCAAAAATAACGAACGAAATGATTATTCGCAGTTCATCGGCGTAATCACCACGTATCTGATAATCCTCGTCCAGTTTTATCAACCGGAAGTGGACGAAGAAGGAATAACCGTTCAACCGGAAGTCACCGAGACCTGAGAAACGGAAAGTCTCTCACGAAAGAAGCGAATATAATGGAAAAACGATATTTCATTTATTACTTAAATACTTTTGTTCATTTTCACAGTTTCTTTCGTTTTTGTTATCTACACGCTCGTGCGTTGTCACTTTTTTCTCTCTATTTATATATTAATACGAGTAATCAGTCGGTAATTTTCGTAATTAGCGCCGCTGTGCACACTTAAACTACAACAATGTCGGTGTAAAAAATGAAGCTCAAAATTAACTCACGGAAATCGTGAATTTTTTGCAACGTTAACTCGAGGTTTCATTGAAATATTGTATTTGCACTCTTTCAAGATGGTCCTGCTTGATTGCTAACGATTTTTGTTTTTTGGAATCCTCGTAAAGGACGCGAGAAGAAGGAAATTAGAGTGCGAGTGCGCTTTGTGCGAGTACAACGAAAAACGGTCGATTAATGATAAAAAAAAGCTTGACAATCAGCGGTTTGTCGTTTTCGCATCACCGTCCGTGAAATTCATTCGCTTCGAGACGTACTTTTGGAACATTTCGAGTCCGAAACGAACGAAACCGAATGGATAATCGAATAATCGCTGAAGGCTTTTTTGTCCGTTGAAAACATTGAGACGTCCCTCGTTGAAAAAGTTTTTCAAGCCACCTTGAAGACTCCAACAAAGAGGGAAACTGAGGAAAAATCGTCAAACGCGTGTTCCGCGCGAGTTTCGACAAACTCGAATTGCCATTTTGTGAAACGTATCGACGGCGAACGGATTAAAATGAGATAACGCGAATGACGCAGGAGCATCTTGATAAAATTTTCTGAAAAAATGTACAACAAAGTGTCCGCGATTGGCTGAAGTTTTCGTCGGCGTTCTACACGTTTGAAAAGTAGGACTGATACAGCATACCCATCGCGTTCGTCGCGAAAAGTGCGAAACAGCTCCACCAAGTGGCAAGACCGAGCAGACCTCGGAACACTTCCGTCGTGAAAATGTATTTCAACGAGCCAAGGGCGATCTGAAGATCCTCGGACGTTTCGGCGAAATCTTTTTCGTGGCTTTCCGAAATATTTTTCGATCTCATTGTCCCTCGATTACTCGCAGCCGAACAAGTGTCGATATCCAATTGTACACCGTTCCACGTGTATCCGCCTGTAAAAAAAAATACATCTCCATTCCTGTCAGAGTTCCAACGTTTTTTGGCAATATTTTTTTGCACCATTTTCTCAATAGTCTATTTTACATTTTTCGAATCGAATATTCAGGTGTTTTCTTTTATTACAAATTCTCAAAGCGATCGAAAATTTGCTTTTTCTTACCGAGTGTTTTGTACATGAGTGTGAAAAACAGGCAGATCATCAAAGGCGCGATAAACTGCAACGTTACGACGCAGAGATAATAAAATACCGCAGCGATCTACAAGGGAAAAAGGACCATTAATATTTGCGATACTCGAAGAGCGCCAAATTTTCGACTACCTTTTTTTGCAAGTCGACGTTCGTTATACGGCCGGCTTCTTTTTTCTGCACTTCCAATCGTTGCTCGGCAAGATTGAGATAAGATTGCAAATAAACCGGCATCAGGGCCAATTTCAGCAAAACCATTGCCACTACAGCCAATAACCTCGTACTTTCAAAAACGCCGGGAGACATTCTGAAAATTCAGTTTTCTCCCGGAATTAATTCAGCGTGAAATTTCGATAATATCCCGAAAGAGTTAAAATTGTTTTTTTTTTACCCTTTGAAACTGATATTAGATCGTGAAAAACAAAGTCAGTTGTAAAATCCCGATTGGATTTTACATGAAAAACAAAATGCAGACGAAAATAATTTGTCGTTTCCATTTTTTTTGAGAAACATTGCCTCACTCGAGTACCGATCGAACCGCTGAATATACGAATATGTTTTTTCAACGAAATAGAATGTTACATGGTGGAAAATCAAATTATCGTAAAATCTCGGCTGAATTTTACATGAAAAAAATAGGTAAAATCAGTTGCAGTTGTTTTCATATATTTCTTATACTTTTGAGTTTTTATTTTCCATCTTCAATGCATTCCTGCTATTTTCCGCCGGTGCAATTTGGAAATATTTACTCACATGGGTTCGTTCATACCGCTGAAAATACGAACTGTCAGGTAATCTCTACTGATTGGCTTTATCCATAAACAAACGAGCAGCAATGGCCACACGAAACTGATGTTTGTCAGCAGAGTAAAGATCTTTCGATCCTTGTAATACCTAGGCGAAGAAGCGAATTAAACTGTTGAATTCGATGAAATATTCGAAAATTGAAGAAAAAAAACAACGAAAAACGATGCATTTTTACGTTCTCGAACCTCATCGTATCCCAGTGCATTTTTGCCAATCGTAGACCCGGAAATGTAAACAGAGAACCGAGCAAGCCGCACCACAGAGCGAGAAAAAACTTTAACACGATCTTCGACGCTGGACCTCTGAAAAATTGGCACGACCTCGAATTCACTCGTGACACTGACATATTTCCATCTTCTTTCGAAGATACGGTCAAAATTCGAAAATCCATAGTGTCAAAACGCAACGTCGAGCGTTAATCATTTTGACAATACGATTTCCGGGACGATTTTTTTGCACTCGTCTTTCCGTAATTTGCGCCACGATCTTACTGCGCGTAGAAATATTTACAAAATGATGTAAATTTCTTCATTCCTCATTTGTCGCGATACTCGGCGAGCGGTGCGAAAACGCGGAATAGAAAAACCGGGATTTGCATTTTCTCCGAAGCGGCAAAGTCAGTCGAGACGAAATATCGTTTATTCGTCTCGAAATTATCGCGAAGAGTGGCAGAGTATCGGATATTCGTCAGAACATTGATCGTTTTGAGAAAAACGTATGAAAATTGCGTTTACCAGATAATCGTTTGGAAACACGCGCGTTACGATGTGCGTCGGAAAAACTTACGTGGAGGGAAGGCCCTGATTGACCAAAAACAAGGAAGCGCTATGATTGAAACTGGCATATGCCTTGTCCAATCCAATTTCCAAAGTATTTTCGTCAATGATAAGTACGATCATAGCTACAAGGAGATAAGCAAATCCTGTAACAATGCACGTTGATCTTTCGCCGATGCTCTCTTCGCCTTTGAAGTATTGAGCCCATAGAGCAACCAACAATTTCCTGAATGACACATCGTCAAGGAAACAACGTAACTTTGAAACGAGTTTTTCAGGCGTGAAAAACTGATCAGTCTCAAAGTTGAGCAATTTTTTGAGCCCAAGAAAGATCCCGTTCGTACTCGGATAACTTAGAAATCGTCAAATTAGAGTTTGTTGCGAAATTGTTAAATAACTTTTTTTAAATAATTGCTAACGCTGGAACAATTTTATATTCTTGATGAGCAAATTGCGAGAAGATTGCTTCTAGTTCGGCGCCAGCTTATCTCATCTCATTCTCAATCGTTGAAATAGTAATCAAAGGATACAGTGAAAATCCTAGCACCAAAGCGCACCACAGCAGACTGAGATTTATTTCGTCCTCGATAGGGTAGAAATTGTTGTAAATCTATCAGCAAAATGATATATTTCAACACATTATAAAGTTTCGCTCGCGAGATTGCTCAAAAGGATCGATCTCATATTTCGTTATTGAAATGGAAACAGCCTTTCGTTTTTCGTTTTTTGGAAACTCTTTTTTCTGCATCAATGTTTATCTTCCATTATTATTCTCTCTGCATTTTTATATATACACATTGCGATATTTGCCTAAAGTGACAGACTGACATTTATTTCATCCTCGATAGGGTAGAAATTGTTGTAAATCTATCAGCAAAATGTTATATTTCAAGACATCATAAAGTTTCGCTCGCGAGATTGCTCAAGAGGATCGATCTCATATTTCGTTATTGAAATGGAAAAAGCCTTTCGTCTTTTGTTTTTTGGAAACTCTTTTTTCTGCATCAATGTTTATCTTCCATTATTATTCTCTCTGCATTTTTATACATACACATTGCGATATTTGCCTAAAGTGACAGACTGACATTTATTTCATCCTCGATAGGGTAGAAATTGTTGTAAATCTATCAGCAAAATGTTATATTTCAACACATCATAAAGTTTCGCTTGCGAGATTGCTCAAAAGGATCGATCTCATATTTCGTTATTGAAATGGAAAAAGCCTTTCGTCTTTCGTTTTTTGGAAACTCTTTTTTCTGCATCAATGTTTATCTTCCATTATTATTCTCTCTGCATTTTTATATATACACATTGCGATATTTGCCTAAAGTGACAGACTGACATTTATTTCATCCTCGATAGGGTAGAAATTGTTGTAAATCTATCAGCAAAATGTTATATTTCAACACATCATAAAGTTTCGCTTGTGAGATTGCTCAAAAGGATCGATCTCATATTTCGTTATTGAAATGGAAAAAGCCTTTCGTCTTTCGTTTTTTGGAAACTCTTTTTTCTGCATCAATGTTTATCTTCCATTATTATTCTCTCTGCATTTTTATATATACACATTGCGATATTTGCCTAAAGTGACAGACTGACATTTATTTCATTCTCGATAGGGTAGAAATTGTTGTAAATCTATCAGCAAAATGTGATATTTCAACACATCATAAAATTTCGCTCGCGAGATTGCTCAAGAGGATCGATCTCATAATTCGTTATTGACATGGAAAAAGCCTTTCGTCTTTCGTTTTTTGGAAACTCTTTTTTCTGCATCAATGTTTATCTTCCATTATCATTCTCTTTGCATTTTTATATATACACATTGCGATCTTTTCCTAAAGTGAATTTCCAAAATTTTCAAAAGTACTCTGAGCTAATTGCACAAAACCGAAAAACGTGGTAGAAAAACAATTACATATACTTTGATTTTTGTAGCGACGCACAAATACATATCCAATATTGTTTGTTCCGTAACACTTACCTCGGTCAGGATATAAACGACGGTAGCGTAGATGGAAAAATCCAGCAGCCATTGATATTCCGAATAAAATTTAAGGTGCACAACATCCAGCGACGTAATTTTCGAGGTCTCCAGTTTTAATTCGAGATTTCTCGGTATGTGAAACGTATCGTTGGTTCTCCCGTTTTCCGTGTGCTGCTTACCTTTTTTCGGTTTATCTCTGGGAACGCCCGCCAAAGATCTGAGCTCCTGGTCAGTCGGATACAAAAATCGAAAGAGTCTGTGGAGGAAGAATCATAAAAAAAGAAACTAAACGACAAGTGAGGAGATGATAGAATTTTGACGAATGGTTTGAAACTTGAATTTGGAAATTTGAATTTGGAATGGCGCAAAAGATAACATTCTATCGAGGCACTGGAACGTACAAATCCACAATTTTTACAAGTGCAAAAAAATATTGTATAGTATGTTTTTGTTATTGATGTTATTATTCTTACCCAGTGGAGCAAAGTAACCATCTTGCGAATGAAAAGTGTGGGCTTATTTTTTGTATAACGCTCACCATTACCAGCGTTATGACTAATTGCGCTCCGAGGAGAGCCTAAAATTGAAAAATTATTTCACTTTGACACCGAAAGAAGACTTGTTTTTTTCTTTTCCAAAAAAGCCTTTATTTCGACGAAAAAAACGTATACACCGATTGAAGGAAAAAGAAAATCACTCACCATGATTTCGTATCGTTGTAAAAAACGCTACGACGTTAAAACGCTTATTTCTATGATTTTAATCATCAAGACGCTGGTTTCGTTTCGACGCTCAAACGGACAGGGGGTCACGTTAGGAGGGGGGAAAGGAATTATTAGAAAAAATTACACCTCGAGCTCGAGTTATGAATAGACTAGGAGCTACAATTTTTTGGGCAGGGCTTTATTAGACTGGGAAAAAGAGGTTATCCTAACCTCACTTTTTTTGTGTGTTTTGAGAAAATACAAAATTATCGAATTTTTCTTGAGAAACAGCTCGTACATATCCTTGTAATCAGTAATTATTTGGATAATTCAATATATACAGAGCAAATACGACATTTTTCTTTCATGATTTATTTTACCGCGGAATGCATTCGAAATATTTACAATTGTCATTTATTGTCATGTTCGACCATTGAATTTCGGAGTTTATATACACACGCAGGAGCATTCATTGAATAAATAGCTTTCTGGAATATGCGCCACCATTGTCAGAAAACGTAGAACCTCTGTGTTTTCTGCAATTGAACAAACAGTGTGTTACTCATGTACACCGATGCGGAACTTGAAAATACGTATAACAGAGGGCAGCTGTATCGAACCTTCTAAAGGGTTTTCGCATTCCAATGGAATATAACTCACTTCAATTAAAAGAATATAAATGATATTTTATTAATAACGATACATAAAATTTGAATGACGACTCGTGAGGAACTTGAGATCTATTGTCTATCTAAACAAAGAAAAAGTACGCCACACGTGTAGTGGGCAAGATCACAAGAAGATTGTTCGTACAGTCAGTTACGAAAACTAATGTCGACTAGCCTAGCCTTCTAGCGCCAACGTGGCAAGAAGGCGAATGACCAGAGGGTCGGTAAATCACCGAGAACGCGGAGGCAAGTCCGCCACACTTCTGTGGCTGGAAATAACTGTATGAATCCAAAGTGTTTCGTTAGATTTTAGATTCACCGAATAACAGAAGGATCAATAAAATGAGAATAAGAATAAATGTCATATATTTTCTACTAGTTGATAAAATAAACTTTATACCGGAGTACAATTCTCGTGATTTTCATTTCATACTTATCAACCACTTCATTACTGTATTTTTGACTGCACCTTTTACTTTTTTCTTTTTATTTCCCAAAGAATCAATCAAATGGAGGAAACTTGAAAGCTGTTTTCTTCATCCATGTTTCTGCTCATATACAGATCGTCTCTTAATTCTTCTACAATTCGTATATATCGCACCCACATTGTTATCCTCATGAAAATAAAATGCACAATCTTATAAAGAATTGCACGCGTGAAACGAGGCTATACTAACGGTGACATAAAAGTAATAATAAAAACGAAATCGATGAAAAAAAAAGTATACGCAAGAGAGAAATTTATTAAGAATTGTTAGGGGAAGAAAAAATACGGGCAATGGGGAGAAGCCAACATTGAGCGAACAAAAGCTTCAATTTTCTTGAAATATACAACTCCGTTTTGCCAAAAGAATGTAAAAGAATACGTAAAACCAAAGAGTATCGAACGAAGAAAGATTCAAAATAAAACATTTTACAAATTTTCATTCTTTCGATACTTTGTATTAAATTGCAAACTGCTCGATGGATCAGATATGATTTTAAATCATTAAAAATACCATGCTTCAATTTTTTCAACTCTCAATCACATACAAGCTGAAATGATAACTTTTACAATAACTGTGACGAGTGTTCTATTGAAGAGAAAGCTTTTGAAAATTTCTCCGATACGTTCTACCCTGTGCAACTTTTATTGGTACAATAAAACATGAAATTGACTTGAAATGGACATCAGGGAATCTCAATATTTATAGCCTGTATCGGAACGTGTATCAAACTCTCCCATGCAACCCGGAATATTCCGAGCAACGATAAATACTTGCTGTTTCACTTTTTAATGAAGGGCTGAAAGGACTGGAGTTTAGGGATGAATTTGAGATCGCAAAACCCAAAGAAAAAAAGCTAGAAAAATAATACGTATATCATGCACATATATATATGTACATATATATGTATAACATTTACCGAGGGGTTGGTAACAGCACCTGCCATCGGCTTCGCATCCATTTCTATTTCTCCGTCGTACTACATTTTTCCTCGATTTTTTCTACACTCGCGACTCTCGATTTTTTTTAATGGCGATTAATATTCGTCGGTTCTTTTGACGATAACAAAAGAAACCCCGAAATAGACGAGAATCGTGTGCTATCTCATGAGAGAAATCGGTCAACGACCCGATGTTCGACGTTTTAGGATCGTATCGTCGTAATAACAAATATCTACGAGGTGTGAAACCGTCAAGCTTTCCAAAAATAGATCGAGGTGGGGTGTAAAGTTATATAATCATGTTCACCCGCGTGGGAAGGCATAATCGTTAGAAATGAAGGAAGGGTTGAAATAGGAAGGGTAGAATATAATGAAACATATGTACATTTAGCGTTTGAATGAATTTATTTCACTGCGCCTTTCAGTTAAGTCGTACGAGGGAACAAAAAAAAACATTGTATCCAAAAATATCAATTTAATTCGATAATGGATTTGCGAGGTTTGAAATTCGCGTTATATCGATCTATTCGAATGAGCCGATTATATAGTTTTAAAGAAAAAAAAGAGAAGAATTTTCCTTACAGTCTTGAATCTAGCGTATTTGATTAATTGCAACTCGTTTTTTCAATTCCTTTATTGAAGAAATAAATTCGGCTATGTTTTACCACGTGATTGCGCGGGCAAAAGTCTTTCGTTTTCCGTCAAGTTGCGCACGCATCCGTGAATGAACGCGCTTTTTGAAGCTCGGCTCTGCTTCAGGAAGATTCCCAGCCAGTTGCGCATCTGTTGCCCGCAATGACGCTCGTTCTCGAGAAATCCACGCCGAGATTACAAGAAAAATATAGCCGATACGATAAGAATAATTCCACCACGAATAATTGTAAGAATTCGTCGTTCGTAAATGTTTAAATCTGTAGAAAAATGAAAATTTGTAAAATCAATTTGACACGTCCAACGCGCTTCGGTGTTATTTCGCTCGAGTATTTCGGATGAAGGAAGAGAAAAAAGTTGTAACAGAGTAATTTAAAATTTATCGCGCGACAACTGGAACAGCGCATTGCGGATTTGAAAAATCGACGAACGAACATAAATCGCGAGGAAGCGAGAGCAGCAGGAAAACGACGGGACTCGGCTTATTTAATGCCAAAAGTTTTGTCCCGAAAGTTTGCGGGGTCCAGCGCGGGCTAAAAAGAACGCGAAAAATTCGCCATCGTTTCGACAAACTTTGACAAAACGTTTGTTGATCGTAATAAATACGATCGATGTGTGCGAACGAAATATGCGTCGGGGGACGTAAGAAAAGTTTGCAAAATATGGAAAACCCCAAGCGGAAGTCTTGAGATTCGAAAGCTCCGATAATTTGTCATATGGCAAAAAATTTTCGTCAAATTCTACGTCACGTGGATGATGCTGTGGTCCAAAGAGAAAAACTATGAAAAAACACGTGAAAACTGCGAGAATTTCATACACGTGTAAAATTCGGCGTTGTGCCGAAGATTTCATCCGGTTCGTGAAATTCAATCTATTTTAATCGTTCGATCGAGAAATCACAGATCTTTGAAATATTTATTGATAAGCTTGGTGTTGGACTTGCTGGTGTTAAAAAAAAAGAGACGGAAACATGAATGGAGTTAGTCTGGGCCGATTGTACAATTGTAGTGCGACGATTCTCGAGCAGGACATAACGTATCTGCTGGAACTCAATCGTAGTGAACTCTTTAATTTTTTGAGCGATGTACTCGTAAGATCATCGAGACGAGAACTTTTACGAGCTGCACTCACTGATTGTCTCTTTACGGGCCAGGCGCGTCCTTTCGATTTGCCATGGTGGCAAAAGTTATCTTGGTCGATAATCTTTGCTGCTATATTGCTCGTTGCAACCGGTGGGAACATAATTGTCATGTGGATAGTACTAGGTACGTATAGTACACCGTAATATACAGCATGTGTCGCACGAAGAAGATTAAAAAAGTTTTTCTTATCGAGTTACGATTTTTCAAGCAATTAGTCAGCAATTTGTGAAAGCAAATTAGCGCGAAACAATAATTATAGAACAGCTGGTACGACTAAATTCGCTTTCTTTGCTTTTTTCCATGATTGATTTGTTAATAAATTTTTTTAAACAATCGTTTGTCAATATAACCTAGTTAAACCACGTAATTAAGAGATATATATTGTTTTTATCACACCGATCTCCGCGCGAAAATTTTAACTGAAATAATACGTTTTTTACTCCACGTAGTGTTTGTATTTGCTTATAGATATGCAAAATAATGGTTCGTTTTTGTTATTCTTTTTGCGCCAATCTTCTCTTTCAATCTTCCGTGCTCCATTTTTCTACCCTGCGGAATCTACCCGCGTGTACCTCCAGGATTGTTTTTTCGCCGTCATTTCTCGAAAACCCTTTGCATATCTCCTCCAAAATCCCTTACAAATCCGTATACCACCGTGCGAAATCCTCTGCGCGTATCTCTCGACGATATTCTCAGTGTTTCTCGCGAGGGAATTCACTAAAGAGTGAATTCCCTTGCGTAAAAAGTTACTCCGAATGGCAAGAATCGTGTCTTGAGGGCACGAAAATTTGGAAAGTGTAAAGTCCAATTTTGGAGGACGACAAACTACTGTAATTTACTAATGACTTTTATAAACATTTGAAATTACTAAAACTGCACCCTACGGTTAAGAAGAGAGAACAATATTTTTTTCAAGTGAAACGTTTATCATAACTTTCCTCGTCTTTCCTGACCAAGCTTGGTTCATGCAATATAAAACTTTAATTTTTGGCGCCCAAAACGTCTCACTCAAAAATACTATTCTTATACCGCATGAGTTTGCTTTTCGAAAACTATCGCGCGTTTTAAATATGCAAAATTGCAGCAACGAATTTTTCAAGAATCAATTGAAGAATTAATTTCAATTTGCAATTGATGACGCTTAATTTTCCAATTTTATATAAAATCTCGGATATCAAAGTATCATTGAATCATTGAAAAATAAATTGAGAAACTTATTTCAAACATCACGCGTATATCGAGAAAAAAAGAGATCAATCAGTTTCATTTTTTAAGCAAAATCAGTCGGCTAAATATTCGCGAAACATTTTTTCTTCCCAATTTGCTAATAATTTTTCGATATTGTTTTTTTTTGGTTAATAAGTTTCGCGTCCTCCGAGTGATTAACTTTTTGCTGATTCTTATGGCGAAATGTTTATTCCACCTTAGATTTTCTACCAGCAATTTTGGCGATCGATCTTACTTCTTTTGTTTTTCAGGCATTTTTCATCTATCCGCAAATAAACCTCATCTCATTAGTAATTACTTCATCATGTATGTATATACATATAAGGGGACAACACCATTTTTTTCAACGAGACTACGGACCCTGAAGGAACTTTTGAACATTTTGCCAAACTCGTCCCCTTAATCCCTCGTTTTCTCATTAACTTTATGGTGGTGTAGCTATTTCTCTCTTACTTCTGAGGATCCCCAGTTCTATCCGCTTGAATTCCAGAGCAAATATAGAACATCGAAATTGGGTGTTGGTAAATGCGATCAACGATGAGTTTCATTAAATGCATTAGGTGTATTGGATATTTTGTGCTTACCGCGGATTATACAATGTAGATTTATCTTAGGGGTATAATGTATAATGTAATGTATGTAACATGGATTTATACAAAACGAGTATTATTTGCAGGAAATATGTGGAAAAATCTCGCAATAGCGAAAATCAATCACGCGCGTTCATCTCACTAATAAAGACCATTATCCTTAGAAATTATTCACAAACTTTGTGCGTCTACATTTTCTTTTTCAAATTCAAGCTTCGTCTTCATTTTGCTCACTGAAACATTGGGCTCCAATACACTTTTTTCCAATCCACGCAAATAATTGCATATATAAAATTAGTTCTTATTCGACAAAAAAAAATTACTAAAAAATATTACTACTTATTAATTATAATCAACTTTTTACAATCCTTGATTAAATCTCTTGCGAATTTTCAGTTAAAGTTTTAGACACTTCCACAGAGCCATCTACAAAGAAAATATTTACTGAACGAATTTCCAATTGATAAGGTTTGAAACATATTTTTCAACGTCGATTCAATCGATTCAATTGGAATATCGAGGCAACCATACAGCTTCATTTTCGTGATTCCAACAATAATATAATCGTTCTCACTGTCAAAGGAAACTCGTTAGCGCGATATTATTAATTATCGAATTTATATTCAATGAAGTAATTAATACTCACCGTAAAGGTGGTTGCCCTGTATGGGCCACTCCGTACCAAATGACCTAGCTTTGAAAAACATATTTTTAAAATTAGCACGTTATTGTATCGATTGAAAGAAACCACCCAGTTGAAACTAAATAATACAAGCGATGCGCTTTATTTGTACAAGTAACTTTCCATCAATTCATAATAAATTGTCCGTCGAACGGATCGAATGTCCGTCACGTCACTTTGCGGAAATCTCGATAGCTCTTTATATTGATTCTTAATGCGGCATCCATAATTTTATATTCAATCGTTCACTTGCCTTTCGATTGGTGAAGTACCGAATACAAGGAGAATGAAAAAGGAGGCTGTAACGGGGGAAAAATAAAAAATTCATGAAACGAGCCATGAAAAAGCAAGAGCCAAAAATGGTCTTCGGTCGCAATCAATAATATGCAAATATTTGCCCATTACTGCTTTCTTACTTCCCGGTTTACGTAGAAGCCTTAAAATGCCCATCATTCTTAATAATTATGAAAGTTCGGAGTATATTTTTATTTACCCTGCTCATCGATCATTGATACTTTATATACGATGCAGTTGACAGTTTATACATATTTTGGTCAACGCGCGAGCTGTGCAAAGTTGCTCTGGATTGTTTGCTCGAGATCCTCGGCAGTGTATGATTTATTCAAAGAGAAATAAACCGCTGATGGTCGATAATACCCGGTCCAATAATGCGCACGTTGAGTAGCTCGGAATTTCTGCAGTTGTGAGATAATTGATCGATCCAAATTCTTTCACTGGTTAATTTATTTACCAGCGAGTATTTCGCCAGCATTAGCCAAGAGAAAATATAAAAACGCACGTTTGTTTTCTAATCGATGACAAATTGGAATTTGAAATTTTTCGAAATAAAAATCTACTTAGGGGAAATATCAAAGCAAAATAAATACATTGTTTCGCGATAAAATTTTTCACACTCCTTTTTATAGTCGCATTTTTTCAGATTTATCGACTTTTTGCCTTTTTTTATCATCCAAACGTGCAAAAAATATCCGTTAACGTTATAGCTCGGAAGAATTTCTCTTTTTTCACAGTTGTGTTATAGTCACTGCTCGAATAGATGTGAGGATTCCGAGAGATTTTTTCCATTCAATAAAGTATTTCGTTTGCCTTTTATTTTGTCCTTGACAGTACATTTTTTTACTGAATTTTTGTCAACATATTATCTTAAATCGTCGTAAACACTATCGTTATCGTATAACTATATGTATTCTCCCTTATCCGAAGGGTACTTTGATCCCTCGTCAGCTCCAATTAACACTGCTTTTTCTCGTCATCGCAGTGTCTGTTTTTTTTCACGCCATTAGTGTCGAGAGCGATTATCAGCAGTGATTTTATGATTCCATTAGAATCAGTTTCACTTTTTTAAAAATGTAAACAAGAGACTCGTGATTTCCGCCCCATTAAGTAAATCGAGGGGAACTCAAACTTTTCATTGTTTTGATGGCTGAAAGAGACATTTTCATGTGAACAGTACGTGCATCATCATTGTCAATTGTAGACACGTGTTTTTCGATAATTTTTTATTTCATTGCACGCAGCTGGCAAAGTGACAGGTTGGATCGAAAAATTCGCGAGAATATCATTTGTCGATTTCAATACAATTATCTTTTTTTCACTTCCGCTGCGTGTAAAATTTGTACGTTCTTTTAATTCTCAGAGTAGTATATTTCATCGTGGGAAAAGGTTTCTTGACATCACACGATGATATAATGCATATAAGCATATTTATGTAGTTATATGTGCATATTATGTACATAGTCTCTGACACAAGTAATCGTATACAAAAGCTCTTGAAACTGATATGACATTTGGTGGCAGCTGCAAGTATGAAAATCTCTTTAGGACAGATTTATTCATGTCTCAATAAAATGTTTGATGCTTGGCTTAACTGCAGCGAAATATCAGAGGGGCATTTTACATGCGAGGGTGGGAGCAGTTCAGTCATATTCGGAATACTATATTCAACAATCGGTGCGTTTTATACGATTTTTTTTTATTTCTTTAGGCTTCCGCACACTGAAATTCGGTTTGGTCGAGATAATTTTCAAAAATACGTATTTTATAAAATATGCATGAATCACTTGGAAAATTCTCGCATCCCAACACATCACTCAGCTATTTATCGATGACCATATATCGCGTTGCGAAATTATAATTGCTCTTTTGCTCTAAATACAAAATTGTACCTCCGAATGAGTTAATTTTTGTTCTTATTTCAACCATTGACGTTCCTAACAGTGTAATATTTTTCTCTTTATATGTAAAAAATATTCGCAGTGATATCGATGAAGTTTCGAAAAGAAACAAATAAGGTTGTTGTTCGGAAAAGTTACGATTTTCGAAATCACGAATATATGGAAAATTCAAACGCCTCCGAAGTTTTCTCGCATAAACTCAAGCCAAAACACCTCAAAGCAAGACTCTCGTGTATACATTTCAAAGAAAAATATCACGAAATAACGAAAGTACTCTGCTCCATTTGCGCAAGTATATTCACACGAGTATTCACACTCTGGCAAAAAAATGACAATTTCTATTCAATGAAAAAAGGCATTCAAACGGATGCGGAAATAAAACTGTCACAAAAAGTAAAAAAAAAACATGCTCAGTATATTTATTGATTTTCTTCGGTCCGTCGGTCCAAACTGTAACACTTAAGTTGCAAAGAGAGGCTGCTGAGTATCGTCATTGAACCCGATGCCCAATTTACTCAATGACGCAAAGTAAAGTTACCTCATCGTAATATCCTATAAGAGTACGTGGCTGTAATCGCATATCCTTTGACGTACAATAAGCTATCAGGCTCAATGATGATACTCGCAAGAAACATAGCGTGTGCGTCATTCTAATCCACTACTCCAGCATAGACCGACATACATGCGCGTATATACAGCCACGTAAGAATGGAAATATAATCTGAAAGTGGTGTACAAATAAATACATAATCGATCTCGCATCACGCACGTGTCCACTTATCGAGTTTCCGCTCTTGGAGCTCTCCCGATGGAACGCGAGTTCACATCAAACAGTCGAAAAAGCTCGGAAATAGCGAGAAAATAAAAAGCGGTTCCGCTGCATTTTACGTTCAAACTGAGCGTCGGAGTAACCGAACGATGAACCGTCGTCATTTTACAAAGTTTTCATAAGAAACAAAAATAAAGAGCAAACATTTTATTGTGCTTATTTTGATCGTTATTTCATTGGTACAAAAAGAGATGAGTGAGGGTAATTTTCCTTTGGAAGAAAGAGGGTGTGTCGGAACGATCCAAACGAAATTTGATGCCGTTTTAGTTATCAAAAACATTAAAAACCCACATGTTATTATATGCTGCACGGAGCACGCACTGTTCGACGTCGATGCACTTTTGTTCTTCCGATATTCTTACCGAACTTTTATGGAATGGATAGCGGTATGTAAGTAGTTTGCCAACTTCGTAGAAAGGGCCATGTTTATGTATTATCCTTCTAAAAAGTTGATGGGATCCGGAAGATGATCGTCGATCGAAAAAATATGCATGCAATATGCTTTGTTTTTGCTTGAGTTTGACTGTTTTTTTGCGTTTTTTTAATGAAATTTCGAGTTTTCGCGAAAAATTCGACGAGTTCTGTAATCAGCGGAAAATTTCCGATCGGATAAGCTATTGAAACATTGAAAATTGGGAAAAAAAATTTCTACCCCTTTTGGGCCACTTTTCTAGAATCGTCGAAAAGTCGAAATTTCAAATGGTCATAACTACGTTTCTATTTGTGCTATATATATTTTTTAGGGGGGTTTTGAGACGCTCTCGAGTAGACTTAAAAAACGGTGAAAGTTAAATGTCGATAGCTACATTGCTTCACCCTCAAAATCGATGTTGAAAATTCGCGAAAAAAACGCAAAGGGGTATGTATGGGAAAATTGGCAAAAATCGATGGTCCTGCTTTAAGTATCTGCCAAAAATTAAAAAATCGAGATATCCACATGAATCAAACGGCATTTCGAAGCCTCAACAATTGACAAGAGAATAAGCACAAGTTGGAGTATCTGCTTCAAAGGAGGGAAAAATGAGACATCTTTTAGTGAATCAACTCAACCCGGTGAAAAATGGCGAAAAATTTTTCACCTAAAAAATGACTTTCAATTGTCTATATCGATGTATGTTTTCTCGCTTATCACGAAACACATCGGTATTTCAGCGAAAATCCAATATCACTGTCCGAAAATGCAGTAATCCGAATTTTATTAATTAATTACTATTATCTCATTGAAATTTTGAGTTTTCGTAGAAAACTCGGTGTGTTTAGTAATCAGCGGAAAATTTCCGATCAGATAAGCTCCTGAAAGATTGAAAATTAGAAAAAAAAAAATGTCGACTGATTTTTCGCCACTTTTACAGAAACCTCATCAAAAAGTCGAAATTCATTCGAAGGCTTGTCGAACTATCTTTTGCTTTCCGACGAGCGCGTATGTTTTGTTTTTGCTTCAATCTGACAGTTATCGGATTTTGACAGATGATATTACGTAAAAAATTAAAGCACTGCACGAAGATGTATCTATAAAAATTCGTGGATAAGGAGACCATCGTATGTTTGTTCGATAAAGCTGCGGAAGATTTTATGCTAAACGATCAAGCAAAAATCAGGTATATAAAACCATCGTACAATGCAGTTTAGAGTGCGGAACAATCGCATTGCAGTATCGAAAGTATATTGCAGCAGTGTGTTTCGCCCGAAGCGATACACAGTAGAAATTGAGGAACTAATCCTTCGTAGATCCTTCTACCGTGCTCCAACGTATGTATGTAAG
Source organism: Heteropelma amictum (assembly GCA_959613375.1). Taxonomy (NCBI): domain Eukaryota; kingdom Metazoa; phylum Arthropoda; class Insecta; order Hymenoptera; family Ichneumonidae; genus Heteropelma; species Heteropelma amictum. The sequence continues at coordinate 18,597,860 of OY390723.1, forward strand.
AGACATTTTGTCGATGTTGCTGTACACCGAAACCGTTAAACTGCCAAGACTTACGGAGCAATCCAATATCGTCTACCGATGTTTCGTTTAATCGCACATACGAACGGCAAGATTACTCCAAAACATTCAGGACGAGAGGATAAATTGTGGAGTACGAGAAAAAGAGAGGACTTTTTTTTTTAATTCCACGTAATATCGACGCATCCACAAAAATCAAGCTGTCCCCACCTGGACACGATAATCCGCTTCCGAAGGCTTTTCACGATAAAAACATCCGAAGATCGTCGTGTTTTTTCAGTCGTGTCTTTTTTTTATTTCATCGCTTTTGCAAACAAATGAGAAATTCACTTTTTCGTGAGATCAAAAAGAATGTTGATATTATCGAGTTTCGCCTACTGAAATCTATTAAAAAATAAATATATCTCAGTCGTTATTCTCCAACATAATAAGACTTTTAATCGAGGGTAATAAAATCTCGAATAACCACGGATGTTCGTGAAATTCATCGAGCAGTTTACATTAATTCGAAATTCTAGATTGCACCATGGTTATGATTAGATTTCCTTCGAAAATGTAGTTCGTGACCAAGACACTCCAAGGATGGCCTTCGGTATAGCCAGGACCATATTAGAAGTTTCAACATGCAAAGTACTGTATATGCACTGTATAATCCAACCGAATTGGCTAACTAGCGTACTGGGGGAAAAGAGGTTCAGGCAACTCTGCGTGCATCCTATACGTTTTGAATGCCCGATCGTTGCTCGACATCTCCGTAATTCGATGCAAAATGCCTCGATTATCGTACCAAAGTGTCTTTTTAGTGTTTGAATGCTTTTGTATACAGCGCATACACACATGGTTAGTTTAAGGGGGTTTACATTAATCTCTATGAAAGTTCAGGAATTTTTCAAAATTATACGTGACTCGCAGAAGTATACTCAACAAACTAACAAAAATTGTTGACATTGATGGCACAATTATCGACGCGTTTGGCATCGAGCTGGGAACGAAGAAGCACGAGCGCGAGTATGCCGATTATTCTCATCGGCATTCTCATCGGAGAATATGCTGATGAGAGACGAAAATTGCTATCGAACATTTTTCACTCGAGAATCTCTCGCGAGCATTCGAAACCTCCTATACTTGAAGTTTCCTCTCTTAATTATTTTATTTCGTTCATCGTTAAAGTGCACTTGCATCGTTAATTATCCAAGTCCTGGAAAAAACTGTACTGAAAAATCCTTTATCCCGTGTGTTGAATTGTAGCAAAAGGACGAGGGCCCGCTGCTTTTTGTCCGACGCGTGACAAAAGAGATGTTCGAGCGTGAAATTTTTCGCCACTGCTATCTCTTATCGCTCAAGGGTGCATCTTCGTTAAAAATCGTTTTTCACAAATGGTGCAGAGAAACGACGCGAGCGAGGGACTTTTTTGTCGGGCTCCAAAAAAGCGTATCGCTCCCTCGCTTTGAAATCCTCTTGTTTTACAAAATATTTTCGAAGCCCTCTCGATTTTCCTACGTCCTGTTGAACCAACACTAACGAAAGTGTATTAATTTTTTCATCGATTTTTCATCAACCCGCTCCGAGAGCTTCAAGTTTCACTTGGAAGTGCGCGCTGAAGCTCAGAAAAGTACCAGTACACAATCGCCTATATACTGAAAAAAAAAAAATCGCGATTTTTTTATGATGATATCGACAAAGATTTCAACAACTCGTACTGATCCTCCCAACGCAGTCTGAAAAAGCGATATAGCGTCGGACTTTTATTAATATATCCAACGATAACTCGATTGTAGTTTCAGCAGGCTGATAAAGTTAAATTCTGTAACGTCAAATTTCCTTCAGTAAAGTGAATAGACGAACAAAATAAAGCTGTACGACTTACGAAACCGTGATTTATTTACGCCTGTAACAAACTACGGGTATCTAATCTGTTTGAAACTTCACACTTTACGAAGTTTTAGCCGTACACTATCGAAGTTATGACGATATAACGTTTTTCTATTGGTCTTTATCTGAAACTTTTAGTCAATAATGTTCCAGGTCTTGTAGAGCTACAGGTAACGATAAATCTCGTTATTGCTATATTTATGACTCTCGCTCTCTTTTTTTCCTGCACTGTTTGCAAGCAGATTCCTTCAGCATATGCGATGTATTCACTGCTAATACCTGATCAAACAATTTCATATAGCATTGTTAGTTACTTATGGTACACGTATATGCATTTTTCGACATGATATTTGCCCCTGTCGATAGAATTGTCCGTTTGCCTGTATAAGATGTTATATGTCATGTCAGGGACATGAATTATTCACGTTTGCACGTCGACTACCTAAAGAATAAATTCTTTCGGAGAGCATGAAAGATTTCTTATAACAAGACAAATTAAAGTGCCCTGGGAAGTGGTTTAAAACCTTCATAATCAATTTTATCCACAAGATCCGCTGCTATGATTGATGGAAATACATTGTTCTTTTTTACAAATTGTCAATAACGAACATAAAATAAACGGAGAAAAATCTTTTCCCTCTTCAGTCACTCTTGACATTTCGGGCCTTTTCTCAACTCCATACACGCTCCATACACAAATGGATTGTGAGATTGTAAGAATTATTTCCATCTTTTTGAATATTCATTTCCAAAACTGCGTTTCCAGTCGACTGTTTTTTCAATTTTTTTCTGGTATGGCGGAGGAATCACGTGCGCAAGCAGCTGACGTCATTGAGAGCCGTAACTTCAACTTTTGAACGTGACGGTAAATTTCCAAGGGTGACGCGGTTAACGAGACTTTGCTCGCAAGTTATTCGGAAATTAAAAAAAAATAAAATGTTACGAAAACTCACGTGTGCAGGGGGGGGGGGGTTTCCCTATATCGAATATCAAAATAAATTCACGAGCATTTGTAATAAATGTAATTGCACACCCCATCGTTGGTGCAGACGTGCAAAATAAAAGTCTCGTTACATTCTACGTCTACTTGCGTGTATAATGTGTCAAAGTACAGAATTATTACGTTTTTCGTCACGTATAACGAGTCAGAAATCGAATATCGAAATAAAACTTGACAAACGAAATTTTGTTTGATATAAAACACAATCAACCCTGACGAATCAACGATTCTCTTGCCGTCTTCGAGCTCAAAAACAACGACTTTCCTTCGCAGCAGTCGGCTTACCCTCAATATCGATCTCATATATTTTTATATTCTCCCGTTTGACACAAATTGCAGATTCAATTTTATAGCTGAGCATTATGCGATTTTTTCAGCCAGGAAATGGTAAAGGGCTACTTGTATACATATTAGACTGATTCAAAAAAAAACTTTTTTTTTTTTTCCTTCGGGATTCTTGTGCTACTGTTGGGCACTAATAAAAGAAAATTTCTCCAAAAAGATGGGCGCGGTCACTCAATTTTTAGAGGTGGCTATCTCGACTTTTTGTTATTTTTTTCATGATTTTATTTATTAAATATGATCATAGTATAGATTACACCGGAAATAGAATAAATGAAGGAAATTTCACAGCTGTTTTGCGACAAAGAAAAGTATATCGCACACACATTGAATCCCTAAAAACCAAAATCGAAAATATTACCGGTAAATAAATTTAGCCCAAACAATATTTTAAACGCTGTTTAATTAAACATAATAACTTATTATTATGACGACTTATTTTATCATCGATAATTCAACAAAAATGGATAATAATAATGAACTAAATAATAAAAATCATATTAGCGTAACCATAACGTAACGGTAAGGCTTTTACGCTTCCTATTCATTATTGAACCGAATTTTGAATCGATTGTTTTTTATTGCACTTTGGAAAGCGTTGTCGATGTAGCTGGATCACTTACAGCAAGTACTGCTTTTCATCTTTTTTTTTGTCGAGCTATTATTGAAATTTTCGACAAGAGGTACGCCCTTTCAGCGACATAGTTAATTACTTTTAAATTTTGCACTATTTTTCGTGCATTTTTACTGCGCAGTGGGATGCGCGATGTTATGCACAGTAGCTGGGAAGAAATATGAATGAGTTTGAAGATAATGTAAGTGTAGCATTTTAAAAATGTAAATACATGATTTATGAAGGAAAGCTTATAATTTAATTTTTCGTACAGAGCACGAAATGTTAATGCGTATAAATATATCTATATGAATAACGAGAGTAGTATAGATGCCATTATTGAGCTACCTGGATTAGAATTGTGAATATTGCAATCATTTCGAATTGTAAGAGTTTCTTTTGGTTACGAAATAGAATAGTTACGGTGCTGGATCTGATTTTTATCCGTAATCCGCAGCCATAACTATGGTTAACTGCAATACGTTCATTAAAAAAAATTCAAAACAAAAAAGTCGAGATAGCCACCTCTAAAAATTGAGTGACAACGCCCATCTTTTACGGAAAATTTTCTTTTATTACTGCCCAACAGTAGCACAAGAATCCCGAAGGAAAAAAAAAAAAAGTTTTTTTTTGAATCAGTCTAATACATATATTTCTTGAACGTCGTCATTCAGGAAGATCAGGAACAGTTCCGCCAAGAGCAATGCCGACTATTCTCAGGAGATGTACTAATTGCAAAAACCACAAGCGAAAAACTATAATAAATTATGTTTAAAGTACTGCTTTGAAAGTCCGAGACAGGCTGCAGTCTTAATTATAATTTTTTTTTTAATTTCCCCATTTGCTCTCAAGTGTGAAATACTAGTTAGGATGTATGACACGTACAGCCTCAGCGAAGTCCAAATAGAGAATTTCGCATACTCAAAATTCCATAAACACCTGAAAAAAATCAATTGCGTCTAAGATATACTTCTGAGCACGGTAATTTTCAGCTAATTTTCAATTATCATAATGATTTTGGCAGGTTGTTGAAAAAAAAATCCCAAAGATGTCCGGAAAATCTCGATTCTTTTCATACAAAACGAATTCGTTCATTTTTTTTAATATTTCGCGATTATTTAAGATACATTCGGTTAAGCTCGTTGATTCGGTCGGAAAAATGAGTTTTGTGTATATTCCCTAAAACGTTTTCTTTCGACAATTTGTTAATAAGTTTTGAATGTTATTATTGTCGAAAATGATTGTGCTTTTAAAAAATTTCCAAGTATACGAAATTAGCATTTTATCTCGGTTTTGTCCAGACTACAAGTGTAGCAAACATCCTTAAGGTGATACAAAAAAGTATCTGTTACATCTATAATATCGTGTCTCACGTGAGGACTTAAAAACTCTGTGAGCAAATGTTACCCATCATTTTACATTGACGATTAAATATTCGTAACACGAAAACACAAGATTTTCACTTGTTGCTCGAGCATTAAGAAAGCTTCGACGTAAATCATTTGCATGCGATGGAACATTTCAAATTTATTTTTAAATGTAAAATAAATATCGAGGTACATATTTGGAGTGATTTATTGCAGAACTTTTTATTTCCAATTCTTCTCAATTTCGCGAGACATGGATATATAAATCACGATCCAGCGAGAAAACATCGTAAACTTGCACCTCGCAAATGTCGTTTATTTTATGATTCTTTTGACGTGAAACACCTAATCGATACTCGTATCGCTTGCTTGATCTGTATTGCACGTGTCGTGCCAACGCAACCACAGAAGCGACTGATGCATGACCTGATGTTTAATACATTATTAACTAAGCTAATTGATCTCGCATACAAATACTACGTTGATTCATTCGAGCAAACACCGACGAACGTTTCAACCCACATATGTATGTTGCCAATATTAGCCGAACACATTGCAGACGTTTAATCTTCTAATTACAAATGGCAATACGTTAATTTTTTAGTATTTGTCCTTTGAATCGTCACAAATTTGAACATTATGCGATCAGCGATGATTCATCTCTAACGAGGGTCCATCGCTTATGCAGATTCAACAAATAATGGTATACAAAATTAATTTGGTAAAATTGATTATCTACTGATCCGGAGAAAATTAACTGTGTACGAAGGTTTCGTGTTTTCCCTTTGATTAACGTGGTAAAACGTTAAAAAAAACAAATTTTCACGGTTCGTTAATTCATATTCGAAAATGTCAATATAGCAACGTAACATCCTGCAATTCTTTCCGCAGATGCGTCAAGACCGTCGTCTATTCGCGAAAGATCGATCAATGCCAAATTGTGCTTCAGACACTTTGAAATCCTTTGACATTCGAAAACTTTGTGTACTTCGAAAGGGACGGTGAAATGAACTTTGAAAGTTCATTAAACGAACTTTGGTAATTACTCGACCTTGATATATAAAAATTTGATTGATCGGATAAATATGAATATTTCGGCCCACGAATTTTGCATGTAACTGAATAAAATGTCAAAAACGATTCCACCATCCGAAATCGCAATAAACGCATTTGGAGCAAATCCAACAATTTTCTTGTCGCAAAGGAGAAAAGTGTCCGAAAGACGTTGCATTTAAAACAACACGAGTCTTCCAACGACACATTTTTGTTCTGGCATTTTTTGCACTTGTTCGGGCATTTTTTTGCAAATTTTTCGAGATTTTAGGCGAGATATTGGCTTTTCGGTTTTTCGGCTGAAACTTTGGGTCGGAAAAAATGAGAGCGACACTTTTGGAGTATTCGAAGTTCCTCGATGTGGAGACAGGAATACAAAACTGTGAGGGACGGCTGGGAGGGCTGTTGAAAAGATCGATGAAAAGCTATTGCTTTCGTCACATCCTTTGTGCGGATTGAAGTATTATATTTATTTCCGGTTGGCTTTTACATAACGATAAGAATTTCGATAAAAGTTTCGGCAGCACAACAATGCTCGCGCCCAAATGGCCAAGGCTGTTTGCACGTTAGATTCGCTATATATTGCCATCCTGAAAGGAGAAATTCGTGATAGGCGCGCTTGGAAATTGAAATTCACAGCGAAGAAGAACTGTCACCTCTTTTATACTTTAGTATTTATCCATGCACATATAAACTATCGTTCAAAGTGAAAAATGAGCTTTTGGCGGAACTCGTGATAATAATTTTGAACAATATTTATTTTCCAACTGCATCATGAATCTGTAAAATAAAAACGCTCGTATACCGGTCGTCCATGCCGTAAATACATTGACATGCGAGGTTAATACTGTCTTATCATTGTATTTCATGTCGCAAACATCAAGGTAAAAAAATAACACCACAATAAGGCAATTTTATCCTTGATATATATCGGGCTTTGAGTCGTAGAACGATTTTTCACGTTCTCGATGCTATAGAGGGAGAAATGAATTATAATGATTTATGGGGCAAAAGGAATACCATCCCAACTTTTATTTCGCCTCAACTTTCTTTTCTCCTTTCGTTTTACGTTTCCTACATTATTCATAAATCCGATAGATCGAATTTGTTGGATTTACGTGTTTTATTAAACATCCGTTGATAATACGAGCTTTGTTTTTCAAAAATCAACAAGCAGATGCAGCGTCATCGACCAATAATGTAATGATTGAGCGGATTGTCTTTGCTCGAACTGTAAAATAATGAAAAATTAAAAGCTCAATCCGCAGCATTGTTGCAACAGCGTCGAAAGGTGCTGTCCTAATACGTCAAACATATATTCAAAGTTATTGTCGAAAAAATAATTGATAAATTGAATTTTCAGCATTTAATACGGTTACAAATTTTTAAATCAATTAAATCAATCTTTAATTGTTTTTCATTTTCAAAGAATGTATGTATGTGTTCATCACCTGCTCCTCGGCCATGAATTGTGCGATTCATCTAGATCCTTGTGTTATTTTCAAAAAAATTCAATTTATCGTTCCATTCATGCTCGATCATGCAATTCGATCGGAGTAATTTCATGTAATTTTGCGTTCAACAAACTTCGTTATCCCCTGTGAAGTATGTCCTTTTGTGTTGTACTCCTCGAGTGATGAATACTCCGTAAAAAAAGGCGAGTATTGTCTTCTCTGTGTGATTTACAGATCGAAACTTCATTCTTAAGGTTACCCAATCGTTTTGCAGTAGGAGAGCGTGGAACAAAGCAGTCGTCGATTCGCGTTTGTAGGCTCCAATAATTCAGGAGCCATGAAACACCTTTTATTTCTTATTAACGAATTTTCATCCCTTAGACCGTCTTCACGTAGCCCTGCCATCAAGGTTTAATGCTCCTCGTGAATAGAATATATTTGCAGCTCGGTTACGTTATCGTTTTAAGAAAAAGCGACGAACCTTTATTCGCGACTTTCCTCACGTACAAAATTTGAGAAAAGGCAATGCTGATGTTCCGAAAGATCAATCAAAAGTATTTACCATTCAGCATCAAAAACGTCTGAGAATACTCGCAAACTACTGTTTTGCTCCTTGTCGTTCAATCCAAGTACGAGATCACACGATAATACGATAAAATTATTCACGTTTCGTGCACGGAATACATTTTCACAATGCAAAGCAGCAAATACGTTCAATGCGTAATTGTCGAGTTCGATTTCATATTCGAGGATATAGTAGCACTAATGCCATTCGCCCGGAGGCGGTTAAAATAAATGCATCTTCAATTCTGCTCCAACCTCAGAGGTTGTCCCTTTCGAAATTTTTGCACATCGGTCCCTTGTCGTTGATTCGTCGGCGTTAATTTTGGACGCTCGAAATCCACAAAAAATTGCAACTTTTTCGAAAGATCGTTAATTATTTTCAGTTTATTAATTTCGGTTCATTTTTGTAATGCGAAATTTTCCACGTTTGTCGAGAACCTATCCGTGCACTGATTTTCCAATCTTTTTTCAGCTCACCGACGAATGCGCACCGTTACGAATTATCTGCTGGTGAATCTTTCGATCGCCGATTTAATGATGTCGTTGCTCAACTGCATCTTCAACTTCATCTTTATGCTCGACTCTAACTGGCCCTTTGGCGTCATTTACTGCACCGTAAACAATTTCGTTGCCAACGTCACCGTAGCATCGAGCGTCTTTACGCTCGTCGTCATATCATTCGACAGGTCAGTTTTTTAAATTACAACACTTGTGTTTATTATTCGCTAAATGCGAGAGAATCATCGCAAAAAAAACCTACTCAAAAATACATCGCTCACTCAGCGATATTCAAAACAGAGGCATGGGTTGTTAAGAAAAAAATTGCAAACCCAATGATAGAAAACAAAATAGTGGTTTCTTACAAAATTGCGTGTTGATTAAAAACAATGGAATCGGAAAAAGATCGAAAAAGAAGGGAAGTTTTATAACAGCCCATGTCTTTCCTTACGATACGAGCTATCTTCCTGCCCCATTTCATCAATATCCGTTTAGCGGTTTAGCCGTAAATACGTAATCGACTGCTTTTATTTTTACATTTACAATATTAGTATGAATTAATGTTGTACGAGTTCATCAAAGTTGTTCAAAACTCGTGAATAATTTATCATTTTTGGTGTAAATATATATATGTATAAGTTTAAACTATACGTGAAAAATATATACGAAACGTGCTGATGTCATTATTCCTTGAGAAAGGTAGCTTGAAAACAAGCTGGAACGTCAAAATACTTTGCATTTCTATGTACATCGTGGATATGTACGTACATTATCTCGGACAAAGATTTTCAAAATCCTGACCCTTTTCAAACGTCAGTAACAAACCTGGAGGATATCCTTTTGAATGCACCGGAATTCAAGCCAGAGATATCGCGGAAGAACAATACGATCTTTTTATAGCAATTAAATAAGACTCGAGTGAGCAAGGAAGTTGGAGTTTCTCCATTGTGCCTGCAAACTCGCTCAGAATCTTTTGACACAAACACTAAATGACATTCCTCTTACTTTAGAGCATATCCTTCGAACTGTCTTTTGTAAAAAAAAAAATAAACTACCGTTGAAGCACTTGGGAAATTCAAAATTAAGATCATCCGGATATCAAAGGAATAAATAATTATCACTCCCGGCAGTTTAAAAGAGGCGAAATTGCGATATCAATTCTTTAAGGTCGCACTGACAATACGAATCTTAGTACGACGGTAAATAAATTTTATGTTACACCGTTTGACGTATAAATCGTCGATCGTCGACTTGACAAAGTATGCAAAGACAGAATCCAATTGGATTCAGCAGCAGCAACGTTATTCCAGAGAAAACGAAACGAATTGTTGAAAAAGATACTAAAAAGTACAGCCTGCAGATGGTTAATGGACTTTGATGTACATTTTTCCAACTCGGTTAGTTTAACGAGGAACGAGACTGTAAACGATGTTTCTCGCTTTGCGAGGCAAAAGAAATAGTGGAGAAGAGCAAGTTCGCGAGAAAAATATACGCAACGCAAAGATATGAAAAAAGAATGCTTTGAGATTGTTTTAAACCAACATACTTCATCAATATGCAAATTTCAAAATCATACCTTGCCCATTTCGGAAAATGTGAATTGTGTCGGACGAACGCAAAAGGAAAAAGTCTTTCCATCCACACACAATATAGGTATAACAAACCGATCGAATCTTTCGAAAAAATTCTATCCCACAAATTAAATATACGAATATATAAGAATCCATAATTTCACAAATTTACTCATTTTATTTGGTAGCGAATATACTTTGTCGAAAATACAACAGTCGAAATAACGTAACACTATTTGATTAATTGCCCAAAGTTCGCTAACAAGCTCCATACTTATATGGTGATTATTCCTGTGGGACTAAGCCCAATTTAAGCTCCAGCCATCAAGAGCGATCATCATCGTTGTATCACTAACAAGCAGCTGTACACACTTTGAGGACTTTGCGTCGTGCACAGATACTTATCCAGTAATGGCAACTTTGACATTTTTGAGTCTCGAAACAAAACGGCTGGTATCTCGTCTGTAACAATGTCTCTAACATATTTTTCTCGTACCGATCACTATATGTCACTAAAAACTTAAAAAAACCGAAAAACCGACATGCAATTTTCGGGGAAAAATCGTAGCCATGAGAAAGGATAATTTAAACATTTTTTACGTCTTTGCCGAGTTTCACATTCTCAGCATCCCTTTCAACGTCCCTGTTCCAATTCGAAAGATTTTTGAGCAAGCACATTTTTCTACCTCGAAAAGTGCATCATGCAGATTTATGATGCACTTTTAGTGCATCATACAGATTTATGATGCACTTTTAGGAAACGATCAGTAAAAAACGATGTTGAAGAAGTGTGCGACGATGAAACGAAATCGTGCGCACGCTCTTTATTCCCTTCAAAGCGATTCACATTGTCGAGACGCGAAAATTTTGACACGACGTTGGCATAAAGTTCAATGTTGTGCGGGAATCTCGTCGTCGTTTCGTTATTCCCGTTTCAACGCAATGTGCTTTCAACGGTTGCAGAAAAACCAGCTGTTCGCTACACCCTTACGCATTGGCCGATTTTTACAGCTCGTGCCATGTCGCGATATACGATTTTATAATTCCATACTCCTCTCTGATGACTCTTCGCAAGACCCTTTACCACAAAGGGAGATATAAAAAATAATGAAACGTAACGCCAAAGACGACCATTTCATGGCTCTTGTCTGACGATATTGTTGACTTTATTTAAATCAAAGATTCTCGGATTTCGATGCAAGAATTTTTAATTCCATTTTATCAACAAAATAAATGTCTCTTTCGCTCTGTCAGATCCGTCAGATCTACTAGAAATGTGACAGAAAGAAAATGTGACGATCATCCAGGAACTCTGCGAGTACAACTTTTATTTTACTGAAAATTATTTTGTGAAAATAATCCCCAAATTGTTTAAATCACGATGGTCCTAATTCACGCATAAGCAGTTCTCTTAACCATCAAGCAAACTCGTAGCATGTTTTGAAATTTTATTCTCACCTATTTAATTTAAACACTATGAAAAAATAAATTTTAAAAATGATAATATATTTCAAAATTATGAATATCAAAATTTATATATAGATATTATAACATTCTGTAGCATCGTTTTTTTATAATTTCTATAACGCAATTATTCTAGGAACATCCTTTTTTAATTGCATTGTAAAAATTCGGAGCTGTAGGATTTCTTCTTCCTCGCAGGTTCACGAAAAAACATTCTTGTTGAGTGGAATGGATCAATTTTTCGAACAATCCCTCGAATCACTCCACCGTTGATTTATCATCTTCGTGCTTGCCAAGTAAACAAAATTTTGTACATAAGACCCAGATGTAAAGGAAACATGCAACTGCATCCTCTATTAATCTTCATTGCGATAAAAAAAAACACACACACATGTACCACAAGTACCAAACCCATACTGAACTTTGTTCTCTGGAATATTGCTTTCGTTTATTTGCGACAAACTTATTAAACGCTGTTTTAATGTCAGCGAAAACCTTCAGAAAGTTCCTTCAAAGTATACCTTTTCTCAGATTGAAAATAACTAACACAATACAGACAGGCCATTCGCTTCTGGATTAATTGAAAATGAAATTGAAAAACCCACAACCATGAACTCGTTCATTGACGAAGAAAAAATGTCTGCATCATGATTTAACCTGCGATGAAATGTGAAATTCGTTCGTTTCGAACAAATATTTCTATCGAAGAATTTGTTTCGAATTTTTTCGAAATTATTACAGTATCATTAATGATTCTGTCGAAAAAATGCTGTACCTCGTTCGATCTGTTTGCTGAATCGATTCTTGCTGCTGAATTAAATCTTGTCTGATTAAATATGTCCCAAAGTTATTTCAGAGAGCATCAATTTTCCATGTCTCATCAGACCATCCTATCGTAAGTTGATCCGTTTTTATCGAGCCATTTTAATTTGAATCAAGCTCAAAGAATCTTTTGCAAACACTATGTAGATCGATTTTTTTTTTACGCCGATGGTTTTTTTTCACTTTAGTGGACATTTAGCTTTTTCAAAAATGTCATTATTTCGAATTCACGATGCTCATTAGAACGAATCCTGCGTCACGATTTCGATGGGATCATATTTACTTGAGAATGCTGCTGCATTGCTTCAAACCATTCAGTGTTTGTCATCGCTTCGTTTACTTCCGTGCAACTCTGAACTCCTTCATTCGTGAAGTCGATATTTCCCGACACGACATTTGCTTCTACTTTCATCCCACGCAACATTAAGGAGTGTCATTTGCGTTCGAAGTAATGATGTTTCGTGCTTAATAAACTCTGCATTCGTACGATAATTATTAAAGTCGGTTTTATATATAAACTTTGCTTTTACGAAAAATGAATTTTGTTTTTTTTTTTTCAAACAATACATATTAATGAATTTTAATACTCATTTTTATGTAGTGTACAAAATATTCGTTGGTATCCGACTTACCAATATTCCGTTGGCAATTTTTGACAAATGTGTGAGACGTATTTTTATAACTGGCCCAATTGTCGTAACACAATTAGTCGACGTTTGTCATAGACTGCTAATTATCATGGTGGTTGATTACGGTTTACAAGAGCAGTCATCCATTAAGGCCATTGTCATGGTTTAAGTGCCGATGCGCGACGTTAATTATAACCGTCAAATTGTCACACACGTACAAATAGACGCGTTTCATGATTTATCTCCATCTGACACGTGTATCTAACGGTACGGACAAAAACAGTAGGTCCATCAAATTACAATAATATCGCGAAACCATGGCAACTGGGTTATTCTTGTAGAATTTGGTTAATTTTTTCGCAATTTACTCAATTAATATTCACTAATAACATTTACGTTTTTGTCGAGTGGCCATTTTTGGGCTCTACCCATCAAAGTTGTTCAAGGGCCTTGAGTCTCGGAGCAAAGAAAATAAAATATTTATCAATTTGTTGGAACGATCGAAAGTCCGTCCAGAAGCCACAAAATCTTCTGCCATTTGTGGTGCAATACATTCGGAATATGTAATATTAGTAATATTCAATGGGAATAATTGAACGATGGGCTCAATCGGGTTACCACATATTTACTGACTTTCAAGAAGAAAATCTCGGTTTGCGCTTATTAAAAAACATTTCTATAAATTTGACAGCGAGAAATTTTGCTCGACTGGAAACCCTTTATTTTCCCCGTTTTTCAGCAAAAATCAATTTACTGGGAAATAAATAAGTTGTTCGATGAGTCTCCTGTGTCTGCACGTGGGTTGAAGTTAAATACAAAAAAAAAGAGACATGAGTCTGAGGTACTCCTTTCTAGTCATTGACTGACAAACTGAACATATGCTTGACTCGGCACGACATGAATTACCACAAAATCTCAATATTTCAAACATCAAACGCACGACGTGGAAATACACCTTAGTATTCATGAAAGAATACAATCATTTTGTCCACAAGTATATATATACATCCTTTTATCTACTGTATATATTTCGCCATGAATATCACCGTATTTCACAGTCGAGGATATTATCGTTGTCACCATTCCCACGGTTATTTTCATCGTCGTCCATCGTCCTTGTTCCTTTCGTCTCTTTTTTTATCCGCGTGACTATCCACGACATAACCGAATCTTGATTTTCGGTTCAACGTGAGATTAAGTGCCGTCGATTTATCCTCGATAACGCAAAGTACATTATGTCCTCGTTTCAACTCATCCCTTTTCCTGAGGCGTTATCCCATCATCACTTCGATACTCGCGATCTAACAATCGAGTTCTTCTGTCTACAACGAGGAACGTCAAAATAATTTTTTTTCCCATTTTTAGACCCGACAGAAAAAATAGTCTTTGTCATCCCTAGATCGTATTTTAAGATTGCATGTTTTTTTTTAGCTCAGGCTCATTTATTTTCAAATCAAAATACTCTTCGAAATATTCGTAAAGATTCGCGATATTATGGGAAAAAAGTTACAAAATGGTCTCGAGTAGCCAAAAATTTGCAGGATCCAGAACTTTTCGCTGCTGTGTTGAATACCTCGATAAATACTCCGCCGTGTAAAAGTCATTTGTGCATCCTTCGATAAAGTCACAAACGTACAGTGCAAATTTAACGTATTCAGCTGTTTCTTCGGACACTCACAGGCGCGTACGTAAAAGCCTTTTTCATCCACGAAAATTTATGCAAGCTTCGTACTTCGTAAAAGCATCAAAAAACGCTAGCCTGGAAGAATGTCGTGCGCATTTCGTTAAAACGCAATACGAAAAAAAAAGATCAACACGACTGTGTTAAAAGTGGAAAAATGTGATAATACCCCGCTTTTTGCAAACTTTCAAAATGAGTGTAGGCAACTTGGCCCGGGAATACTTTTCAACTTTTTGTGGTCGTCTCTGCATGTTGGTTTTCGTGCTGAAGCATATGGCGTTGCATTTTTTGCAGTTTTTTTTTGCATTTATCGTAAAACAACACTATTCTTTCAGAGTACACTTAACAGGATGCTGAGAACATTTTTTATAATTTTTTCTCATCATTTTACTTCATAAATTCGCCGTGCATTACATCCACGTGTGAAAAGAAACGTCCTGTACATGATTGATTTTTTCGTACGGCCTTTCATGAACCTCTGAAGTTGCGTGTTTGCTGAGAGGATCGTTCCGAAGCAGCTCTCGTAGCTTCAACCGAACGCGTTGTTTATTTATTAACACAAGACATATTCCATCGAAATTTTGATTCAACTCGGTTGAATAAAAATCTCGTCAAAAAAAAAAATCGTTCACCGTCGTTCCGTCAAAATAAAAAAGAATACAATTTACGTTGTGATTTTTCCCAACACGCACGAGGAACTTTTGGTTGTATGCTATTTTACTTCTGCTCCATTGAAAACCTTCCCTTTTTCGTCGACTTTGGGCTTTTGAAAGCCTGGATTAATTATTTTTTCATACGCTTTCACGTTTTTATCCGGCATTTCAGTGGCGAGGTCGTGCCCTTTTTCCGGAAGACCTTTCGCTCGATCATCGACATTGTGAACCCCAGGTTCGATATTTTTTACGTTACAATCGCATCTCCGCGTTGGTTGGCAAATCCTTGAAGTATCCAAACGGTTTTGAGCCTTTGATGTCAATGCTGTCGATGGAAAACTCTCTCTCTCTCGAATACGGTGATCTCCGCACTCGTTACTTCGAAATCTCTCAGGAATCCTACGAGCACTGACGTCGCGATATTTTTCTTCCAAGTTCTTGCAAATTTAACCTCGTTATTCAAAAAAAACCTTCGTCTTTCATCTTTCGTTGCTGAAACATCGTTATTTCTACTTTCTGCCGTACGTCTAATACAGTTTAAAACGTTTTTCTGCCCTTTTTACGCAGCCCTGCTCTCCGTCAAAACTCATTTCACGGCTGCAATTGTAATACCTTTGTCGAATTCAGACGCAGCTTTTCTAGCAATTCCGTTCACCGCGTAGTTCATCAAGGAATACAAAAACAAAAATGCCATTGCCGTTTGATCACCATTTTGCGAAACATAAAATAGTACACGAACGAATTCGAAATTCCCAAATTGAATGCTGTGAAACGAGGACCAAAATTTGGAGTATCGTTTTTTCTTCAGGATTAACATAATATGGTTAAAAAAAACGGATCTAAATGGAGGCACTGGGTGGTTTGACCTCTTGGGTCCGAGAATTTACATCGAATGTATAGTCTCGGCACGATCGATATAAATTTAAATTTAAATCGTACGTCGCTAGATTTCAAGCCTCGGCACTGCGTTAGACCTGCCGCCGAAGATCCCAAAGTGAGAGATATGTACACAGAAAAAAGGGCAACATATTGGCACGTTAACGGCGAATACAGATGCACATGTGTCGAGAAAACTTGTAGTTCGTCCTTTAGCTTTTTTCTTCTTCATCCTTTGCTCGCACGAAAGGATGAACTCGGCCACTTTTATTTTCAGACTGTTTTGGGGTAAAGTAGAAAAGGAAACCGTGAAAAAAGTGTCAAAGTTTATAGAAGCACGAGGCAAGAACGAAAGGATAGACCCCTCGCATCACCATCCAAACCTAGACCGTCCTTTTGTTATTTTTTTTTTTGAGCACACGACGTCTGTGGATGAGGACCATAAATCGTCATTTTGTCTGACAGTGCACTGCAAGAATTAAGTACGTTATCAATTCTCTCTCGTGCTACGAAATTATTCCACAGACTAAACGACATTATTCCACAAGTGTTATTATTTCTCGACGCTGGTTGGAAGAAAAAGGAGTAAGAACATTTTGATTCGAAAGGCGATAACGTAAAAATCGAAAAACGATCGGTAACGTGAAATTTTCGCGTCGCAGCTTGGCCACATATCTCTCTCTCTCTCTCTCAACCACTAAATAATTTATTGCTGTTTACTGACGGTGAAAAAAAGTACACGACATGAATATACATCCGTCATACAAAGCGAGCGTGTGAGATTTGTCGTGAGCAACCATCCGCCCTGCATATTACATACACCGCGAGCGAATCCACCCAGGCTCGATAAAACGCGAAATATTCTCACCGTGTATGAATTTTTTACAATCCTGTATATCACGTTTTACTTCAACGTACAGGAAATTCATCTCTGCGAAACGAATTTGTCGTTACGTCTCAATGTCCAAGCGCTCGTTTCGGCCATTGAGAAATGGTCTTTAAAAAGAAGAAACGAATCATTCTTGCTTCAAAAGTGTTTGTACTTTTTCAGACGAACGTTTAAATTGTCAGGTGCAATCGGAAATTGAAAGTTCATGATTGTATTCATAATTTTTTAAATATTTATAGAAATTCATAAATCGTAGATATATTTTTATTTTTTCTTATTATTTTACCAGTTTTACGACCTCTACATTTTTCCTGTTTTTTTTGTTAAAACATTTTCAGGCGCCGGGTTTTAAACAACCGCTTTTCACATTGCACAAGCTGAGAATAACGAAAAAAGTTTTTTCCACTCGTAATCGGAGTAGCTTTCACAAGTGAATGACACTCCTCATTTGAACTTTTGCTCGGACACTCGGGGCCAAATCGTTTATTTTTTTTCGTCTCTCGTTTGAGAGATCCTGTATTCGCTTGTCTTTATGATGTCTATCGAATAAAAATAAGTCAAGCCCACACAGGCGGTTCGGTTTTTTTTGCTCCGAAGCAACCGTCAATTCAGCCTCCGCCACGCCGATTCTGTGTGACGAATTGCGGAATGACGGAGATGGTGCAATGGTGCTAAAAAAAAGACAACACGTATATATTTCATCCTCGAAGGACTTTGAGCATAAAGTTGAAGCTTTTTTGTCGGTGCTATGATTCCCTCGTCGCTGGTTATTGGACGAAATCAATATTGAAAAGTTTGTGTCTCACGCAGCGAGTCGGCTGTCAATTCTCAGGATGGAACTTGGGAAAAATTTGAGCGAACAATTTGAAGGAAAAACAAAATTATTATACGAACAAAACAACCGAATCTTCCTCTTTTGATTGCCAAAAACAAATTGAGGATTAATTATTGTTGTTATCCCATTTTTGTGGCTATCATTTTTAACGTATAAGCCTGTATAAATACGTCGTCAATATCCCATTCCATTCCCCTTCCTCCCCTTCTATTTTTTGTCCATTTTCGGAGCAGCATTTGATTTTTTGTAGCACAAGAAAAGGGCACATAAACATTGGGAAGAAAAGTTGCGACGATTTTCCAAGAGCTTTAAATTTATAAGAAAAAAAATAGTCGACATATACGTCCATTCGCTGGCAGCCATTCCTGCTGCAAAAAGTAGACACACTTATATATGAAAATAGATGAAGCAAAGATTTAGAATTGGGATAAAGGTTGAATGAAAGTTTTACGAGGTTAAGCTTGTCCAGTGGAGTGAACCGAGGTATTATCGATCTTCGAGGATCGTTACGTTTATCGAGGCAGCTCGTACCTGACATCTAGCTGTTGAATAGACAGGTGGGTAGACAGAGATTGTAGAATACGCTTCTATTGCATTATGTAGACGTTATTTTTTTTTTCACGATCGCACTGACGTTGTACCTGATGATAATATTATTACTGTCAATAACGACGTTGATATTGCTGTGAATTATTATTTGATTATTACGTTTCGATTAATTTATTAATCAAAACACCATTAATGACGATTTAATCATCGTTCTCGCCTTTCGGTGTTGCTTTCGAAAGATAAAAAAAAGCCCTGAGGAGCGTTTTAAAGTATCTGGAAAGTATCAACGATGCGAAAAAATTCTCGGGTTTGGATCGACACTGGAGCTGAATTTGGCAAGAAAAAACGTTGGAAAAATGCCGAAACGACAAAACTGTAAAGCAGCAGAGAAACTTTGTCAGAAAGATAAATCAATAGCGCACTCGTATATACGCTCGTGGTATTCTCGTCGCTTTTTTTTTATGCGCTGACTTCGTAACAGCCAACGTTGCAAATGGAATTGCCGTGATTATAATCCACTCGACCGTTGTAAAAATGACAAATGTACCTGTCTGTGTAAGCGGAGAGCAATTTTCGTGGAGACTGTAAATCTTATTATTTGTTTAATCCTATAAGCAATATTCGTGCTGGCATTCTGTGAATTACGAAGAAGCTTTATAAATATTACATTACGAAAAAGCTTCGCACATAATAATGGTGACGATGCACAAATATAATTTCATGCCTGCCGTCGTCGACGCTGGATAAAAACGTGAGAGCGATTGAAATTTATTTTTAAGCTCGTTCCATTCTTATTCACCGTCTACTTTCGTATTAAATGTTTCAGACGAATGATTCGTCCTTTGTTAAATTTTGATCGTTTCGTAATAATTCAGAATATTTTAACTCGAGATATTTACTCCCCTCTGTTTCATTGCTCCCGCCCTGTTATCCTGTTACAAGAATCGTGTTGGAATATTTTAACGAAAAAAAAAATACCGTTACGAATAAGAGATGATCGCATTTTATTGAGAAAATGTTTTCCAAGAAGTCATTGTAATCATCATATTTTATGTTCATTTTTAATCTTCGAACGTGTGGCTCAATCTCACATTGGAGATAATACTTACAGAAAAATAACATTGACTCGCTGAAAATGGAACATTAACACACTGAAAATACTCGAAAGAAAGATTTTTACTCATGATCGTTAATTTCGAAATGTCATAGGTTGTCACAGGTGGATTTGGCCCTTGTAAAATTACGTCGACAATTGTTACTTTCTAATAAATGTGGTTTTGGAAAGACTCCTCAATTTGGTCTTATAACAGATGGTAACATGGATTTCATGATTTATCACCATCTGACACGTGTATCTAACGGTACAGATAAAAACAGTAGGTCCATCAAATTAGAATAATCTTGCGAGACCATCGCAACTGCATTATTCTTGTAGAATTTATGTTAATTTCTTTTCGCAATTCAAGCAATGCGTATCGCGTGGCTCGATCTCACACTGTAGATAATACTTTATAGAAAAATAACATTGACTCGCTGAAAATGGAACATTAACACACTGAAAATACTCGAAAGAAAGATTTTCACTCATGATCGTTAATTTCGAAATGTCATAGGTTGTCACAGGTGGATTGTCCCTTATAAAATTACGTCGACAATTGTTACTTTCTAATAAATGTGGTTTTGGAAAGACTCCTCAATTTGGTCTTATAACAGATGGTAACATGGATTTCATGATTTATCTCCATCTGACACGTGTATCTGACGGTACAGATAAAAACAGTAGGTCCATCAAATTAGAATAATCTTGCGAGACCATCGCAACTGCATTATTCTTGTAGAATTTATGTTAATTTTTTTTCGCAATTTAAGCAATTCGTATCGCGTGGCTCGATCTCACACTGTAGATAATACTTTATAGAAAAATAACACTGACTCGCTGAAAATGGAACATTAACACACTGAAAATACTCGAAAGAAAGATTTTTACTCATGATCGTTAATTTCGAAATGTCATAGGTTGTCACAGGTGGATTTGGCCCTTGTAAAATTACGTCGACAATTGTTACTTTCTAATAAATGTGGTTTTGGAAAGACTCCTCAATTTGGTCTTATAACAGATGGTAACATGGATTTCATGATTTATCACCATCTGACACGTGTATCTAACGGTACAGATAAAAACAGTAGGTCCATCAAATTAGAATAATCTTGCGAGACCATCGCAACTGCATTATTCTTGTAGAATTTATGTTAATTTCTTTTCGCAATTCAAGCAATGCGTATCGCGTGGCTCGATCTCACACTGTAGATAATACTTTATAGAAAAATAACACTGACTCGCTGAAAATGGAACATTAACACACTGAAAATACTCGAAAGAAAGATTTTCACTCATGATCGTTAATTTCGAAATGTCATAGGTTGTCACAGGTGGATTGTCCCTTATAAAATTACGTCGACAATTGTTACTTTCTAATAAATGTGGTTTTGGAAAGACTCCTCAATTTGGTCTTATAATAGATGGTAACATGGATTCGAGTTTACTTGGGAGGGCAAACTCGATATGGGTTGACAAGTGATCGATTGGTTAGATTGACTCGACCAAGGTTCTAAGGTCTCAGTGTATTTCTCGAAATACTCCAACATACGATACAGTCATTGTGAGCAAAATAAATGCATTGTGAGTCTGGGCGCTTGAAAACTGTCGTCAGATCATGGACCGTTTTTCCTCTGCTTAAATAAATGTTCTTCATACGGCATTTAAACAAAATCAACCCTGCTAACTATCACTTGAACAACGCAGTTTTCGCTGCAACACGAGATTCTTTCGTGTTCATTTTAGGGTACGATTGATCTATTTTTCTATAAAAAAAAATCTTACTCAAGGATTCAATGTTGTCGGAAAACTCTATGAAATATTGCACCTACGAGACTGATATATCTTGGCACGTCACGACGCTGAAGAAATCCTCGAAACGCGAACTTTCATCTCAATAGTCGTGCATATCATGCACGCCTTCGTGTATAACCCATTTTCCTCTGATGCACCGACATTTCTATTCTGACTGATTCTGACATGTACGATTCGCTTCTGTGACAGGCCAACCGGATCCTTTAATCGTATTCTATCAAAACATGCACGGACCTTGCAGAGCCTCCAACTTTCGGTTCCGACTCTTTTTTCCTTGTCTGATTAATTGAACAGTGCAATTTTCTAAATATAAAAGAATTCATAGATATAAATTTTGAAAAATTCAAAATATAATTACTAATTTCATTTGACATCAATTTTGTAATGACGCACATCACCTGCATATTACATCGAATTATCATGCATGTATTAAAAAAAAGTGAAGATTCGAGAATGCTCTCAGAGAATTTACGAAAAACTGATACGAAAACATACAACATTTTTGACAGCTCTCCGTCGAAAATTTTTGTTCAAGATATATGGCGATAATGCGACCCCTTAAGCATCACATGTCTCGCAGAAGAACTATAGTCGCTCTAATTCTCATATGGCTGGCATCGGCTCTACTGGCAATGCCCTGCCTGCTCTATTCCACTACTATGACCAGAAGGTGAGTCTCGCTCGTTAGATCTTTATCTCAACGTCTCGAGATGAACCCTAATCTTTTATGGCTCGTATACGTGTGAAATGGATCAATATTACAAGTGTTATCACTATTCCCGCATTATTTTCATTGTATCAAGTGTTGCCTATGCATTTTTGACTCTGGCAGATACTCGAATGGAAAATCGCGCATTATTTGTTATCTCTTATGGCCGGATGGTGGTTACCTCGACAGCAGAACCGAGTACATGTAAGTAGAATTTCCTCGTTAATTTCCTCACGATTAATGACAAAATAATTTGTGTGTTCCCATCGCAAAAGAAAGTATCGCTGGATACGTTCTATGCCCTGTAAAATAATTGCAAATTCCAACCGGAGGCTGTGAAAATTCATTAAAAGTCACTCATCTTGATGACACGTATGTAATACAAGGATAAAAAAGATTGTGTTGTAAAAAGATTTTTCTATAAAAATGGATATGATTCAGAATAATTTGGAGAATATCAAAGTGAGAAACTCGTTCTCACAGTAGCCTGAATTTTCGGAGATTTTTTCAACCGTCGGATCCGATTTCTACATTCGTTTTAATAAACTCGTTTCCAATTCTAGCGGACTTTCAGCGAGCAAATACTTTTTCGTATTGGTTTTTCACGTTAAAAACTAGATATTCAGCAGATCGTGAAACTCTCGTTGCTTTTGTGGGTTTTCCCAGGAACGAATGTGGAATTCTCCATTTTCATCTTATCGCTATAAATTGGGTTATCTGTGCATATTGGTGACGAACAAATGAGATTTTCCAGCATGGTTCGAGGGAAATCCTCGAATTAAACTGATGTAGTAGCCTAGAGGGAGCTATAAAAGAGCCTCGGACTAATTAGAAACACGCGCATTCCATCAATGTTATCCCAACATGTGGGACGACATTTTATAAATACCGCAATGTTTTAACAAAACACATGTATATTCGGCCAATTCAAATGAAAATTGAAGCGCGATATTACAATTATTCAGCTGTCATTCAAAATTCAAAACACTTAAATCATCGGTGCTCGAATAATTTCACATTCGAATCAGGTTAAATTGAAAAAAATTTTCGATGATTTCTGGCTTTTATTTTTCTCACGAGAGAACAAATCATATCATCTATTGCAGATATAATTTGGTATTCCTTGGGGTAACGTACCTCATACCGATGGTAGTGATGGCCGTGTGTTACACCCTCATGGGACGAGAATTGTGGGGATCGAAATCAATAGGAGAGCATACTCACTATCAGAAGGAATCGATGAAGTCGAAAAGAAAGGTAATTCAGCGACGTTGTTTGCGGATTTTTTTCTTTGCAACAATAAACATTTTTCAATATTACGACTTTCCGATGGGCCTGTTTAATAACGTAACGCCGGAATTAAGAAAGAAATAGTCGTTACTGCTCGCGAATAATTGTCTCATGTACGAATGAAAAGTTTATCAATTGCCATCTTAATGACAAAAATTTCATCTACCAACTCCCTACACATCGATGTATAGAACTTCAAAATGAACACTCGAGAAAACTTTGATACTAAAAATTGAAATATCGCGCCAAATAAAACCATTACAACAAGTATCATGTAATAAAATCGTAATTGGAACGATGAATGTAATCTCGTGGTAAAAAAAATGGCAATCCCGATAAAAGTACTTAATGGTGTCTATCCGTGAGACCACAGATATATAAAACGTCACAACGCCAATGAGGGGTTTGAGAAAGTTTCGAAAGTTCTCGAGATAATGTATTTTCGCGCTATTTCGTCGTTCGGGGGCAAAATTAAAGATGTAATTGGATAACACAGAAAAAGAAAAACTCGATTTGCGAAAATTCGAATAAGGCAGTGGGAAAAATCGTGCGGCAGATGTAGCTGAAAAATGAACAATCACTGAAACCTTGGTGGTCAAGCTTTTGTTTAGCGACTGAAAGATTTCAGAAAATAAATCGAAAAGTTCCACAAAAATCAAAGCGCTATTAATCGCGAAAGTATTTTTGCTGAATTAGGAGTAAATTATATACAGGCGAAAGGTAGCCAAAAAATAAGTCAGATATTCACGAGCCAGCCTATCCAATTACCATTCCACTGAACTGAGACTGAAATAGAATTACGGCCGATATTCATTATAGAGGAAAAAACGGAAAAAAAGGAATGGCTTGCCCCTCTCTGCTGCTGTCGTGGTAAAATTACGGGAGGCAAAGATATACATCACCCGCGTGAGGCGTGAAATTGATGGCTAATTTCACGCCTATCAGTATAAATCATCCGGCTCTCCAGAAAGAAGATTTAAAACACGAAAGATATAATGACTTTAACATTGTTCCATGGTCCAGAATTCCAGCAGGACACGTACATAGTTTAGCTCTGTTGAAAATTTAATCGATAATCCGATCGTGAGAATTACGAACAAGAGGATTGATTTGAGTGACGGGAACCACAGGGAATTAATAGTACAGAAATAGCCTGCCATAAAACCTGTCAAATGCCAGAATGAAGCAACAAATCGTATTCTGAACATTTAAACCTGAAAGGTGCAAGGATGTTATAAACCTCCCGAAATGAAATCACTTTATTGTGTTTCAGCATTATTGAGTTTTTTGCAGAAATGTCAAAAAGATACATTAAATAACCTTAAAGAATATTACTACTTTGACGACACGGGAATATTTGTATTTAAATACGAAAGTGGATTTTGGTACGTCGATTTAAAAAAAAATCATGATTATCGGCCGTAAAAATTATTTCACGCCAGACAGAAAGCTCGTTCCGCGTTTCGTAGATCGTTTATCGATTGAGCCTCCTCGAGCATCGTAATAAATCGTGAAAAACAAATCGCCGAACGATCCGATTATCGATTTATCTCACTGATTCGTCGAAAGAAAACGAAAAATATGCCAACTAGTGACTAAGAACGACTGTCGATCGACAATCCTATAAACAGTCTTTTTTACAATGCTCATTACAACAAAAATTCATCTTAATTAATACTCCATCTCGATAACATTCTTTTAATCACTTTTTTTCTCGCGACAGGTTGTTAAAATGTTTATCATCGTCGTGATAATTTTCGGCGTCTGTTGGCTACCGTATCATGGGTTCTTCATTTTCCTCTATCATCATCGACACTTTACGAAAACAACTTACGTTCAGCACGTTTATCTCAGTTTTTACTGGCTCGCCATGTCCAACGCAATGGTCAATCCAATCATCTACTATTGGATGAACACACGGTAATTGTATATTTATCTTATTTTGTAGCTGGTATGTGATTTTTCATTCCAACCTTAAGTAAATTTACTGCGATACTGTAAAACGTTTTCAGGTTGTAGAAATAATGTTTCCCTCGACAATTTAAAATCAGGATACCGTTACATTCAGGAAAATGTATAGTTGTTCCAGTTAATTTACGTAACCTAAACACAAGTCGTGTTCTGGGGGTTATATTTTGCAAAAAGTATGCGCGTTCATTATCAACGATTTTTTGTGAGGTTTCAGTTTTGTAATAATTTTCCGAAGGGTTCAAACGTGTTTCATCATTTTTTTGCATAGGCTTATAGCACCCTGGTGAATGGACAAGTCTCAAGATTTTGTACATCTTTTTTTTTATCCTCTTCTTATTTATACACAATTTCAAAAACGGATTTAAAATAATGTTACACCTCGGTGAAATATTTCGTCACAGTGCCTCACTTGATACGCGTCTTATCACGTAGAAGTCATTTATTTTTGAGACTCTCTAGGGACCAAGCGCTTTGTTATACATACTTTAGACAGTTTCGGTCATCCGCATGCCTTTATCCTCTGTAGCTGCTCACCCCTATATAATACATCATGACTGACTCGCGTCACCAAAGGATAACATCCCTCGAAGAGATCTTTCGGAATATTGTAACATCGGTTTGATGGCTTAATCAAACCGTGGATAAAGATTATCAATCATCGATAAGTAATAGACTCAAATTTCGATTTATCGAGAAATTTCACGCAGAGCTCAATTACAGTTGGCGGCATTAGAAAACCGGTCATCAGGCATTTCTCATATTTTTTTAATACATGAAAAATAATTAATCACAACGTCAACAGTGAAGTTGATAATTTTTCAAATAATCGCTTTATTCAAAATATTAAGATAATAATCAATTTAATATCGAAAGATGATTGAAAATAGGGATTTCGCTTATTAAATATGTTGTTGTTTTGTGCCCACTGTAATGTTTCTTTAAACATTTTTATGATTGGTTTCAAATGAATCATTCGGTTTTATTATTATTGAGTAACACTCTATACGAAAGCTATGGCCCAGGGTATGCTCAAATGAAGAAAAAGATGACCGTATTAAATTTGCATAATCTGCGTAAAATTACCTATACTTTATGATCGCAAGTCCAGTACCATACTTTGAACATTTGCAATCTCCATCAATGTTACCGCATTTACGAATCTAGTTCCCTCCGAAATTGCCATCTATTACACTTACACCCACCCGACGTTATTTTGTGTGCTGTAGTGGGTGAAACGTACTCGAACACACGTGGTTTGACACCACCTTTCTGTTCGCAACTTGGAGGAAAATCTCTCATTTAGCGAATTGTATCTTGCCCAAAGAGATTGCCATCGTAAAATGTCATCTGTGTAGATTTTCTTCTCGATGTATTGCATTAAGCATTCAACAACCATACGAAAGGCTTTCTGTACTAATTTGCATTTGAGTAAAATTACGCTGTTGAAAATGGCTTTTAAACCTTTAGGTCGACACAATATTCTATCCCATCTTCATCGATATTTTCAATCCGCAATAATCGATATTAATACATGTAAACGTATTGTTTCTTTTGATCAAAGTACCAAGGCTGTAAAAAATTGGGAATTCGTCATTGTATTCCGATGAATGTCATTTTTTCTGTACTTCACGAATAACCGATGGTAAAATGGAAGAAATGACAAATGAATTTTTACGTTCCTGAGTGAGAATAACTTGATCAATACATGTTTGCCAATCTTGATAATAATTGTATTGAATTTATTTCCGCAAGTGACACTCTTACTCATCGTTCACCTCAATAATATCATTGGCAATTTGATACTGATGGACCTAAGGCGAGTATCATTTGAAGATCCCAAGGGGTTTACTCGAGAGTCCCAAAAGAAATCAACTTTTCGTCTGTAGACACTCGTCTGTCTGATTACAACGTTTCAACGTGAAGCTATTATTTTTCGAACAACTCGGTCTCACTCTCTGTACCTACGTTTGCTTGCAACCATTATTTTCATTAAAATGGTTCTTAAAATGTTCTCGAAAGAAATCGATAAATTCGAACAAACCGAAAGGTCAAAACGTGAAAGTTATGAAAAATTGTCAATCACCTCATCGGCGGAGAATCTTCCGGACCTACAATCCAATAAAACCAAAATAAAATGTGAATTTCGAGTACCAACCGATGATGCAAAAATCTGAACAAAAAAACAGTCGTATCGAAGATACCGTATTGATTTCAGAGAACAACAGTAATAAAGTTTTATGTGAAATGAATTTATTTCGTTAATCATCCCATCGTTTTGAATTTTTTTAGGCGAATTTTGAAACAGTGTATGAAAAATGACAAATCGCTAACGATTCTGGTCTAAACGAAGCTTCCTCATGAGGAATTTTTATTTCTTCGCAAAAAAATGAATTTATTCCATATAGAACGAAAATAAGTTTCATGAATCATTTTCGCGGTACTTTTTTACCAATTTGTAAGTCACTTTTCGATATTGCTATATGACTAATTTTTTTTCAAAATTGTTTATCATCGGCAAGCACACGAAATTCATCCAGATACATCTTTACCATATATTCCTAACAGCTCGTTAAATTTCAAACGAATAAATCACATCGTTGTTTTTCCAACTTCAAAGATCTATCTCATGTCGAAAAAATGAAATAAGCCTGGAAACGTGTGTTTCCAGGGTTATTTCAAAGTTCCCTTTTCCCTCGATTATTCTCTTAGAGATTAACAGCAAAATGTCCCTCGTTTTATGTTTTTTTTCTTTTCAACCGAACACACATGCTCCTAGCACGTTTTCCCTCAAAGGGACAAGTTATTGATAGTTGAGCTTTCGTTTTACGGTTCTGTAGGTTTCGCGTATACTTTCAACAAATCATCTGTAAATGTTGCTGCATGATGGGACGAACGAATGTGCGAAACCGTCAGATGCAAGAAATGGCAGCCCTTCAACGTTCGGATCTCGGCCATTCGGGTAAGTCGATTTTTTTTCGCACATCGCAAAGTCGCAGGACGTCGTAATGTCCATCACTTTTATCGACAGCACTCCGTGTTATATCCACAAACAAATATTTTCTACAATCGTTTCATCGATCTCGCAACTCATTGCAAATTCGCGATAAGTAAAGTTTTTGCAATTATTCTCACGAGCAATGATGAGAACTTTTATGCTCCGAGGCCTGAATAATTTCGACAGTGCCGAGACTACTTGAATAAAAAATCGTTAATACCATTTTGGAACTCGACATTATTTCTTACGGTACTTTGAAAATTGCGCGTTACAATTATTTTTCACTTATCGCTTGATTCAATTCACGTTATGTGCACGTAACGCCGTTCTCTTACGAAATTGTGTACTGGAAGGTACTGTATTCTTATGAAGAATAATTCGAACAAATTAGATGATCATAATTTACGTACACCGGCAACTTTTGTTACGCAATGAAAAAAAAAGGGAAAATCGTGAATAAAAGAAAAGGCGAAATTCGAGATTCCCCGACGCGAAAGACGAATACGCGTCCTCTCTGTCCAATCGATCTTGAAGGTTTAGAGGTCTCGACGGCGGATGATCACCCTCGGGTGTTTCGTCGAAAGATTTCTCTCAGTCGCTGATAAGACGAGTATGCTTATCACTTGGTGAAAGAATATGTTTGCGCTTCCGTTTTAAAAAAATTTAAAAATTTATCACCATATGTAAAAACGCCGTTTTGCATTTGGATTGCACGATCGAGAGAATTTTCAGGCGATACGCCAAGAATACCGACAGCGAAAGCGTTCCGATTGGTAATTTGCTCGAAAATTTGGGACATCGCGTTTTTAAATTTCGCGAACGCCGCGAAAAATAATCCAATTTTCCCAAAAGGTTTGAGTATCGTGAAAAAAAAATTCAGTACCAATACCGATTGCAAAATTTTGACTCTACTGTGTTTATTAAAATTACTCACACTACATTTACTTTTTCGTATGAAAAAAAAGAAGCTCTATCGATCGAGAGTCCAATTTTTCATCCGACTCGAGTGCCGGATGATAAATTCAAGAATTGAAGAATTCCTCGGCGAAAATCCGTTCGCACTTGTACACTTTCTGCTTCGGAGGATTTACGAGTTTGATAATCCAGATATTGAGACACAAATCATGATGCTCGCAACGCGTAAAATCTCTCGTATTAGCGTATACAAAGACGAAAAGAACGTCGAACATAATTTTATTTGGTGCTGATTAAATTTATAATGAAATTATAGATCCATATATAACCACAGTAAAATTACAACCCCTGTTGTAAGACGAACCGATACCCAAAGGGTGCACGATTTTTTCTGCGCCTCAGGCAACATGATTTTTTATCGCAATACTTTCATATCTGTCTAAAAATCGTTAAAAATATATATTATTAGAGATACGTTGTATTAGTGTTGTCAAATGTCATTATTTTATTTCACGATATTTCGTTCACGTTGCAACGAATTACGAAATTTAATGTATTTTTGCAAAAACAAGAACGAAAATTCATTGCAGAGTTCATTCGATTAATATTCTAGGGAACCACGTGCGTTTCGTTGCACTTTCAGGTCGGATGAAATCGACGTCTATTCGATGGAGAAACAGTGCAGCCGAGAGTCACGTGCAAGCTTGTCGCGTGGACTCACGTTCCATATGCGAAAAAATACCTCCACGAAAAAATATAGCCATCATCTGAACGAGATGAGGAGATGTTCTGTCGAAACAAGCGTTTGTCTTACACAATTGCGCATCATTAGTGATTGCAAATGAAAAAAAAAATGGAAAACTCGATTTCAACGAACGAAAGCAAAATATTTCAACGCCAAGTTTTCACGTTGGTCGATCGCAGGGGGGAAGTTGCAAAACGAAAAGAATATTGCGGTTTTCCCACAAGAGGGCCATCGGAATTCGTACTTTGTTGCGCGAAACGAAAAAAAAATGACGAATTCAGAAAAATACTCAAATATCCGCGAAATTCGTAGTACGTATGTGAAAAGTTTTGAAGAATATGCGAATTTAGGTGCGAAATTATATTATTTTTACACTCGGCATTATTTTTTCACGATTTTTATGATTTCATGATTTTCACCGGTTCGGCTAAAGTTTGAAAATTGTTTCGAAATTCATAAAACGATTGAAGTTCGTTTGAAAATCATATCAAGCGTTGTTAAATGACATTTCCAAAAAAGTGTGCTGAAATAAGCACGTTTTTTTTCTCTCTAATATCGAAACACCTTTAAAATTGCTTGATACAGTCTTGCTTTCAATTTTTTCGAAAGAGTGTAAAAGTACCTGCTCAATAATTCGAAACAACGTGTTTCACGATGATGAAATATTCACGAGACGCTGTTCAAAGTGGAGAAAAAGAAGGATTACTTAAAAAAAATATGTAGCAAGCAACGTAGCAGTAAGAAAGTAAGATAGTCACGAAATCTTGGCTGTTTTGAAAATAAAGATACACGAAGGGTCACCATCGGGCGCATAAATGTATAGCGCTGCAAATTTGACAGTACAAGATGATTTATTTTTCAAGCCTCGTTGTGATTCTCTGTGAAAATGTTAATATCTGTCAAAAAGACTGTCATCCCTGTGTACGAGTACGGAAAAGATAAAATATAGTCGAACATGACTGGAAGCTCAATCAGTGAATTAAATTTCCACAATACTTGTTCTCGTCGTAAAAATAATCCGAGAATGAGAAACGTGGGAGTTGTTGAGAAAAGGGAAGCAGCCTTATCCCTTCTGTAATTTCAACGTGTTATGTACGGCACGAATGAAATTACGTGAAAAAGTTTGTAAATTTTTCAAACGTGGCTCTACTGTCTATTCTGGTCGAAAAGAAAATTCTATTTTTCTGATAAAAATGCGAGAAGATGAGTAATTGTCATTTTACATTTCATGGGAATATTACTGCAGAAAACTTTACAGATTCTCCTCTACATTGAATACCTACAAATTTATTATCAATTTTATGGTTGAATTTGTCTTTTTTTTTGTTATATCTTTTCAATCAAATTTTGAATTTAATTTCTTTATCCTCTTGATTGCAATGCCCCTTTTGCCCGCGGATAGTGGCTAATTTCCACCTCAACTGGCAAGAGGAAGTTCCAGTTCATTGCGTCAGTGTGGAACAGTGGAAGAAAATAACAATAATACATGCTGTATTATTACACGCTGTTCACATCAGTTCCCAATTTATGCGAGATGAAACGCGAATTTGAAACAATCGTCGACTGATTAAAGATTAAATTTATGAAACTCACGTGGAATTTTCAAGGTAATTTCTATGGAAAAGATTGCATGCATAATATGCCGAAGACAACGAAGCTAGTCGCGCGTAAAATTGTCAAATTCGCCGCAAATTTTGATGCAACTACATCGCATAATTTAATTCGTTTTTTTCCCGCTCTTATCACGCAAAATGCCATTTCCAATAAATTCGTTCGAAAAATTAGATTTATACAAATAAATATACATATGTACATAGAAATATTTGGCCATGGGATAAACAGTTATTTCCCATAATTCTGCGTTGTTAACTTTGCAAGATTCCGCTGTATGCAACAACTACGATTTAAAGTAGCAACGAACAAACCGATGATACAAATTTTCCATGTTATACACCCGATGAATGGATGCTGCAAATGGAGTTGGTGATTATTTGAATACAAATTATATAGCATCGAAGGCTTCGGGAATGAGACGCAGATTGTTATGTTGCTATGAAACAAAAACGCGATTAATTAAATTGTACCGAGCGACGATTGGTTTGAGAAAAAATTGACTAATGAGTATGTTGGGATTTAAGAAAATGCTAGTTCTTTTTCAGGCATTTGAATGCTCATTGTCGTCAATGAGCAAAAATGGGAATTCCTGAGGCTATAATCAGTTTTTAATAACAGCAACAAGGGAGATTTAAATCCGTCCTTGAATTACGAAGAAAACAAAATGATATATTCGTTAATTAATTTATAGTAATTTGGAGCTTGATTTGCAACTAGGTTGAGGATATCCGAAAATTTCCGCATATGTGATATAATGATAAGTTTTCACATTCAGTCATTTTTACGATTTTCTTAATCATCTTGAATTTTTGAGAAAACGAAAGAACGGAGAATCGAGGGTTTCCTTTCGATCGCTCGATATCTGGTTGAATATTTTAAACATGGTCTTGTGTCTGAAGACCCATATGATAACTGTAAATATTACACGAAAATTGCCCATGACTATGTACAAAAATCGAACCAACATTACTAGAGGCAAACAAATTGGATTTTAATTGGGCAATTTCGACATGATTCAATGTTGATGTGAATGATAATAAAAACAATTTCGTTCGGCTGTCCGTTCATAAACACATTCCGATTTGTCACTGTGCTTCAAGGAAAATTTTATCTTTTTTCAGAAAATAAAAAAAAATTCTGTAATCTAGTAAAAAGAAAAAGAAGATTAGTCTGCGGCTAGTAAAAAGAAGCGTTGGTAACTGTTTTTTTTGCATATAAACGCAATCCACGCGAATTGAATCGACAATACGTCTTTATACGTTGTAATTTTTTATCGATTGTCGAATAGAGTACGACCAAATGAGAATTTTAATATATTCCTGAAAAATTTGCCATGTGTATTTATATAATTACGTATTATAGTCATCGTTATAATAAATCTGTTTTATAACAAATCATGACGTTTTATTTTTTTTTACCTGACCCCTGTATATTATAACATAACGTACTTGCTTTGCTGCGTGTTAATTTGAAAACCATTTTTACGTTTGTTTCTCTGAACATTAAAGATTTAATTCAGCCATTCAACCTGCAGTTGCGGAGCCCTTGTTTTTGTCACTGTGCTTTGAGGAAAATTTTGTTTTTTTTTCAGAAAATAAAAAAAAGCCTCCTTGTTACAAGTTGATTCTGCAATCATATGTCTAATAAAAAACCAGAAGTCTTAGTAACTTAGTAACTGTTTGTTTGCATATAAATGCAATTCACGCGAATTGAATCGACAATACGTTTTTATACGTTGTAATTTTTTATCGATTGTCGAAAAATTTGCCATGTATATTTATATAATTACGTATTATAGTCATCGTTATAATAAATCTGTTTTATAACAAATCATGACGTTTTATTTTTTTTTACCTGACCCCTGTATATTATAACATAACGTACTTGCTTTGCTGCGTGTTAATTTGAAAACCATTTTTACGTTTGTTTCTCTGAACATTAAAGATTTAATTCAGCCATTCAACCTGCAGTTGCGGAGCCCTTGTTTTTGTCACTGTGCTTTGAGGAAAATTTTGTTTTTTTTTCAGAAAATAAAAAAAAGCCTCCTTGTTACAAGTTGATTCTGCAATCATATGTCTAATAAAAAACCAGAAGTCTTAGTAACTTAGTAACTGTTTGTTTGCATATAAATGCAATTCACGCGAATTGAATCGACAATACGTTTTTATACGTTGTAATTTTTTATCGATTGTCGAAAAATTTGCCATGTATATTTATATAATTACGTATTATAGTCATCGTTATAATAAATCTGTTTTATAACAAATCATGACGTTTTATTTTTTTTTACCTGACCCCTGTATATTATAACATAACGTGCTTGCTTTGCTGCGTGTTAATTTGAAAACTATTTTTACGTTTGTTTCTCTGAACATCAACGATTTAATTCAGCCATTCAACCTGCAGTTGCGGAGCTCATCATGCTCCATAATACCAAGTGCTTAACGCCGCCCACCTACTACACTTTTTCCCTGCAAATTTTTATTTCAGCTGCAATGCTAACCGCGTGAATAGAATTTGAATACGCGTGCAGAAGCGTAGCTTTTTTTCCTTTTCAACAGGAGAGATGCTTCGTCACAGGAGTCGAGCATAAAGTGAGTGTGTTATTATAAGAATATAATGAAACAATTGGAGATTTGTTTATGCCT
This sequence comes from Heteropelma amictum, assembly GCA_959613375.1. NCBI lineage: Eukaryota > Metazoa > Arthropoda > Insecta > Hymenoptera > Ichneumonidae > Heteropelma > Heteropelma amictum. Next base: position 18,632,408 of record OY390723.1, read on the forward strand.
TCAAAATCACCTGAATTTTTCCCGCACAATGATATCGTTTACTCCGCGAGAAAAAAAAAGCATACGATTTGGAATATTTTACACAAACTCGACACAATATCGCGTCTAAAATGACGCAATTTCGAGCGAAAGCCCCAATTTCGTAGATATATATTCGTTACTAAGTTTATATTCGATTTTATCGGGCATGAGATTTTTGTATGAAGAAAAAAAAAACTTTAATTGAATCGTGCCAACATTGGACGATAAAACGGCCATCGTCCACACTTTCTATCAAATTCGAAAAAAAACGAAAGTGCATGGAACATTGCACCAACATCGACGGATGTTTAAATTTCGATGTGCAAACCATCCATCGTCAGTTCAACATTCGATCCTATACCTGTTGGGTAAACTATCCGAGAGAACTCTTCACGGCGACGATTTTAATTAATTTTTATGCGTAGCTTTTCCGACATCGATGATAACAGCCGTTGTTTCTCCCACCATTTTCCCCGCCCTCACTCATCAATCGAAGCATCGGAAAAGTTGGAAACAGTTGCACCGTCGTGGAAAAAATCAGTTGCAAAATTTCGAAATGTATCTTCTCCCCCACGACGTTACCGATCGGGATAAAGTACAAATTGGTCAACAAAGAATTATGACAAAAAGTGACCGAGTATTTTATTTTTTTATATAATTCAATGAAGAAAATCGTTTTTTGCAGCCCTCTTCTCCCTTGCACGTACACGAAACTTTAAGGTAGTTCTATCGTTAGATTCAAATCGAGAAATTGTTTTGCAGTTTTTCTCACATACAAAATGGTTCGCGGGCTTCAGTTAAATAAGAAAAGTTGTTGCAAATCGACTAAAGAACAGCATACTCCAAATTCACGGTCATCCCAGGTGATATGTGCTTGCTCTATAATTACAAAAATTGCGAAAAAAATTTTCTTAAGATTTTTTTGGAAAACTCAAGAAATCTTCTTTGATGTTGCATAAAAATGTATGCAAAGTTTTAGAAGGCTTCACCACGCAGAAGCCAAGATATTCATTGATGAAAATGCAACTTTTAACACGTTCTCTTACGAGAGACTACCGAAAATTGTGATTTTTACCAATAAATATCTCAACTTCCACGTGGTAAAACCTTCCAAAATTTATTACACACGTATATATGACATCAAAGAATACGTATTCAAATTTTCAACAAAATCTTAAGAAAACGATAAAACGATAGAACTACCTTAAGTCGCGATGTCCGCTTCTTAGCCCCATCAGAGTTTGTGCAACGAACTAGAACACGCGTGAATATACTGAAATCTTCCGATATGAACGGTTCGCGTAATTATTTTAGTTGCTGCTAAATTGAGGAACTATAAACTGAAGTTTGACACTATAAATTTGAACAAAAGGTGAGTGAGGGTACCTACCGACAAAATGATAAAATAAAAAAGAGGCATCTCAAAATTCGTTGTAAAACTCAAAAAATGAGCTGCTTGAGATAATTGAAATTGTAAAAACGCGTTACAAGGGCATCATATTTTCTCGACTATTTAAAACGATTGATAATTGAGGGACGATATTAAACTTGCAAAAGTTAACCTGAGGATCGATTGTGCGCATAAATAGCTGCAAAAAACAGTACCAACGGTGATGAGAAATCTTGCTCTTGGCTGCCCATCTGAATAATATTTCATCCAAAAAGCCAAGGTATTCGATGTTATGTCATAAAAATCAACGAAAAAATATACGTGAAGCAAGTTCATTCGTCCGTGAAAGGCGAGGGAATTATTAAATTATCGTGAAATTAATATTAAACGTCTGGTTTTAGAACTGCTCAAATTAATTAACGGAGCAACAAGCTTTTATCTCTGCTGTGCAAGCTTCTCTTTCCATCACCCCATCACCTAAAACTATACAACACAACGTATGTTGGGGACGCAGAAACAAGTTGGAAATTCAAGTAGTTGTGGGTGAGACGGCGAACAAACGTTCGAAAAGTTGGCAAATATCGGCGAGCTATGGACACAAACGTTGGAGGCGAATGAAATTTTGCCGAGTAATTTTATAGTTTATCTCACAGGCGACGAGAGAGCTCGGATCCATCCGAATTTCCATATTTTTCGTGCACCAAACATTTATGGCAATAAATAATACCCTCAGGGTGGCGAATTATTTAACGATGGCATTTTCCGCGACAGAATACACACAAAACAGCTTCAACTCATGTTTCTGGGAATGGTTTTTTTGTGCTTTATAAATATGCTTTGATAACTAAAATAAATTTAAAAAATGAAAAAAATAAATGCAAATCGCGAATTATGCTTGAATTTTTTTACAAGCATTTAAGGTTTCCAAAGAGTACATCTTTAAAGTTCTGAAATCTTGAAAAATAACAATTTTCAAAAACTTCGAAACGTCGTAACCTTTTTTTTATCACGGCAGATTTCGCTGCTGAAAATGGATATGATTTTTACGAAATGATCCGCTCAAAATCGTGACGCTGCTTCTGAACTGTCTGAGCGAAAGAAGAGGGGAACATTTGATCGCCTTTTTCTATCAATTGTATACACTTCTTTGCGCGACTGGTTGAAAACATCAACGAAACTGTGTAAAGGGTAGAGACTGAAGGATAATCCTTATTATCCTGATAATTAATTACGTTCAGGAGAAAAAAAGGGATTTAGAGTAGATTAGGAGGGAAGAACAAAGCTTTATCCACCATCGTCGCTTTCGAAGTTCATAATGTGACATATTTCTGAAAATGTCAAAAAAAGTGGTAGTTCGATGAGTTTCAAAAATGCATCATTTTTCGTTGACTTGATATAATCGAATTGCTCAAGGGGACATTATTTCCCTTTGAAATTTAGTTTTCCGAGACAAATTATGGAAAAAGGATGAAAAATCCTTCACTATTCTTTTTTATTTTAAACTGAAATTTGGATTTTTTTTCAAAACATGTTGTTTTTTACTACAAGACGAATCGTTTTCAGCTACATTCGTACGCGACGAATGTACTCATCGCGCCATACATAAACGCGTGATACAGAGGTGCGAACGAATTGCAGCGTCATCTCGAATGAAATTATTGCACTAACACGTCGAAATACACCATCAATCGACAAAATAGATTCCATGCATGTGCGTGAAAGTCTCCAGCGATGACATGGGTATAAAGCTTCAGAGTTCTCGGTGGTGCAAAGCTCAACAAACATGCTGATATTTTATGGGAATTTCTTTCGCGTTATGAAAGAAACAACGAAAAAAAGGCGTCACGAAATACTTGTCATTATGAATAAATAACAATTTACATGTTTCTGTGTAGATGTGATTAAACAGATCCGATTGAAACATAAATTCATAATAAACCTTCTCTCCTTTCCGAACGTCAAGCTGTCTGTCGATGAGGGATTTCCATTTTTCGAAAATGACGATTAAAATTTTGGTATATTGCGAATCGTCTTTTGCGACGAGAACTCTCGTAACTCAGAGTTATGAAATGATGAACAATCATTGATAAAGTCGACGAAAAACAAACCGAAATACACGAAAAACTGCACTGTATTCTAATTCATATATATATATATATATGTCCTCGATAATAAAATAGTTGTACCCGCGAACTCCACCGATGAGAGCAAAGCGTCGTCTGCTATTGCAATATCACTTACTCCAAATGAAATTAACACTCTTGCCAACCCACTTCATTTTCTAATTGTCGCGACGAATCTTGCACTAAAAATCGTATCAATCGAATTATCGTTTTGATTTTTGTATTGTTCTAATGCTCGGGATTGCATGTTTATAACCTCACTAGAGCGTCGTCGGCGTATTTGCCAAGAAAAACAAATTTCGTTCGAGCAGCGAAATTGTACATAATTTCTCGATGAAATTATGATACACGCTTTTTTTCCATTTGAACTTGCACGTGGCGTATTTCGATTGACGTACAGTGTTGAATTACATCGAAGTTAACCTCTTTTGACAGCCAAGTTTCTTAATGTTAAAACTCGAGTGTGAGAAACGCGTGCAAAATTAATATTCAATGGGTAAACCAAAATTAAACGAGAGGCCGATAAGATCGAGAGTGAAGATCGTTGCCCCTGAAGATTCGCTGGAAGAAACTACAGTAAAAATTCCCGTATTGAAGACGATCCTTACAGCTGCTTGTATAGCAGTAGCCGCCTGGTTCAGTTACAAAGGCTACTTAGAAACCAGAGTGAACACGCCATACGACACGGAAAAGGTACGATCGACCGATAAATTAGTCATTTGCCGTTCGATAGATAATAATCACTCGTCGATAAAATAAAAGATTTTGATAAAAGGTTAATAACAGGAAATTGAACATTCAAGTGCTAAATATTTCCCCGTGTTTAAGACCTCGATTTTTAGTTAGTTTCAGCGGCGAACCTGAATGAACTCGATCGATATTGGGGCTCCTACAGACCGGGGACGTATTTCGGTCTCAAGACGCGCGATCCTCATTCTCTGGTGACGGGCCTCATGTGGTACTTTCCGCACTATTTGCGCCAAGGCGGAGAAGGTTTTCGTCATTGGTGCGAGCAGGGCGACAGATTGGACAGATACGCCTGGTTGGAGCACGACGGGAGAAATTTTGGTACTCAAGAGATCGTCGACGGCGGCGTATTGATAAGAACGAGTTTTGTGAAAAAACTTGGCGGTAGTAACGGCGGCGATTGGACGGCTCGAATAAGCGTCAATTCGGAAAACCCAAATAGAAACCACGAAGAGATGTCGATGCTTTTCTACGCTGCGATAGATGAAAAAACTCGCGGTCGTGTTAAAGCGAGTCTGAACGACGAGAGTAAACTTTCGGGAATAGAGGGTTACACGGAAGCGCTCGGTACATTCAGAATAAGCCTGAGTTCGATAAAAGGTTTTGTCGAGGAAAATTCTTATCTGACGACGGTGACGTCGGGTCTTCACGTTCTCAAAGAAACGGTACTGCACAATTTGCGCATAGCATCCAACAAAGGTACGACGAAGAAACATATCATACTGGCGGGTGAGCAATTACCGTTGTCGGCAGAGGGTAGAAAATTGGAAGCGAATTTTGTCGTGACGCAGGTAACGGCCAAAATTCCCTTTGAGTTTGAAGTAAACTTTGAATCGGGCAGTTTTGTCGATCGTAACGAAAAACTTATGGGCAAAACGTACGAAGCTACGCTCGCCGAACACCAGCGTCGATTCAACAACAAGTTTGAGCGTGTTTTTAAATTGAAAAGCAAGGGGTACGACGACGAAGCTGTTGATTTCGCAAAAATGGCCTTTTCGAACATGATCGGCTCGATCGGTTACTTCTACGGTAATTCGCAAGTACAGAGCGTTTATACGAAAACTCCGGTGCCATATTGGAAGGCTCCTTTGTACACGGCTGTACCGAGTCGAAGTTTCTTTCCACGGGGTTTCCTCTGGGACGAAGGTTTTCACGGTTTGCTGCTCGCCGCGTGGGACATCGACATAGAGATGGACATAATGAGTCATTGGTTCGACCTGATGAACGTCGAAGGTTGGATACCCCGTGAAATGATACTTGGACAGGAGGCATTGGCCAAAGTGCCCGAAGCGTTTGTTACACAGATAAACACTAATGCGAATCCACCGACCTTCTTTCTAACCTTAAATTTCATTCTCGAACATCGAGAAAACGAATTCCTTCTTCGTCACTACAAACTTCTTGAGAAACTTTATCCAAGATTGCAGGCTTGGTTCGAATGGTTCAACACTACGCAAGCTGGTGACGCGCCTGGAACGTACAGATGGCGAGGTCGCGACGCCACGGCAGTTCGCGAATTGAATCCAAAAACACTAACTTCCGGTTTCGACGATTATCCACGCGCCTCGCATCCCAATATCGATGAGAGACACGTCGATCTTCGATGCTGGATCGGTTTTGCCGCCGGTGTTATGTCGAGATTAGCGGAAATTCTTCACGAACCCAGCGACAAATATCGTAACACGCACGAGTATCTTTACAACAATGAACTATTGAACAAACTTCATTGGTCAGCGAACAGCCAGAGTTACGCTGATTTCGGCTGGCATACCGATCGCGTTGAATTGCGAAGACCTACAGCGCCACCGCGTTCTCATTCGTCGTCGTCCGAAATGATTCGATTTGTTCTCGAAGAACCAACGTTGAGACACGTCGACTCATCGTTCGGTTACGTCTCTCTCTTTCCGTTTATTTTGCAAGTTGTCGAGCCCGATTCCGCGCAACTTGGAAAGATTCTCGATGATTTGACGAATAAAGAGTTACTCTGGACGAAATATGGCTTAAGATCACTGGCAACAACATCACCGATTTATATGAAATACAATACGGAACACGATGCGCCTTATTGGCGAGGTGCCATTTGGATAAATATTAATTATCTCACGCTCAGAGCACTCGATCATTATTCGTCGATCGATGGACCGCACAGAGCGAAAGCGAAAAAAATTTATGTCGAATTACGCGATAATATGATCAAAAATATGATTGGACAATACAAGAGAAGTGGTTATGTTTGGGAAAATTACGGTGATAGCTATGGTGAGGGAAAAGGAAGCCATCCATTTTCAGGCTGGTCCTCGCTCGTTGTTCTCATCATGGCAGAAATATATTAGAATTATCTCGCGTCCTTTTGTTATGAATATTCTTATTTGAACCGACTTATGAATTATATATAAATACATGCATTTCCGGATTGTATAATAACTTGATGAAATCATTCAAACACCAGAGGCGACAAACGTTGCTTCGGAAAAGAAATAACGTTTAAAAATTATCACCAAAATGTTTGAATGAATGTTGTACATCACGTTTCTTTGTGTTCTTTTCGTATGAAATTGACTTTCTTTTACATATTAATAATCTACCACTGAAAAAAGCCCTTTACCATAGATTTCAGATCTTCGCCGGATCACGGATGTAACAAAGTATCCGTGATAATAATTCTAAATGGAAAAATCTTTAGCTCAAATCGTTATTTTGCTCATGCGAAATGTGTAAGTACTTATAATATTCGGCTATTATAAACGATTCCGTATAAGCCGTCGTGATTGTAAAAATAAATAAAACTTTTTCATGAGCAGTATATATGTTTCATTTCAATTGTACTTTGATAATGTTGTTTTACCTGGACCGAATTTTATTATGTATGCTAAAAAATCTAGCATGCAGCCTTTGTTATTACCGCACGGTTCTATCTGCTATTCAAAAACAAAAATAACAGTCAAAAACCATGTGTATATTACAAATATTCTAAAGACGATAACTCGGTCGGTAAGGTATGTCGCGGGTAAAAATTTGTTGTCGAGCGAGCGTGTAAGAGGGGAGAGGAGTGGCTCCTCTGTAGCCAAAACATTGTAGATATGTGGCTGGAAAGTTAGGTTGGTTATTGACACCCGGCACGAAAAGTTTTATCGTGACTATTATCGACGTCGCAAACTTCAGCATCAGCAGTTTCATGTTGATTCCCGTTTAACATTTTTTACGAGTATATCGATATTCACCCAACCGTTCACAACAATTAAAACATCGCGTTCCTGCCTCGTATCGAAGTTCCATGCAACGTCCGAAAAGGTTTTCTCTATTTTTCGAAGCTCTGTTCGAAAGTAACTCGAAAAAAGGTTTATGCATATATATTTATTCCCACGCAGAATAAGTAAAAGCCAAAAAAAAATGCTAAACTACAGGATAGTTTTTTTCGTTGCGACAAAGATAACGAAAATATTCTCACTTCGTCGTGAATCTTTTCCCCGAATCGCACTCTGAATGGAATTTCATCGTTTGCCAAATTAACGTTTTTACGTAACTAAAAATAAACAAAAAATAGCAAAACGACACAAAGCAAGACATTTGTAGAAAAAAAAATGGATAATCTTGTCCAAGAACTGAAAGAACTGAAAATATCTGTCGGCCCTTCTGAGGACGAGACGTTCTGGGAAAAATGCACCGAATCGATAAGAGTCGCATGGGTACCGGAAAAATCAATCGGCATCGACAGACCCTGCGAAGAAAAAGACTTTCGCGAATATCGCACCGTAGTCAATAAAAATTTACAAAATTTACTAACGCTCCTGCGTCTTTTGGAGCAAAAACGCGATGACGGTAAAGTTTGCATCGATCACGACCGTGCTGTCATCACGAACTTTTGTATCGCCGTTCTGTTATCGATTGGGGAACAAAGCGAAAAAAGTATCTGGAATAACGCGGAAGCGGTCTTGTTAGCCGATGAAATATCGCGGGGTCTCTGTTGCCTGTTTAAATGCAAGGATTTGTCGCAGTTATTATCGAGAGAAGGCGACGATAAATTCAATGTCGCTCTGTTGACTCTGAGGCCAAAACTTTTGAGAGAAACGTGGAAAAAGTATCCCGCGGCGGTCGTCTGTTACAAATGGTTGCTGCGTCAAGTGCCAGAGCCATTTCTGTGCGCAAACATCGCCCAAGTATTACCCACCGCTCTCATAATTTTCGATGATTTTGTACCCGATAATCGAGTCGTAGGGATGGAATGTATATACATGATTCTCCGGCATTCTCACATGGTGAGTAGGAGAATCACGAATTTTCTAAAATGTTGGCAAATGTTGGCAAATGGCAAAAACTCTACTTATTTACCATTTCTACGCTCAACATTGTCGCTCCATTTTTCATATCATCGGATGCATTGCGCGGGTGCTAAAATTTATAGCTCTCGGATAAAAACAAACATTTGACGAACTCAATACCAAGAAGCTGGAAAAGATTGATTTTTCCGCAAAAACTTTTCTACGTGTGTACACTTTTCAGAAAAAAGAATTAATGGAGAATGGATACGCGGATGTAATATACGACGCTCTGGAGCGTTTAACTTATCACAGAGATGTAAGATACATAATGCCGTTGTACGCTTGTATCACGAGCTTGTTGGCGACCATGGAATTTTGTACCGATTCGACGAACAATTTTGAGGTAACAAACTTGCGATCAAAGTTATTTTTCAAAATTTTCCATGCGACATTTTTCAAATTGTCAAAACGATAACTTCTTGTTAATAATAATAATAATAATAATAATAATGAGAAAACATGTTGAGAATGTTTTTTCATTAGATTTACGCGCAAGATTCAATAATTATGAGTATTTTTCACTCAGTGGTCAAAACGAGATGACATGATAGCAACGCTGTTGGGCAACATGGAGTTTGAGCAAAATTTGGAGTTACGACGTGCTTATATGATAAGTTTGCCACAATTACTGACCAATGTTGGATGTGCCAAATGGTGCGAGTACTTGACCCGAGTACTGGCCGAATACTGCGGTAATCACACCGATCTAACAACGTTAAAAGCAACTCTTCAGGTACGTGTACCTCGCCACTCAATCACAAGCATATATATTACAAAGCCTTTCGTTGAATTCTGCAGCGCTTTGAAATGAAATTATATTCCGAATTTCAATCGTGAACAATTTGTAATCCGCAATTTATGTATTAAAGAAATACACGTTCAACATCTGATTTTCGTCAACTGCTCTCGAAAATCTGTCAATAATTAGTTACTCAGGACGAATAAAATGTTTTTTGAGTTGAACGGAAAAAAAAGCCTGAAATCGACGTTCAGTGTTGTTGCATTGCAAGTGCATTGCAAGTTTGTTGTTACCATACGGTTGGACATTTGCTTTTGCTTTAAATACTTGATTGCGTTGACCCATTTTAATTGATAAGAGAATACAGTGATATTGATCCATTTTGAGCAGAATTTAGTTTGATTCTGATTCAACATTCGAACAGTTGCTGAAAAACGATTTGTATCGATGGAATTCATATCTGATTGACCTGTCAATTGTTTCTTCTTGTGTACAGGCTGCCGAAACTGTTCTCTCCATGTTTCAACTGAGAATTCCAGCACACTGCGATACCCTCTATACGGCATTTTTGAAGCTTCACTTTGACCTTACCGAGACGCCGGTATTCGACAAGGAAATCAATCAGACGCTCGAGAGTTGCATTTATCTGCTTTACAAATTAACGCCTAGCGTTGGTTCGGCAATAATGCGTGACGATCGAGTGCGATCCATAATAAAGAACAGCGTACATTTTGCTTCCTTCAGCGATACCAAGTATTGTAACTAAGGGAATATGCATGGAAGAGAACAAAGCAGAGATGATAAAAAAGTAATCTCGAATAAACAAACGCGCGCGAATAGAGAAACAAACGCAAAGTTCGGCAAGATACATATATATATATTATATATGGGGCATTTAACGTAAATACGACAAGGATTACGCGGAGTTTCGATTTTGACGGCGATTTCTTATTTATAGGTCGAACGGCGTATTTTCTGTTCTCTTGCATCGTTTCCGCTCTACCTTCGACCGAATCGAAAAACTGAAATTATTTTGAAAAAGCATAGCAAACTTTGTGACTTGTCCAATTGATACGGAATGCCCCGTACATACGATATATATATATATATATATATATATATATTTATACATATATATTCCTACAAATGAATCTGGTCGTTAGAATAAAGGAGGTCGATTTTTGTTTATTTTACTAATAAATAGCACAGAGCATTCCGAATGCTTTCGAAACTCGATAAAACGATAAAATTCGTTGTTTATACTGTACTCGAAAACAATAAAGTGAAATTGTCATTGCTAAATATTTTGTCCATTTTTTTTGCGGTTTTTGACTCGAGTTACTTTTTCATTAATTTGCACTCGTCTCGTCAACGTGCCTAGAATGGAAAAACTGAGGATGCTGAAAAACGAAAAACAAAAAAAAAACGATAAATACACGGTGTTGATGGAACGTTGGAGCATTTACGAAAATTATCTTCATAATGCGATTTTATCATGTTTAACGTGCGCAATTTCCATGGAGAATACGAAATAACGGTGCAATTACGAAAGAGTCGACAAAGTATTGCGCCATTCGTGCTATCGTGTTGAAAGTAAACAACGATAAAACGTAATTTGTTCAATAGCGAATTATATTGTACTTGAAAAAAACAGAAGCTTCCAGTGGGGGTTCCTGTACGAACGGCTTTTGCGCAGAGAGTCAATTATTACATACAGAGAGATGAGAAAGTCGCGAAAGCCTTGCATTGCATTATCAGCGATAAGGATAAAAGAGCTTGGCCTGATGGCTGAAGGAAGAAAATATGTTGATATGAAAATATCGCTGTACATGAGATTGAACCATGGACTTTTACATATGTTGCGAATGATAGCGTCAGTCGTCCGAATAACCCGTTAATTTCATCAGTCTCGTTTATTGTCATTCCGTACATGGTCGTGAAAAATGGTTTCGATTCTGATCATCGCAACCGTGCTATTAATAGCGTATAAAATTTATTCTTTCGCAATCGAAAAACCTCCTAACTCACCGCCAGGTAAAATCAATATTTTCGACAATACATGCATCGAATGGAATTCATTTTTTTCTGTTCCACTTTGTCGTTGTGATTGTAGCGCTTTAAATGGACATGGAACAATTTGCAAAAATTAAGAATCGGAAAATTCGTTGCTACATTATTGTCGTCATCTTCGATAATTTTCTTTTCGGTCCTGCAGGCCCTTTCAGACTTCCAATATGGGGATCTTATTGGCTACTTTTATGGGGCGACTACACATTTCCGTATAAAACCATGAGATATTACGTGAATAAATATAAATCGAAGATAATCAGTCTGTGGCTGGGAGACTTTTATACCATCGTGGTCAACGATTATTCGGGAATCAAGGAGGTTCTGACGAGGAGAGAATTCGATGGAAGACTCAACGAAATGTATGTATTACAAGCAAGGGCTTTCGGAAAGAAATTGGGTGAGTTTATTCATCATCGAAGGTCGTACGAATATTTTATTGTGACGTTTTATTGACCAATCTTTGACTCAAATTTGTATCCTCCGTTTTTTTATGACACATCGACATTTAGGAATTTTTTTCACCGACGACAGCGATTGGCTGTTGCAGCGAAGATTCGCTCTGCGAAATTTGCGAGACTTTGGGTTTGGTCGCCGTCATGAAAAATTGGAGGGCGTTATAGCGCACGAAGTGTCTTCATTCTTGGATATACTGAAGAACGGACCAGCCAATGATTCGGAAAAGGTTTTTCCTTAACGTTGCGATAAAACTCGCAAGATTTTCGCAAAAATATACATTCCAAAACGATTTTCATTTAAACTTGAATTATTTCTATGATCATCGTATTTCAGTGTGTACATTTACTCCTCCGGAATAACGTCGTTCTCGGATTAACGCTTTTGTGCTTTTTTATCTCGCGTAGACTGTCGTGAAGGATTCTATGGCATTATTCCCGGACGTTTTATACGCTTCCACCTCGAGTCCAATGTGGTTCATTATGTCCGGTGAGATGTACGATCGGGATGAATATGAGACTTTGAGAGGACTCTGCCGTCAAGCAATGCATTTTCAAAATAATGCTGATACAGCAGGTGGGGCGATTGCGATGACGCCATGGCTCAGACACTTCGGTGATGGTTTTGGATTCAAAGGCATTATGGACGGAAATTATGCGATTGTTGATTTTTTCAGAGTACGCTGTAGATGTGTTTTTTTTTTTTTTTAATGAAAAACCGAAACAATTCAACGTATTAACCGTCGATCTGTACTATCAGGAATTTCTGAAAAAACGGCGAAACAACCCACTCATCGAGGAGGATAAACCGGAAGGATTCATGGACGTTTATTTGAACAAGCTGAAGGAGTGTGAAGGAATCGAAGGTTTTTCGGAACAGCAGCTACTCATCGTTTGCGTCGATATTATTTTCCCGGCGTTGTCGGCGGTTCCGAGTATGTTAACTACCACTATTAAACTCATGATGCATCATCCGGAAGTTATGAAAAACGTTCAACGTGAAATCGACGACGTGGTCGGTAGAAATCGTCTTCCGGAATGGAGCGATAGAATTAAGTACGTAAATAATAAAAACAGCTTACTCTGGAACGTTTTTTTACATGTAAAAAAAAACCCATGTTTTTCAATAGGGGATGAAATCCCGAGGCTAAAATTCTTCAGGCACTTTTCGATCGATTCGCTCAAACTTTGACAATTAATAACACATCGAAAGAATACCCAAGTACTTTTCGTCCCAGAGTTTCATCGCGAGTGTATCTGAATTATCGACAGCGAGTTCCGTTACACCCTACCGAATTTCATATTTGTATAAAAACTCTTTTCATTGATGGCTATTTTATTTATTGTTTGCTATTTATGATAAACTTGATACGATGTTCTTCAGAATTTCGAAATTTCACGAAAGTAACGATAAGTTTAAGCGCGCTTTCGAACGACTAAAAAAGATTTTTTTTTAAATCTAACTACGTGGCCTTAAAGTTTGATCAATTCACAAAAAAAAAGTGCCTAGCTGTTTTTCTGAAAAGCGCACAGTCACAGATATATTCGAGGGAAAAAATTGCCCGGGATTAATTGACCCCATGTGCACTAAATGATTCCTCGCGAAGGTGTAAAGTTTAATTCCCCCCTTGATCGTCTTCGATTTTTTTTTTTTTCGTTTCAACGTCCTCAAAACTTTCTCATATTTATAGTCTACCGTATACCGAAGCGACGATGCGCGAAGCTCTGAGGGCAGAAACTCTAACACCCTGGGGCGTGATGCACAGGGCTACGGAAGCCACGACGTTAATGGGATACAACGTTCCAAACAATGCCGTGATCGTGACGAATTTGTCTTACATGCACAATGACCCAGATCTCTGGGGGGATCCGGAAAACTTTAGGCCCGAAAGATTTTTAACGGAAGACGGTAAACGACTCGCCAAAGATTACAGTTTCCCATTTGGATTGGGTAAGTCGGGGAAGGAAAATTCGGCGTTTGAAGATTGTCGAAATTCTTGATAATTTCTTTTTTAATCCATTCGATCAATTTTTCACTAATTACATGTTAATCAACGTGCGGAAACCCCTAAGGACGTCGAGTGTGCGCTGGTGAAACGTTTGCCCGTTTCATAATGTTCGCTCATTTCGCTGCGTTGGCGCAAAACTTCAATTTCGAATTCGTCGACGATCAGCCTACGAAACTCCGAGATGTTCTTCCTGGATTAATCGTTATACCAAAGCAGACGTGGATTCGCGTAGTTCCTCGTTAAGTCCAATCAGAAATGAGCATTTCTCAATTTTCATACCGGAAGCATCACATCCGGGAAACGGAAATGACATTCGTCTCCGTCTCTCTATCTCTATCTCTCTTTATCGTTCTCTCTGTGATTTTTTTTCGTAATATTTCCGGAAATGAAGAAAACTGACGTCTATTTTTCTAGAGGTCTGTTTATACGTAAAGAAAATTACATGGTTGCTTGCTTGCTTGCTTGCTTATATTCTCGTATATATATATATGTGCATTTATCGTACATATATATACATATATATATATACATATATATTTATCACACATATATATATATATATATACATATGTATTTATCATAGATATACGTATATATGCATTTATCATACATTATATACATATACGTTTATCCGTTGAAGAAGAACGAGAAGACCTAAATGATGTCCATATTCTGCTCCATCTGCGTTTTTTTCCCTTCAAATATTTTATCCATCGCGCGTCTGTATGCACAACGCAATGTACGCTACTGAAACCGTGAACGTCTATAATAAAAACGAACAAAATCATCTTCAATTTGAAATCGAATTTCTACGACTTTATTAATTCATCGCTTTTCTTCAACGCACGCGTGAGGATACGTTTGAAGAAATTCTCTTATATCTCTTCCAATTTTCGTTTTGATCGTTTCCGAAATGTGACGTCAATTCTGGATGCCTTTAGTGTGGCAGATATTCACGAAAAACTGCGTTTTTTCTAAAGCAATCTAGGCAGCCTTTTTTTCGAACGAAAGAACGAACGGAAAGCGAAATCCCTGCGAAACCGGAAGTAGAGATTACGCAGCGACGTCGAATCGCGACAGAAGCGTACCTCTGCTACTTCGTAACAAGCGTGAAAGTGAATAAAATCTTCCTCAAAGTATCCTCCGTTACGTGCAATTCGTTGAAGATGAAAAAAAATCTGAGGAAATAAATCTCTCGCGGGGATGTCAAATTTCTCACCGAGTAAGCTAGCGTTAAATCAACGTTAAAGAAACCCAGAGCCGAAAAAGCGAACGGTCTTAGAGCCATGTACATACTCATGGTGAATATTTCCTGAAAATATATAAATGCAATGCAGCTTGGCTCGCGAAAGTTGAAGAAAAAAAAAGAAGACCTTTACCTTGCGTCCTCGATGCATCTGACCAGTACGACGAATATTTTTCGCTAACAAAGCTTTTGCGGTCTTATCAGCCTGCATTAACAGAGACAGAGTTTCCAAAAGACTATATACAGACTATTTATAATATAATAATAGTAACAATAATAATAATAATAATAATATCGATGCGATATATACTTGATCGACAGTAAAGTCGCAAGAGATAGTTATAGCGAGCAATTCGATGATAAACGGAACCAATCGAACTGTTATCCTCAATAAAGACACCGCTTTTTGTTGAATCGGTACATTAAGGATTCTCTTGATCGTCTCTATGATCATTCGCGCCGACCAGAAGAATAAACGACTGGAGTAATGATCGTTGAGCTTTTCTCCCGTCTTAACAAGGCCGGTGTACAAAGAACGTATATATTCCGGATGCGATGTCGAGGAATACCCCGGATTCTCAACATTAATGACATTTTTATTTTCGATGATTGTATTCAAATAACGAAATCTCAGCCCGAGAAGCGTAGAAAAAACGGCGAACTAAAAACATCGATAAATCCCGATCAACATTCGGTTCACTTGTCTACTGCTTTTTTTTCATCTCACTCGACTTTTGCCAGAAACTTAATCACGTTTTTCTGCATTTTTTGGGAAGAAAATGGCGAAATATTTTTACAATCTTCGTTTTGATGCTTGGTTAGTTGCGTGGAGGATTTTGTGAAATTTTCCGAGCGAGAGGAAAAGAAAGTAAAAGTGGGTAAATATGGGATTTACCGTGCCGATCGAATTGTCGATTATCACCACTGCAATCTCGACAGCCAATTTTAACGAAAATTCCACGTTATCGGAGAAGCGGAAAAAAACAGCCAATCGAAGGAGCGTACAAATCACAATAACAACCGCGTGCACGAAGCTCCATGAGCGAACGCGTTTGTTTTCGAGCTCAACCGTGGGATCACTTTCGTAGCCGATTTTCCTGTCGTAATCTTCCATCGATCGTACAATATCTATCATCTGGCGTTGATAAATACCGTCCTTCAACGCGCTAAACGCGGCAATAGCAAACTGTGAGAAAAAGGATATGGTGTCGAGAATCCCTCCGATATCGTTGAATTTAAACGGTACTTTATCTCGATTCAACCATAAGATACTTGTGATTATCAGCGCCAGTAAAAACGACCAAACTTGCCAGAGTCTGGAGAACTCCGCTTTAGTTCTCGAAAGACCGAAAGGTGCAGCACCGGCGAATTTCGGCAGGAATTTCGATGCTATCAAAACTTCGTACACTTTCATAATCTTGTTTTCTTTTTTCTTCACATAACCAATAGGCGCCGGTTGAGCTTCGAGAATCAACTGTTTGTCGCGTGGATATGAAACGATTCAATGAAAAACTTGCGTGTAGACACGCGACGATCCTGTCGTTTTTCCTTCCTTATCGAAACAAGCATCAATGATACAATTAACGCTATCGATTACATCACATAATCACATAATCGCATTTATCGATTACAGTAATGCACCCCGTACGCTCTGTACGATGCAACTCGCGGAAACATTGAATTTAGCCATCATCACGCCTGAGAATGGCGTCGCCGATGTGCATGCTGGCAAAAAAAAAACATTAAAACTTTCAAAGACCATTCACTGAACGATTCAGGGCGCAAAGAACTCTTCAATTAGCGTTTTGTCGCGCTTCAGATACACCCTTTTTTTTAAAAAGCATCTTCGAAGAATTTATTTTCAAGGTCGTAAAAAAAGAAAGCATCGTTGTGTATCTCGGTGTTTTTTTCGCTATAAACGGTTCGAGTTTCGAGGTTATGTTTGTACGTAAGGATGAACGCAAGTATCTGTCACGTGACATTATCGACAATTCTTCGCAATATCATTTTCTCTCATTATTTTTTTTAATAATCAAACACGACGATGTAAATTTCCGTTTACAATTCTTTTTTCTTTAACTATATAACATGTACTTATTTATTTTTGTGTGTGTTGGTATATATGTATGTGAGTAAACCATATATACATATATTGATGTAGACAAATAGCATCGATGGTTGTGTTTGCTCTTTAGTATCTCCTTCATGGAGAATAAATAATCGAGAGATAGTCTATGATGATGAATGTTAGAAAAGCTACTCTCACTCTCTGTGCACAAGTACATACATTCCGAGACAGGCGAGAACGGCACATTTTAATTTGGGATATTCGTTCATGTATATCGTTACCATACCGACGTACGGTAAAAACCCTCTCGCTCTGCCAACGATATCTTTGTTGGTCAGCCACAATTGATTCGGCGCGTACAAACCTCGATCGTCTATGGAATTATTATCCCCCTTTGTCACGAATTTAATGGTACGATTAGTATCGCCTCTGCAACGAAAAGCAATTACCCATCAGTCGTTTGAAAATCGATCAAAATCGATTTTCAAATACCCACTCGTTACGCGCTTACTTTTCATGAAGTTTAAGTACTCTGTGGACAATTGGGATATCTCGTCCTTCGACCTTGAATACGACGATTTCTCCTACTCTCACAGGCTCGTCCTGATAATTAGTTAAGAACAACAGATCTCCTCTGTGAAACGCAGGCTCCATACTTCCGCTGAAATATTCAACGATTTCTTACGTATGAAATTGTGATGCACAATTCGTACGGAATTTGGAGGAAGAACTAGGAATGATAAATCTGGGACCTCGAACGCGTTTTTGGCGTTCTAAATGATTCGAAACATTTCTAGATCGTAACAACATCCTATTCTGCCTTGGAAAAGGTATTTCTGTGAAATTTGAACTTTCAACATCGAAGTAACGTTGAACGTATCAATGTTTCATTCGCAATTGTGCAAAAATCAGCTATTTATTCACAATCGCAGATAATTTATCCCGACAAACGTATTTCTTATTAATTCTTCTGGATATTTTTCGATTAAACGCAAGAGCGAATGAAAGTGTTTTCTCTACGACATTGAGAATTGTTATTTTTGAAATCTTCTTCTTTGGATGTTCAACAGTGAACAAAAAATGAATATTCAGTTCCTATTTTCAACAGACTTCAAGGATCGGTCGCACCAAAATTTTCCACAAGCTTGCATTCTACCGTCATAATAATTGTGCAGTAATTAAGTGGCAAGTAATCTTCATAAAGCAGTTTTTGTGCAATTCGATCAGTATCGCGAACAATAGATGAAAATTCGTTAAAAATTATCAATATCTCTAGAGGTTGTAAAATGCCTCGACGCCAAGAGCGTAATAAGTAGTCCCCGCTGCGGGCTTCAACTTTAAGTCGCTTGTGTGCAACAACGCGTAATAAAAATGAAAAATGTCGCAAAATTTCATTCGTTTACTGTTTTTTGTATCGTTCAAATTATTTCCCGTAAATTGGAGTAAGCGATTGGAGAGAATTGAAACGCTTTGAAGGTTAGGTATCGTAATTTTACCTGAGAACAACGACGATCGGACTTTCGCTACCCGTTACGACGACCAGGCCCTTCCATATCATCAACGCGGAAGAAACGATCATGCCAAAACTCAGTATCTGGTAGAGAAACTGCAAAAACGAAACCAAATCATATGCAAACATACATTCATGTTGATGTTGGTGACGAGCATATGTCAACGATTTAAATATCAATTTTTTCGCAAGAAACAATAAACATAACGATATTTTCAGGGTAATTTTACCTGCCGCTTGTTCATGCGTTTGACATCATCAAAGACGCCCTGCAACATTGCGCCGGCTTAACTTAAATTACGATGTCGAATTAATTGGTTATACGATAAAACTGCAATTTGGTGCAGCCACGAAAACGCGACTGTGTGAACGATCATGGACGACCGGCACGTATTCGTTTTTTTCTCCACTACGGCGTCTTTTTCGGCTGCCATTGGCGGGGCACCACGTCACTGGTCACACGCACTCGAGAAGGGAACGGTGGAACGCGAACCAAAGTACGTCGTGGCGGCTACCCACGTGGTTCATTTTGAGTCGAGTAGGATCGAATGTTTTCGTCGAAACATACAAAACTCTTTTCAATCGATTCAGAAACGATGTATCTGATATAAAAAGTGTCGAACGAGAATCAAAATTCTCTGGATGTATATGCAAGTGAAACTTAAATTCGAATGGAACTGAAAAGTTTCCGGAATAGCCAATCGGAGGCTCGATATTTTTCCGCGTTCCTTCGACTTATATCATAATGCTCATTGGTCACGCAAGAGTTACAACGGACTATTTATGTTTGGAAGTGTACCAGGTGTACCATTTGACTAGAGTAAACAAATAAATGATACACATCCAACGTGGGTCAATCAATCCGCGAAGTTGGTTGCGGTATCGCAGTAACGAGTCAAATTTTGTGGCTGAACTAATCGAGTGAATAACGCAAAGAACAATGACCATATATTTAAATAACAGAATATAGGCGGCGTTTATTTTAATCAACATTTCGATGTCGACGCGTACCACGTAGAGGGCAAAGAATTACTCTCAACGAGTAAATGGCTCTGAGACGCTCTCGCTCTGTTTTTGACGCTGCCATATTGTCCGTACTTGGACGCTTCCGAGTATGAAAATCGTGATGCGACGACTTCCGGTGTCATATCAACTTCATCATCGACGGCACCATTTTTGTATGTTCGTTCGTATCTGTCGGTAACTTCCCGTTGTTGTTTCTCAGACTTGCACAAAGTAGGGTTCCATTCGACGGGTACCGCGTCGTTCGTGTCACCGCCATCTTGCGCTGGCTTTGTTTTCCATTGGTCGGCTATTTGCCGTAACGGTTTCAAGACATTAGTACTTTCACGAATTTTGTCCAGCTCCTCGTTGCACATACGTTCAACCTCGACGAGCCTCTGACGATACGTATTGGCAATCATTTTTTTACGCATATTGTATCGCTTTTCAGCTTGCGCCAATGCAAGAGCGTCCTGATACTTTGCTAGTTTTTTTTCGTACTCCAATATCGTCAACTCACTCAACGACTGTACGGGATTGAGATTCACCGCGATTCCTGTGATTAACGTTGATGCAAATTATTTCAATAAAAATATAATTTTATCAAAAGTAACAGTCGATTCGGTTACCATAGTTCCTTGAGTTATCATATGCAGAAGGATTACCGAGCTCATTGGATAATGGCGATTCAGCCGCGTAAGCTTCTGCTGCCGCCCGCGCCGCTGCTGTAGCTTCTTCCACTACGAGAATATCGTTTCTTTCTCGAAGTGACTGATATTCGTCGCGTTCTTTTCTCCACATGGACAATGCGAGCCTCATTTCTTCTTTCAAATCGATTATGACTCCTTGAAGTGTATTTATACGTTCGCGAAGAACATTACTGCAAATCGATTCCTCGATCATTACTTTTCGGACTTTTTGGAGTTTTGTCGTTTTCCATGTGAATGTATGTGACTTAAATATTCAACGATATTCGTATGACACGTATGGTCTCAACAACACCGAAATGAAATGACAATTTGGCGCATGAACTATCATGTAAAAATAAAAATAAGATAGTAAGCACAATGTATAATAAAAATATCTGAAATGTTGAAAAAATGAATTAATTCATTTTGTATGGAAGGAATAGAAGGCTTCTGATGTTTATCCTAACGGACACCATCGATATTTTGGTTTTGATGAGACTGTACGTGCCCCGTACATCCTTAAAGTATAAAAGATCGCGTAAAGAATGTACTCTGAATCGCCTTCAATGATACTTCCGGATTCATCATTTTTGTTCTCGAGAGTAATGTGCTCTTCCGGTTGTTCGATAACCGCCGATAATTTCTCAGACATTTCATCGTCAGATTTGATATTGCTGATTGTCGGTACGTTCCGAAGATCAAGAACAAGATCCGCATGTGACGGAACCCTCTCGCCGTTTCCGTCATCGGAAAAGTGGCGATTATCTTTTCTGGCTTCAATCGAATCATGAAAAAACTCGTCGGAAGCGCTATCCTCGGAAGTATCCGATATCGAAGCGTCCATATTATTTTCCATTCAATTAATTTTTCTTACTTTATAAAGATGTATCAGAAATATATTTATGTAGAAAACATCAATATTGTCATCCTAAAAAGGATTCACAAAACGTGTGTGACGTTTGATTAGTAATTGTTTGACTACATGCGACATTCCTTCGTTTTTTTTTTTAAGAAAATAAATACGGGTCGCTTGGATAGTTTAGCAATAATAACAAAATCAATATTAATAATAATTACCCATTTTCGTCACATAATATTAAGTTAATTTTATATAGGATTTATTAATATCGCTAGTAAGTTGCATTATTGCGAACGAACTGTAAAACTGGTAAAACGTGGGCTTTTGAGAGAGTGCAACGAGTGTGTGTGTGTTGTCTTTCAAAGAGGTGTAAATTGGTCGAGCAATTTTCATAAAATCAACTTCGGTTTTAAAGAGAACAATATTTTAGCGCGTAAGTAAAATAGAAAAACGTGAATATATACATATTGAAGTTCTGGTGGGAGAAAAGGTTTGGTTACTCTCGGCGGCGAGCTCTGCTGTCACTTATCCCTAAAAAAATCAATATACCCACTCGTTCAGTTTCCAGAGGAACGGCGTCTCCTAATACATGACGTAGCGTAAACAATTATACGCCAGTGGTTTTTTCGTCCGAAATTCAATTAAAAAAGATCGAAACATCACTTTATTCGTCTAAAACTCGTCCATCCAAAAGCGTGCATTACACGAATCGTCGAGATTTCAATGCCGCTGCTCAGTGCATAACCTCAAACTTTCAAAAATATATTACGAAAAAACAGGAATAAAACATATCTTAAACTCCGATATCTACGCAAAACAATAAAAAGATGTTCGCCGAATTTCGTCAAAGTTTTGATGTTCACGCGCGATAAACATATTACGAGCGACAAATAATTTGGACATGCCAGAGTTGTATCAAGTTCGAATTTGCAATCGTGATAAATCATGATTCGTTATCTGTGGTCCATAATCTGTTGGTACTTTAGGCCATTGGTAAAATGGTTTCTTCATCAAACGACGCAAATGTGCGAGTTGCAAAGAATTTGTTACGGCAAACCTTCCGGCGCGACACGAACTCTCGAAGTCGAAAAATCTCTCCGGCAGTCGCGAAATCACGATATACAAATAATGGTCGCGCATCTCGATCAAATGGCATCCGATCGCGAGATAAATAACAAAACCGAACGCGGCGTACTCGAAGAGGCCATAAGAATCGTATTGGTAGCAAAGAAAATTAATCCGACCGCGCATCCGGATTTTGCCAAGTCTTTCGGCAAATGCGTCGAGCTGATATGGGGATATCGTCAGCTTCTCTGCGAGTGCGAAGAGCTGCGGAAACAATCCTACAACTCGGATAACGCGGAGCACGAGTTATCGCTGTTAAAACTGTGGAATTTGTTGAAGCCGCAAGAAAAATTGGAATCGAGAGTGACTAAACAATGGCAGGAAATTGGATTCCAAGGCGACGATCCCAAGACTGACTTTCGCGGAATGGGAATATTAGGATTGGAGAATTTGGTTTATTTCGCGCAGGAATATCCCGCCGCAGCTTTGCGCTCTCTCCAACATTCCTCTCATCCTCGTTACGGCTACGCTTTCGCTATAGTAGGAATAAATCTCACCAGTATGGCGCTGAGATTGTTAAGGGACGGCGATGCTAAAACACATATTTATAATACATCAAAGACGCTACCGAGCGTCCGTGCCTTTCATCAATTGTACAGTTATCTATTTTACGAATTTGACGCTTTTTGGATCGACTCCAAGCCAAGAAACATGATGGAATTTTCTTCTATTCAAAGCAAGTTTGAAACAGGCGTGAGATTAGCTCTTTCTAATCCCTCCGCTGTTTTTAGATTGAACGTTTCCATCGAAAACGTTTAAAAACCACTATTAGATCAATAATAGATCCGCTTTTAACGCTAAATCGCTCGTACGGTAGTCCGAGCGAAAAAAAAGATCATCGACGCGATTAGCAGCGATTCGAGTTTTTAAACCATGTAAACATTAGCAATAATAATAATAATAAACATATTTTTATTATTATTATATTAGTACATGGATTAAAAAGAAACTATTTGCGACGCAAAGTGAGCACAATTGACCATGTTATGCAAGTTCACCCCATCTCAAAAAATTTTGGGTGATTTAAACTCAAATTTAAAAAATTTGCTTCGTAAACCAGCGATATTTGTTCTGATCTGATAAATAGGTGTATGCCATAGGTTCCTAATGGCAAAAAACATTGGAATTTGTATCAAATTTCGGCTTATCAATTAACGGACATACGATTTTTTGGTGGTCTAGCAAAATATCACAAGATTCTTCAAGATTTTTTTTTGTGAATGCGAGTAATAATCAAGCATCAATTTCAAACCACGTTTTACTCGAAAGTCATTTCGAAATGTAGAAACCCTTATAAAAGAAGGACTTGATGTTAAAACGTTGGAAAAAATATATTTAGTTGGAAATTTGGAATTCATAATTAACTGCAGCAATTCGATAAGCCATAATTATATGTAAAAAAAAGAATAAATCAAAACTCCCCTCACATTCATCAGATTCTTTAATCTTTAGTCGATGAAAACTGTTCATTTCCGTTATTCACGACACTGAATGCTCTTTACTGTGATTCACTCGAGAACATTTACCACTTACATTAGCCGTCGATAAGAATATAACAATTATACATAAGAAAGCTGTTGCCTTTTTTGTTGCTGCAACATTTATTCATCAAATAAAATATTACAGAGACAATTAGACCCCCGGTCTCATTCGTCGTATTGGAATTCGTTTGAACAATATTAGAGATCGAAAAAAAAAAACAAGATTAAACGCAATCGTTAATTCTACGGATGGAAGATTCGTTGGAATATATTTAAAAAAACCTTGCTACATTAATTCGCAGCACGAGACGCCGGAATTCATGTTTTTTTAAATTCTAAATTGTGTTTCTGGATTGTTAAAGTAAAATTTTAATTACCCATTCGTATTAAAGTACGTTTCAGTGTGTGCGTGTGTGTGTGTGTGTGTGTTTGTTTACATATATACATGCAGTAAAAGCTTCTTAGCGAGCTTATTATCACGATTAATCCTTTTTGAGAGAAGCAGCTTCGGCTTTTCTTCGGAGTTTCGAAACGACGATTATAATTACCAGTATGCCAATTATGATACTGGCTAATTTCATCAACCATGGATTTTCTCGAAGGAAGTTTGCGCACATCTGCGTCAAGTCGTCACTGCGCGGGCGAAAGGAAAAAAAAATGGAAAATACGATCAGACGCGATGATCAACATCGCATGCAGTAAATATACTCATTTTCGCACTCTTATTCTTACGCTTCGACACAATG
Organism: Heteropelma amictum; assembly: GCA_959613375.1. NCBI lineage: Eukaryota > Metazoa > Arthropoda > Insecta > Hymenoptera > Ichneumonidae > Heteropelma > Heteropelma amictum. Next base: position 18,657,004 of record OY390723.1, read on the forward strand.
ACAAAGTCCGGAACTCGTCTCGAAAATTGTAAAATCGTTTTTTCGGATCAAGCTACATCATTTTTTTTCTTCAAATACTTACAAGGGACTCTGAGGCGTTGGAACTTTTTTCCCATGAGCATTTTTCCACCAATCCTTGGCGAACGACACGAACGAATTAACGTCGTATTTCGATATTTGATATCGATACATTTTGCCTTGCCTGAATCTGATGGTTGAAAAAATAATCAGAAATTTTTATTATGAAATGAGAATTTATTTCGATTATTCGAGAGAAGGAATGGACTTTAATTGCCAGACATACAGTATGAACTCCGGCACGTCAAATACGTCGAATCTTCGCGCTGTCGATGCTCCTGTTGTGTATTTATTTACACGTGCGACGTTGAGCCTTTGCCTAAGTTTCGCTCCAACGGCCTCCCAACGAGCGCCCATACGTTGACAATCGACGCAATCTGTGCTGTAGCTATTTTTCGTTCGTTCGTTAAATCACCGATAAACTTTTCGTTCTCACCAAACGACATTTGTAACCGCCGCGAGATCTTGGAAATTTTTGCTTTCAGAGTACGAATAATTTTCTGTGCAAAACAATGAATGTAACAGACGTAGGAGAAAAAATAAAAGGCTCGAGACTGACGCGAATCAACTGAAGTTCGTTACTTATAAAATTCACCGACTATTATTCAATTAATTGAGGAATAATTCAACGATTTATAACGAAATTTATTTTATTATTTATTAAAAACAGTCTTTTTATTATTTTTATACGCCCACAATATAAATATATGAATATAATTATTATTTATTTGCAGAAGTCCTCGTTCTCCTTATGGTACTCATATGGAACATTTTTTTTAGTGAAAAAATGAATTTCAATTTACATCAATTGATATATTCGACTGATACTTACAACATGACGAACCAATCACCGGTCGTAGCTCCGCTACTGGCTTGCGTGAGATGCTCAAAGTTATCGTCGCTCAGTTCTTTGACTATCGGCTGTTTATTTTCGAGAAAATAGTTCAAAATTTCTTCATCGTTCAATGGACCTGACGGAAAGATTTACACGTTGGAATTTCAAAGCTTTTTTCTATGGAAAATGCACCAATATTCACATCAATATTGTAAACAGGAAAACCCATACTTTCTGGCAATGTTACTTAGTGTAAAATGAAATATATATTTTATATTTCTTAGGAATATTTATTTTATATGAAAATAGTTGTACAGCAACGTTTTTGATACCGTCGTACAGCAGGGGAATGCCGCTTCTGAAGAAAACCAGTGCCGGTTCTTTCTTCGGACTGTAAAGTCGCAGTAATTGACTGTCGATGACTTTGACGACCCAAGCTGAAATTGAGTCGACTAAATCGTCGCGCAAGAGGATCACTTCGTTCTCGTATTTCTCGCTCTCTTCGCAGTCTTTCTTGGCTGTTGGAGGAAATAAAAAGTGCATTACACAATGTCTAAAATCTAATTTTTTCACGTAACAAATTCTATATTTTTCACATCATCAGAATGCCCGCAGCTTAGAATAAACAGAATAAACATTTTCTGCCCTATCGCAGTTTGATTTAAGCCCTAGGACAACTTTAATGCGGATACTACGAATCTGTAAGGTAACATTTAGTTTTTATGTTTCAAATTCAAATCTCGGTTTGTAAATAAAATATAGTTATTCAAATCGCGACGGTGTGATATTTAATATCAGAGCGAGATGGGGGATTATAGGTTATGTTGTCGGACGATAGAAAGTGGATTATAGATCAACATAAGGCGTCGTGTGTACCTATAGATTGAAAAATAAATTAATTGAACACGTAATGCTACCATCTGGATGATGTTAGCTCGACTCTTATGGTTTCATAAATTGCAACTTACCGAACAGCACAACAACGTATGGTTCGGTCTTGATGTATTGGAGTAGGTCATCATCGTTCACCGTATCGAGGGACGCTGATTCCGTACCGTACAGTTGAAATAAAACAATGAAAACTATTACACGTAACATTATTTTCCAAAGAGGCAGAAAGATATTGACAAAATGATCCTTCGTGCACGTTGTATATAACCGGTACACGTCACGGTTTCGGTCCGGTTTCGGTACTATCGCGCTTTTATGAATCGCAGCGGCATATACATATGGCAATGCGAAAGAGCGCATGCGCCGTCAATTTCGAATCTTTTTTAAATTTAAATATTTCAACACAAGTTGGAAAACCATTGCAGTGAAACATCATAATACTAATAGTGACGATAGCAACGAATACATATCCGTTTCGACTTCGAAAAATTGGAGACTTCGAAGCAGCGATTTTTGACAATGTCACTTGAAAATTTGAATGTCCAATAAAAATGAATAATTTGCAAAACACCCTGCCCAAGATATATCAACGTCTTTGGGCAATGTCTCAAATTTATCTTCTATAATTGTATTCTACAGTCTCAGGGAGATTCGAAAAGTGTGTTTTTTGAGATTTCCATGAGTGGAACGCAGATCTGAGTACGGGAAACAAAGTGCTCGACTTTGGTTTTAGAAAGAGAGTGATATTTTTACTTGGCTCTGATGAATGAATAAAAATGTTCTAAAAACGTATGACAAATTTATTCTTTGACCTCCGGAATTGACCTAAGACCGTAGCGCGTGACGATTTCTCTCCGTGTGAAACACTGTTTGCTCGAAGGTCGAACTCATACTGACAACGAGTTATGTGCTACAGTTAACAAAAGCGATATATAGGTATTTGATAATCAACCCTGTCGTGCGTTGTACGATCTTGGCACACACTGTATAAGTTTATATACACATATATGCGTGTATGTATTTGTGTATACGTATTTATTATGCATACTTTCGACACAAAAGATGAGAAATGATTGTATGCAGGCATGCAGAGGAACGAGACATCGCGAGACTATACACGAACCCCTCTCGTCCTCCAGCCTGGCTCGTGGCTGCCACACACAAGCTTTCAACCTGAAAACCAAGGGTGCCCGGTGGCAGTCGCGTGTTCGCTTCACCAGGTGAGCAACCTAATCGCGAGTGAACCGAGGAATGTGTGCTTTGCTTGTTGGACGAAAATATAGTTGAAAATAAGTTTAAAGGAAAAGCCAGGAGAAAAAAAAACATTACTCCGATCTTTTCACGACACGTCAAATTTTTCTTTAACGATTTTCCTCAAGTGCGACGTTACTCGTTCTCAGATTAATCGCAAAGTGATTTCAAGTATCGATCATTCGAATCAACGTCGCGTATGGACCTGAACGTGTATAATCCGACGCTCTCGAATTGTTATTATTATTAGCGCTATTAGGTTCGAGTTATTTCGAAATTATAGGGAACTTTGAGATGAACTTTGAGACTTCTCGAGATGCAAATGATGATGCAATCCAGTGATTGACTTTAAATAGAATTTGGAGAATCTCGACTCGTGAGTTCGTCAATTCGTATACACACTCGGGATTAGATTTGTCCGCGCAGGTTTTCGATGATTGTCATATCGCGATAATACGATTTAGACGACGTTCATTAAAGCTTCGTTTCGTATGTGATAATTTTGATTGTCAACGTTGTTCCACATCGTGATGACTTTACGATGCTCGTAGCTTCATCGACAATAACACAATTACGAGGATAAAATAACATCTCTGTACGATTTTTGAAAAATTTCGATAAAACAATTAACGTTAATTTACGAAAGTATTTTATCGCCTCCTTGAAAATACGAGGTTGGAAAAATCGTAAATTTCATCGTTTCTAATATACTTTTTCATACAAATATCGTATTGTGTACTCGCCGCCGGACTTTTTTTTCCAATTTTCAATATCTTCCCTTTCTTTTTTGTTCTTTTTGTCGTCCGAGCATCAGGATTTTTCGACAGCTGCGGTTGACAACGGAAAACTTTGCTCGAACTCCTTTCACGATCCTGAAAAGTTTACTACAATCCACAGACACGCCCCTTATCGAAGCTCACATTTTTCATTTTTTTTTCATCTTCCTTTACTTCCTCTTCTTATATTTCTTTTTATCGTCGCGTCGGTTTGCGATCGAAGCTTTCACGCGTGGAATAAATGGCGCCGGGACGCTCGGAGACAACTTACGTACCGGAAGTGGAGGAGAACGCTCGCAGGGAACAGGAGCGTCGGGTGGTTCAAGAGGGTACTGCCATGTGGAGGCGCCGCAAAGAGGAGTTGCAGCGACAGAAATGTCGCGAACAACGCGAAGTATGTGCTCAATAAAGTATCCATATGTATATTGTAAAAAGCTTCTCATGATACAGGTACTTGTGTATATACGACAGTGAGGATGATGTAAAACGTTTTTGCTTTTGTATACGATTGGGGTCGAGATTGGGGCCTACATATATAATACATAGCGTTGTCGCTAGATTCTTGAGGATGATCTACGTCGATGCCTCTGGTCCTCGGAGGCGTTTTTACGGAAAGCATTCCTCGACGAGAGAAAAGTTCGATGGGGAGAATCCGTGAGCCCATATATCGATCCATAAAATACTATATGAAATACCACAAGTTTGTAGTCATCCGCAGACTTCCTGCGTTTGATAAAGATGCCTTCGAACGTCTCGAACTGAGATAAAGTGCGAACGACACGTGTACATATTTATGTATATGTATATACATTTTCTTTTACACCATTATTGGTACGAATAAAGCCTTCCACGAAAGCCCATTTTTTCAAGGCCCTGGAGACATCTCGACGATGTTGAAAAAAATACACGCAACGCTCAAAAAGGGAAAAGTTATACAGCGATAACGAATAGGTCGATTTTTCTGAATTACTTTAGCGTAAATGACCTTTTTGTGTATCCCTTTCCACATGGAATCCGGAATCATCGCTGCTACGGAACAAAAGGGTATCAATGTCCCTGCATAATTGCATTGACAACCTGCAATTTTGAGAAAGTTCGGATTTTGAATTACAGAGTTGTGAGGAAGGTCTGAATATCTCGGAAAGTATTGGTGTATTACGGTGTGTTTATTCGCGTGGATAAATGTTTGTATTCCTGTGTTGGTATATACGTGTTACGTACATACAGGATGATGCAGAGATTTCGCAGTGCAAACCGGAAGTTGACCCATACTTGGTCGTTCGAGGGGCGTACACCCACTCGAGTTATCCGGTGGCTTTGCATAATCTCTGGTGGGACCAATCTCAAGAAACACGACTGTTCTAACTCGTGCTAATCCATCTCGTCTACTCCGTTCGCCATAATGCAGATTTGTACATATATATGTATATACGGCTCTGTACAATTTCTCCACAGGATGTGAATATTTCTCATCCGGTGAAGGCAAATTTCGTTAGTCGAGAACGAACGAGAATTTCGTGGTTTCCTCTCGCTATTGTGCCGAAAATTCTTGGGACAATATTATTTATTCAATAAGGCACCAGATGGACATGTGGCTGTTCACCCTCGATACGATGGAAAATCTCGATTCTCATCGATTTTCCTCGTCTTAATGAAATCAATTCAAGTATATACACATTTGTGTCGTATTTTATACTTTATATTACGTTTTCCCTCGTTGCTGAATAAAACAACCGACGTTTTGTTCTCTCGATCGTCGAAAACGAATTATCACTGTTACTTTTGTCTATTTCCAAATTTAATCACCATTATTTATTTTCATGAGCCGTCATTCGATAACTATTTTTCATTCGAAAGATTGTACCGGTCAAAGTACAAAATGTTGTGATTTTTGACAAACTCGTTTTAACTTTTAGACAGCCGAAAAATCGAAATATACTATGCTTTAAATCGATCCAACGAAATATTCACGAAGTTTGACCTGAAATGTGCACAAATGCAAAAAAACAAGCGTGCTTTCGCAGAATATAGTTTGATCGCAAATTTTAGGGGTATACAGATTAAATTAAGATAAACGAAGAATATTTTCATTGGGTTTGGACATTTTGACTGCTGTGATTTTTGACAAACTCGTTTTAACCTTTAGACAGCCGAAAAATCGAAATATACTACGCTTTGAATCGATCCAACGAAATATTCACGAAGTTTGACCTGAAATGTGCACAAATGCGAATAAACAAGCGTGCTTTCGCAGATTATAGTTTGATTGCAAATTTTAGGGGTATACAGATTAAATTAAGATAAACGAAGAATATTTTCATTGGGTTTGGACATTTTGACTGCTGTGATTTTTGACAAACTCGTTTTAACTTTTAGACAGCCGAAAAATCGAAATATACTACGCTTTGAATCGATCCAACGAAATTTTCACGAAGTTTGACCTGAAATGTGCACAAAATCAAAAAAACAAGCATGCTTTCGCAGAATATAGTTTGATCGCAAATTTTAGGGGTATACAGATTAAATTAAGATAAACGAAGAAAAGTTTCATTGGGTTTGGACATTTTGACGTTTATTTCCGGCAGTTACGTCAAATGCAGATGAATTACTCACCTTGGGGTAAACCGGGTGGTGGCGCACCTTGCGTCAGCTCGATGAGGAAGAAAAACGTCATTCTGGAGCCTTTGGATTTCACGAGACATTGCAGTTACACCGGACAGGTAAAACCTCGAGAAACCTCCGAATTGTTTTAGCACTAGAAAATTTCAAATCTGCATCTAAGGACACGTATTATACACACTTATACATACACGTTATGCTTATACTCAATGTAATAGAAGATTAAATATTCCTCGATCTTTTTTTTTTCTCTTGCAATATCCGCTATTCGCAGGTGTTATAGACGGTATTACAGCATCGATGGTTCACCATATTTCACTCCAACACTTTTTATTTCGTTTTTCGATGTAACTTTTTTCTCGTTTCTTTTATAAAATACATGTATATGTACATATATATACATATATACATATACAGGGATACAGGAAGGAACGAATGATCTATCAGATGTGTGTGCATGCAACCAAACTTTGCTGTGTCTGTGCGCTTGCATCGCGATGTATCTCGAACCATTTCGACGTCATGGAACACTGTGTGTGTATCGCAAAGTTCATACGGCACAGTACCTGTAGTTATGTTTACCAAAACATATATGGGCCATTTCATTTTCGGATATGAAAAGAACCAAAAATTCTGCAAAAGTGTTTGCCATATTGAACACGATTTGGAAATTACCATAATTTTTTATACATCATTACAGTACAGGTAAGCAATACGTGATGAATGATTAGATAAAAAAAAAATTCGATAACAACCCCTACTCATTTTTTTCTCATTGACGAAAAATTTTGCGTTTGGGGCTAATTTTGTCGCTGCATCTTCTTCGATAAAAGTACACGATAGAGAGAAATAAATAAAAAAAGTATTGAGCTTATTGGTGATATTATTTCGAGTTAAAGGAAATATGGAAAAAATGTTTGTCGCTTCAACAAGAATTGCCTCGTGTACGTGAATTCTGTTAAATGACTTTACCCATACATTCGCGATTTCTACACAGAAACTCCGTGGAATTCTCGATGGGAATCGTTGTGTATATGTAATGGATGTTCAATGTAACATTCGTATACATGGATTCGATGCTACCACTAGTATTATATTATAATATACGTATATATGCATACATGTATACTCACAAGGGAAGACAAAACCGCCTTACGCAATTCATAGCACCCTCCATTCTGGAAATTCGACAGAATCGATTTTTACCCCACAGTATCCTCGGGAAGAAGAACTCGAGCCTCGAGGTTCGCCTCTGAAAAATAATATCGAGCAACAATCACGCAATGTCGCGGCATCTGACCAATTTGCAAGCTTCGCGAAATTTCAAAATGAATTTAATTGAAAAAAAATTCAAGCATCACTCAAAATGAAAGGAGGTCGGATTGCGAAAGGAAAGCAAGAAATACAGATTCAAAATGCCAACTTGAAGACGAATATAATCGATAATAAATACGAGAATAATTAATCCTGAAAATAGGAAAGAAAATGAAAATTATTGTGTAATGAAAAAAAGTGTCTGCTGACTTATCACTGAAATTTTATTTTTATCCGATGCTTCGTATTGAGAGGAAATGTAATCGTGTTGAAATCCTCTTCGGATATCGCGGCAATGTGCTAACCCGTTGCTTTTCATGTCGTTCATAAAATCCTGCAGAGTTTTCGTCCCTGAGAACCGAAATTACGTAAAGTAGAAAGACTAGAGTGGTCGAAGCGTTCGATAACTTCGAGGATACTTCGATAAGATCATGAATATTAATTAGAGCGTTATGTACAGCGTAGATTTCATATACAGTTCCCTCGCAATCGATTTACGGTTTTATACGTATAGAAGCGTTATATGTAAGGTGCGGTGATATCGTTTATCTCGCGATAAATCTCCTTCAGCCTCGTTGTTCGAAAGAAAAATGCGATTCGGAAGCCCTTAATTCTCCGGGGCTAAAAATAAAATGAAGAAATTAGCATTTCGAGTTTAATTCTCACCCTCTGGTGTAGCCCATATATTATCGCGTGAGCTTTCTCTCGAATTAAATATTACTTTTTCTTTTTCAATCAGTATTATCGTCTATCGATAAAAAGAAAATTTTCAACGTAAAAAGAAGCTTCGAACGCCTTTGCAATCTCAAGTTATTTATTCAAACGATGAACGTGACTTTCTTCAATATCAATTGGAGCGATTTTTGTGATCGGAAAAATTAAAATGTCGTGGAAAGGACGTTTATATAAATTGCTCGACTCGAAATGTTGAACCGACGTTTTGATGTAGGCTTCATATACATTCAGCCTCAAACGCCACTCCATTTGTCATGGTTAAGCGGATTAGCGGATGCAAAGAGACGAACGTTCGCGTCGCCGGGCCATCTCTTGTTGGAGAGCAATGCACGCAAAAGGACATGCGCATACATTAACGTATATTATGCACATTGACAGCTGAGGGACGAAAGGGCTTACGGAAAATAAATCACGATGGAAGATTCGTCCTCTTGACACATTACGCGATGTGTATATATGCATAAATGTGTGCTTTTCAGCTTTTACCTAGATTCTGTTCGTTGACGCATCCGAGGCTTGACCATTTCGTGACTATGGACGCTTAAACGTTTTGCTTCTACCAACGGAGTGTTTACACGGTATTAATTAATGTATAACGCAAGCAAGGATATCTGGAACACCCGAATATTGTCTTTTGCCAAATATTGTACGTTTGCTTCTCAAGTCCTCAAGAAAAAAGTCATTAAAAGAATATATATGGACCAATAAATTTTCATTAGTTGTTCACTGCAATTAGTTTCGAAATTCTTCAAGATCGAATAGATCAATAAAAAAAATATGAAAAAATATCGAGAAAGTCCGATACGGTGTTATTCAAAGTTGCCGTTTTGCAAGTGAAATGTTGAATTTAATTACGATGAATATATTGCAGCTTCATCGTTTCCGACAGTTGAATATTCGATTTTCGCTACAAAACTATCAATAAATGTATATCGTTGGAAAATTAGACAGTGCCATAAAAAAATACGAAAAATATAAAAATTCACGAAGCAATTTGAGCGACGTCAATTACTTCGATTATCAACTCAATTATTGCACAATCAAGGGCTAGTTACTATACAGATACTCAATTATTACACGTAGAATGTTTCATCATTTTCTCAAGTACGAAAGTGCTCAACTTTTATCAGTGTGATCGAGAAAACGAGATGAAAAAGTTTAAATCAAAGATTAATTTGTACTTGAAAACGGTTTAATATGCCATGGTGACAGTGTGTGGCGTGTGCTTAGTTGGCGCGACCCACGTCACCGTGGGGTCGTCCTGGGCCTGGTGGACTTCCATGGAGGGACCCAAAATTGCTGGGAGTGCGATTCCTCGAGTCCATGGTACGGAGACGAGTCCAACGTCCGTTCTTTCTTATCAGTGTCGTACGATATCGAGCAAGATCGTCACATTCTCTTAGTAGAAGCCAAATGAATTTTAAAAAATTCATTCGCACCATTCACAGAATTTTTGTATGACCGACATATGGCAAATGTACACGGGCATGTTTGCGTTCAGGAAATGGGCTTTAATGGGCTGCAAAATGGTCCGAGATGATTGTTTTCAAGGAGTAATGTATTTTATCGATTTTATTGCAATCGTTCGATGTTATTCATCCAAACACCTCGAAGTAATGTAAAAATGAATTTTTATTAGCAATATTAATAATATCGATGATAATATCTGTGGTAATAAAAGCAGATTACAGGTTACTTACTTACTTACTCGCTGATTGGATAGGTATGGATGACGAAAGCTGTCTAAATGTTTTTCTCAACTGGCAAAAGAGAATGAAAGTCTCAAGTTTGATAAAAGAAATTGACAACTTGAACGTCCAATAATTTTAATGCTTGATGAATTCGAGAAAAATTTATTTACCTGCGCCTTAAAGAGTATCTCAATAAATTTTTTGATCGATTATTAGCTTTCATAAATAATCATCGATAGATTCACTTAAATCTAATTGAGCAATGTCTCTCTCTCCTTTCCACGGATTTCGTAGTGAATACGAGAAAGCCATTAACAGAAAAACCATCAAAATCGCACCAATAGATATTGCGCACAGCACGCACAGCACCTCCGCCATATATACGTATTTCTAACGGTGACGTTTGAATTCAAAATGATTTTCTCATAGTAGATCCTGGTTTTCTCCCATTATTATACATTCTCATTATAAAAGAAATTTAAAAAAAATGAATTCAATGTTCGAAAAATTGATTTATATTTAAAATCACAATTCTTACTTTTATTTTTTGAAATTTATATTTTTAGAAAAATAATTATTGTAAAATTATCAAACGATATTGTACGAAAACATTTTTCACTCACTGTGACTGTATATATTCAGGGCTGGACGAGCGATTCTCTGATAGCGAGACTTCGCAGAGGCCAGGAGGAAATTGATTCCGAGCCGCAACTGGACACGAATAAATTCTACGACAGCAATTCAAGACCTGGTACGTATTTTACGTGCGTTACTTTTTAAGTTTAGGGTTTATACGTTCTCGGTGAATATATTCCATTTATATTTCATCAGAATGTGATGAAAAACACATGTCAAGAAGTTTGTGAGACTTTTACAAAAGTACAAATGTCAGATGCAAACTGAAAGAATTTTTCCTCCCTGTGCAAGGTATAGCAACGGACCAACATCCGGAGGATCTCTCGCGTTACGAAGAAATAAATCGTAATAGTCGTAAAAACGATTATAGAGAGGAAGTTCAAGTGTACAAACTGACTGGTGGTGTCGAGTTGGTGCCACTTTTGACGAGATACCATTATTCTCAGCCTCACGGCACTCATCGTTACGTCGCAACGGATGCTACTCGTCCTGGATATGTGATTGACAGGTAATTATGTTTTAAAAAAAAAACTGCGAAATTTTCAAAAAAATTATGGCAAGCAAAAAAAATTGAAATTGCATTTCGTTTTCTCGCAATGTTTGATTGAGAAGAGCTGAAATTTCGTTGAGGGATGATACCGACAAACGTAACGACGTTGCAACGCATTTTTAGATTTCGAGTTTTTTTGGCCTTTCTAAACTTCATTTTCAGCGTTATTATGGTTGAAATTATTTTTTTCTCGGAATAATAGTTACTGATTCTAGATGTTGTGAAAATGTTCAAGCACAAAAAAATGTTCGTGCTCCGGAACTTGGAGTATTCGATCGTTGCGAATATTTACAGAAATCACTGTCTTTTCAACAGTTTGTTTCGAAAAATTGTAAACTTTTCATACTGTTATTATTGAAAACTAGTGTTCAGAATCTTAGATACGACGGATTTCTTTTAAATTATTAAAGTATAGTTATGAGAACGCGAAATTGTGATTTTATTTCGAGTTCGTTAAGACTACAAGTACCTCAAGCGTATGAGGAGAAAGATTTAATAACGATGGATTATTAAATTTGGACTGAATTACAGCTCACGATGTTTCGTCGGAATTTTCAAAAAACAGTTTTGAAACTATTTTGATTTTGATTATATCGACGTCGTTGTCGGTTTTCTCGTAAGCACATTTCCCATGTGGAGGAAAGACGAAAGAGCGATGTTTCCAGCGTAAAGTCTTCGCCACTATAAAGCCCCGCGTTCAAACAAGTACGATAGTGGGAGCGAAGATTTCGATAAGAAACTTTGGGGATTCCAACCGTTGATACAGCAAAACTTCGATGTCGCGTTTAACCAAGAGGAAACGGAGTGTCCTAATTAGTCATTAGAATCGTAAATCCGAATTTATATACCAGCACACTTCGGGAATGCCATTAAGCACCTTGGAAAAATCTGGCTGAAACTTGATACAAATTATTATTATTCACGGACGTTCAAACGCGAATTTCGATGAAAGAGAAAATGAGTGCAAAATATTCGCATTCGTTATTGAAATAAAAAAAAGACCATGCCTTAAAATCCAATTAGGGCGAAAATCGTAATCAAATCCTTCCCGGATCGAATGAAAATGTGTATGCCCACGCTGGCAGCTTTCGAGGCCTCAAATATTTGTTCCTCTCTCTCCTGGAATTCGATACAACTCTCTCCATGAATAATAGGAATATTGAATTTATCGTCATATCCAATATCGAATCGTACGAAAAAGCTGGTGAATTTTGTTCGGATACATCAGAAAATGTCTGTTTTCGCGTCCAAACGAAGATGCGATAAAAATGGATCGATTATTCTACAATAGGACGAATGCTGGATAAATTATTATGTCAACATGTTCACAGTAGAAGTAACGAACTTTTGGGATTGATCAAAGCTAAAGTTACGTCATCCGATAAGTTGGATACAACATCAACGTGGAAAGTTATAACGGTCGCTGCTTCCGATACAGCACTAATTCTGCTTTATTGCTAGATAAAGCTTTGCCCATAAGCGAGTCATTATAGGGGATACGACGGTTGTATAGTTCGATCGTGGTACAACAGAACGCAGAGTAGAGAGTCCTGAACCAGCTGACGTATAATGAGGGACTTTGATAGCGTTTAATGGAACACACCATGAAGCTTCCCTCCGACTGATCAGAGGTTTCAGAATTCGCCTGTGTGGACTCGAAATAAGGGAAGAGGGAGTGAAGAGACTCATCGAAATTTGTGTATACTAGTGTGTTTTGCGTGATCGTGTTGAAACATTGTTTATGGCACTCAAGTGTCGGACACTATCCGAGAGAAATGTGACCAAACGCGTTAGACAGGGATAATTAATCATTCGTACGAACGTCGTGGATGTGCGTAGGAGTTGATAGCAAAATATCCTTCCACTTCCCCTACAAATATTCAAAGAGTATTTGACAAATAGCAGCGATCTTAAAAAAAATCAATTCAGAAATCAATTAAACCCGTGTGACAATAAAATGGCAAGATAATAGTAATTATGGTCGTTATTTACATTTATGTATTCTACCATTTTCATGTATTTGTGTATTTATGTACAGATTTCTAGGTTGAATCTTTTCGTCTGATTGATTTCATTTATATTATAATTTTTTTATGGATATTTATTGGGAGATTTAATTTTCGTAAAAGATATTTTGACGTTTGACAAACTCGTCTTCTTCCCGTAAATAATTGGGGATTCGTGTATGGATTCACAGTGTTACTTCGTGAATTCATCGTTTGACGTTGATTAAAGAGTAATAACTGGATGCATCGCGGGAATGTGTGAAAAGATGATGCTGATTGAAGAGACACCGAGGCAAATTTGCCCTGTGAATTTATGTGCAAAATACTCGACGTGTTTGCGTGCTGACACTGTACAAACCATTACCGGACACATTGTCTGTTATACAACAGTTTAGTCTCCCTCGGAGCCAAGCTGTTTCCGAGAGTCCATTTCCTGTCTGCTAACATATTCCACAATTTCAGTTTCCCACGAACAATACCTTCTTCCAGCTCGATCCTTTAATTTATAGGCATTTTTATGATTATTAAAATTAGATGTCATTTTCCGCTGAGTTTATAACGAATGCAATCAAATTACAGGGAACATGCGATGAAAAACAAATGTAAAATCACAATTAGACGGTATAGACTGAGTTTTGTAACGAAAAATTACGTGATATTTTTGTTCTTCTTTTCGAGATGAAATAATCATATTTTCCATAGTAATACGAGAATGATCTTATCCTTGGTCGTTTTAATTTTCGCTAGGTACAAATGCTTTAGAAGGTATTTTTGCGCGAGTGAGTTTTTAAATTGTCAGAAATTGTACTGTGCGTAATTACACGAAAACGGTGAGATGGGTCTCCGGAGCGGTCTCATCCCCGATGGACCAATGAATTCTCATTCGGTTCTCTCTGTTCTCTGTCGTCATCCGTCTGTCTCTCGCGTCGCTAATGAATGTTGACATTGCACCGAAGTAATTCAATCAATTGGAAACGGTAACGTCGATAACGGTGCACGCGGAATCATGAAAGCACGAAAAAGAGATACGAAAAATGACCTCAAGAAAAAAACAATTAATCAAACCGCATTTTCCACAAGAACAATTATTATTCGTGCAATTATCGCAAATCCTCGATGCTTATTCTTGATTTTTCGAGGCACATAGCGTTGGAAATGTTGGTTAAATGCCCTGACAATTAAATTCGTGAAACTTTTCATTCGCAAGTTTTTTCACGAAGATTTATTCAATAATAATGGCCGGAAATCAAATATTTTGATACGATATATGTTTCTCTACTGGACAGTTTGCGAGCCCTGCACGTTGGCAATCGGGATCACATTACTGCTCTGGCTGAACAGATCCAGCGTAAACGCGAAAGTGTACTAGTGAGTTGAACGGTTTTATCACATAATAAAAAAAATCGAGTTTTATTAATCATTTATTTTAGAATTTATTGAATTTATTGCCGAATTTTCTTAGGGTTGAATTTACTACTCTTCTAATTGATAGACAACATCGAATGTTTTCAGGCGGAGAGAAGACTTGAACAGGAGAGCTGTCGACGACACTTTGACACGTGGAGAAGATTGTGGGGTAGACCTGGCCACGGTGCTCCTTTGGATCACACACGCCGGACAGATTTATACGATATTCTCTATCGTACCACGGTCCATTAGCGCCATTTGGAAAATAGTCTCAAACAAATGCTCCAATTTAGAAAAATACTTTGATCGGAGAGTCTCGGTTATCGTTAAATCGTCGTTTTTATTTTCTTCTCCGTTAGAGAATCGATCAAACGAACTACTTATATGGAATGAAAAAAAAAGCTTCCTGAATAAAACAATATAGATGCCGTTGCGAAATGATAGTTCACGATTACTGGAATATTGATTTTATCGCTCGAATTCCCAAAGCTCATTTCTGTTAAATACAAATTCGGGTAATTGACCGTTGATTGATCAATTGTACGATTTTGGCATAAATTAAAACTGATTAAACGATAATCCAGAATAATATTGAGATACTGCGTGTCCATAATGACTCGTTAATAGCTGCAAGAAGATTTACGCAGTCCTCACTTGGAATCACCTTTTTGTGAAAGTCAATTATTTATACCGTAGGTATGTATATAACGTTAAAACTACGCTGCATTCCTTTTGATCTCTTTCACATGTTATTGGCTCGAGAGTTCCTTTGATTCGATGTTTGGTAATGAAAACTTCTATTCGCATTCGACTTTGCATGAAGTAAACGACGTTTGAATATTGAACGAGAGCAAGAAGAGATATATATTCGCAGATAATGCCTTTGCGACGGTGCAAATATACCGCTAGGTCGAAAAAATAAAATAAAATCAATAACAAACTGGAATACTATTATTGGCAGTTGAATTTCAAGGGGAACACACGCAATATCGCATCGACTATTCGCATCTTGTCGCTCAAAAGATATTGAGAATTTGATATGACAAAATCTGTGTAAAAAATTGAAATGAAACTGTATCGTGTGTATCGAAAAGGAAAAAACATGGATATACGAATCGATAAAACCTTTCTTACTTTGAGTGAAATTGCAAAAAAAAGGCGATTACACGCTTCGACAGCTTCGAAATTTCCAAATCTGTTTTTTTTTTTCAAAAAAGCTCGAGTGATCACGTTCAAATTTATTGAGCTTACGCACAATCGTGGTAAAAAGTAGCTCACTTTCCGACTAGTTAGAAATGTTGACAGTTTTGGAGAAAATACTTAGCATTGGCCGCTTCTAACACTGCTAATTATATAGTCGCATTTAACGTCGTCTGAGAAAACGTGTCTTTTCAAAAGTCTCACGCCGTACTGTACAGAGCAATTATTTTCATCCACTGTACAAGAGAGTAGAGATTGTGACAGGCTATGATATGGGCATGGATAAAATTGGATGGAACTTTTGAAATTGCGTTCAGTATGAAAACTAGTAAAATTCGCGAGGAAGAGTTCAATCGGGAAAAACGAAGTTTTATGGAAATCGATAGGGGAGTTTCCTAAACGTGGACATAGCCGAGCACATATGCAGTGATAAGGTCCCTCGGGGGAGGGCTCGGCCTTTGAAAATGCTATGAACGTTTGTGCGTGTGTGTGTCTCGACTGTCCGACCTGGTCAACGGTCAATTTGCATAATAATCCGGCAGATGTTAATCAGACGTACCAGACACAAGGTCTAAGCTGCAATATCGAACTGAGATACGAACGTCCCATGGGTCGTTCGAAATGGGCTTCAATCACTTCTCCACAATTAATTCAACCTTTCCCACAAAATTAATATTCAGTACTGAACTGTATAGACATTAGGATTAATCGACACCATGTTGCAGTGTTTTTCAAAAATTTATTTCGTGTATTACAAAAAGTGCCCACGAACATGATTTGATTGGCAGGGTGGCTTTTACGTTCATTGAGAAAAAAGTGCGGATTTTGAACAAAGACGAAAGTTATCCGATACGGTGACAGAATACACAAAAAATATTTCCCTGCATTTTAACGTGTCGGGCTTAGGGTGCATTCGAGCGTATTTTTTTGTTTGTTCTCAAGCAACGTAGTCTGGTTTTGTTCAAAGACCTGAGAATGAATTACTGATTTCCTGATAAACTCTAGCGCTGGAAAATGTATTTGCGAAAATTGTTGGGTTTACTTCGGCTCCTGTAAAATATCTGGGTCTCCACGAGTACGCCGAGCTACCACATCCTGCTTGAATAAATTTTATGCGTACGGCAAAAAAATATCCATGCGGGCCATTCCGCGTTATGTGCGACAATTTATTCACGAACAGGAGCGGCCAATCGAAGGACGAAAAAAAGATTCGAGCGTCCAAATTTGACACAGATTTTTTTTATCATATCTTGATTACTTTTTTTGCTAGACGTGAAAAAAATTTTACCGAAGCCAAAATAACGGTCACCCTAATACACACGGACTTTTCTATACTGAAATCATATTTGTGTGAGATGTACATATATATATATATGTATATCACGGCGTTTCTCTGACGTTGCACTACGTTCCTGTACCGTAATCCTAAAATATACTATACATATATGTAAATGTCGCTTATTCTCGCGCCACCACACATTGTCATCATCCAGGATGGGAAGCCACTAGAAACCTTTCCACTATTGCACCCGAGCTTCCATTGTCCGACTATTGTCTACCTTCACCACTGTAGTTTTCTCCACGCGTTTGTACAACCGGGGTGATTCATTTTCCGGCGAAATATCAGTTCCCGTGCACGCTGAATTTCAAGCTTCCTTTCGATTTCCCAGCATCGAACAAAAAAAAATCCTTTTCACCCTTTTACCATGTCTTTTGATCTCCAGATCGCGCTTGCTCCGTGCTTGAAGTTTCAAAAGACTTCAACGCTGCGGAAATTTGGACAGGAAGCAATCTCGATACCTTCCACGAACCGTACGAGCTTTCGTACTGTTTGAAAATGGGAAAACTGCATAATTTCGAGAGGCCAGACGGCGATTGGTATTTTTTGTTTTTTGTGACAAATAAATTAAATGAATTATTATCGTAATATTTGGAGAGTAATCGTTTGAAATTATTGTTGTGCATCGTTCGATTGTGAAAAAGTAGAAACTTGACAATCGGACACGATTGTTGTTTGAAAAATATTTTTGGATACTAGAGAATCTCAAAATCGTACGGTTTCATCGTTGTTAAATCGCACCGTATATCGACACTTTTTTTTCGCCCGCTGTATTAACAAGTAGATTATGCGCAGACTTGCAGAGACCATCAGGATCAGTGGATGTATAACAGAATGGGAAAAAACCGATTGGGATTTTCTATTTGTTCGATGAGGGTATTCGAATAAGTGCTGGGTATTTATTTTGCAGTAAAAATGAATTGAGAATCTACGATACGCAAGAGTGTAATGATAATTTAATATTTGCCAACTTTATTGGCCCTGGCATTCGCGTTGGAAAAAAGCAAGGCCGGTTTTTGTTACGCTTGAGTTTGGTCTTGGTGAATAGAGCGGAGAGATGATAAATTTTGTTTGTTTGGTATAAATAATAATTGGGATATTGTATAGATAAGGATTTGGATGGTGACGAAAAAAAACAATAATTTCTCAACGACTCTGAAAATTGTTGAACCCTGGGCAATTACCATTTCTGTATTCGTAGAATTCATTCTTATACGTATTATATATTGTTATACATGTATATACATATGTATAATAATCATCAGCTCGACCCACGTGCATTGTCATGGAATTGGGTCGAATGAAACGAGCTCCTGCATTCTTCCTTCCTATCCCGTTTGCCCTGTCCTCTGCTTCTCATATTCTCGCTTCGTTTTATCTCTCGCTTATGGCGAACAAAATCCTCCGCTATATATGCTTGTATGCGTGACGTGCTATGCTACCCTGCGAATGCAGGAAGGGAAAAAATAAATAGCTGGAGACTGTTGGGCTTTTATCATCTAGCGATATTGTATGGAAAAAGTTTGTTTTGTTGGCTTCTTTTTGTACGTTATTCGACGAGATGCAAAGGCAAAACTTCAGACCCGAATCGTTACAGAATTGGGAAAGCAGTGTATAATTTGTTGTGTTTAATTGTTCGGGTAATTATCAGTAAAATATCATTTTTTCTCCTTCTTTCACATCCAATAGTACATTCTTTTTGTCATTAAAAAAAACGTGTGTTCTCTTAATTGATAAGATCAGCTTAAACTTTTCCAATTGCTTCCTTTTTACGTGTATATAAAAACTTTTTTTCAATTAAACGTGAGAGAACAGCAAACAAAATAATGTTTCTCGGTTAAATTGCTGGAAGGGTGTTCGCAGGATCACATATGTATTAGGGTGTACAACATTTTTCTCATCCTTGTTTTAATAGACTCAAAAGTTTCGGTTACACGGAGAAAGACGCCAATTAAAATTTGAGCTGCTGTCATTAATGTTTACAGGTGCCTCGTCGCAGTTTCCCATTTTCCATAAGAATAATATGGGAAAAATAATCAGAGCGTGTTTGGACTTTTATTATTCGACGATGAAGATCGTCGGAAAAAACGCACGACGGATTTTCGTAGGAAATAAACCGCTCTACAAAAAAGATCGTTAATCGTAATGACGTAAAACTAAGTGCTGTGGTGTTACAGTTATAGTGAAAGTTTGATTCTTATAAAAATTTCCCTTTCGAATAACGCTTCGCAATATTTTTGATAAACGATTATTATGAAATGATACTCTTCAAAAAGAATTTTTCAGTTGAAAAAAAGATGGAAAATTCTTACTCATTGTGTTCTTCGAGTTTGTAAACATCGTTAACATTATAGGGGATTAAATTTCCACGTTTTAAAATAAAACTAGACAATACTTAAAGTAATTTTCATAGAAAATATTTCGTTATTGATTTAAGTCATTTATAGTTTTGTAATATTTATAGAGAAAAATATTGTCTAGCATTGCACGATACTAAAATTGTTGATCTACAAAAAAGTGTCCTATACACTTTTTAAATAAGGGTGATTGTTTGGCTGTAACGCTTGGAGAAAGGGTCATTTTTACATCATTTGAACGTTTCTCGACTGCTCCTCCTAAGCGGTTAGTTTTGCGAAAAGAAGACAAGCGTGATGGAGCTCTTCAAGTATTAATATTAACTGATATTTTGACAGGCGTCCTTCGTCGTTTAACTGAAACTTTTGAGTCCGTTTGGGAGAAAATAAATGTTTTTTTGCACACCCGAAAATTCGAGTATGTCGCGTAACTATACTCGAAAAAACATTGACCGAAAAGGAGATAGAGGGTTTCAAATTCACAAGAGGATTGTACCCTCTTGCGTACCGCACGGGTATTTTGTATTTCGTAATTGGACCAGTTTCGAGAGAGAACGTGAAAAAACTTTTCCTTTTGAGAACATGTTCAAAATATTAGAGACTGTATACACATATGTAACAACATTTGAAAAATATTTTCGCCAGGCAAATCGCGTAACTTATCAAAATGATACCTTGCAATATTCACGCGATGCACTGTGCGAATAAATGTAAATTCAATTTCTAAACGGCACTTTATAGTGTTCCACTCAATATTTCCAATTCAAATATTCGTTGACCCATTTTTTTAGCAATGTGTGGACTCACGTCACGCTATTAAAATATATTTTTTTTATTTATAAAAATATATTCAATCGCCGAAAATAATCCTGGGCAGCTATAAAGGAAAATCATTTAAAGTTTCAACCCCCTCGACGTAAGTATCAACGTGATTTCATTTCCGGAACAGAGAATCTGGAATCGGCGAATCTTATGGAGAGATGTTTTCTAGCAAGTGTTTACAGTATCGAAAAGAACTTTTGTCAACGACAAAAAAAAATTGCTTAATAAGCTGGCTAAGGCTCTGCTGGAATAATATATTGTGAGCTTAGAGTAGCCTGTTTTTACGTAATTTTCGCCATGCAAGGATATCGAAGACATTTTTGCTTTTGAACATTTTTTGAGAATCAAAGGGAGAGTGGGGAAAAGCTGGAAAATACAAGATACTATTTGCGAAGGAAAGAACGATCCCTATCATGATAATCAATAGCCAAGGGGGTGAGAGTGAGTCTATATTACATGCATTTATATATGTGTGTGTGTGTGGGTAAATTTATATATTCATACCTAATGTGTATTTAAGTCTGTGTGGCCATATAGAAAGGAGAGTTTGCGAATTGAGGTAGTTTCTGATGTTGGCGAAGAGAACCCTGAACCATTGGTGAAAGGAAGATAGGGATGAAATGAGTGTGGGGGTATTATGGCGTGCACAAATGAACGACGATAGAAGCAACGATAGAAGCGAGCCGCTGTGGTAACTTTGCGAAATGGAAAGCTATCTCCAGCAGCCTGGACAGTTAATTACCGACTTTATATGGTGCATTTGTAATATCAGTATTATATGGACATATTAAACACACGTAGGCAATCACACCTGAACAAACGATAGGGAGTATCAGCTGCAAGTCCCACGATGACAGGCACGTCAAATATTGTCAAATAATGTCCAAATTTTTTTTAAATTCTTCGATGATGTATAGGTGATTTTTATTTTCAAAATTGATTCATCAATGCGCACGAGAGTATGAAACACGTCCGAAAACAATGATCTTGTTCCTCAAGTGACGTTTCGAGATTAATTTCACCCCTTTCAAAGGCTGCATTGTTTTATCTTCAATTCGAAAATGTACGGAAACTGATTCGCAAGTTATTATCGAATGGATGTTCCTACCGACAGTAAAAACAGTCAAATATGTTCAAGTATTCAGATAAATAATATTAAAAGGAGTAAAAATTTAGATAGCATTCGTCGAAAAAATATATATATTCCGATATATGTACTATATTTGTTCAATCGATATTCAAGCAATCTCTTCTTCTCATCGCTCGAGGGAAAATAAATGCCTGACTGCGCTTCGTGATTCAACAGCGAAAAACACAATGGAATTAGATCTATCAGTGTAATATAGATTTTGAAATGTCCACGTAAAAGTGTCGAGTAGAATACGAAAATAGAGCTCCGGAATATCGATTTTAAGATATTTTGAGATGATTCTCAGCGAGTTTCATTAATAATTTTCATAAATATAAATGATCAACAACTTTCATCGATGATTAATCGGATTTGTAACACATGTACATA
The DNA here is from genome assembly GCA_959613375.1 of Heteropelma amictum. Classification (NCBI taxonomy): domain Eukaryota; kingdom Metazoa; phylum Arthropoda; class Insecta; order Hymenoptera; family Ichneumonidae; genus Heteropelma; species Heteropelma amictum. The sequence goes on from OY390723.1 coordinate 18,679,027, forward strand.
GATGTATCATGTATTTTACTGAATAGAAAGACATAAAAATCCTGAGAACGCGTAATTCGAAATAACTCGGAAATAAAATGCTTGTTAAAGCGTCTATCGCGTATTATCACTTTTTACTTTAAACTATGTTTAGCAATCAGCTTCGTTTTCAAAAAGTAATTCAAACATTTTATATCGAAACGTTTTTCCTCTGCAGAGTCGTCGATGGCGCAGAAAGATTTGAAATTTTCGGAATCAACGGATTATTCAAGTTGGACATTTATTCACACATCGATATTTTTTTTTGTTTTCACTTTATTTTTAGTACGTCTGAAAAAAAAATGTTTGAGCTTTGAAAAAAGGAAATTAGAGTTGTATGATCTATATTGGTAGCTAATTAAGTACAAAACACGAATTTAGAAGTCTCGACAGAGGTAAGCGTGACACGATTACTCAAAAAATAGTTATATATAGAAAAAAGCGTAATTTGTATACATCCAACAAAATATTACTGCTGGATCGAGGAGGTTTTGCAAAACTGTATCCGCCACATCCTGCAGAATTTTTGATACTTGTTATTAAATTGTGTTTACTTTAGCGATCCTCGGTACATATTCTCTGACTCTCCGTTCTGCAGATAAAATCCAATTGGCTGTAAAAGGAATTGTCTGAAAGCAACGGAAAAAGAGTTTATTGAACAGATTTGTCGCGAAAATACAACCTCATAAACATGCAATTTATCGAGCTGCTACGTACGTAATGAATTTTTTATTTCCAGATTGTTCCAAAGTTACCAATGCGCCCAACTCGATTTCCTTCGATACACATTGGAATTGAATCGGAAAGAAAAATTGCTGAATGATTTGTGTCACATGAAATATTTTATGCTCCTCCTGTGCAGGGAATAATTCATATGCTATCCCCTGTAGTATAAACCATAAAAAATTATTCGTAAAAATCCACGGAAACGTGACGTGTGAACATTGAAACAATATTCTAGTCGTACACAACCGTTCTCCATCGCTCGAAAGGATTACGAGAAATTTTATGAGACCAAGAAACGATATCTTTGTCAGCAGCGTCGAAAATAATAACAAAATACATCAGAGAAATGCTTTTTGCTTGTGATTTCGAATTTATTCTTCAAATCAATATCACTTGATTATTTTTTACCCTTAGCAAAGAAATACCGGTTTCATTAAGTCGAGTGAGCTTTCTTGAATGTTTGCAAATTTTATTGTAATTAAAATCTAAACAGGGGAAAAAAATGAGTGAAATTGGTTCAGTATTGGGATTAGTTCATCTTTCGCGCGTGATCTTAATGCGACAAAAGTATTCCAGAACAAATTTTGTGTTTGTTCAATGCTGGCACGTAGAAGCTTATTGTAACGTTGCAGTTAGTGCTGCAAATATTTTGGTGGGATCAATTTTATGTGGTAAAGCGTAGGAAAATGAAGTATCAAGAGCATTTGCAGCACCAAGTTCAGGGCACCTTTAATCTGGGGATGTTATGCACTCACGAACGGTGCAACCATCGAAGCATTCTTGCGTGCATGTCGCTATGGATGAACGTGGTCTTGTTCACAAACGCTTTATAACTTGTTCGAAAATCAATTAAGTTTTCTGCATATCCATGATTACTAGTTCGATACACAGCGTAAATATAATAAATTGTCTTTCAAAACATCGATTTAACGTGCCTCTATAAAGTAATGGCAATTTCATTGCATAACAATTCTCATATTCAATTGAATATCAATTAATACAGATGAAAATTTGATGAGCTATTCACCGTTCTTGATTGACAGTTTATCGAAGTTTCTGCTCGAAACTCGTGGACCCAACGTTTAATTTTAATATTTGTTGCAATAAATTTTTGCTCCATATCCATATAAAATTTCCGAAATATCTTTTCTGTTTTTCTCAATATATGGGGAAACAGGGTGGAAGGATATAGACGCAGGTTTATTGTTTATGATTTTTCACGGCCCACACCATTTTTGCCGCCATGGCAAGCTATTTTCACCTTTCGAGCTAATTTGCCTCCGTCTACGTTTGCCTCCGTCGAGCGATAAAATTGATGGCTCATAAAAAAACCTCCACCTTTCCTGGTAGTGGCCTCACATCAAGGAGCAGATATAGCAGAAGGATTGGTCTCGAAAAACCCGTCTAATGAACCGAACAGGAGAAGAACCGAAAGTAGATGATAAAAATGAGAAAGACGAAAAAGCGAAAGAGTCTTTTTTCGTTTCTTTCGAAGATAGACGCAATATGAAGAACTCCTTCTTTCCGATTACGCGAAGTGAACAAGGATCTTGAAACTTGGAATGAAAGAGAAATGAAGAAGGAATTTTATAATATATTAAAGAGGGAACGAGAACGGGAAGAAAAAAGAAACGAAAGAAAGAAAGTAACAGTGCCAGATCGCGATATCGATGTGGAGATAAATTTATCACAGACGAGTAGGTTGCTTCTCGAAATTCATATCGTTAGGACAAAATGGTGACGCGAGGCACTTTGCCAGATCTCCGACTGACGCGTTCATCCAGGTCGTACAGCGCCCTCTACAGCTACTTTTATGTACTGCAACGGTATGGATCGGAAACTCTATCTCTTCCTTATCTCTGCTTCCTCGTCGTTGCAAGTATTATCTTTCTTATAAAAAGTTGATGAGGAGATATAGATCGAAATTATCGAAATATCGAAATATCGCATGCTTTGTTGTCGTTTTATTCGTTTAGTGATTGGTCTGTGATGAGCGTAGCCGCGAAATTCGTGCGAGACTGTATTCGCGCGATTTTTTATGCTGTTTTTGACAGTTGTCGACTCGTGACATTAATCGCGGTTAGCAAAGGTTATAGTTCTACGATAATTTGTTCTGTGAAAAAGAAATTATCCATATCGAGTAAGTAAGAGTACTATATTTCACAATTGAATTTATATTGTACTGAGAGAAAATGAGAGATAGTCCGGGAGAAGGAGAGTGAATAAACTAAACTAGCTTCTCTTGCACATTTTTTCAAGCGAACATTTTTCTCCCTTCTTTCTCCCTTGCACATTAATGTTTTATAAAATTTACAAGAAATGATTCTTCGATCAGACGATCTCGCGATAAGCGTTTTCCTTGAAAGTAGTGGCAGATAAAAATAACGATCGACAACTCCATCAAAATTTAACCACGCATAGAGGAAACAACTCTAAACAAGATGCTTCATCTCCGGTTTCCGGAAATTTTTGTTCTACAGCAATGTCGGGTGGGTAAACTGTCTCGCAGGCGCAGTACTACCGCTCGACGCTGGCCCGGAGAGGCTATCTTTCCGCTTTACAGCAATGTCGGGCGGGTAAACAGTCTCGCAGGCGCTGTACTAACGCTCGACGCTGTAGTACTCGAAAGTAGTGGCAGATGAAAAGAACGATCGACAACTCCATCAAAATTGAACCACGCATAGAGGAAACAACTCTGAACAAGTTGCTCCATGTCCGGTTTTCGGAAATTTTTGTTCAGTTTTTTAAAAATTCCTTGCTTTCCACAATTTGCTACTTATGCTGAATTATAATGTATTCTCTAGGGGTCTATACTTAATTCAAGACGGAGCGCCGTAGCGCGAAAACGCAGTCGGTCGCGCGCGTGAGCGCGCGTCTCTTGTCCCTAGTATTATATAATGCCGATTCAGCTGGCCAATCTCTTCTCAACTGTGAAATGCCGCATTTTATATCCTCTCTTCGTGCTTTCTGTATTACCCTCATTGTGCCCCTTCTCTATACTATGACAGTAAAGAAAAGCCTCTGGAATTCTTGGCTGTGTAAAACAAAGTACGAGAAATGTCGCCTGTGGTGGTGACATGGCGCCTCCTGGCCCTGGCACCCCTTGTGGTTCCATTTTTGCCCTTTTAGCATTTTAGCATTTTAGTCCATTGAAGCACCCTTGTTATTATGTTTATTGTTATTTTTAAGAAATTTATATAAGCCAAATGTAGGACAAGGATTATGTAAATTCGAGTCACCAACGGTTTCGTAATTATCCTCAGGTATTACGCGAATCTTCATATTATGCATTCATCGATTTGCATTCCAAAAGCTTTCGGGCTAGTCCGTACACGACACCGCTATATTTTGCGAGTGCAATCATCGACTGTCGACGCTCCCATATTTCTTCTTCGTTTGTATAGCGAATATCGCGATGTATCATGTCTTTTTTTTTCCAAATCTATATTTATGTGTTCACGTTCACATGTATGAGATATTGCGGATCAAGTTTGCCGTGAATGGAGAATAAACTTCGTTTTCAACGAGTAAAAAGTGGATTTTCTTACATTATTCTTTTATACATTATTTTCGCACACTTTACCACCAGTTTGTTACATTACATTTTTGCTGTTTGGAAGAAAAATATAGATACACTTGTGTCCGATGCAAAAGCGCTAGCGTCAATTTTGTTCAACAATTCAAACTGATGCTCTTTTTTAATCTTCTAATTAGCCGGACAATGAATAAATGGTGGAGTCAAATGGGCTCTCTTTGGGTTGTTACGATCAATTATATTAATCTGAACTCTTCGTTTTCTACTTATATTCTTTTACATTGTGTGTGAAACGTTTTTTTTTTTTGATAGACAATCGTGATTGTTATATCGAAAAGAAATTTCTTCGATAAAAAGATTGAACCTGAAGTGGATAAATCGAATGGTTATTTATTAGTGTAGAATGAGAATTGAAAGGGACTTTATGCGGACTATTGAACTTGCGCCTTCGTGCAATGTCTCTTCTCCTTTTGTCTCGATCTTTCTTACTCGTCTTATTATTTCTTCAACGTCTCTTGGCTTTCTAAAATAAGCACGTTTCGTCGATATTCCCACTTTTTTTTCTCAGCGTAGTTTTTATTGCGGCAGTTTCCTCGTTTCCATCTTATCGATAAGAGCTCTCAGGCAACTTCGGTCTTTTTGTAATTATTTTCGCGCGAACCATATACAATACCAACAAATCGAGATTTTCTCTGCTTTGAGATTGAAATGTTTTTTAAATCCATAAGCATACTCCACAGTATACTTTCTCGAAATATTTTTTTCTTTAATTTACAACGTCGTTCTTATCGTGATATTAAATTATTAATGATTAATTATACTAAGTGTGATATTAAGAACAAAGCTGTATGACTTTGCATGAAAATTGTAAAATAATTAAAGATTGTTAATGTTTTTTTAATAAATGTTATCCCAATTCGTTTCAATTTTCGCCAATTTAAAGGGCAAGTGGAGAAAAAAATCAATTGACAGCATCAGAGTTCGAGAATCAAGCCTGTTTCGTTGAAAATATAATTGTGCAAAGTTTAATCGTATCTTCTAATTATCACGTGAATATTTGAATTCATGGCAAATCGAAACTCGATACTGTATACATGAAAACTTGTTAATTCAGTAATAACATGGCGGTTGGTACACGCGACCTACTTCGAGGGACTCTAAAACCCATTGGAATTATAAATAGCTATGTAGCAAATAAACCCACACAGAAACATACGTGCAAATGTATACATAAAAATGTGCAAATTGGGTCGGTTCTCACATTTTCCCGCGTTCACCGTTTCGTAATACATGGAATTGCTGAATCTTTTTACCACCATACATCTCGCGATATACTGGCAATAAATTTAAGGCACGTAAAGCATGAACCTGGACACACAGTGAAAAAAAAGCCTGCTCGAGAATGTAGGAAAAAAAAATTGAGTTGCGATAACGATATTTTACCATACCTTGAAAATTGCCATCTCTTTGATAGCTCGAGAGGAGAAAAATTCCCAGTGCACTCGATTGTTGGCGCTCCTGGCAGGATATAATCGAGGTCTTCGTTATTGAGGTTTGTAAAGAAATGCAGAAAATAGTAATGGTAAAACGATGATAATAATAACAATACTAATAATAATGGATTTTAAAAAGATTTTGTGCAGTGACTTTCTGTCGATGATGCATGTGCGGTTTTCAATTAAACGTAGTAGCACACCTTGAAAAACTGAATATAAATTGCTTTGATGGCATCAATAATTTGCATATAATTAAAAATGACATTTTCCTGCAAAGTTTTATCTCAGCATTTCCCAATTTCACAATCATTTCCCCCGAATTGTCAGAATTGATAAATTGAGTCAATGCCCATCACGATAAAGCTATTATTCGATTACGAGTTCGATATCGGCGGCATCGATCATAATTAGATACTCGTCCTTTGGTACAATATTCGAAAATATTTGGAATTTTTTGGTCAAGCTTAATCGTAGTGTATGAAAAGTCGATAGAATGTTATTCGTTATTATTTTGTTATTAAATTAAATTGCATTGAAATGAAACTCATTAAAAAATCATTCGTTCGCCTTTACCGAAGGAATGATTATTGGAATTCAATTTTGTCGACATATTCCATTGATATTATTGGAATTTTTGTGTGATGCATCGATGTTGTGACTATTAATTAATTAGCAAAAATATATTTATCCCAAATCGTGATCTGGTAAAAATGTAATATTTTGAATGTTTCAGAAATATTGAAATAATGCCGACAATGAAAATGAACAATTTATATTGTTTTATTTTGTTTCAAATATTTCGACCATCGTCATTTAAGTGAACGACATGAGATAAGGAAATAACAAATTTTATGTCAATAGGATACCTATGACTTAGAAATTCGTTATCAAGTTCGTTTATTATTTCCTTTTGACAATATCGTGCCTATAATCATACTCGGCAGAGCTGAAATCCTTATTAAACGTATAATCGAATTGACATGAATAGAAATTCCTGCCTCGCAGCGGCTACGTAATAAACACGCTTATACGTACATGTCTGTTAGGGTGGGTGATAAAAAATACCTATTTTTTATTCTCAATATACTGAGAAATTGATTACTTGCATTATGTTATGTTATGCATAATGTTAACGTTAACAGATTGCTCGACGCAATTTTTCATTTTCCCACTCGAATAATATGAACAAATTTTATTTCAAATCTTGACATTTTACAATAAGTCTCTCATCGAAATACGATTACATTTTTTAGCGTGTCAATTTAAAAAGTATTTCAAAGTATTGGCAAAAAGTTGTCGATAATTTTGACCCACCCTAATGTCGATACACATGTATATGTACTTAATGTTGTTATCATCTTGTCTATCGGTGTTCGAAGGCCCTTGCAACCCTTTGAGTATCTTCTAATTTCTATGACGAAACAGGAGGAGCCCAAAACCCAGATTTCCGGTTGACATAAACGCGAAGGGTAACTAGAGGGCTCGTCCACCGTATAATTCATCGATCAATTATGCAAATTCAGTCAGTATCATTGTGCACCCTCTGTTACAACCCCGTCGGTTCACTTCCTTTATACAGTGATAGTCTTGCGCATCACGGAATTTCAGTCTTTGTCTCTAGTCATTGTTCTCAACTCGAAAAAAGCTTCGTCTTTTATAAATTAACGATTATTTTCAACTTTGCCCTTTATTGGATTATTATTTGTTATCAGTTTTCTCATTTCACAAGTATCTTGAACCTGATCAAGCAAATTTATTTAAATGTACATAAGATACTTTTTTCTCAATATTTTTTCTAATTACGAAAAAAAGACGCATTTCTAGTATAATTATACTTGGAAAGCTTTCAAACTTATTACGAATTCTTATTGCGCTTCATTTTCTCGGATCATCTTCCTTGTCCAGACAGCTTGCATTGTCTCATTCCTCTATAAATGTCTATCTTTCCTCCCTTAGAACCCGATTTATTAATCATTTCATCATTTCGATTTATTCAACTGAAGACACTAAAAACTGTGTCTTTTTCTTTCATTGTCTTTGTTTCCTATCTCTCGGCCTTTCAACCTTCTTATGTCCAGGGGAAATTTATTTTTCTATTCTTGGACTTTGCAAATGAGACAAGTTGATAAAAAATCGACGAATTAAGATGTCTTCCTATGATCGTTTTTTTCTCTTTCGAGAATAAAGTGCACGATAAATCCACGATCGTCATATCCTTTTCATCATTTCAGCTCTTTGGATGAATAATTACAGCGGGTACATGTATGTATATATAGACGAAGACGCAGTTAAAAAAGATGCAAGTTGAGGTTCTTCCTCTGCAGGTACATCTCTGGATTTCCAGTTAATTCAAGGATTTTCCTCGCAAAAGAAGAGAGGAAGAAGGGAAGAAAAAAGAAACGAAAGAAAAAGGGAGGATTCTTTTTCCCTGTCTTAATTGCTTCGGAATACTGTGCAGCCCTAGAAAGGGTGGTTTTGACGACGTCTGTGCAGATAATCTACGGGCATGGAAATTCGATGTACGTTCATACGTTTTCAACTCCGGTGAATAAATGAAGAAAAAACTACATTTATAAAGGTTTGCTATTCAAGTTAAGGGCGTGCATTTTTTTTACCCAGGTTCATGCATAACATCTACACGGAACTTTGATGGGTTCCTCTATATTTCAAAGAAAAAACATCCAAGCTTGCGTTGAAACCGTGAAAAAATAGAAGTAAAAAACTTATTGAAATAAAAAAACAGCAAAAAATGCATTACATCACTTTTTCCGAAAACACTTGCGAAAAAAATTAAAATGGTGCTCTTCAATGGTGAGAAGATACCGTAATTTTACGCACAGACGGTACCATCGCGTTTATAGTTTTTATTGACTGCAGCTGGATTAAATGACAGCTGTGGAAGGATTTTAAAATAGCTATCAAGAATACCTCGTGGCGTGGAATGGCTCGTATTTATTGAAAATTTATTTTGCAGCATCGCAAACGTTGGTAAATGGCATTAATGGTAGATTTTTCCTGGATATAAGATTCAAGGAAGTAAAAGTCAATGAAACAGCATATTTATGACAAAAATGTTTTTTTTTGCATTTTTATTACAGTGATCGTACGTGTATTATATATGGTACAATTGTGGTATCAATATTATAGCCTGACTGCCGCGATGTGTTCGGAGCAAAATCGACGAGACCAAGTGTCGTCGATTATGGCAGTACTCTTTACTGTTTTGTTTATCGATTGGTCGTAATTTTAATTTATTCGATTCATGGCGAATAATCGTATTTTTCATCTTGTTTGCTGAAATGCTAGGATCGAACGCTCTCGCAGTATTTATCATTTCTTCGCATGAATTTTCAATAATGGACAGTAGGACGAAGGAAATGAGTGCGGCTCTCTTTTTTTTCCTTCTCGTCAAACAACGTATTTACGTAGCATAAAGTGCCGTTCTAATGAATATCATCACGTTTCCGATGGTTGATGATGTCATCACGACAATAATCACAATTTCGAGAGAATAATTATTTCCGCATCGAATAATATAATTCCTGTGATTTTCCATTAGGACTAACGCCACCAGGTTATTCATGTACAAAGTTATCGATTTATCTACAATAGATTGAATTGAAACGAAACGCATCAGCTAATTATTCAATATACTGTCGATTAATCAAGGGAGCAGGGGAAAGAGGAGACAGTGTCTCCAGGCATCGAAATAACCGCTCGTGACATCCAGGGATAAATTACTGCCAATTTTTTTTTCCCTCGCATATTGCCGATTTTTCATCGAAGTATCGTGCCACTATGTACATTCCTACCTTTTCAGTAACACAACTCGCTACAACCATTTTAAATTACTCGACGCATGGAATCTTCAAATGCTTTGAAATATTGAAAATAATCTGTATCCTGAAACGTCCTGGATACTCTGAGAACGACAGAACATTATTTTTCCTCGATTATCTACTTTTTTTTTGTGGCCAAAGTTTCGAAAGTGGGATGTGAGGTAAGTAATCTTGCTCAATTATTATCCACTTATCATTGTGTTACAATACAACGATAAAAGTATGAATTGTCTTTCCCTACATATTTTACGAGATTTTTTTATTTCTATTTCGTCGTAGTTTACATTTAACTAGCATGTACCACAGAATCCGCTTTCATCTTCAAACCACAAGTATCGCGGTATTGAATATTTAAATACCAGTCTCAGAGTTTCTTCGGAAATAAAACAATGTGGACATGGCTAAGAATCGATCGTGGAATAAATTCATGTGCCACGTTTTGTGTGGATGGTCCATGATATTTACGCATCGTTGTATACGAAATTATCCTTATGATGAATAAATACGATACGTTGGAGCGAAGCGAGCTCGTCTCCATTTAAATGCAGGCAAGATATTACACATGACGGAGAAATAATAAGGGAACTTGAAAAACTGGTGAGAATGTTTTTTTTTCTCTAATAAGAATAAAAAAAATAAATGATTTATCTTCCGCCTTGGAAGTGGTTTCACGAAAAATATTGTTTAGATTGGTACGATACAGTGAAAGATCAAAATGAGTAAATAACTCTCGGATCATATCGAATTCTTTTTCATTCATTTCGCCACCACGAAAATTTAAATATGAGAGTTTTTATACACTTTTTGTTCTCCCTTTAAATTGTCATTCTAGTTTCTTAATTCTATCTATGTTCGTTTTGGTATCGCATGCATTATTTCAGGCATTGTTAATATTAGTCGATGAATGTGCATCCATCTCTGTCTCTCCCTTTCACTTATGACTCTCGTACAATTCCTGTAAATCATTCGATATTTGCCGAATGCAAAAAGCATTCTTTCCACTTCATTTTATTACCAATACCGAAACCGACGAGAATGACGTTTTCAAGGTCACTCACAAAATGGAACGGAAATTAAAATCTGATTCTTTAAAGTTCTTATTCACTCAAAAATACATAAAATAAAATGGGATAAAATATATTTGCAGTTTTTTCAGTAGGAATTAGAATTAGCAGATTTAAGAATAGTGTGAAAACATGGCCAGATAATTATCACAAGTTTGCAGCCCTGCTGAAAAATCGCCGGCGTTAGAATATTGCATATATATTAGGGTTGTTGAAAAAAATTAAAGTTCACCTGTTTTTACGGTTCATTAACAATCACGATCTTTTCAATCAAATTGCGGCCAAATTTCGCGTCGAAAGGGCGATTTTTTTTTACGATGCCAAATTTGCAAAGACATCTTTTACGGAGCGCCTAAAAAAAACAAGATCTCATGTCGGTGTAGCTGCGCCAAAACCGTCATTTTGTATTCTTATGAAGATTTTTATTTTCTCCCTCTCCTATTTAGAAAAAAATCTCTCAAAAATTAGAAACTTGGGAAATAACGGACGCCCGCATTTATGTAGACTCTTTGCACGTTTTATGGGTAATAGCCGGATACATCTAGAGACGCGGTGGCATCTCGACGCCAAGTAATTTTAAGAAATTTATATGTACATGAAATTTCAGAGTAGCCGTAAAGTTATGTCCAATTTGAAGCTTTCATTCGTGGTTTCGGATGTCGCATTAAAGCCGAGAGACTCTTCCAGAGTGATTACTGCAGGAACGGAAATTATATGATAATAATGATTTCTTAATAATAATGAATATCTTTATAGATTTTTTTGTTGGATTAAGAAAGGTAGGGACAGGATGGGAGAGCAGGCGAAAGAGGAAGTCAATAAAAGAGACGGTTTATACTGGATACTCGTTATTAAAATTGCTATTGAATGTATCGAGTATTCGAGTACGAAAATGCAATCCGTCCGAAATACAAACAGGCATTCCACCTTACCACCATTTTGTATCCCTGTGAATTGTGATGAGTGGTCTCACAGGATTGTTTACAGATAAAAAGAAATGTTCTACGAATAATCTTAATTTTTATACCACTTTGACATCGACTAAATTCATTTCCATATTTTCTTCTTCGTAGACGAAAATGAAAAACAGAAATGTGACTTTTTATCGCTTGTATTTTTCACGCGAGCATTCGTTTCCACTCGAATTTCAGGATCCGCGGAAAGGAGGGTTGTTATTGAGTTATCATAATCAAGAAATTCCTCCGCTCTTTCGCCACGTCGTTTGACGGTGCAGGCACGCGAAGAACCTTGCGAGTTTGTAGAAAATGGCTTATAAAATGACAAAACTGGTGTCGACACATGGGTGCGATCGATAAAGCCCTGAAACGAGGCCTCTTCTCTGCACAACGGCTTTGAGTATCTTATGGACGATTCTTCAATATGACGATAGTCAAATGTATTTTCTTGTCAAATACCGGAAATTGTCTCGTTGCGTTTGGCAATTTAGCCAGATTAATGATTCACGTTGAAAATCGTTTTTAATTCCGTTAAAAGCATTCCCTTATTATCGTTTCTTCTTATGTACATGTAGAATCGTATATAATATACTTATAATAATCATCGTATCAATAATAATATTAATTTTGTTGATAATATTAATACCATTATTAATATCATATCTAATTTATAACAATTGTTATTATCATACCATGGGTGGTGAGACAGAAAAGGTTGAATTGTCGAACGCAGCCATCGCTGTGATCAGCGACGTAGACGCGCGGCGCACTCGCAGTCCCATACGTTCACTCTTTTTTTATAGTTTCTCGCAAGAAATGTTAATTAAACGTTCAACGTCGTCGAGTTGTTGTTGGTTACATTCGTCGGGAACGTTGTCGGATGTTGCGCCTCCTGGCTCGCTGCCCTGGCGGCTTGTCCAGCCTCCCCACTTTGTATACTAAAATGTCTGTAAGATATATACTCTGGTGGGACAGGCTGAGCATCACGTTTAATCGCTTCCCTTTGTTTCTTAATCTTGAGATATCCAAGCACCGAAACGAGAAGTATAAACACAACAAAACCCATACAGCATCCAACTATGAGTCCTAATCTCCGCGTAAGAATGCTCGTGACACCACTGAGATCACTCATTGGAGAACCGTCGCTGCTTACTATCGCATCCGGTGCATCCAGCGTTCTAACCTCGGTACATCGGCTAGTCGCCGAATCCACCATTTCCGGTAGCAAGCTCGCGTCAAACACATCCTCGCTGGAAGCATTGAATTGCCCGACGATATTGGACTCATCGAATCTCGGCAGCCAATTGCCCAAGCCCAGAACGCAGATTATGTAACGCGTGTTCGATGACAATTTCGAAAGTTTTACCGATCTTGCTTTTGGGTCCATCATCTTGCCTCTTACCTGCAATCAATCGAGTATACGATTATTCTGCCGATTCATCGAAAACGGTACAATAATCTCAGAGAGAGCGTACTTTTACCGATGACAGAACGATGGAGAAAGATACAAAAAGAGAGAAGATATACTCACCACGTCAGCGTTATCCAATGTATGGTGAACGACCTGATACCCATGAAGTCCAGTGTGATTTCGGCTCTGCCAGGAAACGACAACTGAAAACGGTTGAATATCCTGAATGGCGAGCTTGAGGACCAACGGAGCTGAACAAAAAGCATGAGGATCCAGTTCAAGAAAGACGAGACCTCGAAGTTCGGGTGGTTGCTCGCATCTCAGTAATCCTCCTTCAATGTCGCTCATTCCGGCTCTACCTCCTCCGCCTCCACCGCCGCTCCCACCGCCACCGCGATTTCTGCCTATTCCACCACCGACAAGTTTCTGGTGGTCTCGCAGCCATTCCCAAAGCTCTTGAGATTCGCAACCGCAGTGAAGAGGATTCTCTGCGATACAAGACGATTCAATGGTGGTTACGATTAGAATTGTAGTCTGCTGGAATTAGGTTTGTTATAAAGTATATAACGAGTGTCCGCATGTATGTGTGTCAGTGCATCATTGATTGGTTGTCTGTGAAGATTACAACGATTAAGATTCGCGATGACGTAAGGAAAGAAACGTGGATGCTGGGGAATTATGCATCTTTCAGAAGAGCCCCTTAAAAGTTCAATACTTATGCCATATTGATCGTTTATCATCAACGTCGAAAAACAATCGTTCCGATGACGCCTTCGTGCAAACAAGCAATTATTTTTAGAGCATTTTCATACAACTTCTATCTGTACTTGAAATTCTTGATGGACCGTTGTTAATATTCTGTCGAGCGAAACAAAGTCTGTCGTCGTATTGTAATTGATCCTTGAAAATTATTCAGCCGTCTATAGCTATCCGTACAATGTATAAATCGGTGGAGATATCGTTTTTTAGTAGATTTAACAGGCCGGAGAAACTTCCCGATATCATCGATGCATGAAAAACGTTCGGGTGTCGTTCAAGGAGAAAAAATAATGGCTACATCTCACTTGAACAGTACACGGGCGCGATACTTTGCGAGCTTTAATCGGCGCTATAATTACACTCGGTAATGGGCATTTAAAGTCATCTGGGAACGAGTCTAAGCCATTATTGTACTTACCTTCCGCTCGTAAGCTGCGTATCTGTGTTTCGAGGGGTCTGAACGCGTTCAGCGGTAAATTCTCGAGGGAATTGCGGCTCAAGTCGAGAATGCGCAGTTTCTTGAGTGGCTTGAAGGCATCGGGTGATATAAATGATATCCAATTGCCATAGAGATGGAGCTCCGCGAGATTCTCCAGATGCTGAAACGTATTTTTTCCAACGCCCGTTATTTGATTGTACGATAAATCCAGAATCTGCAGAGCTTTGAGGTCCGGTGGGAAATCTTCCAATTCCTTGAGCTTGTTGCGCGTGATATTGAAGAGTCGAAGATTCTCCAGACCCTTGAGTCTTTCCTGCGGCAAAAGTTCAAGTTCATTCGCGGATACATCGAGCGTCAAAAGTTTTGGCAGACTGCGAAACGCGCTTGGCGACACCCTCGATATACGATTGCTGCCCATGAAAAGATGCATGAGCGACGGAAATGCTTCAAAGTCTTGGCTGGTAACGATCGTTAAGTTCGTCCCGCATATGTGTATCTCCTGAAGCTCCGGATATTTCGATTCAGCGGTGAATTCGTGTATTCTCGTTAGCGGATTGGACGTTACATTGAGCCACCCTAGACTCGGTATATTCTGTGACGAGAGTGCTACAGCGGGTATCTGACGAAACTTGTTAGCTGCGAGCTCAACCTTGCGAAGCTGATTCGCTCGAACGAAGAAGTTCGCGGGCAGAGCGGTTAAATGATTGTGGCTGAGATCGACGGACAGAAGCCTTGAGAAGTTTGCCGCTGCGAAACCGGATAACGACATTATCGAGTTACCATGAAGATCTAGCTCTCGTAGACTGGTCAATCCACTTAGCCTTGAGATGTCGACGTGTGATATCAAGTTGTTTGCCAACGAGAGAAATTCAATGGTCGTAGCGTTGAGGAAAACCTCGTATGGAACTTCCTGAAATTTATTTCTGTCGAGTTTCACCTCTCTCAGTGAATCAAGACCGAGGAACAAAAGACCCGGCATTGTCCTCAGTAGGTTGTTGCTCAGTAGAAGCTTGCCAAGATTCTTGTTCTTGGAGAATACGTCAACCGGTATATGGTGTAACTGCGACGAGTCCATTGCGAGATGTTGAAGAGATGGAAGACCATCCAACGATTCGCCGTTGATCTGACTGAAATTGTTGTTCGATATGTGGAGGACCCGTAATCCCGGGATATCTAGACGATCAAGAGCGTTTGCCGTTAAACGATTATTTTCTAAGTTCAGCTCGTACAGATTGTTCAGGCCTCTGAACGCTCCGCGTTCGATAACACTGACGGTGCAATTACGGAGATTCAACGTCCGTATGGGCAAACCTTCTTGGAATATCGTGTCGTGCAATACGCCAAGATGATTGTTGGCAAGATCCAGCACGCGAAGTCTCTTGAGAGCCGTTAACGCGTACGGGTCTAGACGCCGTAGACCGTTGTCCTGAAGATAGAGCTCCTCGAGCTCGTGCAATTCCGAGAAAGTCCTCACGGTCACGTGGCTCAGATGATTCATACTCAGCTCGAGAAACTTTAGAGCTTGCATCGGTTGGAAGGCGGTATCTTCGATACGAGATATGGAATTATTCGTCAAGTAGAGTCTCTCGACGAGGAGCAAATCGCGGAACAGAGGCGCCTGCAAACGCGTCAAACGATTGTGGCCTAGCCACATTATCCTGACGGAAGCTTGTCCTCGAAGGGAATCGTTGTGCAAGACTCCGAGGCCGTTGTTGTCCAGTTGGATCGAAACTAATGAGCTACCACCCATGCCATTTTGACCGATGTCGTTTGATACTTGAAAGACATCTCCCAAGACCGCCAAAAGATTGCCTTGTAGATTAACATGCTGAAGACTATGAAGGGATCTCAGCGCGCCGGTTTCCATATCGGTAATGGCGTTATTCTGCAGATGCAATTCAAGCAACGACGGCAACGGTGTAAACACGCCTCGTCTGACTTCCGTTATTTGATTATCCTGCAGTCGAAGCTCCCGTAATTGTTTGGCTTTTGCGAAGGTGCCAACTTCGAGCTCGCGAATGTTATTACCGTCTAACGAAAGTGTCGAGAGATTCTCGCAGTGTTCGAGAAAATCACGCGGTACAATCTCGATGTAATTACCACTTAGATGGAGCTGGCCGAGTTGACCGAGGCTGGCGAGTCCTCTAGAGTCGATTCTCCGGATGGCATTTTGCTGAAGATACACGACCGACAGGCTTGAACTACCGGCAAAAGCTTCGGCCGGGATCTCCAGTATGTTATTCTCAGCGAGGAAAAGTTCTTTCAGCTCGGGAAGCCTCGAGAATACCCCGCGTATATAATGTATGTGATTGTGACTGAGATCGATCGATCTGAGCTTTTGATTGGCACGAAACGTTGAAACATCGAGAAAGACAATTTTGTTGTGGCTAAGATCGATCGACTCGAGATCTATCAGAGATATGAAGGCATCTTTGTCGATGCTCTCGATAGCGTTGTAATAGAGCGTCAATGTTCTCAACAGAGGACAGCAGCGAAAACAATTTAAAGGTATTACGACGAAATTGTTGCTGCTGAGATCGAAGAAATTCAGTGCGTCCAAACGGGAATAACCATCGCCTGGTAATTGCGATATTTCGTTCCATGCGAGCCTCAACGACGTCAAATGTTCGAGGCGACGTAACGCCGTCATGGGGAACATTCGTATCTTGTTCTCCGCGAGATCAAGGTCGGTTAGAGTGTTCTCAAGACCGGTAAATGCGTATTCCGATATTTTTGTAATCTGATTGCCCTTCAGATTGAGTTTCATCAGCGATAAACCGTAGAAACTGTAACTCGGCAAATCGTGAATGTGATTACCCTCGAGATCAAGAGCAGCTAGTCGGCCGAGATTCGCAAGGGCCTTTTGCGGTACGTGCTGCAAATGTCCCGATACGAGTGCCAATGATTCGAGGCTCGATCTCAATCGCTCAAACGCATCATCGCCGATGTCACGTATGCCCGAATGTGACAACTGAAGATGACGTATCCGTGTACCAGGTGGAAATACAGTTGCTTTCAGCTCTTCGACACGACGGTCCAGCTCGTAAACGCTCAACGATTGTACCATGGCCTCTGAAAATTATAAAGAAACCTACGCGTGAGGTGTGAAATGTTTCTTTCGATGAAATGTCATTTTTCACTCATTATTCGTCAGTGGAGCTCACAACAAACAATTTCACCTATTTCTATCAGCCCAGCCCAAGACCATACAATCTCCATATTCGTGGGTTGCTGTTGCGTGAATTTATGGACAGCCGCGAAAAATTTCGGACGCGAACATTTTTGTTTGATGCGCTCTTGTACATTCTTTGTGACGTTTAACTGTACTGCAAACCACATTTATAAAAATTTCGCCAAAAGTATATCGTAATAACTCCAAATAATGTCGACCGAAATAAATGTTCAAACGGCATTCGGACTCCATCTCCAAGCGATGATTTTGCTCAATTCGCGAAATTTGATTGTTTCTAAAAAATTGTTCATTACTTTACACTTTTTATTGTAAATAATATTACAGCATGTGATGTGAGATTTTCAGCATTGAATCTGAGACTAAGCTCGATATCTTATTCTTAAAAGCATCTCCTGATGATCAAAACTCTCCGCGATATGAGCCACAAACGAAAGGATCTCTTTAGAAATTTCTCTCATTCAATCCCCTTTTCTGAAATACGTCAGGAATGGAAAAAGAGAAGAGGAGTGATAGAGAGAGAGAGATAGAGAGAGAGAGAGAGAGAGAGAGAGAGAGAGAGAGAGAGAGAGAGAGAGAGAGAGAGAGAGAGAGAGAGAGAGAGAGAGAGAGAGAGAGAGAGAGAGAGAGAGAGAGAGAGAGAGAGAGAGAGAGAGAGAGAGAGAGAGAGAGTGATGGATAACGGGCTCAACGGGTTTAACCCAAAAATGAAAATTTTCCTCGAAAGTAGATTCGCAAGGAGGCTGCAACGAAATAGCGGTAGCAAGGAAGATTCAACTCGGCAGACGAGACACGACAGTTTGAAATTGAAATGCACCAGCCAGCGAGATTGAATAAATCGCCCCCGGGGTAGAGAGTGGGTCACGTGACGTCACGAGGCATATTTTATTCGGGTCAGTTCTTATTTTTACGCGATGGCACATAGCAGGTTGCAAGAGTATATATTTGTAAAAAAAAAATATACGACGTGTTATGTAACGTAACATACATCCATCGTGTCGCTCATGTTTCATCGTAACACTCGGTCCTACCGGTACTTCGTGGTCGTTCGAGTTTCGAGGTCACAAACTTGCTCGAGCTGGAATCTAGACTTTACATGTCCATGCACATAAAATGTGGTCAAGCATAAGGTCATAACTAGCATATATTACTTTTCTTTCCATGTTTGTGTAGAGGTTAATTTTGTATATATTGTTACATGCACACGAGAGAATATCAGACGACAAATCAATAAATGGACCACACAATCTTGAAGCCGCCTAACGACTCCAGTAAACCGGATCGATATCGAGTTTACATCTCGAGGGTTACTTGATACAAAGCTGAAGTAGAAAGTGTCTCTAGTGTAGAAAAATATTGAATAATAAATAATAACAGCAAAGAAAGATGATATTGTACGATTTTGAAATATGTGAGTATGTGAAAAAAAATCACGTGACGAATTACCTTCGGTACCAGCAGCCGTCAGCACGCCGTTGAGTGCAATCCTCAGAGATTCCTCCGTAGCACCGGCGCATTCGAGAAATAAACCGTCATCAAAATTGTAACAGGGACATCCCGGTATTGTTTCGGTTTGAGGGCATTCCACACTTTTAGCTTCGTTGCTAGCGACCCAAGCTGCCAGCACCATTGAGTATATAATACGAAAGCCCGTTCTATGACGATGATAATGATGATAATGATGATGGTGATGATGATAATAATGATGACGACGATTGTGATGGTGATGATTGTGACGACGCGACGAGGAGAAATTACGAAGACGCTCCGCGTGTGATCGTCTCTCCCATTCGCCCTTGCTCGACAGCGGATCTCGCCACTTTCGTCTCGTTCGTGGCCACGTCGTCCACATTATCGTATCTTATCTTCTCTCGTTGTTTCCTCAAGCATCGTCCAGTCCTCGATTTCGCCCGATATTTCGGGAATATCTGAAAACACAAATAATAACCCACGTTTTTCCTCCATTTTTCTTTTCTCGTCATCGTCGCGTTAATTCATCACCTATGCTTTTATCAGAGTTAAACTTTTCCCATTACATGGTATTTGCATTTTTGGTAGTACGTAATTCGCTGTGGATCTGACAAATTTTCGTGAAAAAGTTCAACGACGATTTCATCATTTTTTTCCACGACCGTGAGGGTGTTTGTCTTACATTTGGTTCGCTTTATTACGATGTTACAAAAACTCACAGAAGATGTTGAATTTTGAAGCATTAAAAAAATCTTGCACCTGCCTCTTCTCCTGGGAATAAATTGCTTCTATATCTGCTGATTTATCGGTCGTTTTTTTCTTAAATCTACTTGATGAGGTCTGTGTAGAAAAGAGGGCAGGTCGTCGGAAGCTGTATAGTTGAGACGTCAAATATGAGTATCTTGTGTGACGTACGAAAATTCGCCAAGATCGATCGCGGCAGTAGGAGGGATTTTACGCTACGAGGTCTTGTCATACACAACTGCAGGATGATGCATTTTCTAGAGCGTGTGTGTGGTTGGAAGCCTGCGCTTCGTAATATATCTCGCATTAGCCCATTTCATGTGCACGATAAAAGCGGCGGGCATAAACTCGTCGCTTACACAGTCTTGTGTATCGCAAAAGAAAAAACGATAACTCAAGCTTTAATCTCGCCAATGCAAAGACCGAGTCTAAGTTATATAGTCCATGTATGCGCGTAAGTGTGACTGAGATATGGTAATATAAAAAAAAAAAAAAAAACACGCGGAAACGTGATAGCTCAGCGAATTTCCGATCGATAGTTAAGATACAGAGTTCTCTGAAAGAGTCTCGAGATCGCGTAACAAAAAATTGCACCGAGAAATCGCGATCGGTCTGCGATAAAAGTAATTGTTTGTGCCTCAACGGAAATTGAAGAAGGATCAATTTCGTGAAATGTAATCTTTCTTTCAAGTCCTGAAACGAATCTTTACCGATATATATTTTTTAGGTCGTTATTGGAAATGGAAATGCAGTGAATCAATTTTCAATTTCATTCTTTGTATCTTTATTCAAATGCACGAGAAAGAAAACGTCTCTGCTTTTCAGGTGCCTGCAAGGGATTGGAGAAAAGCTGGTCGCTTTAATCACACAAATCGATTTGTTCTTGAATCCACGGATTATACCGTCTGAAGAATTAACATAACATTCTTAGGAGAATGATAGGAAAAGTTTGAAAAAAGAAGGCAAAGTGCCGAGGTAAATTGAAAGGGGAATTGGGATTGGCCGAAAGTTTGACTTGAGCCGCTGTATCGCTATATACCAAGTTCTGTATCCGCTTTGCTAAAACTTCGAGAGCCATTGAGGAGGAAATGTGATCGGCCTTTCCTCAAGCTCGTATGTGACAGCGGAGGAGTGTACAAAGCTCCGAGTGCTCAAACCTCACAGGAGCTTGCACTCGGAATACGAGGCTTTCAGCCCATACTTCCTTGCTGGTCTACTTACTTGCTTGCTTGTATGCTAGTTGTTCGCCTATTTGAATAAGGTCGACAATGGTAATGAGAATGCAAATGGCTGCACGCTAGGTCTGAACTTTGCACCACCGCCACCGCGACACGGAATAAAAGTCACTGGTTCGGGATAAGGTTGACTCGGAGTTCTCTTTCTCCAATACACACACACACACACAAGCGCATAAAGTATATTCTTTTCGAACATACATGATCAGTTGGAAGAATCTTTCGTGATCGCTCAGTCGCTTCAAAGGATCAAAGACCCTCGACGAGTCATTCTGTTCGGAGCATTTCTGTCATAATCCTCATGTTCGGAAAATGACAAAATGGTTTCGAGATGGGACTTTTCCGAAACTTCAATGTCGACAGTTCGTGCGAGTAACGTCATGCTCGTAATTACGGATTACATTTTTATGAAAAATAAGTGAATCTCGATGTCGGAGTTGGTACCATCGGTTTCGTTCTATAATGAAAAACAAACAGAGTATTCTCATTCATGAAAGCATACATTTGTAATAGCTTTCGTTAAAGTTAGATGTCCCAACGGTCTTAAATGTAGGAATCTCGTTTTCCGATTCGCACGTGCTGCACTGAGCGCATATTGCCGATCCTGGTGACGTTTTATAATGATTATGCATTATGCATCGACGTGCACACGTTGCATAAAAAACGAAGAGGGATACCTTCGACGTTGTCATTTTCATTATCATTATTCAGAAAGCAAGAGGTAGTTACGAGCCTTCGAAATTTCGACCTTTTGATGTTTCGGAAAAAGTGGCGCAAGGTGAGTCGACATTTTTTTTTCAAATTTTCAATCTTCCAGGAGCTCTATATTCCCGAAAACTCTATATTTCAATGGGAAAATAGTAATTAATTGATAAAATTCGTATTATTGCATTTTCGGACCGAAATATTGGGTTTTCGGTGAAATGCCGGGAGGTTTTGTGGTCAGCGGGAAAAAATACATCGATATAGACCATTGGATATCATTTTTGAAATCCAACATTTTTCGCCATTTTTTGACGGAGTGATCTGAATCACTAAAAGGATTGCCATTTTTTTCCCCTTCGAGATAGATACCTCAACTTTCGCTTATTCTCTTCGCAATTGTTGAGGCTTTAAAATGCCGTTTTGTTCATCGGGATATCATCATTTTTCGATTTTTGGCAGATTTTTTAAGTTCGCCCATCGATTTTGGTCAATTTTCCCATGCATACCCCTTTCTGTTTTTTTCGCGGATTTTCAACATCGATTTTAAAGGTGAAAGAATTTAGCTATCTGCATTTAACTTGCACCGTTTTTTAAGTCTACTCGAGGGCTTTTCGAAACCCCCCCAATAAATGTATGTAGCGTGATTTTAAACGTAGTTATGGTCTTTTGAAATTTCGGCTTTTCGACGATTCCGGAAAAGTAGCCATAAAAGACGAAAATTTTTTTTTTCGAATTTTCGACAGTTTAACAGCCTGTTTCATCGCAAAATTTCCGCCGATTACAAAACTGATCGACTTTTCCCCAAAAACTCAAAATTTCACTCAAAAAACGCAAAAAAACAGTGAAATTTAAGGAAAAACAAAACATACGCGCAGAAAGCAAACGAAATTCGGATCTCATCATCTTTTTATCAGAAGGATAATGACGCTTTCCAATCTATGATACGAATCTCATTGAGGAAGCGTACATGAGAAAGGCCAAGACCATATATTGGTGTCTAGCCGACAACTTTGAGTCTTCAACAGGGGCCCCCGAGTAATCCAATAAAGGTCGTGGTTCACGATAGCGCATAACGTACAATATATGCTACATGTGTCTATATTCGACCAGAAGAGTAAAAAAACTTTCTCCATAGCTGGGCAAGGCCCGTCGTAACCCTTATGTAGCAGAACGATACGATATACCCCTGTTTGGAACTGTATATACACATTTATTCATATGTAGTACATACACACAAACACACTAGTGTATGTATTTTAGTGTCGGTCTATGTAAATGCCAAACCCACATGTAACGATGAAAATAGAAGAGGCTAGGATTGCGTCCAGTCTATATAGACATAACGTCGGTCGCTGTTCCTCTCTCTGGTCCTTCAACGACGCCTCGAACTTTGTAATTTCGTCAAGAGGTCAGACCATTGAAGTGGGCTTCCATCTATACATGCATACACACGCGCGGAAAGTTTCGCAACGATTTTTTGCGTAATAATGTACAGGCCACATCGTGAAAGCCATGTACGGAGAATGACGCACACACCCGCAAAACACGCATAGGGACGAATGAATGAGTGGGCCAAAATGAAAATTGTATACGAGTCTCGGGATATGGTGGGTTTCGGATTAAAATATATGTATATAAAAGATGTTTTTCCTCAGTGCTGCAACTATTGAAACATTTTCCGAATGAAAGCCTTCTGCGGACTGGAAAAAAGAATGGAAGAGAAGGTCGGGAAAAGGCGTGATATTGGGGAGAGTGCGGTATCAGCATCAGATAGTCCTGCTGAGGAAAAAGGTGGAGTGAAAAGCGGCGAATCTGCTGGCACAGGGCGTCTATAGCTGAGATTTTCTTTTCAACGTTATCTGACCGACCGGAGGGAATGAAAGTTTTGCAGGGTTGTAGCCTCGTACGGTCCACGTGGACGCGAATAAGAAAATCATTTACCACTATTGCTTCCCAACATGCCGAAGGGTTTGATGCACGCAAGCTTGAGAAAAGATAAATGGAAATGCAAGGACAAAAAGCGCGTTTATCTTTGAGTGACTGCGCGTATGGACCGATCGCGGAGGAACGAAAATCAAATTGGACATAAACATTCGCGTGTTGACGGGCACCGAAAGTTTTAGGTTATGTCGTTTATTCCTTCGATTGTAGCTTCAATTTTCATGCGGATTTGACGAAATATAGTTCTGTGATTGGAGTGGATTCCGATAAGCTTGAATCGGCGTGAACATAAAGCAGAACCTATTCGCGTACACAACAAGGTCGTACAAAGTTCAATATACCTGAAGTGATTCGAGAATCAACGACGGACATTTTAGTTTGCCAACTTGCTGCCAAATGGCGACGGTCATGCGCGTCTCGCCTAAATGCAAGAGCGAAAACGGGGGACGTTCGGTGGATCGAGAAAATTCCTGATGGATTGAACGTTCGATCGCGAATATGTATTTTGCAACAATTTCGATTCGTACGTACAAAACAACCTTTTCTTTGTATTTTTGCAACTTTGTATTTTTCATCGAATACGATGTATAGATCGCGAGGCACAATACAGCATTGTGTTTTGTCTAAGATGGCGCATATACATTCGGTACTGTACCGAGCTGATGCGGTAGAGTGAGAGTAGGATCACCGAGCGGGACACAGTACTTTATTATGCTATAGAAGAAGCTCTAGATCATTTTGAATGAAGCTTCCGCATGTTGATGAATGCGAGAAAGCACCGCGGGGAGAAAGGCTGCGCGGAATATATGCAAACGAACGAGAGGGATAAATGCGTGGAGGTGAAAAGCTGGAGAGAGGCATAGATGCGAAGATATGGTCAATGATGATGAGATGCGGTCGATGAAAGCTCGCAAGACAAGCTTCGGATGGAAAGAGGTCACAGCATGAGATACTCGAGCAGACTTCGTATAAGCAGTTCAGTCATCGGCCAGCAACTGCCGATAAAACTTATGGTTGCAATCAATCTATATGAGCTACGTTAGCTACAGTGAAATCGTATCATTCGCCAGTAATCGATATATGTCCTTCTGCATAAGTGCCATAATCTTTACACACACTCTATTATCTTTTGAATTTAAGGCCTAAACGAGATAAGAAGCATCCTCTTCGCCCAACTCTGGAGGTCAAAACAAAATGGAGCATAAAGTAGAAATTTCGTTTCTCGGTTATTATTTTTTATCGTTATTATTTTACGAAATAAAAGAATATTCGTTAGTTTCAGTAGCAAAAGATCGACTGTCATAGAGCCAATTTTCCGATGGGATGCAGTTTCAGTCGGGCGGTTCCTTTTTTATCTCTTTTTTCATGCCACGATGATCATTGAAGCAGCAGGGATGCATGTTCGTTGTTGTCTCTTTTGTATCTCGTTCGATATTCGATACTCGATCGGCTATGTTCTTCCCATTATTATTATTTCATTCAAATATCCACTCGATCCAGTTATTCAATATTTATACTGACGTAGTGTTGATATTCATATATGTAAAGCCAACAATGGCACTGTTTGAAAACTATTCTTAAGAATGGGTTAAAACATCGATATACCGCATGATATACCGGCTGTGACTCGTCACCTTTCACAGTAGTACGCTGGAGAAAAAAGAACAGTCAGGTAAAACAAAAGTTTTTACTCAATCATGCGAAAGTTATTCACATCGTACATTAGACTCTTGGATCGCTTAATACCATCGGATCGATAGCGTCACAGAGTAATTTTTTGTTTCAACTGTTTCTTCGATCGGCAAAGTTTCACCCTCTCATTGTGCTTTGAGCATGTGATACGTGCATAGTACACTTAAACACTCAATTCGTTCAACACAGATATACATAAGAAGCAGCCCGAACGTTTTACCGATGGGACCAGTAAGAGGGTTAATTTATAAGCTTTGAGCAGTCTCTCAACTTTTCCATCAATGAGTCTGTCTCGCAGTCTATTATCGCCTTTATATCTGCTGCTGCTCTATGTCATGTTTTTATCATCGTGATAATCTTTCTTCCCTTATTTCGTTCCCTGTCACTCGCGTATAATTAAAGCGCCAAAAGCTGCAAGAAATTGCAGAGAATAATAGTTTCTTTGTCAATTTTGCATATACGGAAGTTAACTGACATCTGTTACGAAGAAACGCTTTAGAAATACTTGAAAAGCTTTGTTCTCCTCTTTGAATATTTCCTCGAAAGGATTAATTTGTATCTGCAACGAGGGAAGGACAATGAGACAGAGAAATGGGAAAAGGGACGAGAGAGAAAGAGTTCCAACGAATAGCTCCGAGATAGACGATTTTCTGGTCCAGGAAGCACGTGAAACTTTGACGTCGTAGCTCTCACTGATCAGGCAAGATACAAATTAAAATTTCTTCAGGAACAGAATACCATCTTTTCTTATATACCGAATTATACACAGCTGTCGCATTTGATACAATATAATTTTCCATTTTTTTCCTCCCGAAAAAAGACAAAGTTTCACAACTGTGCATTTTTCTAACTGTTAAATCTTATTAATATCCTGAGACATTCGATAAAATGTATAACTGGTACATTATTTCGCCGTCAAGGACAAGTCATTCGTAACATTCCAAGCATTTTACGACCGCCTTGTTTTGTGAAGATATGTACTTATTAATTAACAAAAATTTCATCAACGAGAAATGATGCATTCTTCTTCGAATCGTGCATTTTCCCATGTTGTCACGATGACGAATAAAAATACTCAGCAAAATCGTCACAATGATCAACCACGAAGCCAATCAAAGAGTGCAGTGACGAAAATAATTATGGCGATTGTTGGACAGCAAAATGTCTGCGAATCTCCGCAAGGGAATTAGGCAAACGTAAAGTAAGACGAGGGCTGCGAGGCTCTAACGAGGAGAAGGGCGGAGGAAATTGGAGTCGGAGTTACAACGTTTCAGAACTTGTTCACGTATAGCTACGCTTTGAGGAATCGAGATTAGTTTGGCTGGCTACTGTACACCGTCTACTGTATTACGTATTTACTGCTAGGTGTATAAGTATTTGCGTATATACCACGTAGCATTATATATTTTACAGGGTGGCATGTTTCGACCGCCATTGCTGCTACTGTTGTAGCGCCTGGAATCTTCGAAACGCGAGCTGGTGATTTACGTGCTCACCGTGTACGTAACGTAGTACGTGTACATACGTACAACCGTGATTAATATTTCGTATGCAACTGTGCAATACGGTCCCGCATGGTTTAAATATCCGGAACTCAAGGCGTACGACCTTGGCGAGCGAGGGTAGAGAAAAAAGGAGGAAAAAGGTTCCGTACGGTCTGGCGCGTTCGCGTCAGACGCCTGGGCGCCGAAAAGAATGGCAGAGGAAATGCAGGAAAAGGGTGTAACGAGAGAAAAAGGAATGCATGAATTTCTTCATCTCTGAGGTGCGGCAAAACCGTTTACAATCTGCGCTGGTATTTCTTCTTTTGGGAAGCTCGTTTCCAACGACGTGACAACATTTTCCGCGCTTCGTCCTCCAAGGTTCAACGGTATTTTCATAATATTTTTCAAGGTATGGATTTTCGGATGTTTTTCCAACAAAAAAAACGCACCCTCAAAGTACTCCTCAAGAAACATCGTGCGAATCATTTTGATGTGATATTCTCGCGGAATTATTTAGGTTCGATTTTTGCTTTCAACGAAACTTCATTTCTCAAATAAATATTTCATGAGATACGGCGAATAATCTCGATCGAACGAGCAGTGTAGGGGGGGGGGGGGATTAATTCGAATTATGAGTATTTTGAAAATGACTTTAGAACGCGTAGCAGGTTTTTCTGTTCTAGAGTAAGAGAAAAAGTACGAGAAGTGGATATTTTTATTTTATATATATTATATACTCTAAAGTATTTATGTACAAACACACACATAAACGTAGAAAGCTGTATAACTACGATAAGAAAAATCGGAATTCGATTGAATTTCTTCTTTCTCGCTCGCTTACTTCTACTTTTGTGGTTCAGTGAGGTTGTGTCGGATTTCGGATAAAAGCTTGCGCTTTCAGATCTCTCTTTTCCTCTCCCTCTCTCCCTCAATTTTTCTCTTTTTTCCTCTTTCATTGACGCGCCGGGACGGCGCTCCAGAAATATCATAAAAGATGCGAGAGGCAAAGCCTTTCGCTCTTGTCGCTCGAGCGAAAGATTTTCGTTACTGAAGTATATACCGACGCTCTTTGAACGTTTTCTCGACTTTGGAAGAAGGAAAAAAAATGGGACGAGCTTTAATATGTAGAGGAAAAAGATCGAGCGGAAAACCGGAAATTGATTGTACGTACGGCATTCAAACATGTTCGTGCTTTCACAAAAGGAAACTTTGCGATGGCGGAGAAAAGGTGATGCCTTGTCATTACCGAATTGTCGGAGGTATACGTCGCAAGGATTCCGCGAGAAACGCGAATCTTAGGGGTCCTGCACGAATGAATTTTTGAAATTTTTTTCATCTTCAGAATGTCCTATTGGGGTTGCGGAGTTTTTTAAATCTGTTTTTTCAAATAATTTTTACTTTTTTGACAGCCGATTCAAAACGTACTTTAATTTTCCCTCTCATCGTCAGAATCGCTCCTATACGATGGAATATTTCGTTGGTAATCCTCATTATATGGGTATTCAATGGTAACTGGCAACTGTACTCTGGAACTTTATCGTTCGTATGGTTTTATCGCATCACTTTATGATCCCCGTGTGTTTATCCGCGTGCATAGATTTATCTAAGCGTGGAATGAATTTACGAAGCGCTGCTGAACGACGTCGTCGACGTAGCGGACTTGCCGCTTTGTCTCGGTGGCAGTGAATCCAATGAGATTAAGCATCTCATGATGGAAATGCGAGAGACTCTTCATCGTGCTGAGCGCACACGAGTATTTCATTTTACTGCGAGCCTGCGATCGAGCTTGTCAAAATTCGTGTAACGATTCTTTCGAGCTGTCTTCCTCTCTCATTTACATCCTCTTATCTAGAATTTGGGACTCTATAATCCTGCGACAGAGTTTGGTATTCGGCGGATAATTAAACAATGCCGAAAGACCGAAGCATTTATTACAATTTCATAATCACGCTTTTCGTTAAATCACCTTTATATTGCGAGGGTTGGAAAGTCGTTTAATCGCCGTAATTAATTTTTCACGTCCCTCTTCCGTCGGGTTGTTGATCCGTGAGGAAAATTATTCCTAGCGCATTTCCGCGTCTAAAACGAGCGAGCGTTTTTCATGCTATAAAATTATACGGAATCCGAGGAAAGTAATCGCCGGACAAGCCGGATTGCCGGATAAGCTTTTTTGTTTAAACATTTTGAAAATTTGTCAAATTTATTTCTCGTCGTTTTGTTTATTTCGTAAACTTGTAAATATCGTGGAGAAATATTAGATTTCAGTCGATTTTTGAACATATATCATGGATTATATCTGTTTGCGATATGAAACATTGAGAATTTTGTTTACGCAATAACAGATTTCCTCTTTGAATCATCGGCACTTTGCTTGAGTAGAAAAATTTCGTGACTCTGCAGCCTTCTGCCGTTTCGATTGATCAACCTTCGACAAAGAGGCCTCGCTTCTTCGTATGTGCACTCGAAGGAATTTTTAAAAGTACAACGACTCTGTGTGCCATCTGACAGATAAACTATTTTTTTACAAGATTACAATTGTATCAGCACAAACGTATAATCTGCCGTTCTTGTTGGAGAGTTTCCGCGTCGGCTAATCGCTAACATGGATTTCAAAGATTGTGAAAATTCTTTTAATCCGTTTGAGAGCGATGAGCCGATCAATACGTCATGATAAGCCTCGAAGAATGTGTAATAAATATTTCGTAGATTTAGATAATGGGATAACTCTGATTAGAAATATACAATCATTGCAGAATACAATATTTATACGTATACGCACATGTCAATCCTCTCATTCACTGAAATAATGTTATCATTCTTGTAATCGTATAATCCCAAAAAAAAACGAATTAAATAAATAATGACCCACTTGTGTATTGGCGAGGAAAAAATTAATTTCATTAGTAATGTTTTTTTTCTATTTTATCTTAAATACGCAATAGTTTCCAGCAATAGGAAATACATTTTTAGAAAATAAAGTGGAATTTTTCGTTCGTTTTTGGATAGTGATTTTTGCAACAGCCGCCGGTGAATGTCGTATTGCATTTAGATTTTTTTTAAATTTCTCATCTCAACCCGAAATATCCCGAGAGTTTCATTAATTTGAGTGAATTTCACCATCCCGAGAGGCGAAGGAATGAAAATTCGTTCGAGAAAGTTTTGTTAGACGGCTAACAAATTAATTAGGCATGGCGAGTATGACAGTTGCTTTGAATATTGATCACAGAGATGCTGGAGACGCTAATAAACCAGCATACTTCGGTCCGGCTAAAAGCAGACAAATTTACAGTCGTCTCTGCAGCATCCGCTTCAATTATTATTCACGTGAATGAACCACGTTTCGAAGGGATATCGCAAATAATAATATCACCCGAGAGTAGTAAAGCAAACATGACCCGTTAATTCAAACAATGTCAAAAAATGTATTCATCGTTGCTAAATTGAATCATTTAATTGGATGATTTAAGCAATCGTGTGAGAGTTTTTGAGCGAATTAACGAGGTTAATCTTTGGTATTATCCCCAGGACGATATGAAGCAGGTTCCACTACATCAAAATTCACATGGCAAAATGTCAAGCGATTGCTTATTCTTGCTCTTCTGCCCCTTTGCATTTTTTCGCGAGAGTTTCAAGGCAGCTCCGAAGCGCAAAAGAGCAAAGGTTTTTCAAAGTTGCAAGAGAAGTCGTCTGTGTTGTTCCGAACGAAAAGTAGCGCGGGTCTATCGATGTAGATGAAAACTGGCTGAGAGAATGTCGTGACTCTCTGGTGACTAGCACACTTGTTTCCCTTAGCCATCCATTTCGCTGCAATTTTGGAACGTCGAGAATCTGGTCCATTGCTGTGCACTCGAGCAAAGGACGCAAAGGCAGTGCGTTCACATTAAAGGCGAGTTTACAATAGCTATTGTTTTCGAAAGTTCCGGAATTGCTTTACTTTGCATATCGTTCCTGTTAGCAAAGTCGTACCTCGGGCTAGTTCTTCCATTTCTTTCAGAAGCCAATGCTCGCGCCTTGGTGCCTCTCAGTGCACCCATTCTCTTTTTTCAATCTTTGCCTATATACAACTGCGAAGAAAAATATATTTCTGTATACGTATATATATACGATCCGTTTCTCATGTCGATAAAGTCTCCGTGCGCGAGTTCGGGTGCTTTTGGCAGGAGATTAAAATTTCTTGACAAATACCGGATCTCTTGTCCAAGTTGGAAAAAAGGTCTCAGCCCGTGCGACAGGATGTTTATACGTTGTTAGCGTTTTAATGAAAAGTGCTGTTGAGCTTCGCCTGGGTGCAGCAGCAAAGAGAAGAGAGATGGAATGGAAAATAGTACTCGCAGTTTGGCTTTATACCGCTGCATTATTTTAAATGCGACGTGAGACGCAGCGAGGATATTATTTTCGTGGGGGAAAAGATGAATAAAAAAATACGCCTTGTTCGCGTCCTTAATTGCACTCATTAAACTTCGTGCTCACACAAGATTTCGTCCGAATTTTTTATTTCAGCCTAACTCGTGACATGAAGAAAATCCTTCATTAAAAGCGAAGAGGCTCGCAGCGCGAGGTCTTATAATGGGTCTTTTCTTATCGCTCGCTAGACATTCATCTTACGTAGCTTTGAAGCCTTTCAACGTTCTCCATTTTTTTCGAGACGAAAAGAGACAGAATGTCATTGAAAAATATCCCGTCTACTTTTGGATATCGTTGGATCGTCGACCAAAGTGTCATCTCCATCAAAATTCCATCAAAATATTTTTCGATGGCTTTTCGAAATACACTTCGATATTTTTCATCAATTTTTCTATTTAAAGTTTGCATACCTGCGTGGCGACACTTTTCCAAGCAGAAATAAATCAATTGCGGTTTAACTTACATTCTACCGGCTTTTGCACGCGTAGATGATGGTACACCATCGAGGGTTCTTTAGGTTTTTCTGTAGTTTTGACGACTGGATGCGACTATGTAGATGCACTTGAATGAAACAATTGCGAACGACGATGCAACGATAAGCCAATGTGTGTCACTTGCATACGAACTTATTCGTACTGTAGCTGGCATTTCGAGGCGACATTTGCTCGAAATTCATCGTTATCAACGACATCGTCGGTATCTTTGACTACTCGACGAATTGTTGGCAATGCCACAACGGGCACGAGTGCTCCGTTCTCCCGTGTCGGATTTCTGGGAAATGAATGAAAAGAAAGAGGATTTATTGTGCAACTGGTATCGCGAGAGAGCTTTGTCGCGATCAAACGTCCGCACAATCGATGTGGTAAAACGAATTCCAGAATGGGAATATTCGAACAATGAATATGACGATCTAACGAAATCGAGTTACTTCCGTTTTGCGCAGCAGTCAACGTTTTCTACTGCCTCGTATTTCACTCTCCGATAATCGGCATCAATTAATCACTGTTATATCCATTCCGATTTCTATTGTCTTCTCTTTTTTTTTTACCTTTCATTATCGTTTTTTTTTTCAATTTTCACGATCGAACATTCTTTTGTTTCGAAATGTGTCGAGTGTGAGTAGAAGATTACAACATTTTCATTGCACAGATAATTGTTTATTGATGAAATGGACGATTACTGACGTCGAACGTACAATCAGTGAGCAATTTCAGAAATCGTTACCGCGTACTCTCCAACCAACAATTTTGCCAGCACTTTCTGTGCACACGTTGATCAACGTGTACATTGTAATCCCCCTCGCACGGAAACCAAATTATTTTGCGTCAAGCTTCAGATCGGTATCTAAATGTCGATCGATCTGCACACGTGCTTCGGACGACCGTTATCGGGCTCGAATCATCACGATGATTGGAAGATTTACGTGTAAACATGTGTGGATCGCGTTTTACCGCGACTACGGAAAAAGATCATAATCAGAATGGACCAATAAGACACGTGAGATCAAAAGAAAAAAATCGTCAATCGTTTTGTTTAAGAGCGAATGTCTCACAGTTTCTCAAGGACTTTGCACTTTGCAAAAAACGGTCTGTTTGCTTTTATTTGCGATCTCGACGAATGAAAACTCGAGTAAAATTCGTTTTGTGCCAGTGTGCTGAAGTGACGAATATAAACTTTTTATTTATTTCCCAGCTCGAGCGATATATTATTTCACTAATTTTATATTTTCATTCATACGGATATGAGCGCAGACGTTTTTATTTATCGCGGAAAGTTCCTTTTTTTTCGAAGGCTTCAGCGTTACGTCGTGCAGGCAAAAGGTCGACATCGTTGATATGGAACAAGATGAAAAAGCAAAAAAAAAAAAAGAGTAGGCTTCGTCGTTAGTTGGGGTGCAAAAAATATTAACGCGCTCGTCGCGGGGTAAACCAACTATGCTCCTCAAGTGGCGGTACAAGTGCGTGCGTAGACTCGGCGCTCTTCAAGTACACGGTGGAAAAATCTACCGGGACGTTGGACGAAGTTAAGGTGAGGAGGTACTTCCATGGGGGTCGTGCGTTATAATTATACTTGCATGCTCACGACGACGCGCTACATATTGAAAAGACGGAGGGAGGAGAGAGTACGAAAGAGATAGAGCAAGGGAGAGAGAGAGAGAGCACCGGTTTTTCAAGCATCGTACGCCATTACTCCGTATTATTTTTCATAATTACTTTTAATTACGAGCCTGCCATATGCACATCGGTACATATTTAGTTAAATGAAAGTAGAATTGTATTTTTGGATGACGGAGTCACGGTAAATCAGAGGTGGAAAAAATCCCTCGATGTGATTCGTATATACCGTTTTGGAAATTATTGTCGCAAAACAAAAAAGTTAGCAATTATTTCTCTTCGCTGGAAAAATAAAAGATTCGTCGGTAGCACTATCGTGCTGGTGGCATATTTTTCCACTCGAGTTACGGCCGACAAGCATTCGCGATTTCCTTTGTATTTTTTTTGTTATGAATTTGAAATAAATAAATTGTTTATAACGAAAAACACATTGTCGACACTAATCTTGAGAGGTTTCGTGGTAATTTTCGAGACGATGGTTATAACAGCTGATAAATGAACGTGATGAAAACGTGACGAGATAGTATCGCTCGTATAAAGTTCTTCGAAATATTCGCGGAATACCTCCAGAGATTTTTTCTGCGCGATCGGGCCTGGGTGGTTGACGTGCTCAGCAGAGGATCACTAGGGATAGCGGATGATCATCCATTGTTATAGCAGTCCCAAGACTGGGATTTTTCTCGGGGAGGTTTTTTTTCCAACGAAAATATTATACACAAAAAGAACGTCACGAAACTCCGTAAATTCCCGAGGGTCTGTGGGAGTACACGCTTCTGTTTCGTTCGGCATTCTACGTTCATAGACGACGAAATTGCGACGTAGACGCCCTCAAAGTCGGTGTCTTCGTTCAATTTGATTGTTTAAATAAAATGAAAATGCTAGCTGTTTGCTTTTGAATATTAATTTCGAAGATGTAATTCCATTTATCATCATAATATTTGTTACGACCAACTTTTTCTCTTCCATACTCTTCTTCGTAAATGAAAAAAGTTTAATTGCAAATTTCTGTCCGAGACTCGTGTTCTCGAAACTTTAATTGTAACATCTCATGTCGAGGCGGAAAGAATTTCAAAACTTTGCTCTACTTCCATTTGAGCAGGGATCAGTTGAGAATTTCATAAATAAAAGTAAAGGAACGTAAATGCTCCACCGGGGTATTGAGAAATGTTGAGATTATCGTGAGGAAAGTGGATGTTACTCTTTTATTACAATTTTTTTTTAAATCTTTGGAGCACCGAACTGAGAGAGTTTGAAAATCAGTGCTTTATGAAAAAAACCATCGAGATTCGTGTGCTCGTACGAAATTCATAGACGTTATCTGTAGACTTTGAAAAGATGTGTATAGGCGGAGCATTTACATTATTTTAAACGATTAGTTGCGTTTTATACGACTTTTTGATTTTCAGCGACTGGCTTATTTTAATCGAACCTGTATTTCGATGAGGAATGAAACGAGCCCAAACCACGACTCTCGTGGAGGAATAAAATATGTGTATAGTCACGGTTAATAACGCGGTATTTAATTACCTCGTTGAACTATGGAGGCTTGTTTAACAACCGCTCATAAAAGTTCGTGGGGACTGTGGAGTGCGCCGACAATTTTTCGGGCTGCCACCACTCGATCACGCTGTGTATCTTTCTGTAGATTTTTTTTTTCAGTGAAAAACGTGTGCATTTCTTAAATTATTAAAATTCGTCGAAATAAATGCCTAAAGACTGATCCTATAATTCGCGGATGACCACTTAAAAGGACGATGAAATAAACAAAAAGAGACGTTGAAAAATCTTTTTCTGCAACGAACAGCGTTTCATTATTGTGAATCACAGAGATGTTCGTTAATCGATAACTTTATATATTAATATATTTAGTTATCACGGGATTCATACATTTTAATAACGATCAGATTTATTCGTACTACTGCCAAGTATAACAAATTTACCAAGCACTGTTCGTTGAACTTTACGAGATTCCACTCGGGCGTTTATTTCTCACTTGACTGTCTTTCCATCGTGTACAGTCAGAAACGCTGAAATATTAATTTTATATCCACAAGAGCTTAACAAGCATTTTTTTCTTTCAACATTAACGTACACATGTATTGTGACATTGCGTCTAAAGTATGAAAAAAAATTGCTTATCCGAGTAAAAGCGACAATGATAATGTCGCGTTGAATGGAACGTCGAGCTCTGTATTAGCGTTGGTTCCTCTTGTATGTGCCTTTGGATTAGAGTCTCCAACGCCCAAGTTTTATTAATATATATGTATTGTCATGTACACAAAGGGATATGTGCGCTCGCACATGTCGTACAGTTAGATAAAAAAGTGTACTCTCAGACAACGGGATCTTGTATATAATTAGCTGCACCAGGCGATACGTATAATTAGTCGTACCCGGCGTTTGTGAGTCCGCCACCCATGAATGCCAAAGGTATGCGAGATGTTTGCCTTCAGCACAGTGTATGGAAATGGTGAAACCGTTTTTACTCAAATGGTATATCACACACACGAGAAATATATACGTATAGCACGGAATACATAGATGTATCATATGTGTCATATCATGTGTACGCATGTTGAATGTTGAACCTTACAGAGAGCATAAAGAGCACCAGAGAGTTATATAATCCCATCCCCGCAAGGCTGAATCCAGCGAGAAAGGGATGTCACGCGAGATTGTGCCGGCCGCTTGTTCATACATTTTTCTATACATACGTACATGGATAAAAGTTGGGGTTGCGTTATATCCGGAGCAAACTGCATTTTTGTCAGTATTTGCTTCCCAAATTCCCACCGAAAGGCTTTAAAGGAACATCTCGGGGTTCATCTTCTACTTTGCATCGAGCGAATACTCGCCAGGATATTTTTGGGAAATTGAAAGATTTCCACTTTTTAAATCGATATTATGCACTATCATGAAGATTTTCGTATGTTTCATAAATGGATTTTGTCGACATTATTAGTCGATGGCATTGTTAGCACCTCGTCGTGTCACGAGCACCGTGAATATAAGATTGCCTTGGAAGAATATCGAAAATTCAGCGGCAGCAGCTACGATCTTTTTCGCACT
Source organism: Heteropelma amictum (assembly GCA_959613375.1). NCBI lineage: Eukaryota > Metazoa > Arthropoda > Insecta > Hymenoptera > Ichneumonidae > Heteropelma > Heteropelma amictum. The sequence goes on from OY390723.1 coordinate 18,715,318, forward strand.
TGCCAGGATTCATAGGATAGCAAACACAAGAATGAAAAGGGTCTGTATGTTCATATATTTCGCGAGAGAGAGAGAAGGTCGATGGAATGAAGGGTAAGCACTTTGAAGCTTGATGATTCAGGCGATATTTGTCGGACGTGCCCGAGAAGAATGATTTTGTGTTTATCCGCATGGAACGTCGCGACACTGCGCGCAAGATTCCGAATTTACCTATCTGAGTTTGTCCATATCGATATTTGACGAGCTCAACCAGCACAGATCGACTACATTCTGAAGAGATTCGTCTATCGACCAGCATATGTACCTTGAAATTTCAATAAGATTGAAGTTTGTGTTATAACCACTTTACGATTCTCATTGAGTACCTTTGCTCGGAATAACGGGTATAGCGTCTCCGTGATCGAGAGATTTTCCGAGGGATTTTCATGCCAATATAAAGATCTGATCTTCACTCGTCTCGTAGTATATTTCAAAAATAATTTGTGTAATTCTTACCGCAGATAGGGCGGCAACAATCAAGAGGAAATAATAAAAATACATTCGAGGTAATAAACATGACAAAGCCATTAGAGCACTAATTAATAACGGAGTGGAAAATATGACAGTGAATTATCGCCTGTGTTTGAAATAAAAAATGAACAGGTTATATAAAAATATACCGTCGTGAAATACTCACCGATTGCTTGTTCAGCGGAGAATAATGGGTTACGTAAATTTAAAATATCACAGGTCTTTATCAACTCTTGAGAAATAGGACACGAAATCAGTCCTTGCGTCTACAATCAGATAATTATTGAAATAAAGAAGTAAATGCCGTTGCACGAAAACAGGAGAAGACGTGTATTCGAAATTAAATTATTTGCCATTGGCAAATTTGGTTATGATAGAGCTGGTACTTTTTAACGTACAATTTCGCTTCAAATCAGGTCCAATGTAAGAATAAATTGGTATTTCAAGAATGTCTACGATGAAGTCATCGACTTTTTAGTTTTGATAAACTGTGCATGCTAAAGAGTCGTAAAAAAATTGATATACTTATCGCGATCATTCAATGCTTGGTACGTACACGAGGCTGTTATTTTCAACGTGCTTATACTCCACTTTGACAAGATTATGTTTTATTTCTTTTTTTTTTTTTATAGATTCGTGTGGATTAACCTTATCGTCAAGTACAATAACATAATGACGTCCGCCAGAAGAAGGCAGAGCAGCAAATTTTTGGGCTCGTTCTCTGATAAAAATTTGGGTGTGTTATCATGCCGAATCGTGAATGATCGCATTTATCAAGCATTATACAAAACCCCTCCTTTTTGGTGTTATCGGAAAAAACACATTTAGGATCAGAGTCCGATATGTATAAATTGATGTATTCCGACCACGATTAGGCCAGATGTATTCGTCATGATCTCGAGACTCGTTCTACTCTGTGCGCTGCTGCTAGCCGTTGTACGAACAGATGCAGCGAGCAACCAGCCAGCCGAATGGTGGAGAGACACATTCATTTATCAAATTTATCCGAGGAGCTTCAAAGACAGCAATGGAGACGGTATTGGCGATCTGAATGGTATCACAAGTAAATTGGAACATCTGGCTGACATAGGAGTGAGTGGATTATGGATTTCACCATTTTTCCCAAGCCCGATGGTCGATTTTGGCTACGACATCTCAAATTTCGTCGATGTCGATCCGATTTTCGGCACGATTGACGACTTTGATCGGCTGCTGGTTAAAGCCAAATCACTCGGGCTCAAGGTACTTCTTGACTTTGTGCCCAATCACAGTTCCGACCAACATGCATGGTTCAAAAAAAGTATTCAGAGAATCAGACCTTACGATAATTATTACGTTTGGAACGATGGCATCGTGGTCGACGGTACAAGGCGACCGCCAAATAATTGGTTGAGTGCATTTGGAGGATCAGCATGGGAATGGAACGAGCAGAGAGGTCAGTACTATCTTCATCAGTTTGCTATTGGCCAGCCGGACCTGAACTATCGTGACTCGGCGCTCGAGTGGGAGATGTACGATGTTGTGAGATTCTGGTTGGAACGTGGCGTTGATGGCTTTCGAATCGATGCCTTGAATCATATGTACGAGGATGAGAGACTTCTAGATGAACCTGTTTTTCCTGGAACTGGACTTCCCTCGTCTGATTACGACACCCTCGATCACATTTACACAAAAAATCTTAATGAAACTTATTACATGCTGAAAAAATGGCGTGACCTCTGCGATACCATGTCAGCTAAAGGAGAAAAGAAGATGTTCATAACGGAAGTTTATGGGTCGAACAGCGTTGTTATGAAGTATTACAATTACGGCTCCAATGTACCCTTGAACTTTATATTCATGGGTGAACTGAATAAGCATTCCAAACACGTCGACTTTAAGCGTTCCATCGACAGATGGTTCAACGACATGCCCAAGGGTCAGGTGGCCAATTTTGTCGTAGGCAATCACGATCAAAGACGAGTAACGGAGAGATTTGGTATCAAGAGGGCTGATCAACTTTCAATGCTCGCCGCTGTACTCCCCGGTGTTGGAATCATTTACAACGGTGATGAAATCGGTATGGAAGATGTATGGCTCTCGTACGAGGACACAGTCGATCCTTCCGGGTGTAATGCCGGACCCGATAGATACCAGTACAAATCCAGAGATCCTCAGAGAACTCCGTTCCAATGGGATTCTACAGTCAGCGCTGGATTCTCAACCAACAACAAGACTTGGCTCCCGGTTCACTCAAACTACAAGACTCTTAATTTGGCAGCCCAGAAAAAGCAATTTTTATCGCATTATGCTGTATTCAAGAAACTTAGCATATTGAAAAAGCAGCCGATTATAGTAAACGGTAGTACGGAAACGATTCTAGTCGGCGAACATGTCCTGGCTGTTGTGCGAAGAAGCGATAATGAGTTAATCGTCCTCCTCGTCAACTTTTCCGATTCGGATGTTGTTGTTGACGCTGGCAGTTGGTTGAACATCCCTTCGAAAATGGTAATCTACATCGCGAGCGTGTACTCTAGGCTAATATCGGGTTTAACTATGGATACGACAGCGCTGAATTTACCCGGTGCCGCTTCGATCGTTTTATCCTCCAAAACAATGGCGTTGGACATTTTTCACAAGTTTAATTTGTATTGAATTAGTCTCAAGTCTTTATTATACTGCGAAATAAATCTGTATAACCTTGACACTAATACGAAAATTCCTTACATCTCCTATTTGCTGGTAATTCCAGACAAAAGTAAAATATCCATTACTTTGCTCTTGGGTTAATCATCTTTCTCATAATTGTTTACATCTGCAACCTAGTTACTTCAAATCCAGAACGAGAACGCAAAGACTGAAACGCCTGGAGTTGCAGTCATTGAGAATAATACGTAGAAAACTGGCCGGATGTATCGTTTCAATAATCGTTGGTATACGATTTCGTAAAATGCTGACATGTTCGAAATTACCATTCGGTAATATCGATCCGCGTCTATAAATAAAGCCTCAAAGCCCGCGATACACGAAATCGAAATTTCACGATTACGAAAAGTGGGTCAAGCACCGACCATCAAGAAGCTTTCGAGATTACATATGTCTGTATGTAATACTGATTCTGCGATCGTTAACCCTACAACCGTTTGTACAGGCAGTTGTACCGAAAATAAAATCGCAAACGTCATATCCTTACATAGGTAAAAAAGTTCATTCTGATCTTTGATCTTTGATCTGGAAGTTAGAGTTGATGATAGTAGCCGTCAAATTTCTAAGTTAAAGCAAGATGGCACTTGGTTTGGTCTAACGGAATGTCAAATTTTATTTTTGAAACAAAACTCAAAAGGACATCCAGATAAGCACGTGCTGTTGATCTCTCAGCTGTGCGGTAATATCTGTTCAACGGCAGATAAAAGCACTTCACTACTCACGTACAACTACTAGCTTACCGTGGAGAAAAATTTCGCATTGCAGAGAAATATTAATCGTAAACATCCTTATCTCGAGAGAGTACAGTGGAGGTGTTCCGTTAGATACAATATGATTGGCGAATAATCGTCCAAGTGCGATTGGTTCAAGGGTGTAATCATGGCATTTTTTCCCCCCGGGTCTGGGAAATCTTTCTTTCATTGTCTTATCTTATTTGATCACTTCAGATACATTAGTGTAATAGACTGGCGATAATCGTTTCTTTTCTGTTGCTGGTACAGAGATTCGTACAATTATTCCGACTGTACGACCATATAAATTGCATCGTTCAGATAACGATTAACCAGATGTGATCGCAATGTCCTCCACGTTGATCGTATTGTGCGTACTGGCCCTTGGGGCTGGCCAAATCGAGGCAGCCACTAACTCTTCGGCCGAATGGTGGACGGACAGTTTTATCTATCAAATTTATCCAAGGAGTTTCAAGGACAGTAATGGAGACGGCGTGGGTGACCTGAACGGTATCACGAGCAAACTCGAACACTTGGCCGATTTGGGAGTGAGTGCACTGTGGATTTCACCGATATACCCAAGTCCAATGGTCGATTTTGGTTATGACATTTCAAATTTTACCGACATCGATCCTATCTTCGGCACTCTGAGCGATTTCGATCGACTCGTCGCTAAAGCCAAGTCACTGGGACTCAAAGTGCTTCTCGACTTTGTCCCCAACCACAGTTCTCACGAGCATCCATGGTTCAAGAAGAGTGTACAAAGAATCAAGCCATACGACGCCTACTACACGTGGAAAAATGGTACAGTGGTAAACGGAAAGAGGCAACCACCTAATAATTGGTTGAGCACGTTTGGTGGATCCGCTTGGGAATGGAACGCTCAAAGAGGTCAATACTATCTCCATCAGTTCGCAAGTGGCCAACCAGATTTGAATTATCGCAGTGCAGCTCTTGTAAATGAAATGAAAGCTGCGTTGAGCTTTTGGTTAAAACGAGGTGTTGATGGTTTTCGAATTGATGCGATAAATCACATGTTCGAAGATGCTAATTTCCCAAACGAGCCAGTTATTCCAAACACGGGTCTTCCCGCTGACGACTACGATACCCTCAATCATCTCTGGACGAAAAATCTCAACGAAACTTATTTGATGCTTCAGCAATGGCGTGATCTTTGTGACTCTGCGGATCCAAAAGGAACCAAGAAAATTCTGCTTACCGAAGCTTACGCGACTCCTCAACTGGTCGCCAAGTATTACCTTTACGGTTCCAACGTACCTTTTAACTTTATGTTCATGGGTGACTTGAACAACCGCTCGCGACACGTTGATTTCAAGCGTGCCCTTGACGGTTGGTTCAATGAAATGCCTGAAGGTCGCTCGGCTAATTGGGTAGTGGGAAATCATGATCAGCGTCGTGTAACTGAGAGATTTGGCGTCAAAAGGGCCGACGAGCTGTCAATGATCGCTGCTGTGCTTCCGGGGGTCGGGATCATTTACAACGGCGACGAAATTGGCATGGAAGACGTTTGGCTCTCGTACAAAGATACCGTTGATCCCGCCGGATGCAACGCCGGACCGACTAGGTATAATCTAAAGTCCAGAGACCCACAGAGAACTCCGTTCCAATGGGATACCACGACCAGCGCGGGTTTCTCTACCCGCAATACGACTTGGCTTCCGGTTCATCCTAATTACAAGACCTTGAACTTAGCAGCCCAGAAAAAGCAGGCTGTATCGCATTACTCTGTATTCAAGAAGCTTGTTTCACTGAAGAAGCAACCGATTATGGTAAACGGCGACACGGAAACAATTTTGATAGGTGACAATGTATTGGCTATCGTGCGACGATTAAATAATGAAGTTGTTGTTCTCCTGGTCAACTTTTCGGAGACAAAACTTACCGTCGATGCCATGAGTTGGTTGAACATTCCGAGGAACATGATTGTTCACACTGCTAGTGTCGATTCTAAGCTGATGTCCGGTCTGACTATGAATACGGCAGCGCTCGCATTACCTGGTGCTGCTTCGGTTATACTATCATCAAAAAAAATAGCGTAAACAATTTTTCGCAAGAACAAACTGTATTTCCATATTGAATGTAATTAGCGGCAAAAAAACCATGGAATTTTCGGTGTAAAATAAACTTTTATGGCATTATTGAATGACAATGACTTTTGCGCACTTGTATGATTTTTTACGCAGACGTAAACCCACTTTTGCGTGATGTAAGAAAAATATACCGTTATAGTACCTTCCTCCTCATCAATTTTTCCGATTCAAACGTCGTCGTTGCTGTTAGGAGTTGCTTAAAGCGCGCAAATGGGCATCCGCAACGCGAGGCTGAACTTGATGTTAAACGTCGGGCTTCATATGCATACGACACTGAATCTATCAGGTGCCACTTCAATCGCATTATCCCCCAAAAGTATGGCGTTGAAAACTTTTGATAACTTTCATCTGTACTGAATTAGTCTTAAGAATGCGGCTGAGGTACAATTTCAACAAAGCGGAAATAGTATGCGAATATCGCGGATTCAGAGATTGTATGAAAATGTTTTAAAAAATTAATCACATAGAATATAGCGAAAGGGTACCATAAAGTTATTAGCAAAAAAAGTTTTAAAAAGATTTAGAGAATTCACTATCTTTTTATGCCAAATTAAATCAATCATATTTTCGAATACATATTGCGATGTATGAAATTATTTTCTTGTGCTACACAGCATATTTTTTATGTCATCTGTATGGAAACTGATGCTTTCAATGTCTTGAGCCAGTCGCAGCAAAACAATTCTTCACCGATGCCGCAATAAAAAATCAGATTCGTTGATGTTAAGAATATCATGAATATTCCGAGACTTGTAATAAACAAATGCTACCCTGGCAGGGATTGAATGAAGTCAGAAACTGAACGTTTTCTGTCAAGGGCAAAACTACTTATCGGTTCGAAAGACCCTCGATTCGACGCTGCCTAAACAGGCGGTGAAACTCGCCATTTTAATAAAGGTCATATAAAATATGTTATATAAAAAAAAACGATTCCAGATTTTGAGTACAGCTGCGCGTTAATTTTTTATTTAAAATAGGAAACGAGTAAATTCCTGAAATTCCAAAATATGATTGAACGAATCGTGTACTTGACATGTGCAACTAGATTTTACTATTTAACGACGTGCAGACACACTTTTCTCTGATTTTTTCACACCGAAATATAGATGTTTTTATTGTTATGAATTTTCATTCTACAGGTCCGAGTGTCTTTTGGATACTATAAAATTTATAAAGAGACAACGATTCTTTTTTTTTGTAGTGTCAATTATTCGAGTGGCATAGGGTATACAAAAAATACTGATATTAAACAGAGTTTTCTAAATTTAGAATGCTCGCTACGTTAATATATTTTTGATTCATTTATTTTCTTTACTTCTTATTAATTTAATTGTCGTTTCATTTGGCAAAAACATTTTTGGTTAGCGAATATTTAATCGCAGTCAGGTACGCTCTTCCAAAGTTCGTCATCGAACGCCAGTTACGCCGCAATTGTCTCAGCTGATTGTTTATGAGCGATTCAAGCCTTGTCATTCTAATATTTCGTAATTCTGTTGGCTGTTGGCGCTGCGATAGAGGAAAAATTTTTCTATCAGAATAGAGTTCCGGTTAATCAAAATCAGTTCATTACTGTACCAGGAAAATTGGCATTTTTATGCCAACATGACCGTGAAACTTATCATTCGTATCTTAGTTTTCTTATTATTAGTTTACTTATTCGTATCTTAGTTATGTGATACGATAAGTATAATCTAATTGATCACGGAAAATGGGATTAGAAATCTCGTCTGCTCTTTTCATCGATTATCTATCAACAGCAAGATTACGTTTGTTCAAGAGAATTGTTGAGTCAGAAAATTTTTCATCTGAAACTTTTCATATAAATCGATCCGCTGCAACCTTGCTCTTCAATAGTATCGAACATGGTGTCGAAGCTGACTGTACTATTTTTTGTGGCCTCCGGATTTTTGCTCGCAGACGCAGTCGGCAGCGATGCGAAACAATGGTGGAAGGATGGCTTCATCTATCAGATATACCCGCGAAGTTTCAAGGACAGCAATGGCGACGGCGTCGGCGACTTAAACGGCATCACCAGTAAGCTTGAACACTTGGCTGACCTTGGTGTGAGCGCATTATGGATCTCACCAATCTATAAAAGTCCAATGGCTGATTTTGGCTATGACATTGCCAATTTCACCGATATTGATCCGATATTTGGCAATCTAAATGATTTTTCCAAGCTTACAGCCAGAGCCAAGTCTCTTGGAATTAAAGTACTTTTAGACTTTGTTCCTAATCATAGTTCAGATCAACATCCATGGTTTAAAAAAAGTATCCAAAAGGTCAAGCCGTACGACGAATATTACATATGGCGGAATGCCAAATTGGTCAATGGTACGAGACAACCACCGAATAACTGGCTGAGTCGATTTGGCAAATCCGCTTGGGAATGGAACGCTCAGAGAGGCCAATACTACTTGCATCAGTTTGTCGCTGGTCAACCCGATTTGAACTATCGTAGTGCGGCGCTCGATCGAGAAATGAAAAACGCTTTGAATTTTTGGCTCGATCGGGGTGTCGATGGCTTTCGCGTAGATGCGATCAATTTTATGTTCGAAGATTCAAGATTTTTGAACGAACCGGTATTACCAGGGACGAATCTTCCCCCCGATGACTGGGAAACTTTGAACCATATTTACACGCAGGATCTAAATGAGACTTACGATGTCGTGTCATCGTGGCGTGCCCTTCTGGATATTCATTCCAATAGGACTCAGAGTGGAGCAAAGATTTTACTCACCGAGGCGTACACGGCACTGTCATTGGTCGCGAAGTATTACCGATATGGCGTAGACGCTCCTATGAATTTCATGTTCATAGATTTGACCAGCAATTCTACTGCTCTTGATTTCAAACGGCAAATCGATACCTGGATGAATTATACTCCGAAAGGTTACTTTCCTAACTGGGTGGTTGGAAATCATGATAATCATCGCGCAGCATCAAGATTTGGCACCAAACGAGCTGATCAACTATCCATGCTAACAGCCGTATTGCCCGGCATAGGTATAATCTATAACGGTGATGAAATTGGCATGGAAGATACACAGTTATCGTACAAGGAAACAGTCGATCCGGCTGGATGTATCGTTGGACCCAGCAGATATCATCTAAAGTCTCGGGATCCGGAAAGAACTCCGTTTCAATGGGACGCGACCGTTAACGCCGGTTTCTCCACCGGTAAGAAAACCTGGCTACCCGTTAACTCAAATTACAGAACGCTCAATTTGGCAGTGCAGAAAAATGCGACGATATCGCATTATTCCGTCTTCAAAAAGCTCGTTAAACTGAAAAGACAGCCGATCATGAATAGTGGCACGTTGGAGGTAACTCTAGTGACGGAAAAAGTTTTGGGGGTTGTTCGGAGACTGGCGAATACTACACCCGTTGTACTACTCATCAATTTTTCGGAATCGGCACTCAAGGTCGACGCTAGCGCCTGGCTAAATATCCCGAAACAATTGTTCGTCCACGTTGCTAGTGTAGATTCGAGAATACCGATCGGAACGCCGGTAGATACAACAGCAATCAACTTACCTGGTGCTGCCTCAGTTATTTTGTCTGCGAAACAATGAGCTCTCCTCGTGCTGTCAATTGGAAATAAAAATCACAATGTTCCAGCTTTTCCGCCTTTCTGTGTTCGGTTTCTTCGTATCTCCGTTGTGACAATATGATCAATGTAAAGTTTCATGCTTAATATGATTAACATTAAATGGAACAAACAGTACTGAATCAACATTATTTACGATTGATTTATCGCCCTTTACCCTTCAACATGTCTATAACATAATGAAAACGTAGGGATTTTATGTAGGCTTCGTTTTTCTGGTGACAGACAATGGTTACAGTTTTAGCGGAAATATTTACTGCAGATTTTTCTTGGTACGGACATGGAAAACAGGTCCAGTGGAGTATATTTGGCGGATGCAGAGATTTCTTGAGAGTTTTACGACAAGATCATATGGTTCATTTAATATAAAAGTGGATTGTATACTGGTGGTGGATCGTATACTCTGCACTCTTTGGAATATTTCGATTCGATACAAAAATGCAGATAGAACAAAGCATAACTTCCGGTATTCTTATCCTTTAAAAGTGTGTACTTGTTGAATATAAGTTGTTGAATAAAACTATTGGTAAAAGTTTTTACCAAAGTTTTATTTATTTTTAGACATTAAAAATGTTTTCAACTTTTAATACTGCCCCTTGTCATGCCTGACTGCACTTTGGAAACAATGAAAAAGTTATCGTACTTGTTAGATTTCTCTTTCTCAGCAATCAGATTTTCTTTAGTCCCATTTATTTACGGTAGCAGATCGCATGATAGCCAAGCGAAGCAAGTTGCTTGATCGAGGTCTTAACCATGAATAAATTTTTATTTACCGATATCGGACATAACGTTATCTGATCCCATTGCAGATTGGCAAGTTATTACACATACATACATCGAACACTCATTTGCGAGTAGTGTGCGATTAAGAATCAACAAAATGCGAGGCCGCGAGCTGTTTGTTCTACTAGGTTTTAGGACTTTTTATGAAACGTTTTAACACCTTATAAATAGAGCCGTTAAAGTCACAGTTTTAAAGAGTACTCACGATGGTGCCCAAGTCGTCGTTTCTATGCCTGTTAGGGCTTGTAACTCTGGGCGTTGGTGGAGTCAGTAAAGAACCGAAAGAATGGTGGAAAGACACTTTTATTTACCAAATTTATCCAAGAAGTTTCAAAGACAGCAACGGAGACGGTGTGGGCGACTTAAATGGTATAACCAGTAAATTGGAGTACTTGGTTGACCTTAATGTAAGTGCACTTTTAATTGCACCAATTTATACGAGTCCAATGGCGGATTTAGGCTATGATGTCGCCAATTATACCGACGTCGATTCGTCATACGGCAATCTCGAAGATTTCACGAATCTGACTGCTAAAGCCAAGGCTCTCGGGCTCAAAGTACTATTGGACTTTGTACCAAATCACAGTTCGGACCAGCATCCATGGTTCCAAAAAAGTATTGAGAAAGTTGTGCCATACGATGACTATTATATATGGCAGGATGCTAAATTGGTAAATGGCACAAAGCAGCCACCGAACAATTGGTTAAGCGTATTGGGTGGATCTGCTTGGGAGTGGAACGCTGTTAGAGGTCAATACTATTTCCATCAGTTTGCGATTCAACAGCCGGACTTGAATTACCGCAGTGAACCTCTGGTTCTTGAGATACAAAACGCTTTGACGTTCTGGCTTGATCATGGTGCGGATGGCTTTCGAATAAACGCTATTGACAAATTGTTCGAGGATCCGAGTTTCTCGGATGAGCCTAAGCTGACAGACGTTGGATATTCCACCGATGACTACAACTCTCTTGATCACATATATACGAAGGACCTCAACGAAACTTACCGTCTATTGAAATTATGGCGCAAGCTCATCGACACTCATTCGAAGAAAGCAAGCAGCAAGGGTGATACGAAAATCCTCCTTACCGAAGCCTCTACGAGTCTACCCTCGCTAATGCTGTACTTCGGAGCTGGTTCTAACGTACCTATTAATTCTATATTCACAAACGAATTGACCGAAAAATCGCGCGCGTTTGATTTCAAGCGGCTCATCGATCGATGGATAAACGCATTGCCTAAAGGAACCTCTCCCAATTGGATTATTGGGAATAACAACAATCATCGCGTGGCCACACGATTTGGCTCCAAACGAGCGGATCAGCTCTCCATGCTCGCTGCTGTCCTTCCTGGTGTGGGTATCATTTACAACGGTGATGAGATTGGTATGGAAGATATGTGGCTATCGTACAACGATACGGTTGATCCTATCGCTTGTATAGCTGGGCCAAACAGATACAATCTCAAGTCCAGAGATCCCCAGAGAACACCGTTTCAATGGGACACGACTGCGAACGCGGGTTTCTCCACGAGCAACAAGACCTGGCTACCCGTTAATCCAAACTACAAGGTCCTTAATTTAGCAGCGCAGAAAGCTGCAACGACGTCGCATTACTCCGTATTCAAGAAACTCGTTGCATTGAAGAAACAACCAATGATGAAAACCGCGGGCATGGAAATTATTCTTATCGATGAGAATGTCCTGGGTGTTGTACGTCGCGAATCCAACGTCGGTCTCGTGGCTCTGCTGATCAACTTTTCCGATTCGACTGTTGTCGTTGATGCTAGAACGTGGATGAATATTCCTGATGAATTATTCGTTTATGCCTCGAATACGCAGTCGGGTATACCCTCTGGCGTCAATATGGACACGACGGTTCTCAATTTGCCTGGAGCTGCTTCGGTTATACTGTCTTCGGAGGAATAGTTCGTTTCGGACACTCTCATAAATTTCATTTCTACTGATTCATTATGCACAGCTTTGGAAGTAAACCGTCAACGGGTCCCTAATAATTTTATGCAGATTTTTCGATTACACGATTCCCTGACTGGTGGTGTTTTGTGAAAATAAAAAAAAATAGCAAACATCAATTTGTCGCCTAGACTTTTTTATTTCAATCTGCAACCGATGTGCGTGTAGTAATGCGTAAATTATAGCGAATATTATAAGCCCTGGGTACGGTAAGCTCGTCGCATTTTTCATAACAGAAAACGATAAAACATTAAGATAATTGTCCGTCCTACATTGGTTCTCTCGTCGAAAATATGCGTTATAGTGTCATGAACGTGTCGCAACGTTCGAGTAGCTCATCTGGCGGGAATAGGCTCCATTACGAAATACGCGAGATGCTGATCAATCGATTAAGCTCTCTCGCGATAAGTGGCAAGATATATAGTGTTTTGATATACATACACATAGATATTTTACGAAGAGAAAATTGAGATATATAAAGTGCGTTAGTGGAAGTCGAGCAGGAAACACTCACAGTCTGAGATGGATACTGGAGGTTGGGTATAGTACGCTATTAAGGTATAATAGACTATTAGAAGCGTGCTATCGCCGACACGAACCACAAAGTGGTTGGAGCTCGTGAGGGGAAGTGTTGGAAGTACACGCCCGTCGTCATCATCGTCGTCGTCGTCGTCGCCGTCGTCGTCTCCGCAAATGTGGGCCAGACAAGAGGGTAGTTCAATCATGTCATAGCAGACCGAGCGAGAATGGAAATGAGCGTATAACCAAGGTGCGAGTGTAAGCAGCTAAGACAATGTATCAACCAAGCCAGTTCCTTCCATGTATTTTGACATGTCTAACGCAATGCACTGTGATATTCTCATATATGATGCACATATCTCTATGTATTTGTCTACACATCGGTGTACATGTACAGGTGATACGAGGAGAAGAGAGACAAAGGGACGGGGTAGAGTGGAAGATGGGAGACAACAGAGCTCTGAGAGAAATACTCGCTGTTTCTCGTGACAGCAGTGGAAAACAGAGCATACACGAGGAGACATCCTATGTGTATAGATGTGCATGCGCATATTCGTAACCAGAACTCTCTACCTCGTACCAATCATACTGAGTGCACATTCTTCAACTGGTCTTTCGAGGGAACACCTAAACGCAAGACGGAGTTGCGGAAAAATGAAAGAGTAAAGGTGGAATGCCCTCGGAAAATAGGATATGAAATCGAATATGGTGCGCTCATACAGAGTTCATGTTTGCGGAAAAAAAGTTGGGGAAAGTAGCTCACGCGGTATGCTTAACCCGGGATAACAAACCCCAGGGCACTGTAATTCATTCGTTGCATTTTCAGTTTACCCTGCATTTTTCTCCCTTACTTATGGCTTACTTTCTCATATACAGAAACTTTTATTCTCACCACAAAACTGCTCCGGGTGTCTTTGTACCTAAATTCCGAATCTGAAAAAAATATAAAATACTCGCACGTACATTTGCAATTGTTTTTACCACTTGTCATCTCATACTCCATCGTGCTATCGTCACATCGTAATTTTTGTATTTTCATATTTCATGTACCACCGTATTAATACTGTGCTGTGATAATTATTTTCATTTCAATCACTGCTGCAAAATGTTTGATTGAATATTTCATAATTCCACCGATATCTGGTCGTTTATCCCCGCGCTTTTATTACACAAGGAATTTTCGGAACAATTGATTAATCTCCACGTTTTACGAGTAGTACGTTTCATTGAGTATTTATTAAAAACGAACAAAACTTTTTTTTTGCTTGTCATTTTTACTCATTCTACAATCATTTCATCCGCTTTAGCTCGCGTACAAGTGTACTAGTCTCCTTAACCACGTCTCATTGCCCTCTTTTCCATGCATACTTTCATGAGTGAAGGAGCCTGGATTTGCTCGAGAGTTGCGTCTGATTCAGCTTGAGATAACTCACCCGACTTAATTAGCCAGCGACAACCTCGCGTTTCGGGCAAGGTGTGTAAGGGTCACGACCTACCACACACATCCACCTACACACTTAATCACAGCCTGCTCATGTCGCATTGCAATTTGCTGCTGCTCAGTACAGTCTAGGGACGCTTCACATCCTATAGAATTGCACCTACTTTATGGTAACTACACACGTCCAATAATCAAATTCTCCTCGAGTAGTAAAGTACTTTTTTTCTTCGATAAATTTTGTCGAATGAATAATAAAAATCATTTCGATTTTCCAGATTTGGGTATTTAATTATTTTCAGCGTGGAGTGTTTCATTATATGACAGTTGCTGTACGCAAAATAGTTTCCAGTGTATGTTGGAAAAAAAGAGAATAATCCCTAAGTGATGAGTAATGAAAATGTTTTGCTCTCAAGAGGACTCGGCAGTTTGCAAAGTTTCATTACGAGCCAGGACTTCATTATTCAACTTGTTACAGACTCATCTCTTAACTTTTTATCGCCAAACTCGTATTTGATATTGCGCTTGAGGCGCGCTTTTACAGAGGTGAGCTCAATAAAGGGCTTCTGCCGTGACAGCACATATCTTCAACGAGGAAATATTAAATATCTTATTAACATTTTCATGACATTTTGTTCGTTTCTGTCGAGCTCGGGAAAAATGACGAGACAAGAAGGTAGATTTTGATGACATTTTTCAGAATTTCCTCACAGGCAATGTTTCAATTCTCAAAAGAATTTCGAACGATATGAGCACATTCTTAAATCCACGAATAACTTGTAGCACGTGCAAAAAAAAACTTCATCAGAGAAAAAAAACTTCAAAGCAAAAATGCGGATATTGAGAAGAAAGGAAACGTTTGTTTTACGAGCACGACTGTTTTCAAACTGGTCCTATGAGTAAAATTGCGATTGTTACCAATTCGTATAAATGTTCTTTACAACTGCCATACTAATATCGGTGCATCATTTGGATTTCGTGCAACAAATATTGCGAGTGATTAAAATTCACATTAATCGAGCCGACATTTGTTTGAGCATTTGTAACCACCGATTCGACGCTCCCTTCATATACCAATTCGGAACGGGATGTGGTAATTGCCCAGGCAACAAACACGATTAAGGACCGAGCTCGTATAATCGTAACAAATAATAACGTTTAATAAATGTATGCAGCGATTCAGAATTGGAAAACGTTTTACAGCATAATTCTGTTATTAATTTCATTTAATTTTCATATGAATCCATTCGTCGCAGTATCGTTTTTTCCATGCGACTTAATGCATCAATGCAGCTCCGAATATCTCATGTTCAAGAGAACGTAAAAACTTCGTAAAAAAAAAACGATAATTCCTTCAATCGTATATGAATTTCATAGATTTATAATATGAGTGAGATTGAAAAATCGTCGAATGTTCGAAAACTCGATGACGAGAGAACGAAAACTCTCAATGACAGAGTGCGAGCAGATCATGATATGAAGCAAATCTCAAAGCTTTGAGAGACACGAAATCAGCGGGCCTCGAAATTGTTTTCCGTCTTACACACGCCCTTACACACATAAATTCACGTATACCGAGTTTGCAGGTAGCAAGCACCGAGTTCCAACGTAAATTTTCCATTCGTCCGTGAGATTCGATTACAATGACAATGAGAGAGCATTGATATTACCAAAAATCTGATAATTTCCAAGTCCCGATTTAATTTTGTGGTCCATAATCTCCTTGGATGAATTCTTCGACAGATCGGTTTGTAACGGACCATTTCGTACGGAGCTTTAAAAAAACTTGGATTTCAGAATGGGCGATCATAGATGTTACATATCTCTATTTTACACTGAAGTACAGAGATGCAACGTTATATAAAATACGGATGAGAGAAGCTGTCATCCCCATATGGGGATGACATCTTCTCTTTACGTACGAATAACGCGCTCACATATGAATAATTCTATAAAGCTAAGCTCTATTATATATGGAAACATATCAGCACACTGCACAGTAAATTCTATGGTGCCAATTGCTCGGTCTTTGATTCACACACGAATGGTTGTTGAACGCAAATTTACATGGTGTGTTTCTCAGTTGACAAGGTAAAACATTACGAAGCACACAAATTCACATCGATGCGGTCCGTTTCTCGTTTCGACGGTGAAATAACTTCCTATGTGCCTCCATCCCTTTCGAAATTCTACCGGCGTAACTACTTGATATATCTATATGTATTTACACATGTACATACACATCTATTTTTATATGCATTTACATAGCATATATATGGGGGAATCCCTGTCAATTTGCCCAGCGTTTGCAGTGCGTTCCCACCGTCCGAATTAACATTCCGAATAAAAAATTAGAAGAAAGATATTTCAACGTTCCAAACTCGTGATGTTTTCATTTTTTAATTGCCATTTTTGCAAAATTGAAAAAAGAACACGTTTGCGTTTCGTAGTTGTGTAATTTTTCTCGAAATATTGTATATCCGTGTCGAGGTGAGCGACAGTGAGAGAGAGGTCGGAGGAAGTATTAAAAAATGCGTGCTATTTGGAAAAAACTTCCTGCTATTACAATTGAAATTGGAGGAGTCGAGGTTTATAGACCTTCGTAAAGTTGGCATGAAATGCCCCGTATGTACAGTACAATTAAACGAACCACCCATGCAAAATCATCGTAGTGTGCACACATACGAGATGGTGGCGAGGTTTTCCGTTATTCGCGTAGGGACCAGCAGCGATATTGGCTCGCGAATTTTATGCGTTGAGAGAATCCAATTACAAGGAATAGTTTATAGAGGAATCAAAAACATAAATGACGAAAACGACATAAAAATGAACGGCAGAAATAGGACTGATATTTTATGAATACGTATTTATGAATACGTACATAACATACCGTGTATAAATCCACTAGGGATTTCAGTCAGTCGATTCTGGCATTCAACCAGCTGGTCTAGTGCTCCAGCTGATGAAAAGCGATTTTCCAAAAGGTTCGTGAAAATGTCCACCCCCTCTCGCTCTCTTTCACTCTCTTTTTGTCCACCTGCGCGTAAAAGCATGGGATCATACATTACAAAACTGTGTGCAACGTAAAATACACCATATAACCATCGTGTGACTTGTGAGCCGGTAAAACAGTACACGCGAGTATTCACCGGTTCAAAGGTAATCCGAAAAGGCGTATGTCAAAGTACAAAGAGATCATGACTACTCCCTTTTGATATATCTCCTGATATAATGCGAGTTTTTTGGCTGCCATGGTTTCGGACATTTCGGCACATTTGTACGCGCGATTGCCACGGAGTTACCGCTAATTATACCTGCCCATCTGGCATGGTCCTGCCGTGTCGCTATCATCGCGAGTCCGTACTTTATTACCTCCCTTTCCCGTTTGATGTTTCGCACAATTTTATCTTTTCATTTTGATACAACAATGACGCAATATTTAATCAAATATTTTTGAATAATTTCGTATGAGATGCAATTTCGCAAATGAAATTTCTTCGTAAATATTCGAACTGTCCTGTCACTCTTCATTCTTTTCGAAAAATCAATCGCAAGATTCATCAAGACATCCAGCAGAGGACAGTGAGCGATGGTGTTTTTCTGTCAAATTAATTACGCGCCTTCTCTCTTTTTTCCCTTTAGCGATGTGTTCTTCCTCAGCCAGCGGTGATACAGCAATTTATTTAATCGCTTCAAAATCCAATTAGAAATGCGGCAAAAAACGAAACAATTCGCTGTACTTGACTTTTTGCGACGCGCGTCAACGAAGGCACAATCGTAGAAAGGAAACGGAAACGATACGTCGGAGCTTTTGGCGAGTATCTATACTTTATCGAGTTATACAGAGATATCCCTCACACCCTAGTGTGTTACGCTTGTTTTCTCAAGTTCATAGAGTTTCAAGAAGAAACAAGGGAGAAACAGAGTAAAAATGCTGCAGCTTTGCAATGAGTGTGCTGTCTTGAAAACAGGGATGAAAGAAAAACGAAAAGCCCTTTGGACGTGCAACAGCGGAGGCTGCAGCATCACCACTACGCTACCTGCTTCTCTTTACCCCAATGCGGCGTTACTCGAAGAATTATCGACTAAAGTTTTATTTCAAAGTGTCAGAAGAAGAGCTACACGGTATCGTACCTACGTTTGGAATAGCACGGGTGACCTACCATCTAGCCACGTGGAAGAACGAACGTGCGACTACCGCAAACTGCAAACTGCAGAAGAGAACACTCTCGGAGTCGCAGAGTGAAAGGGTCTTTTGCAGTTAACAGCTTTCGTGGTTCTATCTCTGTGATCGGGATTTCGCGCACCGAGTGGCAGTGGAGAATACGTATAGATATATGTGTCCATTCTATGAAAAGTCCATCTGTCCAATTTAAAGTTGTACGGGGAGTAAACGGGTGAGCGCCGGATGACGTCGACGGCAGTGGCGGGTAAACAGCAATAACAGAAAACGCTGTCAAACGAAAATGACGATGGCAAAATTGTATCGAACGATTCGAACAATTATGCATCCTTTGGTTGGGCTAAAGAAGCCTTTATTCTGAAAACGCCGCATTCGGGTGTATATTTTTATTTATTTATTTGAATGAAATTATCGCTAAATTTGTATCGCAATTTTATTATAATACAATTTCGTATTATGGATCTGAGATTACGCGTTGCTATTACATGTATTTTGTAATAGAATAGCGAGGGTACACCGAAACACGATGGAATAAAATTGAACGCAATGAATTATTGTAATAAATAAATAATATTCGACATTGGGCCGCTTCGTGTATTATCGCTGAAAAATTATACGAATGCGTATAAATTTCGAAGATACACCGTGCGAGAAATGTCGATAGCGACGAATATTCATCGATTAAACTCTCCTGCTATTAACAATTAAAAATTACAAGTATGTAAGACAGTGACTAATTCAGTAGATAATCCCAAAAGCTTTCATGAGAGAACGAACCCTCGGAACGGTGCGTGAGACGAAAAATTAGTTTGTAAGTTATAACACCTTGAATTGATGAAATAATGAAAAACGAGGAGGTTTCATCCGATGATAATACAATAATTGTATACGAGTTAATGATCATTTGTATTATATCTAGCATGGATCGGTAATAATTACCGACAACGTAGGATTATCAGCAAACAGAATGAATTTCAAATAAGTAATATCATTACAACAGATCCGCTTTCCATTGTCCTGTTATTTATTCCCGATGAATTTCAATAATCGTATTACCGATCAATGAATGTTTATTGGCTGGTTGTATTTATATTACATACGAATATCATTCTGCTTTCGTATTATTTATGCACCGGGTGAAATAAAGACAGTCGGAGTTTAATTGGCAATATCACGAGTTCTTCAATTGAACACTTATTAGTTAGTACACCAGCATAGTGGATCAGCACATAGGATTCTTTGTTATTCGTTAACATTACAGTGATTAAAATGATAAACACATATTCCTAGTGTTGTTCATCCATCCCATTTATAAATCTCTCAGAAATGTTCCATGAGGCGAAACATTGCATTCATTATGTGTTTTTTTTTCGTGGCAACATTGTTTTTGATTTTCCTTGAGTTTGCATAATAATTATTGAAATATTATGCAGGCACGAACTCCAGTATTTAAGCTCAATGTAATGGAGGAACAGAGACGATTGTATTTAAATCCGTTGAAAAAGTTTTTTTATTCGTGTATATATTCTTTTTGTTACCATAATACACCAGGTGAAAAGTCTAAAATACCGAATACACCAAAAAAAGGAGAAACAATATCAATGGACTGTTGGTCTTTCTTGTATATCCGATTCGTGCGATGTCTAAAAACTTTTACGCCAAGTACCAACCCCTTGTCTCGTGTAATCGCTTGTTCCCATTTATGCTGATTATGCAAATAGTTTGAATCTCACAGGTCCAACATTTTCCACACTCGAGCCAAATTATCACTCACAAAATACCTCCGGTTTTTTTTTATCGTCTTAGTATAGAGCTGGATTTCACATATCGCGTGGGAGTCTGTTTTTAATTTGACTTCCGGTGCACGTGAGACGTCGATTCATCCATACGAGTGCACGCAAGCCGTATGAATTTCCTTTTCTTCGCTATATCACGAGATTTTTCATTTCTGTACATCTTTAAAAAAAGGCTAATGTTCAGAACTGCAGAGACAAGTGAGCGCAAACGTTTCAATGATGACGTATAGCTGAATAATATTTTCCTTCGTCCTTCGCTGTGGAGAACAGCGAGAATATTGTGGAGGAAACTTTTCCATCGCGTTTCAACTCGAAAGCGTAACTTTTACTGTCCTGAAAGTCCAGGCAACGCGAGACTGTAAGGGAAATGAGTGAAGCTGTATATACCCTTTGAGCAAGGCTTTTTCAAGCATCCTTACGAACTGACAACAGCCGAGTAGGTCAATTTTTCCAAAAGTTATGACGTTTTATCAGAGTTCCATGGGAAATTATTCACTCGTTTTCTGCTCTCATTTCCATCCTCCGTACTGATAAATAAAACGTCGGTTCGTTAAAATCTTTCGTACAAAAAAAAAGATAGAATTCAATATTCCTATTTCATATCTTACAGGGCGCTGTATTTGCATTTATGATGGCCATTTCACTAACTCCATCCAGTCCCGACAATTTTATCGCGAAATTTTGCCCTCTATGTTCAATTTCGAATACCACGTGGAATCTGCTAACTACAGTCGGACAACCGCTGATTCCTGTCCTAAAAACACGCAGTTTGAAAATTGTTCGATCCTGCAGTACTTTTTTTTGCCCGCAAGTATACAGCGAGTATAATCGGATAACAAGTTTCGAATCCCCTGAAACTCGCCATCTTTGAATTTGATATAAAACCCAAATGTTGCAACGAACAAAGTACCGGATTCCAAAATGTCTTCATCCAATCAAAAATTATAAAGTTATTCATTTTCTCACTGCTCAACTTGACCAGTTAATTAATCACTTCAGAAAGTAGGGAAAATATTTTTCGACTCGCTATTTCGTTCTGGATCTATTTTTTAATGACCGAGATGCCGTTTTGGGACACCCGATGTGTAGATGGCATATTTCGAGTGAAATTTGCGTAGGAGCTGCTGCTCGAACCGCGACTGGTCCATTCGTGGCAGGAAGGGGTCCGGACGTCGGCAATTCCTATCAAATCTCCACGGGAGAGTCACGATGCAAGCTCTATAACTGCATTAGAGACTTAAAATCCTTCCTCGATCGCATTTTGTTCTCCGTGCGTCTCTCCCGTTCTGTCACTATTCTTTTCGTTTTGTACGCGAAAATCTCCGATAGTCAACGCTCGTGTTCCTCCAACGGTATGAGGTCCTTTTTGCAGTATGGGTGGTGGTGAATACCAATCAGTTATGTCAATTGGCCCCAACAAAGTAATGAATGGTAATTGCTCGCAGTCCAGCGCAACACCGTGCAATACTCCGAGGACCCTCTACGCGAAACGTTCGGATTACTGTTTCCATCACAACGTGTTTGCGATTTCCGAACGACCCTCGCCAAGCACTAAACCCCTCCGCATGTCATTCATGCGAAACCCGTCAACCTTTCACGAGCTTAATCACTGCTACCCTCTCGCGATTCGCCTTTCAGTTTCGTATCGATTTAGGACTCCCCATGTTACTTTCTTTCTCGAACTTTATACGCTCTGATATCTCATCCAAGGCCCAAATCCAATTAAATTTCTGTGAAAATAATTTTCCCTAGTGGAATTTAATCATTCACAAGGGTGGTAAAAATGAATTAAGGGTGGTATATGTTTTTAACACCTTCCCCGCGAAGGTGTTAAAAACATATACTTTTCCAATGGAAAGTTTCGCAAATTAAAGGTATTTCACTCAGTTCCCCTCTTATTTTTCGTCTCATTCATCTAATTTTCATTCTCATTTGTTCATTTTCCTTCTTTCGTTCTCTTTTCACTGCACTTGTGTTATATTGCTATATCGGTAATATACAGTGATCCAGATTTTTCAACACACAAAGTATTCAACACGCAAAAATAAATTAATAATCTTTCGCTGTGTTTTTCACTTTTTTTCACAGAGGAAGTTGACCCCAAGAGTCAAATATTTTCTCGAAATGCAGATAGGAATTCTATTGTAACTTTTATGGTTCTCCGATTGGAACGTAAGAAATATCACTATAATTTTGTTTGCATTGTTGTTAATCTCCGTATCGTGATTTTTCACGCGACTGTGACACTTCTATGATCGTTCGTGTTATTCTACAATTTTTTTCAATTTTCAATTCAGCAAACGCTGAAGGTGCTCTAGCTGCATTCGGTGAATTTTTGGACTGTATTTACCGAAATGACAATTTTTTCAACTCATACCAAAGTTTGGAAGTTTAAATAGAAAAAATTGTAAAAGTAATAAGTAAATTAGCAATAACAGGGGAGTGTCCAGCTTGTAAAATTTGTTAATTTTGGAAATATTCAGCGTTGACGGTAAAATATTTCGAGAATGTCCACCAATACTCGGCGTGTAATAGTATACATATGTATGTAACAGAATAAACATATGTACACTGTAATATATACACACATACCATGAACACGTATGAACGAGTCTATATATTTTGTTTGAACGCCGTGCAAATAGTAATCAGATATTTATGCGAGAAGGATATTGTGTATACGGGCTGTTCCCCAATTGATTAATCAAGGTGTTGTCATTACATATCGCGAATCCGCGGATTCACGGTTGAATTAATTCGATTCCATCATCCGAGCATACATTCGTAAATCACGATTCCACGTATGTACAAAACCGAAGATACTCCGGAAGCTGCGGACATTTTCGTGACATAAAGATAATTCGTAACGCTCAGGTGGAACACACGTTAATTTCTGGACTGCGACGATGAGGCCTCGGCATAATTTTACATCGACACGCTTTTTGCTTTGTTTGCACTGATAATTTCGAGCAAACGCGACGAGGTGAATAAACAAAGGGAATTCAAACGAGCACAAGATACTGTATAAATATTTTTGAACATCTGTTTACTCGTATTTTCAATTAAAAATAAACGAATTGATGAATCGAAAAAAGAAAGACACGTGTATAATTGGAAAATCATCCAAGCTACAAGGAAAAAGAAGATTGATGACGATCGATTCGGGGATTCTTTTTAGGGCGAAGAAGAAAAATTCACGAGCGGATAAAAATAACGCATATCCTGAAACAAATAATTCACTTTTATCCTTGTACATGCGAGAATTGAGGATTTAGTCAAATTGGCAGAAATGACAGAAGGACCTGAAAAATTATTTGCCTTAGCTGGAAAAATGGGTGACCTAAGAAAAAAAAATTGCAATTCATTTGTCATATTGCTGTTGTTTATTCGTATACTTAGAGAAGCGATGTTATACCGTCTTCAAGGCAAGAATATCCTTTTAAAGAATTCAAAGTAGTTTCAAATACACGTATCTCGCATTATTGATTTTACGTTTGTGTCACGTATGGTCTAACAAGCTCGCAATAACGTTCCTGCTTTTATACTACCCTGCCGCCCTTTCCTCCCCTCTGGCTCTGACACAGGATGCAATTTGAAGCAACAAAAACGAACGAACGAAAACGAAGGGATTATTCTAGGGTTTCAGACCCACGTCTGTGATAAAAGGAAAGTGGCTGCGTCCGAAAGGTCATGAATTGAAACGACGTGAAAAAGCAGGGTCTGTGACAAGGGTGTAAGATCAGATTTTCCTCTTCTACAAATGCACTGTACACTGTATGTCATAAAAAAAGGCGTACCCAACGAGGTAAGACGTCTTTTTCCAAGCTGCAGTCGGCTTTGACGCAGTTATTCGACTGTCGGGCTTGTTCTCTTGTGTTTCTCACTGTCTCCCTTTCTTTTTCTCAAACACGAGTTTCTGGCGAATGGCAATGACAGGGTATGATACACACAAAGCTGCAAACTCGGATAATCAACCACTCTGAAGAACTTTACTCTCATCGTTTCTCCTCTCTGTTATCTTAATTTATAGCGACTTCTTGAAATAAATAAAGACACTCGGATCCTTTCTTTCCTTGTTCCTGAAAATTGATATAGTTTCCTGGAGGAACATCAAAATGCGTTAATTGTACAGAAAATACGTCAACTGTACAACGAAGGGATGGTCAATTATTCGTTCCCACCATTTTTGTACAATCGAATTAGTCAAAAAGAACTTTTTCATCGTTTTATTTTCATCTGGCAAGTTGTAATAAAAAATGTACGCTCCGTCCTTTCGTTACTTCAAAATTCCCTATCCACTTATTACACTGCGAATGAAGCTTTCGAGTGTCCTTATAGATTTAGTTTTAACATAATACTCTGTCGTAGACAGCGCCATATACCTTATACAAGAGGAATACAAGCAAAGCGAAGAGTAAATATTAGAGCGAGGATTGGTGCAGACAGGCGAAAGTTTAGCGTGATTTTATTGTCGTTGTAGAAACGTGACTAAAGCCTCTCTCTTTCTCAGAGATGCTGGGAACTTCCTCAATTATCGGTGAACTCTGTTGCCTATACTTGGCTGAAATAGATGAGTTCCTCGGAGTTCGATCTTCGGGACGACAGACCGACGATCGTTTTCCCAGCTCGAAAAATACCGCAAAAGCCTTGGCTTTTTTACGATAACATGACGAGAATATAAGAGAGACTTTTCGGTCTGCGAGAAAAAGAAATAGTTTAAGATGTATGGCTTAAAAGCTCCGTGTTATATATACGTTTATACACATATACAGAGTGTCGAAAATAGCATTAGAAAGAAATGAACATTGTGTTTGCGTTTTTTTTTTCCTTTGTATATAGCAGTAAGATCGACGATTATTTCATCGATTTTCGCTTAGCCACGGGGACACGTTGGAGAGAGCTTTATTAAACCGCGCTCTATAAATCTCAGGTACAATAAACCTGACCCCGTTTTTTCGACTTTAAATTCCGCAATCGACGCGCGGAGGCTTATTGATCAAATAGTTTTGCAAAATAATGAAAATGTAAGAAATGAACGATTATTCACGTTTCTGTACTGATATCCTCGAAATCACGAACAGGTTCACCAACTCTGTTGTTTTTTTTCAATAGATAATTCTTATTTCACCGGATTATTGCATGTTTCTCGTGAATCAGAGGTCCGGAAGTGAGCTGCCTAACTAATGCAAACACGAGGAACTTCCTTTCCGTAATAAAATATAATGGGATTGACACGGATAAACTTATTATTATAATGCTCGTGAAATCGAACAGCAAATCGATGAATTGCGATAAAAGTTCATTGACTTTCGGTTACCTTGATTTTTCTACTTTCTAATCCCTTATCGTGTTTTTTTGCCAGAATCGTAATTATTATCTGTGGGATTTTGTTGATATCAATACCGCAATTGAAAAAAATACCATTTATATCCCAGTATGGCATTGAACGTGGTATTGCAGATGTGTTTTTCGAGTAGATCAAAGTGTATTACGTGCATTACGCGTACACGAGATGAAACAGATTTGCTAATGCATTGCTTGGTAATGCAGCAATGGATCATATACACCTCATTAAAGTTTCAATGCCATTATCGTGACACATTCAATTGGCTTCCGTTTCTATAAAGTTTATCAATAATGCCCTTTGTTTTGTGCGATAATATTACCTCCGAGTATCAATGTAATTCACTTCTTCCCTCTTTGTGTCAATTATACGTATCGCATTATCGCTATACGCCAAGAAAATTAAATCTACGAGTTTTTATTACGTAAAATAATAGAACGTGACGCATTCGTCAACGGATGCGACAGGACGTGAAAAGCTGGACGTGAATGTCAATGTAAAGAGCAATCTTGCTCGTATTACATAATAATATACATCCAACGATGTGTGTATGATTACAACTGTGGGTGGAACATTTTTTTTTTTTTTCATTTTCGAATTACGCGTGACGAGCAAACGCTGTGAAGAGGCACACGCAGAGAGCTTCGTTTTACGTACTAAACTTCCGTCTCGAACACCACACGTGTTTAAAAAAAATGGGCGGATGGCCAGTAGTTTGTTACCGGGTGTGTGTATATATGCAATGTTCTTTTATTTTTCACGATTAAAGGTTAAAACAAAAGGAAGCTCGGAAATATTCATCCCCCGTATTCAATACCAGCCGCATCCGGTGAACTGTTTCATTAAAAAATGAAATCCGGCTTTAATAAATTCTCACGTTTTTCCATAATATGAATATTAAAGAATTACGCCGTGGGTTAAATCCGACCAGATATAATTCCATATTCATAGCCGACCCCTTATCGCGAACTAATAAACGTTTTTTTGTGTGCCACCATTTTGTATACATTATTCATGAAAATTAGCGGCGAAGCTTCTGTCTATAGGGCAATAACGTCGAGACAAAGTTTCAGTTTAATAAGTGATGATAGCGGGATACGAAAATCTTTCCTGGCAATTGTGGACAGAGCGGGTCGAGGGGGGGGGGGGGGGCTATATTTCACTTCTAGCCTCTCTTTTCATACGGTACCCGGCAGCCATTAGGCAAATTAATGAGAACTATGGAGTTTCCTCATTTATCTTAGTTGCTTAAAGATAAAAAAAAGCCTTCAACAGTCCTACTGATAACCAAGTGCAAATTTCGGTTTTGGAAGTAAATCTCTGCTGCTAAAACGAAAAGAAAAAAAATACATTTTTCATCTTTCATTGACACTCTGCGAGGTCCTGAATCTTAATCTTTTGACCTCGGATGTGCGGTTATCGTGTTATAATATCTTTTGTGAGACGATTCCATTTGGATCGTGAGATGTAATTTTTTTGAACATCGACCGCGCGAACCTTTCGGTCCATTCGCAACGAATGAATTTCACACGCGGAGATTCGTTAATTGGCTTTTCTTTTCTGCTCTCAATTTTTCCAGCCTAGAAGAATCGTTTCGCAGATCTCTCGGATGTCCCTATTTTTTAATCATTTTTCGCCAAGGGGTTCTGTCGATTTTTTCCAAATTGCGGTAATGCAATGATGAATTTGTTTTGTATGGATTAAAGGAACTTGTATCTCCCTCGCCTCTCCGCCCTTGTATAAAAATGCAATTGAAATGCGTATATATTGCACTATAGAAATATTTTTTTTTTTGAAATATGACTAAAGAGAAATAATTGCTTTTTATCCAACTTATTATGCACGTGTATTTATTTTATATGCGGCTGACTGGAGACCAAAATGTGTATAATTTGCACAAGTGGAAAAAAGGCCCTCTTCAGTCTTATTTCTGTTGCATCATCAGGGCGACATCCCACGATCCGAATGTTTCCAAAATCGATGAAATTTCAAAATTGAGCGCGTAGAAAAATGAGGAGACATGTTTTTTTTCTATTTATCAATGGACAGTTATATTTTGACTGCTCGTTTACACATCAAACAGCTGTGATTGCTCTTGGTGTGTTTGATGATGAGCAATCGTCGCGATTGATTTCGTGCAGGATGCACGAGCAGCAAAATATGTACATATTCGTTGGCGATGGAAAGTTCGGAAAACGAATTAAATTTCATTCGCGCGACGCTGAAAATACATTTCGAGAATGTTTAAAAAATGCACTAAGCGATATTTACTGGAAAATGAATATCGGCGCCGGCAAGTGGATTCGGCGAGGGAAAAAATGGTATACTCGACTGAGAATGTTTATTTTTTTTCATACTTATGTTAACAGAAAATTTCGACCGCTCTTCGAAGCCCGCATTAAAAAAGTATGATAAAGTCTGTCACATACTTTTGGAAGCGACTGTACATGCTGTGTGTACACTTTTAAAGATTCAGCGTGTGGGCGGTAGTGATCGATATTTACGATATTAGCTTGAAAGCTCCATTCAGCGATGTATTAATATGTAAAAAAAATATGTTCACGGGCTACGGCAGTTTTGGAATTGAGTATGCTGTATATTCCGCTGTCGCTGCAACTACACGCTTACGAGATAGAGCCATCGAAATAAAAAAGAAAATACGATCGTGAAAAGTGCAAACTATAAAATGGCTTTCAGTTACTTTTTACAGCGTGCATTAATAATATAAGGCGATACATGTGTATGGGCTTATGGGGCATTCCGTGTAAATTTCGTTCGTTCGACCACCCTCGATTCACCGTCTGGTGATCAACACCTTCGATTTCTGAACATCAAAACATCAACCCTCCTGCTCACGCGGACGAGTTAACTCGCCCAAACTTTGCCAAATCTCGTCCACCCTTTTTTCATCATAGCTTTCGATCCACTCGGACAAATCACAAAAAATGAAATTGACGTGAAAACCGAAGCCGTATAAACTGGTAATGGATCATTAAGAACGTGAACAATCTTGTGGTTATTCACAAACGTTAGACTTGAAAAAATCAGCAAAAAAATGAATACATATGTAGGAGATTGTCACCACGAAAATTCCTGGGCAGGAGGGTTGAGGTATTCCTTTTGAGAATGTGAATATTTTACGATAAGAGGCGATTTTTATTTTTTTATTCAAGGGTTATCGTTTTCAAAATCGTGGAAGTTGTAAGGCAGCTTTTCGAAGTTTCCACATTCTTACCACTGTTACTAATAATTTCGAGACCAAATAATCGTAGATGTATGATATAAGGTGCCTTATGTATATAGAAAAAATTGTACGAAATATCACCAAATTATGGTGTCTCGTGGGATGCGAAATCACATAAATGAGTTTCCTAGCCAATGTACGGAATTTATTTCGTGATTTCTAAAAGTACATAATTCATGAGAAATTTTCAATCTTGATTTTTGTTAGGCATAATAAAATCGCTTCTATTTCTTTTTCATAGAAAGACAGTCCAGTATGAATGATAAATAATTCAGAGTGAGTGTCGTAAAAAATGTAAAAATAACAGAAGAGAATATCAGTGGAGGCTGAAATCTGAAGTTATCTGTAATTGCAATCAAAATCCAGGGTAATGAGAGACCGTCGTTGAATCGACATGGAACGTGTCCTCATACCTACTTTTCCCATACATATTGCTTCGTGAAAAGATACCGCAAGGCCATCCGAATATACCCACTTTTGATTCACGACTGAAATTGCTTGGACAAAGAAGCATTTTTTTTTGGACACGACGCGATGAAATATGACGATGGAATGCCCTGCGGTATCGTTTTTTGAGATATATGAGCCCATGCGCTACAGTTTCCAGCTTTAAGGGTTGGTCCAGTACTCTGTATATATCGCTCAAGAGTTTGACGTATAAGACGGTCAACTTGACATGAGATAAGGACGATTTATATATATTTACTGCTGTATATACGCATATGATATTGTTCCTGAAGAATCATGGTACATCTTCGCAGTCATAGAGGACGAAGACAAAAACGAGCAAGAGGGGGGAAAGACAGGTAAAAATGCGGAGCAAGGACCCTAAGGCGATTTGTCGACGATCCGTAGTGCAGAGACCCTCGTCGTATCTCCCAGTTATCTTTCATATTTCTGTATAAAGCTCAAGGTCGTTTGCACATCCTCCAGGCTATAGCGCAATCTCCACGAGGATTACATTTATAACATTTCTACGTACACACGCATACTTAATATGCGACTCTGGTTTCATTTTATGAATATACATGTATACATATATTATATGCCAATCGCGAATGTACATATAGTAACCTGGTATATTGCGTATACAGAACGAACAACAGGGGTATAAACCTTTAGCCCGGTTACGAGGGAAATTCTTTGACGTCTGTCTAGAGACAGCGCCTGTACTATACGTCATTGACGAGAAAACTTGCGACAAAACTTGAAAAAACGTGATAATATAATTTGAATTGCATGAAAAAACGTTGGAAGCAAGTGGAGAAATTCTTGTAAAATAATCATGAATTTAAAAAAAATGACGACGAATGCAATTATTCGGAAAACATTTATTTTTCCCGCTCTGTCTTTTTATTTTTCCTTCTCGCTCTTGCTGAAGCGATTGCCGAAGCCTCGTTCCAAATTTTAGTAAATAAATCTTGGCACGTTGAAGAAGGAACTTTACAATGACGCTATATAGCGTCTGCGTCAGTAGCATTAAACGCTTTGATGCTCGCGTGGCAAGCTTTGTCCCAACAAAGTGTCTCTGCTTTTCTTTTATCTATCGCTTCGTATCGCGCAGAAACATGGGCAATGAAAAACACATATCGTTTATTATATCGACGAGCAGCTTAAAGCTCGTTTGACTTTTCGAGGCGGGTCGTAATCGGAGCATTCAGCCGCACATTGACCACGTCGTGTACAACGACATGCCTTCCTCGTGGGAAACTTCAATCCCCAACTCCTTTCGTAATTGTTTCTTTTTGCTTTCGATGTTCGAGAGTCTTCCGGCCAGCAGCGCCGGAAGAGAAAAAAAAGAAGCTTTTGTACAGCTTTCTCGAAGCTATGTGGTACGATCGATTTCAAGAGTGACACGTTTATACGGACGCTAATCTCTGATGACGATAATATTAATAAAAATCGTACTTCAGCACTTGTATTTACAAATGAAAATCGTGTTAGATGATTTTTATTATTATTGCGGCCAAACCGGTTAAAGCCAAAGTGGGATGAAAACTCTTCACGTCCGTCAATGGGATGAGCTAGACATGCGGAAGTTTTCAGCCGAATCAGATGTGGGTGCTTTTCGGAAGTTTATCATTACTCCCTGCGCGGTCGCGCTCTGGGACGAAAAAGTTCACGTAGAGTTTTCAACGTGTTACACCGATTCAAAAAACAACATTCATGAACACTCTTGAGACATACTAGAACGTGAATCCACGATTATTCAAGTACAAAAATTATGGTTTGCACTTGAATTCCACAGAGTTAAATTTTCAGCGAAATCTCGCAATTATGAGGATCGAGGTGCACGCGTAACTTGCGATTCAATAAAACCCACTGATTTTCTATTCGTTTGATCGTCTCGCTCGTGTGACATTTTTTTTTTATAACAGTGCAAAATTTCAATGCTCCAACGATGGAAAAAAAACATTCTTTTCCGTAAATTTTTGATCAGTGCATGACTACTCGTTGAGTCAATATACTCGGGTATGATGACCTGTATCGATTGTCGGATGAGAACATGAAGATGTAACGTTGGATCGATTGAACGCAATAAATTATACGCGAGGCTTGTTCTGTACTCTTTTCATTTAATGTATGTGTGTATATAAAAATTATGTTTTAAAGCACGTGTATTTCGGGCTTGAAAAAGCTTGAAGAAATAATCGGCAAGATTGAACGGCTCTTCCGGTCGTTGCAGCATTCGGAAATTTTGAACCAACGTTACATCTTTCACCCTACATTTCTTACAGCAGACCCTGTTTTTCTCTCTCTTATCTTTTTCCCTATAACATTCATTTTTATTTTTTTCGTCAACATCTCGTTGCGTTTTCTCTCCTTTTCGCATTTTCCGCATTTTTCTCACTGTCCCATCGCTAGACTTTCCTTCTTCCTTCCCTTCATACTCTCTCATCTGTCTACTTCATTGAACCCAAAGGAAATCTTCTAATATTATTATATTTTCGGGAATACAGGCAGATATGCTATGTAACATCTCCGTGGCAGATTTTATTCGCTAAAATGCGTTTCGACTCACCGAAAATCCTTACGAATGACTGGTGCTTAAGGGGGAAAAGGTTTGAAGTTTCAAGCGCGATGTATTAGAATACCGTGGAATTATCGGAGTGAAAGAAGTGCCTCAATGTTTGACTTTCGTAATTCTTCTTCAAATCGCCGGATATCTTTGTTTTATATTATTAACTGCTATGAAAACTCTTTGGAGCGATTTTTTGAGGGGGAAATGTATCACGGAAATGTACCACGAAATGTCGCTTTCAAAGGGAAACAACATTGAACAATTTTGGGTTCAGCCCATGGCAGACTTACGGCGTACACCCCGGAGATGCAAAGTTGAGACATTAAAGCGCTGCAGCGGCTTACCGCCACAAGGTGGTGAAATTTCCAGCAATTACAATTTTGCCACATGAGAATAGTACTGGGGTGTTATTATTATTATTCAATGTGAGCATTTCGGTGAAATAATAGAATTATTACCAGATTATTACAAGCCACTTTTGTATAAGGCAATTGATAAATAATAACCATATAATATTAACGCATACTCTTGACCTCGCGAGCAGGGAATAAGTAATTTATTATTCGTATTTCAGCATCGGTTATTTCCAACACATACTCTTGGAAAATAACCCTTCTTCGTCAGAGGGAACTAGAGGATCTAAAAAAAAAGTTCGATTGAATGACTTGGGTGTCTGTAAAACTTTGGAAGATTCGCTTTTTTTTATTCAAAATATTTGTTATTTTTTGTTTGAAAAATTTACATATTTTCGTGCCATTTCTGTACGTACTGTGTAATTACACATTTTCATCTCTTAATGCTTTCGTATTTACCGAGTGAACGAAAGTTAATTTGCAAACACTGCGCTTTAATCGCCTACACTTTAATCATGTATTTGGGATTACTGTACCATAGTGATAGTTCATTTATTGAAGCGATCTAAAGCTCTCGCTGCCTTTCGCATTATCGCTTGCTATATTCTGAACTATTCAATATTTGAACACAGCGAGACATCGATTAAAGCTTTCCAAGTACAGCAGTATGAGTCCTTCGATCTCTATTTGGGAATATTATTTATGCGAAATTCGAGTAATCGCATTTTCATTCAGCAAAAATGGAAAATAGAGGAGTGCATTTCAATGCA
Source organism: Heteropelma amictum (assembly GCA_959613375.1). NCBI lineage: Eukaryota > Metazoa > Arthropoda > Insecta > Hymenoptera > Ichneumonidae > Heteropelma > Heteropelma amictum. The sequence continues at coordinate 18,748,390 of OY390723.1, forward strand.
TGCAAAGTATGTTAATCATTAAAGTCTCATATGGAAGAAGCATCACCGAGCCATATTCGTTATGAGTTCTAGAATTGGAGTAACGAGAAACAAAACGTCTTTTTAAGAATAGATGAAGCAGCGTGAAAGTGTAAGTTTGATTCACGTGCCAATCGTGACCGACAGACAATATGTAAAGATATATACATGCTAAGGATGGGTATTCGCGCATAGATGCGCGATCGCACGATTGCGGTGCAGCATCTCCATTTTTTACGGAATTCAATCTGTTTAGTTACGAGCCGTCGGAATTTCGACTTTTTGAGGCTTCTGGAAAAGTAGCGAAGAATGAGTCGAAATTTTTTCTTTCAGATCCAATCTTCCTGGAACTTAGTAGATCGGAAATTTTTCGCTGATCACGAAACTCACCGAGTTTTTCCCTAAAACTCGATATTTCAATGAGAAAATAGTAATTAATCGATAAAATTCGTATTATCGCATTTTCGGATGGAAATATTGGGTTTTCGATGATATACCGGTGTGTTTCGTAATCAGCGGTAAAAAATACATAAATATGGACAATTAAAAATCATTTTTGAAATCCAAAATTTTTCGTCATTATCTGCCGGATTGAGATGGTTCACTAAAATGTTTGCCATTTTTTTTTCGTTCGAGATGGATACTCCAATTTGTGCTTATTCTCTTGGCAATTGATGAGGCTTCAGAATGCCGTTTGGCTTATCGAGATATCTTAATTTTTCGATTTTTGGCAGATTTTTGAAATGGGACCACCGATTTTCGTTAATTTTCCCATACATACCTCCTTGCATTTTTTTCGCCGATTTTCAACATCGATTTTGAGGGTGAAGGAATTGAGCTATCGACATTTAACTTTCATCGTTTTTTAAGCCTACTCGAGAGCGTCTCAAAACGTGATTTTTAAGGTAGTTATAGCCTTTTGAAATTTCGTCTTTTCGACGATTCTGGAAAAGTAGCCAAAGTTAACGAAACATTTTTTTTCGAATTTTCGATAGTTCAACAGCCTGTTCCATCGCAAATTTTCCGCCAATCACAACACTCGTCGAGTTTTCCGCGAAAATTCTAAATTTCAGTAAGAAAACGAAAGAAATTTCAGTAAAAAAATCGTCAAATTCAATAAAAAACAAGACACACGCGCGCATCAGAAAGTAAACAGAATTTTGCCTCGAAATTTATTCTTCTTTCCCCGACCAATCAGGGGACGAATAAAACGACAACAATCGCGCGATATTTTTTCGATTAACGATCAACTTCCGGACCACATCACCTTTTTATTAAAAGCATAATAAAATGCTAATGGAGTTGTGTACATATCCTACGCGCGTGTAATTCCTACATCACATCCATTAATGATCGATTTAAAACAATACGGATAATATCGACTTTTGGAATTTTTTTCTCCACTATGTGTCGCGATGCAAGAACGAATTTTTCATCGAAGCAATGTATTCGATCCATCTGTCTTTTCGAATAAAATGCCTCACACGAGAACTGCAAAATTCCGCGGGATGGTTCAACCCCATTGGATTTAAGAATCGCCAGCACGAAATTGCGTTTTCGCGTGTCGTACATATTTAAGAGAGCAGGGAAAGAGACAAGGGGGTTGAAGAGAAAAACCAGAATAGTCGAGAGGGTTACGTGGCCGGTCTACGATACAACACCAAGATTATATGTGCGTCGCGCACGAACGTAAAATAATTGTGGTGTTTGAGAAATTATGAAAGCAAGGTTAATAACGGAAAACGAATAAAGTAGAAAAAATATAAAAAAGGCGGGTGGAATTAGAGTGGAAAAAATGTGATCGAAGAATATAATGAAATAAACGATACGGTTGAGTTAAAAATCGCAGGAGTCTTGCAGTCTCATTCCGATCACGTATCAGTTTACAGCCGAAATATCTCTCGAAGGAATTCCACCTGCACCATTTGGTGTACGAAGTAGAAAGCTTCCCTAACGTTCGTAAAAGCATCGAAAATAAAAAAAAAGAGTATCGTCGCTCATTAAAGATAAGATCCAATACGATTGTCATTTATCGATGAAAAAACAACTATACGAATGGAGCAGTTTCTAGGCACGTAAAAAGTAACGCGCGCAAAACCAATCATCCAGAAAGGATTTCATTAGAAAAACAGCCTAATATACGTGTACGGTAAATAAATAAATACACACGTGGAAAAAGAAAATAAATTTTCGAAACAGTGCAAGTACCTTAACGTAACGCTGTGGCGAATGTGTTGTATCGATCGCACATGAATCGAAGTTAAAAAGAGTTCGCTAAAACAGGCACCCAATCTAGCGACGAACAACCGTGTGTTTAAGTTACGCGAACATCGAAAATAGTCACGTCACTTTATAATTTGCTCGTACCGCTCAAGGCAAAATAAAAAAAAACCATCGGAATTATTTATTAAAAACAAACTTTTTTTTATCTCATCAGTACTAATTTAGAAAGGGAGAAAGCGAAACTTTGAACATTATTTTCCCAACATTTTCGTTGTTACTTTGAGTTATTCGAAAAACTTGCTAATCTGCCCGAAGATTGTTTACTTTCGAATATTAACGCACAATCGACATTCACCATAAAATTGCCGATGACGTATTTCGCGTCAATGGATTATATCACGTTCATGCGACAGAGCGAAACCAGCAGCGAGGGAGCACGCGTGATGTCGCGACGCGCGCTCATGGTAGACTGACGCTCACTGGGCCGTCTGACTCGTACCTGACTCTCCCTACTGCGAAGCGCTTCAGTATTGGCGAGCGGGCGTATAGCGTCCAACGACTGTTTAGTTTATGCGGTTGCTACTTCGTTCTCGCGCTTTACTGATACATAACATTATACGATGGTCAGCCTGAACTATGACCACTGCCACACACACTATTCTTACTATTTTTACAGGCATCACAATTGTCACAAACGTGTGTATATAGATACTACCATTGACCTCCAGTCTGCAAGTACGGACCTCGTGGGGTCTGCCTATTCATGTTACTACTACTGCTGAGGTTTAGCACATTAACTCCGCAATAAAATAATAACGGGATAACCTTGAACATCAATCGACGTGATCAATCAAAGTGATTTATGCCATCGATATTTACAATATATCGATACAAACTTCGCTTATCAAACGTTTACCGTGCTCTCCGTTCAGCATACATGCACGTTATTTCTTCATGAGTAACATACAAACGTACAGTATATATAAAAATTGCTGTACAATAGTTACCACCACGTCTGACGGAGGATAAATATTTAACCTTGGGAAATATCGGCTTTTGCCGTTATTTGTTAATTGGTCTTGTTTATGATCAATGGAAGTTAATTGGATGACACTAAATGAAGGTCGTTAAATTGATACCGTTCCACCTTTGACCTTTTTTAGTTTATTCAATATTGTACTAAGGTATTCGATGGGTCTTTTTAATTGAAGCTTGGACTCGCAGCTATATGCAATACTTTTTCATCAAAAATTGGTTGCAACGTTCTTAGTGGTTGAAGAGTTTGCGCACGGCCATTTCTCATCTCCAACGATCTTGAAACTCTATTTCTGTCCTCATTACGAACTGTATGACTTTTCTCCAGCGTTCAATGTACTTGTAAAGAATTTCCTCTTTCACAAAAATGTTTTTCTTTTCATTCAAGTGAAACATGTAGTTTGCAATCAATGTATTTACGCACTTCGGATTTCCCGAAGGTCCAATGTTTTATAATGATTTTTGCGCTACCTCGGACAGAAACAGACAGGAAAATGGACACGAAGAAGCCACTATTTGAAGAATACTATGCAATTTATATACATATATGTGTATTTAAACATAGCCATGTTATTTCGCAGTGTAGGAGTGATCCGCTTTTTCGGAATTCCCCCGGGGTCGAGATATAGTAAACGGATTTGCAGCGTTCGTAAATCATTCGGTCGGTACCGCGGGACCTCCGTGCACGGCGACGAATCCCAGCAAATAATTCGTACCTACTCGTACTCACAGACAAAGAATTTACTCGTCTTACGTTTGATTGTGTATTTGCGATGATAGGGCGGTACCATCGCCAATCTTTCTCGACGACAGAGCCGGGACCGTCTCCGGACATTAAGCCAACTCGTGATACTGCAATTTGATACATATATACACGTAGTACATAGGCATATATACAATGGTCATTAATTGTCATCGTACTTTGGACCAAATCGACGTTCTTGCGAATGAGGGTGCGGATTTTCGTGGATGGCTATTTGTCACGAATTGAAAGATAAATCGATATGATCAACCGTATAGTGTGACAAAACATAAGAACTTCTTTCGAGCGAAAATGTACATTATTATTTAAACGTCGAGTAAATTATGCTGTAAATAAAATATCGTATTTGAAAGCGGAGGGATGAAAGCAGCATGGGAAAAAAAACAGCTTTGTTTGTTTGTTTGTTAATTCGCTGAGTTTACGTCGCATCAACTCAGTAGCATGTGTGGTACACGCACACCCTCGAGAATTGGAGTTCGAGCAAGTGACGTAATGCTTCGCGCTATTCGCTCGACCGCGTTATCTTCACAATGGGACCATTCGCGTGTGCAAACGGTACAGGGATGGTACCAATGTACACCATCGCCACTTTCCGCATGGCTGCTTTGCACCAGAAACTTCACGTGACCTGTTGGAAAGCTCCCACAGTTTACGAGAAAGCAACGCGTTCGTGGCGCGAGCAATTCCTACACGTAGCTTTTCACTCGCATTCCTCATCCTCGTAACTGTATGTGAGAAGAGTATATTAACAGTTGAGAGAGAGAGAGAGAGAGAGAGAGAGAGAGGGAGAGAGAAAACAAGTGATACATGGGGGGTTGAGAGAATGCCCAAAGGCTCGCCCTTCGAATGCTTGCTACAAGGTTGAGTGTATAAACGTATATACTCGGTGCTATTATAGGCAAGAGGAGGATGTATACGACGCGACTTGATATATTATCCGATATAAATTTCGTATTGTTTGTTACAAGATGAAAAATGTGGCAAAAATTTGTCGAGAAAAATGTGAAAAGAACTCTTCGCGAATGGTTTAAAGTTAGGATTAAAAGATTAGCACTGTGCGCAAGAATCCCTGTGTGAATCAGAGAGGCTTTGACGGAGTAAAAATGCGAAATTATTTAAACGTCATTTTCTACATTCGTAATGAAAAAATCTTTTCAGAAAATGAAAAAAGATTAGCATTAAAGGAATTGAGGTAGCCTTTTTTCATTCCCCGTCAATTAAATAGTTGTGTTGCACAAAGCTACTGCATCAAAGATAAGATAATTAGATGACCCGATGGATATTTCACTGGTTCGATAAATTTTTGAAGAATTGGGGTTGGGTTAATCGGACCTTCCTATTATCCCGTATACACTCAAGCAGCTCGATCAAGTCCCAATTACCGCCCTTCCTCCTGCGTATGAAACTCCCGTAATCCGATCTTGTACAGACAGGAAATACCTATTGTCTAACGGAACAACAAACGAGGCTGCTATACCGTAGTAACGCAACAAGATTGCATAAGGAATAGTTCGTACAGGTGTGTCCGTAAATTTTACTTGGGAAAGTGGCTTTTCGATGTAGATGTGAAAAGCGGTCGTAGAATAATGAGGTTTCCCGTTGTGCACTCCAATTATGGGTTAATACCACGATATTATCGCGAGTCTTTGTCGTGTACGCATATTACACATTGGCTCTCGAGGTCTCCCTGGCGAACACGCCTCAGATAACTTAGTTTTACTACCCCTCTTTCGCAGCTAACATCCCATCAAAGTTGCTAAAAACATCATAGCCATAAACATACGCCACCTTTCGTACGATTGATGCAGTATTAACAATAAATCATCAACCACTCCATCTCGCTCATAAAAAGTGTAAAAATTGCCAGCACATGTTCATTGCCAATTATCATCTTTAAATTTCCTCCAGATACTTTTGAATCCTTACAGAGGGTAGAAACGCTATCAGACGGAACCTCTTTGCCAAAGTCTTTGAAAAATACGGTTCAACCTTGTCTCTCTTTTCTTTTCGTTTGCAAAATGCCGACATACCGGGCTTTGCAGGACGTGAGTTAAAGCCGGTTGTTACGACTGGAAGAACGGACGGATGGGCCACGGAGTTTGCAAGAATATGTCGGCGAATTCCCTCACGTGTATTTGTACACAAGTACACTCACGGATAATGTCGGTGAGACACCGTGTATTTGTACAATTGTCAACGTTAAACCGGAAACGGAGTACGCCTTTAGGAAAGGCGGAAATGCACGCGGTAGGGTGCAAGACGGCGCGAACGTTTGTCGACCATGGAGCCCACACGGTCTGGCAGCTTTCATGGTAAAATGGAAGAAGAAAGCAAGACAGAGAGAGGATGAGGGAATTTGTTTATGTAACATTGAAGGGCTCCTTTGACTCTGCCCTCTCTGACTCCTGAGCTCACTTTTACCCCAACGTTCTCCGACACCTGTTTTAATACAGTGTGTATGTACATACAAGCCCATACACGAGTTTCACCAAACTAGCAAATTCATTCCGTCTCGAAGAATAACATGCGAAACACATATTGCCAAAGCCGTTTACCGTGAAACTGACCGGCTTAATAATGTGGCCCATGTAAGTGCACGGCGTGAGAACGTCGTAGATGGTAAGACGCCAAGTTCCTGCTTCGTGTAAACTTGTTACCGTGCATTTTCATCCAACGCCATATGTACGACGCCTAAACTTTAAGTGGACGCATGTTTCTTAAGCAAAGGTCGTAAAACCGCATAGTCAGAGGTGCGAATGTGCAAGCGTATACTATAGACTTGAAATTATATGCACACGAGTTGGAGAAAGCCTAGTAGCAAAAAGGACCAACAATTCAACACGTCCAGCTACGTATGTTACGCCCATATGTCTTACAACGATCTATATGTATATTTTTACGTACATACAAATGTGCATAGCAGTCTACCAGAGCAAAGCCATTGTACGCGAAATTCTCTCTTGTCCTCGTGCTACTTCCACCTTTCACAAACGCAAATAAGGATTATTATAATATTCTCGCGGTTAATTACTCCAATTTTATACGAGATTGCGTGAACCACTCTCTCGAGAGAGTTTCAAGCTCGTATTATGTGCCATGCCCAAGTTTACACACGAATACATGTATACATAAAAGGGTCCTGCATGAAATCTCCCGCGTTGCGTTTTACATTCCATCGCTTATGCTTTCGTCGCGAGACGTCCTTCTCCGGGGTATCCATAAATTCTCCCTGGAGTCTCGGAGAAGCCAATGGACACCGGGAATTATACCAGCCGTCGTTGGTTGTTGGGGGGTTGCACGGGCTGTTACACGAGAGGGAAAGAGTGAGGAAAATTGTACATCGTTGTTTGTGTGTGTCTTTTTGTGCTTGTGTTTGCTCGAGTCTTGTCACGTAGACCGTTTGAACCTCGAAAGACCCTGCGGGGCATTCCTCCGCTTCGGCGGTGGGTTTGTCCGTACAAAAGCACAGGTTCGTAGACACAACAGCGTATGGAGAACCAAATGATCATTAGTTTAATTCCGATATGCTGAAATTTTTCCGATACTTTACTCCGCCGTTTCATCAACGAATATCGTGTATAATGCTCGTGTCGTTGACATTCCGACGTTAGTGATGTCGAAGTGACAGCAGCCTCCGGTTTCGGGTCAATTATATCATCCGAGTTGCATTAATCCGAGTTAAGACGTAATTGGCTGTATCGCTGACTGTTTTACATTAAAATTAGCGCAATGAAAACACGGATGGCTACAATTAGTAGCCATGTACAAATGCCGCCCTTTGATAAACGCCGAAAGTGAAAAAAAATATGCCTTGCCCAGCGAACGACTAACGAGTTCGCAAACAAGCTGGAGAAGAAGAGAGCGCGACGGAAAGGGTGATGGAGTTGGAGAAAAAGGTACAAGAGTGTCATGCATGCCGAGATACCGGGTTAACTCTTCGCAATTTCCTCATCCGCAAGCGCCAAATAAATTTGAAAAGACGCGTCCGGTTGGCGAAGGGGATGAAAATTGCTTAGACTGCTGGGAGAGACCGCACAGGGGGTTTACTATTTAATGGCGTAACTGTTTGGTGAACGTGTACGTGTACTCTGTCACAACGCTTTGCTCATTGTTCGTGTTCTACGGTATGTGTTTTTGAATGTATTCGCGTCTAATGTTGTACAGCACACAGCCTCGGCATTCATGAGACTCGTGCGAAATTTCGCAAACTCGAGCAGCTAGCTTTAAAGGCCCGAGTCGTAAGCCTCTAAACGAAATGTTCCCTTTTTTTTCAACATGCACAGTACTCCCATGTTTTATTCTGCTATTATCCTACTACTCACCGTCTTTGAAATCTCAATCTATTCTATCAATTCTATCTTTTTTTCCATACTAGCTTTATTGAAGCTTCAACGCTCGAACGAAAACCTGAACTGGATTTTGCTCCTGTGGTTCTTTTCGCATCCATTCTCATTTAGCGTAGCGGCTTGACGAGTACTTGTTTCAGCATAATTTTTCTGATCGTATTTTCGTTTTTGCCACAATGGTTTTTCATTTGCTTCGACGGCCTGAATCGAAAATTGAAAGTTATGCAAGTTTTTGAAAAACATTTTAATTGTACAGTATCAATGAATTATTTTATTTACTTACTGCGGGGTATGTTCCGGTAAAAATTGGGGAAAGAGCCTGAAAGCACTTTACTCACAAGCAAGTGGGATAAAATGAATCGAAAATGAATCTCATTAATTTTTCAAAGGAATCGAATGGATTGAAAATATGTTTTTACGGATTCCGAGACACACACGGTGGGTAGATTATTTCAACCTCTCTATCAATTTCTCGAATTTCATTTAAAGGCTGTTTAATGAAATCAAATCTACAATTACAGAGCTGTCGTTGTTGTTCAGCGATCAGTGTTGTTCAAGCTATATTAGTATTGAAATAATACCGAAACATTCCACCACCTATATTTATGTTATACGACATAACTGTAAGAACTGCGAACGTCACAGAGATTTAAGTTTTTTAAAAGTGTCACGAAAAGCACGTAAAAAGTGGACAGAGTCAAAACACGTCCATCAGAAATTTCGAGCACCACTTAATTAACGTTTCCGTTATCGTATGCGGAAAGAGTTTTGATCGCAAATATTTGAATAGAAATTCAGCACGTATGCTTAGGAAAATTTTTTTCTCCCTCCTTTATGAACATATATATGAGTGATAGATTGCTGGTATATCCTCGCTCTTCTTCAGCATTTCTCTTCTCTATGTTTACAAAGTAATAATGTTCCTTTGGTCACCATGGACAAGCAGGTGATTTTTTTTCCGGAAAGTGATTTTTTTTCCTATCGAAGGGGAAAGTTTCGAATGAAGAAAGATCGCGTTCTTAAAAAAAAACCGGTGAGAGCTCTACATCTTTCGAATTCCCGGAAAGATTTGATATTCTTGAGAGGAAAGGAAAAACGAGGTTAGAGCAATGCGATCGTGGTTGGAATTTTAAAAAAGATGCCGCGAGCATCTGGTTACTTTTCTCTGTTTTTAATATGCGTATCCAGTCACTCCGATGTAAGATCATGCGAAAAAGAGACGCTTCAACTTGATTACGTGCGCTCGTGATTCAAAGTAAGTTCAAAAAGTGTCTCTCCTTTTTTCCGGTTTTCGGTATAAAAAAAAAGGATCGGTACATACGTTTAGAGTTTGTGGATGATGAAGATCGAGAAAAGTATTTCCGCCCTTAACCAATTTCCGTTCAGCTGCATTTTGTTACAACGCACACTTCGAAAATCTTCAGTCCTCGTTCGAATTACTTTGAAAAATCGACCCTTTTTATAGCGATAAGAAAAATGCAATATTTGCAAAAGCTATAGAAAGAAAATTAATAAAAACTACGTCGTCCGCATCCCAGTTTGTTTTTCGACCTTTTTTCAACCGAGTCTGTCATATGACGAGAATGGACAGATGATAGCGAGATGTGTCTGAGATTCTAAGAGGGACAAGTATTTTGGAATTCTGCACTTTTCTGTATATTATTATATTATTGTATATTACTATGTAATATAAGTATAAGCTATGTATACAAGTATACTATGTAATATAATATATAAGCTATGAAACATAGTCCCTGTAAATATTTTAGTATAAAATCTTGTTCATTCAATTGCCATTTAATTTTGACTGATGTTTGGACTTATTTTTTCTACAAGATTTTTTTTTTTAAGTTCAAACTCGAAATTCACGATGTTCTAATGAATTTTTGCTTAACGATGCAGAGTTCATTGGAGCTGATGGAGTGACTGCAGACTCAGTCTTGAGCAAATAAATCAAAAATGTTGAAAGTCCAGAGTGTATTGCAGAAAATATTTACATGTAATACGTGATGAAATAAAATAAAAACGTGAAAGGAAGACGTATTTTTTATAGCTCCCAGATCTTCCGATCGATGTTTCATTGATTAAAAGTAGTGCTCGCAGGCGACAAAAAATATCCATACAAAGTCATCCGTAGTGTCTGATCTCACAAAGATTGCCCCGTGGATATGAGCGTAAAAACCGACATGTTTTCCAACACAAGACGTCTATCTTGTTGCTGTTACCTGTATGTGTGTGAATAATTGGAGTGTATCCGGACTCTCAGCGACTGTCCTGTGTGAGCTTCTCTGTGGAAGAAGCACCGACGGAGAGTAGACCAGCTGGTTGGAGTGAGATATGAAATTTTACGAGAGTGCACGCTGCTGCGGAATTCCAACACGAAAACTCACCACGGCAGTGCATGGTCCTCGTCGTACATGCATGCATTTCCGTCTCTTTCACCCACACGTTTCCGTCATCCCATTCTCATCGTGCTCTCCTGCCCGTTCACATTTACTCTTACGACCTGTCATAGGATTCGTATTACCGGATGTCGGGTCGTGCTCCTGCGATAAGGACGCGCTCGGCACGTCACTTTGCGAGTACGTGTACGTTTCGTCCATTTTCCTTGCATTCTCTTCTCATGCTGCATCGGTATATAAGATATATTCGGACGTATCCGAGGTATCCTCCGTGTGATATCATGACCGAGCGATACGCGCAGGCTGCTTTGATATCACGACACGTGAGCAGCTCAGAAGTGTATAAAAGAGCGATGCTTTTCTTGTTCCACATGTCCCGATGTACACCCTATGCTTGTATGACCAGTCGGCATTGATAAGCAACGAGAATGAAAGCGTTCGAACAAAATACGCGTGTTCGTGAAACGGAGAGTATCCCATGCAGCCTGTGCTCTCGACAGGCTACAAATCTTCAGGCAGAATTTTTATCCACTTCGTTGGCTAAAATTGTGATTACGTCGTAACCATGTGCTCTCTCCTTAGGTATATATTACTCGGTCTGTTTAATTTATTTCCTATTTTCACATGTATCCTCGTACCCTGTGAGAGACATGCAGAGAGACTACCCTTGGACGGGGAATTGATTCATTTTTTTAATTTTTAATTTTTTTCGTTAAAGCTGCCCAGACTTCAATGAGGAAATAATATCTACGCCCTATTGATGTTCGATTCAACGTCCACCGCTGTGCACATCGAAAGAATGTGTGTCAGATGAGTGGCAAGTGTTTCAAAGTCGTGTAGAGAAAATCGACGAATTATTCACCCCGAAGCTGAACCTGCTGCGGGAGAATCCTACAAAGCGTTTAACAAGATGCTTAACGTGATTGTCAGCAGCCTTCCTTCCGGATCAAATTTTCTTGGTATGACAAAAAGAAAATTGTCGCTCGAGAATGATTACACTTGCCTTTGTTGAGTTTTATTGAAAAAAACAGGAGGAGATGTCTGAGACATGGACCTGCAGCGTATGCAGACAGTGAGAATGAAGAACAAAAAACCCAGAGAATATGAGAGAGCAAAGATGATAAGACGCGCAAGTGTAGGCTCGTCTTTTCGAGCGCCAGGGAGGAGGAAGGCCCTTTGTAGCTACATCACGAGACAACGCTCAGCTTTACAAAGTAGCATTAAGATTTAAACGGACTTCTAACGAGCCCCTCGGAAATTTACTTATATTGTAGCTCAAAGACAACCCCTCTTTCCCATAAGGGTGCAAACCTCTCGCTTCTGCATGGAGAGTGTCCATTCCCGTTGTATTTTTTTGCACAAGAGCAGTCAAGACAAAATGGTTCAGGAAAGTCTCCCCCTCGGATCTTGCGCTTTGCTGCAATATTCGCGCTTATGCGTTCACGCTTCATTTATCAGAGGCTCTCAGGGGATTGTCTTGACGTTCTATCTCACCGGGCTCTCCTGCAGATTCTTCCCTCATTTTCATCCGCCTGGTGCACGAAACTGGGTGTTCACCAATTATCGAAAACTTTAGCATCAAGTTTTTGACGGCGTATAATTGGTTTTCAAAAGGAAGCGCTGATGAATCAAGGGTTCCTCGACTTTTGACCTTTGATGTAAAGTTGTACGCAGTCAGGTGATAAAATATTTCGAGACAAGGAGAAAACACTAGCTATAACAAGTCGTTATGAAAGAATCGTCAAGAGGAGGATTTATACTCTTTGGCAATCGTGTGACGTTTGAATTGAACTTTTTTCAAAATCTGTTTGTCGTCTTGAAATTGTGCTCATTTGAAATTTATTAAAGACTGTTCAAACAGAAGTGTTCGTTCACTGAATCAAAGAATTAATTTCAAATTTTTGATGAATAGTTCGTTACTTTTACAACTTTGGTTTTTCAACTTTAGTACGATCGAAAATTCGCATTTTATCGCGGTTCAAAGTCATCTCTACAAATGTATCTCTGACACAGAATCCCTCCGACGCATAATTCTCTGAAATCCATTTCGTCTTTCATGTTTACCGCGTGCATATATTTCGGCATACTTTTCATCAAAGGTATCGATTTCGATGATTCGGTCTCGCTGATTTCCATCAGACGATTCTCGAGTAAACTTGTAAGAAAAGATCGGGCGAAAGCTTTATGGCGATATACGGCAGGTAGGAGAGAATGCCGAGCTTTGCTTTGCAAAGGAGTTTCCATTGGCCAAATTGTCAGACGGGTTAGTTTCGCGATCTGACTTTCAGATCTTCTCTGCGGGGAGGTTCACCACCCTTCCATGAATTACCAGAAGGGTGGACTGGCGAGATTGCGGCACTGGCAGGAGACAGAGAGAGAAAGGCGAAGAGGTCCTTGATGCATCGTCGCTTGTTGGTCGGTCTACCGAGCTCCCAGCTCCGGCACATCCACTCTACTCAACGTGACGTCTAGTATACCGGTTGAAATATACATAAACGGAATATATACTAGACCACACAAGTGTGAAACACAACAACGAGGTACTCGGTGGACCATCTGCTTGAGGCAGGCTCTATGCTGTATCGATATGCATATATGGGTCGTTCCATACCAAAAGCCACATATTTTTAAAAATCATACTCTTAAAAATCGTTTTTATATGTGTCGAAGAAAGCTCCCCTGTAAATTCTTGGTGTATTTTATTTGAAAAAAATTCGAAATGTTTCGATAAACTTTACAAATTCAGAACTTCTGGTAGTAAAAAGGAGGTTTGAAGAAAACAAATATCTTTTCACTGCCTTCTTTATAATTTTAAACTGAAATTTTGGTTTTTTCTAAAGAATGTATTCTGTTTCAAATTTCAAAAATTACATTTTCATTTAACATAGATGCGGGTAAGTACTTATCATGGTCGTTGCTAAAGAATATCATCGTCCGCTACTGATTCCAATGATATTTTCGTAAATTACTTACGAACATTCAAAAAACGTGGGTTCATAAAAAAAGAAAAATTTCTCAAAGTGAATTAAAAAATCGCAGGTTCGAAACCCCTCTTCGACATAGCTCCAAAAATCTCATTCTGTACAGCCATAAATTACGAGCTTTGCAAAATGAAGAACTATAAATTTACAGGGGTGCTTTTTTTAACACGGACGAAATGATGCAAAAAAATTAGCTAGACTAAAACTGCCGTTCTTAAGACCAAGTGATACGGTATAGAATGATCCATATATTCGTGTTTGTGTGTGTAGACCAGCCCCAACGAACCTAGGCGTTTGTAAACGTTTCCGTAACGTATGGACCGGTGTCGGTTGCACTTGGCCGAGCATCAGCATTCCGCAACGTGTATTATGTGTTGCGCTGTACATACACAATATTGTATTATACAGCATACATATATATATTTATATGCTTCGCCATCTCTGACAAGCAATGGATATACGAGGTGTCGAATTTTCAAGAGTCGAAGTTTTATATGCAACGATAAGAGATGAGAGATGATTCGGAAGTAAATGGACCCTGGACCGAGAAGCTTATGGGAAACAGAGAATGGAGATGTCAATACGAATATCATACTGGAGAGAAACGTTTGGAAACAGGAGAGAAACTTCGTTACCCACATATTGACGATGCATTGGCAAATTTTGCCTATGATGTCTCGAGATATTATCATCCCTTGTGATTTAAACGACTACTTTGAGATCATTCGCGCGATTGTATCTGCGGGGGAACTTGAGCTTTGAGAATGAAAACTTGTTCATACGATTTCGTAAAAAGAAAAAATAAATAGGCAATATACAAAATACGGCAGAAGATTTTTCATTTCATGGCACATCGGGCAAATTTTCCATATCGACTACGTCCTATTCGATACTCCGACCGGAAGACGCGAAAACAGTTCTTAACCAAACTCATAAAAAATCATTGCAAGTTTAATACGAGAGGTACACGCAAATTTCAAGGTATTCTCGATGCAATTTTCAACGAGGAAAGATCAAAGGCTTCCGACATTTCTTGCACCTGTGACATGTACATTAGGGTGTGTAACAATTTAAAAACTTTTTTTTTCATAACTTGCGCTGTTTATATTGATATTTAAAGATGGCTCATAGCACTTTTCTATTTTTCATAAGAATTATAGAAGTTATAGAAGAATAATATAGGAAATCGACCCGAGCGAGTTTGAAAGTTTGGAGTTTCATTGTTCAATAGCGACAAGCTTTAGAATAAAACGCCCAACATATTTGGAGTTACAGCTTGTCAAAGTTCAACTCGTACAAACATTGTCTTTTTTTAGATATTACAGCCAAACAATCACGCTTATTTAAAATCTTTATAGAACTTTTTTGTCGGACATCAATTTCACTATCGAATAACGCTTTAAAATATTTGTATCGTTTCAAGAAGTATAATTTTGTAATAATGGTTTATCAAAGTATCGTTATTATTCGATAGTAAAATTGCGATGCCCTACAAAAGAGGCCCCATTGAGTTATTTAATAAGGGCTGTAATATCTAACAAGAGAAAAAATGTTAGTTAGTTTTATGACGTTACGATCGATGTTAATAAATATTCAAAGCTACAATTTCGATGGATGTCTTTTTTCATGTATTTGGAACTTTTTGAGCCTGTCGGGACAAAAATTAAAAGTTTCATCTTGCTTGGCACACCCTAATATTCATGCACGAAAGCAGTTGGACTTCTTTGCATAAAGTAGATTTCCGTGCAAACATTACACGTATTACTGTATACATCGTGGACCTTTCGTTCCGAATACCGTATGCTAACGTGAAGATTACTCGAGGGATCTTGGGATCACGAAAAAAAAGGTATGGTCGATTTCTCTTCCCGTTTACCCTTACAATAGCACTTTTTGTATTCCTCCGATTTAAGGGTATTCTGAACTAGAATCTGCGCAATATCCACCAAAAAAATTACTTCGTGAACTATGTTCTTCCACAGATCTAAAAATGATCGACTATCGACCGAATAGATGGCTTTTTATTTAAATTGATGATTTTGAAATTATGGAGAATAATTGAAAATTTCCGCTGCAATGTTAATAAATTCAGAGACACATTAATCATTTTCTGAAATGTCGTCGGACGGGCCGAAAAATGTTTCTACCGTTTTTCCCTCCTTAAAGTCGAAATTGTATTGCGAAATTGTATAAAACTGTCAATTAACGTCAATTATTCCATTCCGATAGCCAGCCAGAAAAATTAGTTCGTAATTTTCCCGCCCATTTCGCTAAAGCGTATACGTGTAATTACTTTTCGGGCAAGTGTTTTTATTGGATTGAAGCGATTCTATAGAGAGATTGTGTCGCGGACGCGATGCATAAAATGAGGAAAAAGGTATTCCGATAGACGATACGCTGGATTTGAGAAGCGACGGTGACAGAAGTGACCGGGTGGTTCGACCATTTTCATATCCCTTAGCGAATGAATTTTTTTCTACATCGGGCGAAGAACGTGTCACGAGAAAAAAAATTGTGAAGTTTCGTTCTTCGTTTATCGGAGAAACGTTCACTCGCTCGTGATGAGAGCGCTGCGGCGAGGAAAAAAAAGAAGTTTGCTGCAGAAAGGCGAGATTTCCGGGACGGTTTGCAGGGTCGGTGACTGAAACATTTTAAATTAAACCGTGGCCAATTCCAATTTTATCTGGCTCAGGGATTACGCTGTTGGAACGAGTCTCGAGACTAGCTAGACGTAATATCGTATGTACAGTGCAATATAAGACAATGCTGTAACGAAATTAAACAATCAACTCTTCTAATTATTTCTAGCCTACTCTATGTCTCATGAGACCCGATGCGTTATATTTTCTCCTGATTCATACATATAATAATTTTCGCATAAAACTGAAACAGGTCTCGGCAAAAACCAACTTTGTAGAAAGTGCAATGTTTTCGGAATTATATATAGATTTTGATGCCATTAAACATCAGGATAAAAGATTAAAAACTAATATTGTCAAGAAAATACCAATATTGTCCAGCTTGATTATTGACAGCTCGATAATCATTCATTTTAAATCTTCTGCCATAATTTAATAACAATAAATTATTTCTCGATATTTGCCAGACACGAGAAATGAATTTCATTCATGAATTTATGAAGTAATCAATCCCAATTATCTTATTATTTTTATCATCGCCATATCGATTATATCGCGATGCAAGAAACTGTCGAGAATTTTTCAACGAGATATCACGTATAATTTTTAAAAAATCCCTTGATGATGAAAAGATCTCCCAATTGCTGGAAGCGAATGCGCCCAGTTTTTTTTAACAGCAATGCAATTTATTGCATGTAACATTATTCAACAATTCCGTATGACTTGGAAGACCAGAATGAAAAAAGCTCATTGATAATCCGACAAGTTTATTTTTACGATGAACTTTACGGTTAATTCATCAGAAAATTTCTATAAATGCAAGTCTACAAAGGAAATTGACTTGAGTTGAAAAAATTGACGAAGAAACGTTTTTTTTTTTGGAAATTCTATCAAGATCGTAAAAGCGATCGTTGAGAATAATTTCTACCGCATCAAATATTCAAAACGTCACACGACTGCCATCCTAATCGCGTTTTGTAATATTCAGTGGAAATGGGATTATCTCTTTGAGAGATGTACCAATGACTGAAACGTGATGTCGAAATTTGCTCATAAAATTTATAACGAATGCTTGACGGGCAAAGTTATTTTGAAATATCCGGCGCCAACCCGGTGTCTTTTTGGCCTAGAAATTCTTAGGCCTAGAAATTCTTAGGCCGAAAATTCATACCTTACGATTTTTTCGCCTTGCAATCTCGTCATCTCGTGGGTAATGAGGTCGCGAAATATTTCTTTTCAACGAAAATATCCGTGGATATTTCAAAAGTTTCGAAATTACGAATTTTTCATGATCGTTCGCTGCGAGTATTCTCGGAAAATTCTTATAGCTTCCAATATCCCCGCAAGCCCGCTTACTGGAACAATTTAAAAAATGTTAAACCACATACTCTATGGAATTTTTTTCGACCCATTACTGCATATATATATACGTGGTACATTCCATATGAAAAAAAATGTAACACAGATTCTTCCCGAGCTGTCGATTTCATGAACGATATAGGGTTTAAAAAAACACCACCTTCATTTCACACTTGGATTAATTTTGCAATTAAAGTGCAATATTTTTGGCAAAAAGCGTAGGAAAAAGTGTCCCTCATTTAATAAGGATTTTTTAGTAGAAAAAACTTTCCTCGACACTACGAGAGCGGTGTTATGTGTATTAATTGAAACTCTTGATTATGGCAATTTCACGAACTTAAAGTGTGCACGTCTGCGAAAATAGTCGAGAGAAATAAGCATAATTGGAAGGAAAGGAAAGGCGTATCGTATATCGATACATTTTTTTTTGGATGGGCATCATTTTTTTTCTTCTTTTCAATCGTTAGTAATAACGTAGTCTGCGATATCTCGAATATTTTTCCCGCACCGTTTGTACCCGAGTGAAACTTCCGCCTCTTATGCGTTTTAATTAGCGCCACGTTCTTGGAGGGTGACACAAGAATCGCTTTGACGTTCGACGGTTCTCCTAGACGTTCCATGGCTCGCTAAATACCGGAGGAAAAGAATGAATTTTTTACCCCCCTATTTTCCTTCGTTTAGTCGATGTTTGAATACACACGAAACGCGTACAAGCATAAGGTACACGAGCTTTACCCTTGGACGAAAATAAAAGCGCGATACTCGGGGGTCGATCTCCAAGTAAGTGCTCCAACGCTGCGGATAAGAGAACACTGTGTACTAATCGATTAAAACTCGATAGGTGCGATGCCTCTTCTCGCGTGTACCTCGTGAACGATCGATTACTCCCCATGGAGTGTTGGAAGTTGAATGATAGAGAATGAACTCGGGCGAACGAGGCGGGGAGCTCGAGACTTTTACGAAAGGTGAAAGGACTGTCTCGAGGGGTGCCAATATCGGCGAACCCTCCCAGACGTTTCTTTCGCCAACAATATATATGCTCATGGAAAAATAACAAAACGAAAAAATAAAAGTGAAAATTAATATCTCCCCAGAGCTCCATTACACATCAATATTTCAGTGTACAATGAATGTCCATTTAAATTTCCCAAATCGAGCGAAGAAAAATTAATAAGTCGGATGAGCGTAACCGCAAGATGAATAAACCGCAAATGTATTCAATTTTGCGATAAGAATAAAGTATCGTTTTTCATATTATCGAATTTGCAATCCACTTTTAAATCGAATCACAAATCCGTCCTGCGAATAATACCGCTCGGCCTCGAAGATATTGTCCTCACTTCCGGTTGCATTATTCCATGAGGTATATTATTTTCTGTCATCTTTTTTCATCGGTGCTTTTCATTCTAGCGCGAAATAGTATTTCATCGCAATTTTGTTTCGAATTTGGCGTTATTGCATTTTTTAAGGTGTCGCCGTGCCGTCGATGGACGAAATAAAAGAATGGGAAATAGGGAAAAGAAAAATCGAATGGTATACGAAATGTCTGAGCTTTGAAAAAGCTCCGTCCGTTCGCTGTGGTCCACAAAAGCAGGTGATACCGTACGTTGGTCTCTTCGAAAGAGACGCGAAGTACAATGAAAATTGATGAGTATCCGTTATTGAAATTCCATACGCTTTGCGTTTTAATCAATCCATGCCACACAGGCTTCACCCATCTCTCGAACAAATTTGCCTTTCATTGGAAGCTGGTGCACGTATAATACGTCCGCTCCCCGGGGGTATATAAAACAATTTTCTTTATACTTTTTTTCTCGTATATCCTGCGATTTAATGGGAAATAGCTTATTTTTCCGTCGTTTTTTATATTCGCATGTGTCTCGTTTCTTGCGTCGTTCGCGATTCATCCATATTTTACCGATAAAATCGTCGTGACGATTTATTCCTATCGGTGGAAAAATTATAATCGAGCGGGCGATTTTTCTTTTCTTTTTTCAGAACAAACGAAATAGCTTCACCTTCCGGCTTTTTCGCTCTTTATCGAGCACAAATCTGGCAAAGTGGGAGCAAAAATCAGGAGCCGTGCTATTCCGTGCGTTGTCTATTTTTTCCCTTATACATATTTCCGGAAAAACGTCAGAGTACGATAAAGAACAAGGGGCAGACCGCCCCAATCACAATATTCGAACCACCGGCTTGTTTCTTCGGGACACCAACGGAGGATGATATTTCGTTTCGTCGTAAATGGACTTTCCGCTATCAGATTTATACAGAATGCCCTCAGGACGCTATTTACCATTGGGCTTATCTGGATAAGTGTTAAACCTTTCGTGATTCCATACTTTCTGTTGCGAATCAACAATTACGATCGTCTTACGAGCTCTATTTCCGTGCTGCGTATTTCGCAAAGGTTTTATTCGAGACCGCGGATTTATCGAACTCGGAAAAATGCTTCGATTGGAATAACGATTTTTTCAGTCTCCAAAAACGGGAACCGAAGAAATTACGAGAAAAAGCAAAAACGATGTAACAATCAAATTTCATCGACGTTAAGATTTCTTTCACGAAATTTTCCTGACTTTTGGTAATTTATTTAGAAAATACGCCGATAAATATTCATCTTTTTATCATACGATGTTTATTTGCAATTCATATGTAGGCTCAAATTGTCCGTTGGACCGTTTCGAGTTTAATTAAGGGGGTTCATTGATCTGCTAGCGATTTGCTGTTATTGGACAGTTCAGTGTGTGATTGGAAGATTCCAGAGGGGAGAATGTGTATGTGTGTGCATGAATTGCACACAGAGTATTGTTTAAATGATACCTATAGGACAGGATGAATATGGACCAGTGGCTTCATCTACGGTATGAAGGGAATTTAGCCGAAGCTCTCAAAGACGTTACAGCCGGGCTTTTGGGTTTATCCGAGGGATAGAGAACGTCACATTCTCCGAAAGCTGATTGACATTGCTTTTCAGGATACGTATTATCAACGAGATTCACCAAGATATGGAAGAGAGTGCAAATGTATTCATAGCACGTTCGCAATGTACCTACAATTATTCGTCAAACTTGATTAACCCCTTGCTCTACGGAACATCCTCTTAAATTCACTCGCCGAATATCATTAAAACCATTCACAAATTTAATCCAGTAATTGATTGCATATTGATCATGGACGCGAAAAATGACAGCGTTAGTGATTTCTCGACCGGAAAAATCCGGACCCTCGAAGGGAAAAATCAAGTTAAATTCGATTTTCCTCACCAATGGACGGAGTAACGAGAATGACATATGACAATGTCGTTGTTATTTTTTGTTTAATTCATCAATGAAGTACCGGGGTGCACTCGATGTTATTGGTTTTCAATAAAGATTTATAATCATTATGGCTGAAGAGATATCGTTTTGCAATCATTATTTGCAGGGTGAAATTTTCGGTAAACTAATGAATAGATGATCTTTGGACCGAGATACGTAGGTCGAGATTGCGGGAGACGATGTAACCGTTCGTCGGATTCATATATAAGCTACACAGTCACCTGGACGAGCCTTTGATCGCTAGTAGCGAGTAGATTGGATCGTTGGACAGGGACAAGTTAAGGCTGCTCGTTTGGTCAGAAGGGTAAAAGGGACGAGGGGGAGGGAGAAGGTTGGTACTAGCGGGTAGAGTAGCTTGTCACAACGTATTTCGAGTGATGTATGACTGTAATTAATGGTCACTACCGAAGAGAGTTGCGTGGATTTCAATTATCTCTCCAACTAAGTGTTTCGCTCCTATTCCACCACCCCCGTTTCCGGACGTTCTCACGCATCCACTCCGCGGAGGGTTAATTAATAAAATTAACAACTCCTTGTACCGTTCCTGTATTCGATTTTCAAAAAGCAAATGTGCTGTTTACGTCGAAAATCAGCTGTGCGTACGAGGATTTTTTTTTTTTAATTCTATTGGGTGCATTTTACATTACAAAATAACAAATGATTTTGTTCAATCTGTAGTACGTACGGCCTGGAAATTCCGGATGAGGAAACGGCATCCTTTTCCAGGCAGAGATTTTCTTTCAGGGATGCTGTCACCGGCGGTACGGGCAACGCCGGCCATACGGTAGATGTCGGGGAGTGCTCTTTAATTTCCCGGGACAGGCGTTCGGGACACGTGTGTGCAACCGACGGCTGTAGGGTAGCCACCCTTGTATAATTATTGTTTGTGCATGTACAACGATTATTGCAACTGTACTGCGTACGTATGGGTATCGTATTTATTCACGGCATATGTCGTCTGACGGACACAACGTGCGAAGTGAAATTGTGGACAATAATATGTCCCAAAAGGGAAATCGTCATTGATCATCGTCACTCTCAGCTGTATTTGTATCATGTATGCTTAAGTGACGTCCGGGTACGACAATCTTCTCCAAAATTGTTGACAAGAAAAGAAAGACTTTATCGCAAAAGAATTGGGTATTGACAATTACGATCGAATAAATAAATAATGAGGAAATAAAATTTATAACATTTGGAAATGATATTGACGTAATTATGTTCGTCCATAAATACAGTGCGCACATAATTCTCACAGAATAACGAGCTGCAATAGCAAAGAGCACAGACAGATTTTGTTACTTTGTTGTAAAGTTTCATTTGAATGAATAAAATAAATAAAATGAATAAAAGGTTCTTGCTTTCTCTCCCTCTCTCTCTCTCTAAGGTTGAGGATCCATCCAAGTCTTTTAAGCTTGCTGACTCACGCTTTGAAATAAGACCAGTCTGTGCATGGCAAAAATGTTTTGTACCCATCTGAAGTCTTTGCGTCTTGCTCACACTTGTCTATGTGTTTTACGAACGAGAGAGAAAGAACGAGTAATAGATATATGAACAAGACCACTCGTGTATTACTACAGTACTTCAAACTCTTCAGAGCTTTTTCTGTATTTCGGTGCTGCATACTTTTTTGCTTCCCACCGTTCGAGTAGAAGCTTTTGAAAAACCCTTCCGCTTCAATCGTACCGCGTTCGCCTCGTTCTTGTGGCAAATATTTGTTACTCTTTTTTTTTCATTGGTTGCATCTGGAGTATATATTTGTACAAACGTAAACGAGATATTCCAGATGAGCATCAGCTGTAATTCCTATCGCAACGAAACAAATGTGTGCTAGTTTTGTAAAAAATATCTCAACGAGAAAATATGAAAAATCGTAATGAAAAACACGTCTAAAATCATCGACTTTTTTTCAGAAAGAACAAAAACTCACTGTCGTTTGCAAGAAAAATCATGATTTATTTAAGCATTTATTTTTTTAAAATTTCCATCATGGTCGAGAGAATTTTTTGTCACATGGAAGAATTTACGATAAACTTTTGACAATTTCTTCAATTGCTTTCATTTATTTTTCATTTTTTAAATTCACACATTTTCGAGACTTAAAACTATCGATAAAAACAATAATTGAAATCACAGCAACAATCGTCGTTTTTATCGTTTGAAACATTTCATACGGAAATTACAGTATTTCAACAATTCGTCTCCCTGATTAATCAAATTGTTACTCGAATAATTGATTTCGACAGATTTCTCGTCTCAAGAATAAATAATATCAATTTTGTAAGCGTCAGCGGAATCACGGCTAAATTTATTAGTAAAGCGGAATATGAAAATTTCGTGTTGTCGTTATATCGTCGTTCAGATTTTAGGAATGTGACTCGCTGGAACCAAAATCCAAGCAGCGTTATTTGTAGCGGTAAGCTCTTTGAACGGCGAACAAAAAGTAACCAATGCGAATACTCTCTCGTATCTGTACCGTGCAACGCTTCCTCTGAAAAAGTAGAATCTCGCAAGCTCTGTCGGGATTAACAAGTGACGAAACTCATTTTATTTGTTGCGTTCATTTTCCAGCGTACTTTTACACCGCAAACTTTTTTTTTCAAGTCTATTACTCTCCACCTCCCCTTGATCCTCTCTTTTCGCTTGTCATTCATTCTATTTTCGGCCTTTTGTCCTCTCTCCTGGAGTTTCTGACGCGATTTTTTTTGTTGCCACCGACGCCATTCTGCTCACTATTGTTAATTGAAAGAAAATTGCGAACAAAAGTTATATACATATATATGCACTCACACATATATACGGATTGACGAAATTAAGTGAGTGACATATGAGCTCATTTCGAAATTGGAGTGTCGGCAAACTCCAAGGCGAACATTGTATGGATAATACAAAAGTATTGAAACAAAAATTCAAACATCGGTACGTGAACGTGAAATTCATTTTGATTAATTTTTTCAAACCAGGGCGACGCCATTTTTTGTACAATTTTTTTCGAAAGAATCATTCATCGTTAATAAAATAGGTGGAAATTTGTTTCAACCACAAGGACTATGTTTACTCGGGTTAATAAAATACAAAATACGTGTATCGCGTGTGTGTGAAATGTGAGGAAATCGATTTAGCGAGTATGCCGCGTATAAAGGATGCATGGCCAGTCATCAACGCGTATGGGCGGCTTGCTGCAAAGTGAAAAAGCGCGTTTTGCGCTCAAAGGGTTAAAAAACAAAGAAAGAGAAAATCGAAAATCTCCATGAGGGTGGACATTGTTTCGAGTGTCGAAGAGCTGTAGCGTGACGAGTGATCATGCTCTGTGCAATGGATTTTCTCTTATCCATGTGTCGTAATGCAATACGTGGTACATTGCATATCGTCCATGTTCGAGGGTGAGGATCGCCGGAAGGTTGCAGGGCTTGTCCTCCGTTGTCCAGCTGGATCGTCACCTACCAGAGCCCGGGGATGGACACATGTATGCAACGTGTACATACGTAGAATGAACCACTATTCTTAATATTATTAAAAAAATATTGCAAATTTGTAGCAAGCACCGCTTTGGCCAATTCCAAAAGAATTCATTTTCTTTTAATCGCCCGAACGATTATTTACGGAAAATTTTGGAATCTTTCTACTGCACTTTGCAAATCTTTCATCTGCATTGAAGGAGAAACACTTAATTACCGGAATAGTATTTTTGATCAGCGGATATAACATTATAGAAATTATTATTATTGTAAAGTTTGGCGGAATGAAATGAGATTTCCGCCTCGAGTGAATAACGAACTCTTTACGGAACACGTTTTTAGGAAGACGACTTTTTTCGAAGACGTCGACCAAAATCATGGAGATGCTCTTGAAACTTTCTATAATAACGATTTTTTTTTTCTAAAAACGTGGTTTTTTTCGTTTTTATTAATTCTTACAAATGAATGAACAAAACGTAAAAACATTTTGAACATAAATTTTGATCCTCTTACTCATTAAGATCACGAAATAACTGTGTAATTGCGGAATCCTACCGCAGAAGGTTAACATATCGTTACCAAAAAGTGAGTAACGTTTTCCATTAATTTGAAAACGTTCGAAAATGCTCTCAAGTTATCACGTACCACATACACAAATATACATGTGGATGCTGTTGAAAAAAAACGTTAGTGAATGAAGGAATTTTCAAATTGTACGTCATTTTACCGGTTCGACTACGTACGCAATTTCGAATTTGCAAATTAATCGATCGATAAAGATGTACGTGTGTTTGAAAATGGATAAAAAAAGGATAGTGCAGTAATAAATGTACAACGTGTCTGTAGAATCTCGTTCGGTCGTAGTCGATCGGTCGTTTTTATCTCCGCAATTGTCCGAATCCAGGGTATTGTGTTCAATGTTTTGTGTTATCAAAAAGAAAAAAAGAGACAAATGGACGAGAAGCGAAAGTGGTAACATTTCGCTGCAAACAGGAATCTATGGGTACATAATAAAGGTTGGGTCGAAATTGTTTGAAAAAAAAAGAAAAAACGTGTATACGTCGTCCGAATTTCGTTATCTCTTTCGGAGATGACTATTTTTATTTCTTTGTGCAGTTCTGATAGATTCGATAATTTCAAAATTTCGTTTCGCGTATCCGGGTTAACCTACCTTTTTTTTTAAATAACAATTCATGGCAAACTTTGAAGCGCGTTCTCTCGTGGGTGGTCTCTCGTAGTTCAGGCCCCACATATCCTGAAAAACATTCATCCCGAAAATAGAGAGATAAACGAAAAAGAGAGAGAGAGAAAGAGAAAATGTTGATGGGTGATCGAACATTGTGTGAGGCTATAGAACGAGTAAAAAGGGTGAACGAGCGAATAAAAAGCTCTCACAGAGTGGCAAATGTGGATAGAGTAGAATTGAAAGGGAATCGACCAGTTACAATGAGGGGTTGTAACGCAGGATAAATTTTTCTGTAACTGTTAATCGACACACGGATTCAAGCTGGTTGAATAAAATCCGAATGAAGATGTGATATAATAAAAACGATTTCCCGTGACAAATAGCATGCTTGAAGTAATGTTTTAAAGTTACAAAAAAGAATAGACATTCCACTTTTTAAAATAGTAAAAATATTACAAACTTATTTCGCCAAAAAGACTACTTTTTTGTTTTTGTTTCAATAACATCCGAATGAAGATGTGTTATAATAAAAACGATTTCCAGTGACAAACAGCATGCTTGAAGTAAACATTTTAAAGTTACAAAAAAGACTAGACATTCTACTATATAAAATAATAAAACATTACAAACTTATTTTGCCAAAAAGACTACGTTATTTTTTCTGGTTCAATAAAATCCGAATGAAGATGTGTTACAATAAAAACGATTTCCAGTGACAAATAGCATGCTCGAAGTAATGATTTTAATGTTACAAAAAAGAATAGACATTCCACTTTTTAAAATAGTAAAAATATTACAAACTTATTTTGCCAAAAGGACTACGTGATTTTTTTTTCCTCGTCCATCGACGGGCCCATCGTGAAATTTAAAGTGGACAGCACAATAAAGTGACGCTCCTTTTAAGCAAAAATGTTGATTATCAAAATCCTTTAGTAGCCGCTAATGGAAGATTGCCGAATAATATATAACAGAGAGTGCAACGGAGGGAGGCTTTCTCAATTCGAATGGGGAATGTATGAAATTACGAACTTCGGAAAGTGCGCGCGTAATTAGTGCGGATACGTTGAAGATTAACTAATGAGGCAAAATGAGAAGTAGGAAAGACGAGGAAGACCTGACAGTAGAAAAGATGCCAAGAGTCAACCCTAACGAGACTCGTGGGATCATGCACGACGTGCCTGTCTTGCTGTTCGTTCGGACATTAACTGGATAAATTGTTAAGGTTCATCCGTGACGTAAAGTTCAGTTCAAAATAGATATTGACCGTTCAATTACATATTACATTTACAATTACAATTCAAGTACGCAGGCGAATATCCAAGGAGAATATTCATCTATGATCAGCCTAAAGAAAATGAGCCTTCAGAAGGAATACGAAAATGGGGACGAGGATTAAAGTATTAAGCCTTTTGGCCATTTTGAAAGCTCATAAAGTAGATTTCGTTATTATGAAAACTGTCATGAATGTAAAGCGTGTTTATTTCATAAAAAAGGCGGGTTTCGTTTAATTGTTATTTCGAAAATTATGTTTCAAAGCTATGAATTACGACGAAAATATAGATGTTTACCATCTAAAAATGTATCTGACACCGTTGCCGATGATAGAGAAAAAACGCACGACTCGATTTTAAGTCTCCTTAAATTCCAATAATTGTAGGTCGTGAACTATCGATGTTCATGGTTAGGATCATCGAGGCTGAGAAATTAAATTACGGCAATATACGAAGCTTGTCTGCTGTTGAATCGTCAAGAGCGACAAAGATTTCTTGTCGCTTTCCCTTGTTTTATATCACTATATACTATTTTTATACAATATACAACTATACATATGTCCAAAATGCAAAAACGAAGAACGAGAAAGACGGAAGAGTCGTCGGTAGACATGGCGCAAAAGAATAAGAGGCTGTACCGTTTTTTTTTTTTTTCCGGAGATAATGGCTTTTCCTCTCGACGCAAAGATCCGTTTTATTTATATCCTTTCGTACCAAGAAACCAACGCCTCTCGATCAGATTTTTCCTTTTTATCTATCCTACTTTTTCTTCCGCATCGTTCTTAATCAATACGTGTTCATGCTTTTTTTCTTTCGTTTTTCGTAATCTTATTCCTTAACGCTCAACCGCTCTGCTCGATACTTCGATCGACCAAAGGGACATAAATCTTTCGAGAGGATGGAAATTTTCCTGGACATCAGATTAAACTTGCACTTGGTTACGTAGGCAAGTTCTGTCGTTACGATAGCAAGAAACAAGGGTAACCTTTATTCTCCTTTTTTTCAATTATTGCAAAAACGGTGAACCGGAAATATACGAAATATGCAATATTATCCAATATTTCGACATTACAGGACTTTGCGGCTGAAATCATCTTCATTTATTGCGTTTCGAGTTTCAAAATACCTTTGATTAAGCATAAAAGAAGACAAGGAAAACGAACGAGCCGTTTGGCATAAAATCCATCTGTCAAATTTGAAAATAAATCCGCTTTTTTGAAAGTCAATGATGTGCTCAATTTTTTTATTTGCAGAAATATAAATTACTGTTGAAACAATTTATTCAACATCTTCCATTTTATATTCCGCTACACAAGATTTAGCCATCGATGCTGACATCGCAGAACTTACAAGCTCGGGCTTATTTCACAGTCGTAGTATCGCTCGCATTCTGATATACGCGGCAACTCTCCAGTACGAAAGTTCGATCAATTATACTCACGTGTCTAATTGACATATGATATGGTAATTGACATTAAAATCTGTGATTTTTGTATAATTGAATCGCTCGGTGGGTCATCGAAGTGAGCCTCTGACAGACATTGACAATTGAAAGATATACAGTGTCAATCGTTTTCTTTTGGTTGATAGGACGTGGGATATCTTTATTTATAGTCTTTAAACGATTGTTCGATAGTCTCCGAAATTCGCCTGGTTTAATTAACAAACCGCTGTAATTGATACTCCGCGGTCATGAGCAAAAATCTTGTGAGGGTCTTTTTCAACAATGCATAAACCTTCGACATTTTTTGCAAATGACAAAGTGTAATGAAATAACGGTAATGTACATTTTTGGATACGAACAATTTCGAGATACGTGCCCCTCTGTGATTTATGAATCTCTCGAAACTGCTGACATATTTCCGCCATGTTCTTCGGCATCGCAAAAATTCGAATAAAAAGCTAGTAAATTTGTCAGTGAAATGAATTTAAACTTTCAATTATCGTCGATCGCCAATACTTTCGGACCTTCATAACGTATGTGGATTGTACTCCCATTATGCTACTGTCAACGATATAATCTCGTCAGAGGAAGTATAACTTTAATAAACAAACAAACAAGAATATTCATGGTTTATTTATTATTTATAAATTGTAAACAATAATTTATGAACATGCGAAATATTTCTTACACAAATTTTCTTACATGACGTTCTGTTCAAGGAGCATGAAAAACTACTTTCCCAAGTATAGATTTAGTAGTCGATATTGCAAACATATAAAGTGAAAAATCACGAAAATGGTATCTGTAGTGTGGCATGTGTCTATCGTGTATTGACGGAGATGAAATAATACATACGCTGGAGCGATTGGCGAAAATATTGTTCAACTATATCGCTCCAATGGTGTCGCTCCATTTGTAACATCGGCGTGTTCTGTATATATACATATATATATATATATACATATACATTGGGGTGGGTAAAAAAACATCCGTTTTTGTTTCTTCTAAATGCTCTAAAAAAATTAATTGCTTGGCACCTCAGGCAATACTGATTCGAATATGATCGCACTGTGTTGAAATTAAAATTTAAATAACGTGATATTTTTTTCTCTTTGGAATTTTGTATGTCGATAACCGCCAAGCTTAGGACAGGTCTAACAACTGATTTTGATAGGAAATTTGATACTCTTAGAAATGGTTTATTGTATTTAACGACCGTTAAAACGGACCGTGAAAAACGGATTTGTATTTTAAATCAGTCAAATTGTTTCCGTTAAATGAATGCGTTGGTGATGAAAAGTAGCTCTGCGTTAATGAGCAATTAAAAAAAAATTGATTACCCGAAGAATGTATTCTCGTTAAAATATTATTTTTATACCAAATACCGGTATTTTTATATTTGTTTTCAAGATATTATTTATCGAGCTGATTTTTGTCACTGATACACTGCTTTGATAGCAATAAATTCGTAGTTTCGAAAACCATTTAACTTTGTTGCTATAATAACTTTAAAAAGTGACCATTTTGTAGACTATCAAATTTTCTATAAACTCATGTTGTAGAATTTTCCTTAAAAAACCGGCACTAAAGGAGCCCTTAATATTAATATCGAGGGCTGATGCTAGAAATGGTGAGTCTTAAGGTGCCAAGCGATCAGTTTTTCGCTTTATCGAGAAAAAAAACAAATGTTCATTTTTCTTTCACCCACCCTAATGTATATGGTGTAGTATAAAGAAACAGTGTCACGAATAAGAATGTAAGCCAGAATAAAATATCTTTCTCCATAGATGCTGAGAGAGTTAACTCGCAGGAGAGATTGAATTTTCATATATTCTACCTCTACTCGTTGTATCAATTCGAATATATCGACAGAGGATAGGCGAAAATGCAACTCGATGTACGACAAAACGACTACCTTCAGCTTTCCCCAAAAAATGGTCGCAGAAATGCATGCAAAGTGTTCAAATGCAGACAGAGTGATATCGTTCGATATCGTCAATTTCTTCAACGTTCGTATTTTTACGAGCATACTACTTGAATAAAATATATCCACGACAACCTTCTTTGGATCGCTCCATCCGTTTGTTTTCTACCCTTAAAAGAGCTATCTAATATCGCAGTCATACGCGTTTGTTTTAAAAAAGCATATTTCGAAAAAAGTAGAAAGTTATGTAACGACAGAAATATAGACCGACGAATGAATTTTGTAAGTAATATTATTATTATTTTTGTCCAACATACGCACAGTCACCATGAATGATGTACGTGGTGAAAAAATCCACTCAAATTCGCTGGCGAAGCACGAAAAAAAGGATCCACCTTCAGCGCCAATTAATTAATTATAATCACGCCCTTCGAAATACCGGTTGTCACGCCATAACGCTTTTGCAAAAAATCGACACGGTGATATACGTCCTTTGATCGATCGGCGCACCTTTCGATTTGCAGACTCGTATTTTAGCGACCATTGTATTGTTTTCGAGCAGAAGCATATACACGTGTCATATTATTTAATCGATGCGGATAAAATGTCTCGTATAATGGAGAATAAAGATAGTGCCGAGCGATTGTGAGGGTTTTTTCGTATATGAAAAAGTAGCCGTTTATACAGCACACATACGAAAAAGCGTGAGTAGCCCCAGTTGCGAGTGAATGAGGAAGCTAGTGGAAACGGCACACGAGAAGTTGGAATAACGAGAGTGCTGACCTCGACATGTAGGCCAAGTACTGTTATATACATACGAATATATACATATATATATGTACATGTACATGCTCAGCATCATCATATATTGTTTGGACTAGCTATTACGATGTCGTGAGTACTTTTGCCAATTAAAGTGGGAGCTATGAATTTAGAATTCCAGGAATAAAAACTGCATCGAAAACAATGCAAAAAAATCTCACATTTAGTTACAAAATAATGCAGTTATCGTTGCTTGGATATCGGTATCACTTTTCTGGTGTATCTTTAGCGATCCTTTTAATTTTTTTCTTCGAGTGCGTTCGAAGGAAAAATTAGTTGCATTTTTTATCGTACTAAGTTTTCGACTCTGAGCAATAAATATCTAACATTTTTTCTTTTCTCTTCAATTCATAGAGTCACAATGAAGATTCCTTTGCAGATATTTCTTTCTCCTGGAGGCTCAATTAATAAGAGGTTTAAGTCCTTTCCTTGTCTGTAAAAATCGATATTTGCGTTGTCAAAATGCAAAAAGACAAAGATGTCACTTCCATCGTTCTTATACGCGCATTCTCCATAGAAAGTACAACCTCGAGACGTTTTTCCAAAAATACTGACCACTTTTACGATAGATTTATAAGCCACTCGTGTTGAAAAAAATCTCAACATCAGCATTACGCCAACAACATTTACTCCTAAAATGTATGGGCAAGTTTTTGTCTTTGACCCTAAAATGACGTTATTCCGGCAAAATATCGCTAATTTCTGCTTGCCGCTGGTCCTCTGATGGCATCTCTGACCTACGCAATATCGTCTTTGCTGTGAACGTCTTTATATGTATATATGTACACATGTACGTACGTCGATAATATACACGTCGAATAAGCGAACATTGTGGTACCCCGCAGAGCATATACATCGCCGTTGAGTAATACAAGTGGCCAATTTGTGGCCTGTACAATGTGACGCTTCTCGATATCGGAGAATTTCCGTTACCAGATGATTCGAGCGTATGCTTGCTGATGCGAGGACGCATGAGAAGAAGCTGAATGATTTCGTAACTGCAAATTTCATACAATATTGCCTCCTGTAGAGGAACAAGCAGATTTTTCTTCAGACGAGTTTCTTTTTTGTCTCACTTGACGATAATCTATAAAACACTACATTATATAGAAATATGTGCATCCACAAAACAATCGTTTATTGTGCGGTAAATGAATCAATTTGTTTTTTTCTGTTAAATTTAATCAATCAAATCGTTCAGACGAAAAAAAATGTCTCATACAGGCAATTCTCATAGTTTGAATCCACCTTAACCTACTTTGATATATTGTTTGGTAAAAAACATTATTGTTTCATTACGTGTGTATACAGAAAACCATAAAAACGCCACAGGCAAGAGAAGAATCATCCGACTGCTTGTATTCCGTTGGTGGCGATTGTCAATAGCATGAAAGCGAATGCAATATGAGACCATTTTTTTCCCCATACAATTGCATAGGAGAAAAATACGATTTTTCAACGACACAAACTGTTCGTGACACGTTTGTCAAAACCCACTGAACTCTGCGTTCGATTGAATTGTTCCGCAAAAAACCCAGTTGAAAAATGTTGCCGGGGAGAATATCAATTCTTCGTATATATAAGGTAAAAAGAATATATCCATACATTATTATATGTACAATTAATAATCTTTGTAAAAATGTATGAATGTACGTGCACACACAGACAGGTCTTCTATTTGCAAACAGTTCCACAGGAAAAGCCAAATACTTACGAGTGTTTGTACATTTTTATTAATTAATGGTAGACTTGCACTCGCAGCCTCTATTAAATCTGCGAGAAAAGAGGCTCCCTGCTCCGACGGTTTTCAGTATTCTCTTTATTTTTACTATTCACGAGAGTAAATTGAACGTAAACAACGGTGAACATCATGCAATTAACGTCAGCTCTCAAGCTTCAGTTCTAAGCAAATTGATGCTTCCATCAAAGATGAGCAGTGGTGCGTAGACGTTTTTCTCGCCAGCAGAGAGACGATTTAACATCGTAATTTTATAAATCTTTGCTCAAAAATAAAATTAATAAGACGGTTGAAAAAAAGGGTATCATAGTACTTTGGTATATTGTCTCTAAAAATACTCAATGAAAAAAATGGCAATTTAATCGTGTATCTGTGGTAGAAACTTTGAAAGGTCAAAGTTGCATTTTTCCTGAAAAAAAATAAGGTGTAGTTATTTTTTAGACACGGGTGGAGCGATTTCCACAATTTTCCTAAAGATAAAATGGTTTCGTTCGCTCGGACAGATTTTTTTCGAAATACACGTTAGAAAAATTGAGTTTCACAAATTCAAAATTCACAATGGGCTTTCAAATTCACTTTGTGTATCGTCTGTCCCGATGGTACAAGGAAATCGTACATGAATAAGCGTGTATATATATACATAAGAAGACACCGACAGCAAAGAGGACAGTCTACGTGATACGCTTAGCAAAGTCGATGTCTACAACAATTTGAAACGCGTATATCGATCTCGAGGCACGCGTTCCGATCGGTGACAATAGCCAGCGAGTTATACCAACTATTCGATATGAATGTTGCACCGTGCGCTATGTACGCTAAACACGTACAGCACGCTGCGAAAGAGAAGAGCAGGACAGCATGGTTGAGGTGCTCGTTTCGTAACGAAATATCGCGCACCTATCGGTAACAAATCTACTGTCGCACAGACACTCGAACACAGGCTATTTGTACTCTAATTGCGAGTGAAAAACAACTGGGAATTGAAGTATGAAGTGAATAAGGGTCGTTCCGTTTCGCAAGGATTTGAAGCACTCCAAAATGTCACATTCAATGTGGTATCACATACTACGTCAAGTTTGTTATACAAAACGTTGTTTTCTTAATATTTGTGGAATTTTGTTCCCCTTTAACTATGATTGCAACCGTCAAAATATACGTTTTCGGGGGTTTAATGATAATAAATTATTTATCAATAATAAATTTAATAATAAATCGGGGGGATGTCATATTCAATGTGGTCTCACAGACTATGACAACTTTGCTATACAAAACGTACGTTTTTGGCCGTAAAAAAATTCTGTACACTTGTATTACAGTATGATCGTTGAGATAAGCTAGTTTTTATTATAATTTTCGTTTCGCGAAAAAGGTTCTTATTAAATTGACAGCGACAGTTTATATCACACAGAGCAAAATAATATTTTAGTGTACTATACTAAATTTATTCCGCCAAGAATCTACAAAATCTACAAAGATATAATAAAATTTATTTTACGTAGGATATTGACGTAATTTGTTTTGTATCTTTAATGAAATATCTGAACGAGGACATGCGACAAAAATATAGTCGAGTTATCGCTCGACAAGTATTAATACGAGCAGGTACGGTGAAGATCGATATTCGTGTGCATTTCGCCGCGCAAGGTCTTTAAACATACTCTGATACGGATAATAGGAAACAGCAAACGCATTTCTAAGCACGCGTAGCAATGCTACTTCGATAACGAGCCGCATTACGACCTCCTGAGCTGCAACGATGCAGATATGCAACGCTCTGACCCTACGCTTAAGAGCCCCATAGGGGTGGTATCAACGAGCCAGGAAATTAAATTTACCGGCTGAGCTTTTCTCTCGGAGCCAACGTATCTCTACGGTATGGAGTGCCAATGCGTATATCGTAGGCAGGAAATAATAAAACTAGCATTCGCGATTACTGAATTATTCGAGGAAAATTCTTCCAAAATAGTACACGTTTTATAAGATAATACTCATGTGATCAACAAAAAATATCACTTTCACTTATGTGATTAAAGTATGCCATAAATCCTGTCTAAATCGTACAGTATTTGAATACAAACGTAGTAACCCACTGCAGTCATTCTGCCCACCATTTTTCAGGAATCTTTTTAAGTTCGTTTGACATTTATTAAATACGTCACGACCAGCAGAAAAAATACAGGAGTAATACAGGAATAACGAATAACCTGGAGATATTTCGCGGATGATCGACGTGTTGAATCAACAACTGACATATCACCTTTAAACAATTTTTCATATGGATTAATGAAGAAGAAATAAAATACATGAAAAAGCCAGTGCTATAGACACTCGATCTGGTTTTATTTATTTTGGATCAGATTAAAAAGAATTAAATTGTCTTCTATATTTAAAGTTTCCAAGCTGCAATTTTCTATTTTTGCACGATCAAGGGATGTTTTGTAATCGTTGTGATGAGCGAAACAAAATCGAAAATACCATCATTCATACTCTCATTTTATGCTCGGCGAACGTCGGAGACATAAATTTAAAAAGCGACGAACGAAATCGAATGATCGAGAGTAAAGAAAATCTTTTGATGTCGGGATCGACTTATCGCAGATTATACCATAATGTAATGGTAAAAGTATCGAGCGTATGTGGTGTAGTGAAGCTCATGCTCGGAATATTTCTATGTAAGAGTTACCGCGTATAAAGTTCGAGTTATACCAAATGTTAGATCAGACCAAATCGATTCGTTCCCCGACTATTTTATGTCTCTCTGGCGATTCTGTCGATGTTCTCGATGCATACGAAGGCGGCAATAACCCGAGAAATTGAGATCGGGTGAACTGGCAAGATAATATGCGAGATGTGGAAAGGAAGCAGTACGAGAAATGGGCGGTACCGTGAAGATCAACTGCGGAATCTAGGCAGTTATTCCGGTATATTCGAGTTCGAACTCTGCTATCGCACGGTATATATTAATATAAAAATGTATGCAGCAAATTAATTCAGCGGGATGATCCCGAAGTTTTGAGGATCACCGAACTGTCTTTTGTACGTCTTAGAGGGACCGAAATCCACACTGCAGGCATACAAAGATTTCTAGAGAATTTGGGACGTTAATTTCGCAGACAAGATCATGTTGCTCGTACAATACAAAGTTTCGACGTATATTATCATCGTCTGTCATCATAGATTCTGGATGTTTGCACCTCCATGGGTTTAGCTAACTTACTTTATCAAACCCTGAAGCTATTCTCCTTACGTGTACACCTTTTGCTGCGGTTGGTTATCATAACTATATATATGTATATGCTTTACATGTCTCAAAATTCTATTGCACTTGCTCCTCACGCAGTACCGATAAATTTTCAATGCCTCTGCCTCCCTTCTCCCCGATTTCTCCCTTTCTCCACCCCTTCAACCCTATATCGCTGTGCACCCTTTAAGCTTACGCATCGGTACCCCTCCAATTTCCGTTCCCATCCACGAGATCAGCTTACAAACGGGTTCGTTCATATACCCGGGTAGAAATTTTCTTAGCGTTCTGTTCAGGGCGCTATCCGGTTGCCTGATTTCCCTATTAGGGGCCTAGCAAGGCAGCCTGATAGCGCCCCGACACCTAAATGTAACGTTCTGTCGGATCCGGCCCTCATCAGGTTTGCCTGAAAATCAGTTTAAAACACTGAAAAAAATTTTTGTCCCTGATTTTCTTTATTGGAACCTCATTCTAACGTAACGTATCACTTGAAACGTTAGCTTGAAGTCATATTAACGATGACAAATTTTTTCGGCGGTGATGGGGATTCGAACCCTGGTCCTTCCAATGAGAGCCTCGGACGCTACCGCTAGGCTATCCAGGCTATTGACAATCTAATACCTTTTAAAACCACAAAAGTCGACCACACATGCCAACCTTCATGCATATTATTATTCTTTCGTA
Source organism: Heteropelma amictum (assembly GCA_959613375.1). Classification (NCBI taxonomy): domain Eukaryota; kingdom Metazoa; phylum Arthropoda; class Insecta; order Hymenoptera; family Ichneumonidae; genus Heteropelma; species Heteropelma amictum. The sequence continues at coordinate 18,785,244 of OY390723.1, forward strand.
TTACTTATTACTAGTCATTTAAATTTTTTACTTATTTGTTCACATAATAATTTATTGACGCATCTCGTATATATTTATTTATAAACATTTATTATGAGTTGACAAGATTACCGATAAGGGAGGTTATGTAAAGAAAAACGCGGTAAAAAAATGTGTGTAGCTACCATATTCATTAGAGAAAACGTTCGGAAATAATATTTTTTTCTCAGTATCTGTATGTATGTAAGTATATATATATATATATATATATGCATATATTATAGGGTGTATGTGTGTTTGTCCGTGTATGTATACAATATTAAAAACAGCTATAGGTGAAAAAATATTATTCATATGCGCTGTATGTTTCAACATTAACGAGGTCAGTACTAGGATGGGTGACCGTTAAACTATATTACGGCAAGCCTTAGAGGGGCACTTTTAAGGCAAGCATTTTTACGGCCATATTGCGGCGAGCCTTACAGGGGCCCTTCGAGGTAAGCCCTGTTACGGCCGTATTACGGTGAGCCTGAGCGGGGCCCTAGAAGGGATGCATTGCTACGGACGTATTACGGCAAAATTATGGCGTAACGGTCAGGCCCACGTCAGGCCCACGTCAGGCATTGTGTATTAGGTTTGCCCGTGATACATACTGATCAGGCCCTGATCCTGATCAGGCATATCCAAGGCAATTTCTACCCGGGTAACGTATAATTTTGGAATATACGTACCTCATATATATACAGCCCTGTAGCACAGTTTGCATGCCTCGTCATCTGGCATTCTCGGAATATATATGGAAGAGCAAAAGTGATATTTGAGACTCGTCCCATGTGCCAAAGACACATTCGACGTACCTTTTGATCAATCATACAACATCCTTGGGCTATGAGTCGAGAAAGACCGAATGGAATTTGATTGATTTTTTCATACTCGTTTTATTGATTCGAGGATGATTAAATTCATTGATTCATGTGATTTGACTAGTCTTTTTTCCACTATGCAGATTATACAAAGGTGATTCAATTTTTTTCATCAACTTTACAAAATATTGTCGCAAAAACGCAATTGATTCAACGCGAAATGCTTTCATTTTACTTTCGCTGAGATTATAAATTTCAATTTCATTTTTGCGCAATAAAGTTGATGTTGATCGTCGTTCGCAATTTGGTATACCTATGAGAATAAAAAATAGCTGTCCGGACAGGCCTAATATACATCTGATGTGGCACGTATCGCGAAACGCGATATGCCACATACACGGTTATATAATACGGTAAATGTGGGAAGCTTTTGCCTCGAGGCTGCAGAATGTAAATCGTTAGGCGAATCGTGCGGCTAATATTATGCGGAAGCAGGCACCCGAGGTATGATAATGACAGTGGCATAGCTCACAGGCGGCTTCTGGGCGCTATCACTGCACCCGGTTGCCTCAACCCTCACTTCCGTTACAGCTCCTTTTATTATAATCCATGAACGTTCGAAAGAATTAGTATCATCTGTAACCGGGAGCTAGATGGAATAAAAAGAAGAGAGTAAAGAAATGTGTGACGAAACGAAGGAGAAATTTAAAGGGTGATCGATATGGAGTGAGACACAGATGGGAGAGCCTCTTGCGCTTTTCTCATTCGTATACCAGTTCGTCCCGAAGATTCGCGCAATAAGAGCCACGGAAACCTTCAAAGTATAGGACATTCGCGAAGGATAAGGCGATTTCTTGAAAGTTTCGATTCCCAGGCTTGGTTCTCGTCCAACTTTGCTCTAAGACGAGATTTACTCTCCTCTTCCTGTGAATTATCGCGAATTACGGGGAAATCTCAGGAACAAGAGCATGCAGTGCAAGATCATGGAGACCGCACCATTCAACCTCGACCATCGTGGGCATGTCGTCTTTATCCAACAGGTCGAACCTATCTGATCATTGACGAGGTCGTTTTTCCTTATGGCATTAGAGAACATGGACAGATTTCATTCAGATGAAAAGTTGTTACCACCGATTATATCTGTTCGCATTTCAATTTTAATCAGTCGTGCAATCATTACCTTATATTTATGTATAAATATGTTTATATGTAACACATGCGATGTTCTTACATCGAGTCACTCGTCTTCGGGAATTGCCATTGACAAAAATCGATTTTGCAAAAGGACAACTCGTGAAAGGCTGGAATGATTCATTGAAGAATCGTCGACGTGATACGGTTGCATCTGCGGAGACGTCACAGTTGGCAAAGCTGTGTCCCACCTGTGACATACGTGACAAGCTCCAGTCTGCAGCAGCAAGTCCACGAAACGACCATTTTAATGCTCATTTTCTCGACCCAGCAGCACTGCTGTACTCGCCAGGAATAAAGCTCGCACGTATCCCCATCGTCTTGTCCATGGACCATAGTTCTCACTAAGCTGTCGCAATGCCGTTTCGTACGAATGTAAACCGACTCTTCCTTTTCCTTAAAAAGCCAATAAATCCAACGTTCCACTGTCGTAAATAAGCTCAGCTTAATTTCTCAAAGCTATAAAACCCTAGGTATCAAAGAAACAACCAAAGCGATAAGCACGTACTCATTGATGACGAGTTTGCAAACAGCCTCAAATCCAGCGATTAAACACGTTAAATAATGTACTGTGCGTCGTACCCTCGTTTATTTTACAGCAGTCCGTTCGTAGATCTTATCCTCCATAGCAATTTACGTGCCTCAAGGGGGCAAACTGAACACACTCAAAATGCGAAGCCAACGTTGCATTATAACAAGATGTGATCATAGTGCTCAGGCGTCTAGTTTGAATTTCGGTTTGGTAATTCACGAATAACTTGACCTTGATTCATGCTACAGTTGGTCACACATAATTCTAAATATATTGGCTAATAATTGCAACAAATAAATAAATTGTCTATCATAAATCGTACGTACCAGGTTGACACGTTGACAAACTTCAGGCTGCTCCAAGTAAAACCTGCCTTACGTACATGTAACACTAATTAATGTTGTCGCGAGGTTAAAAGTTATTGGAAGAGTTTAATTACCTTTGGACCGAATGGTTGGAACGCTGTCACGTATAAAAATCGTTCAAACGTATAAGGCACTTTATCTTTGAGCCTCGTTCTGCAGAGTCCCTCTTTGAGCTGCGAGGGCATTTCGCCTCTTCCATCAACGGGTATACTACGGTTATTAATACCGCAATTTGCTACATTCTTCCACTTGGATTATCCTCTCGGTGATGCCCTGTATCGCGCGTACTGGCGGTTAAATTACCGTGCCATGTTACTCCCGTACGTATGCATTCGGTTGTATAATGTATGGGCTGCTCATGTGTGCATACATGACTACAGTACGACTTTGGCTATGCAACAAAAGTTTCCAGCCGCTGCTGTTTTGTCCATGTTCGGGCTATGGAACGCGAATGCATTTTTCAGTTTCTCCAAGGAAAAGCAATTTTCGAAATAGCAGGGCATTGAGGATTGACATGGCAAATTGGCTTGGGGAGCAAACACGATTGGATCGTTTATAAGTTGGTTCACTCTGGTCAAGTCACCGAGCGTATAACGAATAAGTGGGCTCGGCATGTAGATCCTCATACAAGGAGGCTGTGTACCGGCTGGCAAATGGAGTTTCAACGTTCTTAAGGATATATAAATATTTGAGGGACCACGAGGGAGGAATGCACATGTGCTCGTTACCTATCCAGCTCGGAGGAACACCCACTACGGGATATTGGAGTTGGATCATGGAGTTTACCACTGCTAGGCCATATAACACGCTTTCCCGCTGCTCTTCATCTTTCCCTCTCTTGCGCATCGGGCAGAAGCCTGACAGACCCTGCCATCGAAGCTCGCCACACGCTTGCTCTCGTCTAATGAATTCCTAACTACGGGGGCTCGGCGGTGGTGTGACTAATGAATTTTTCAGTGAATTTCAAGCCCCGTACTTTTCCTGCCCCGTCCCGTTATCGTGCCTACTTACCACGTATGCGAAGTTACATCCTTCGCACTTTGTTCACTTTTTCATAGATTATTCGCCATTTTCACATAAATCTCTAAACAGGAGGATTTTCGATTACAACAGCATCCATGAGGGCGTTCGACAATTCAGCCGAGCCATCTGTTTAATTTTGTATTTTTTAATTCGCTTAGGATTACGATATGATAAATACTACGAAATAACAATGAAACAATTATTTTTACGTTTTGTGTAGCTCGAAATTTATAACGACGCGGGTCGTTAATGGAAGACTGCAAGTAATATCGGAGTATTGCGAGAAGTTGATGGGTGTCAACTTTGAAATATTCCAGAATATTTCGCGCAAAATTGTGGAAGGTACAAGATGATGGGTCACGGAAGTTGAACTCTCAAATCGATGGGAAATAACAAAAATGTCATTTCCATTAAAATCTTTTTTACGCGTATCATTCATGAATGATTTTTTATGGGAACCAGTAAATACCATTTAACAAGAATGTTTCCAATGTTAATTTGTTTTCCAATGAAAAAAAATCGCAGCCTCGGAGGCTTTATAAAAATTTAAATCCAACTACTGATATCCCCCAAAATAATTCAATCGAAAGGTCTGGAGGGCTGTGAGATATATTCCGAGTTCGGTAGGCGAACATGGGCCACCGATATTCAGCTCAAATGCTTTTTACAATGTAGAACGAAAAACTATGTCAATGTTTGTTCGAACAATTTCATTCGAGTTGTCGAACCACGTCCCGGAGTTTACTACACGTTTAGTTCACAGCACTGTAAAGCCAATGTTCTCTACGATGTTACGTAATGGGCTCTCGTGAATTGAGTTGTACAGGACTGTCGCAACATCGATATATCGTTACAAGGATTTTCGCTTGGGGCTCGATGAATGAGCTTTCGCGCAAATACCCTCATATGCGTCGAACTGAATGTTGATGCAACGGCAGATTTCGTTTTGTCGATACACGAAAATCTATATGTATCTCGCCCAATTTCAATTCATCGCTTTTACAATATTTTTTTCTCTCATACGTACATGTTTGCCTTTCAATCGTTCTCCAGTGACGAATGATATTATTTCGACTATGAATTCGCGAAACTTTGCCAATAAATTTTCCCTGCGCGCTCTACTGGTTCGGAATATGTTCATCCTTCTTTACTGCGTCTCGTAAAAAAATTATACGATGACATGAATCGAAACAACGGTTTCATTGTTGCCTTTTTGTTCCTTGCGTAATTGGTCGGTGAACGATCAGTAATATCCACCTTGCGAATGATATTCGTGGTGAAACTACGTTCCCTTCGACGTGTGGGCGCGAGTTTGTTTTTCCCTCGAGTTTGATGGTAGCTGACTTTTGACAGATCGATTGTCTCTCACAATTTGAAAAAATGTTTTAGCTGAATAGAAATTCTAGCGTTGCTGCGCAATCTTCAATTAGCGTTGGCGCGGTCTGTATTTGATCCAAAGTTAAATTGATAATATCAAAATTCGATGAATCGTGGCCGTATTCTGAAAAAAAGCACACAAAAGTACTTTTCAACCTTATAAAAGTGACGTTGATTGTGTTCTGAAGGCAGGAAACCCGGGAGTTTTTTTTTCAAACCTCGGATTAGTGCGGAAAATGAGGCCAAAAATGCATAGTGCCAAATTAATTAGTCTTGACAAGTAGACGTGCAAAAAAACGCACCATAAGCCTATTCGTTTGATTCATTTTTATACGTTGTTAGAGTTTTTCCCTATTTTCAAATTTTTAAGGTACATAATAATTTCATTCGCCTATTTACAGATATACATGATAAAACCTTTTATATCGGGTGTAATATCAAAGACAACTTTCAAACACAAGTCGTAATGAAACATGAAACGTTACGGACCTGCACAATAATTAATATACGCGAATGCATAAAGCTTTGACGGTCATGTTAATTAGAGTATGGATAACGTATGTCGAAGTTTTTATGTTCCCACGATATTTTCGTAAGTTTTTCTTTTTACGTATGAAAAATTCGTTTACGTGAAACGTACCATCGGCCATACCCTCAACGAAATCTTTCATAACGAATTCTCGGAGAAATTAAATTCGTTGATGCTCTCTGTGCACGCTATTTACTTATCGATGGCCAATGCCATGTGTATATCTACGTTGAAATGCTAAAAATTAATTAATACGTTGAAATGCTCAAAAAAAAATAACTGACTACAATTCTTGATGAATAAACGCAGATAAAAAATTGAACAAGAAGAAGATAGAAGAAGAAAACACGGAAAATTCATTTGGCTATTTTGGTATCAATAAATTTATCCACTGGATCTGTATCTCTAACCCTTTATAACAGTATTTGACGTTACTGCGTTGTTCGATGAAGAGCTCGTCTCTCGTTACATTATTTCATTATTTCCCTTCACCAGCATCATAAACCCCCATATGGATGCAACATATTGTATATAAACATGTATGTACGTCCATGTACTATAACTCAATGCGCCATCTCCTCTTCCATGGCTCGGTTGGTTGGTACAACGAATTTGAGTCGGTGTACTATTATATCCTGTCGGGGGTGTTCAGTTTCCCGTCGACAATTCGAAGAATTATTATAACTGCTGACGAACAACGCTGTGACAAGCTGGGAACACTATAGAGGAAAATTCTTTCGCACGAAGAACCGCTAATAAATTGCGGGCATTGTCAATTGCTGGGGACGAGAATATCGAAATAAACAGGAATGTAATTTCATCCCTCCGGGTAGCTCTCTATTCACTAGCACCTAACAGCAGAGCGGGTATTCCGGGCTGAATAAAATGTTTGTTGAGCTTTTCGTTTAATTTGTAACCATTTCCGTATAAAAGTTTTCACATGAACTTGTGAAGGTCAGAAATGGGTGAATACTTATCGAAAGTCCTTCTAAAACGTCATGAAAATTCGGATTTTTTTTCTGGCTGGAAATTCTAAAAATCTAAATCTCTGGGAGAAACTAAAAATGTCATATAATATATAAAATACTAGGGATTAGAGACGCGCGCTCACGCGCGCGACCGGCTGCATTTTCGCGCTGCAGCGCTGCATCTTGAATTAAGTATAGACCCCTACAGAACACATTATAATTCGGCATAAGTAGCAAATGGTGAAAAGCAGGAAATTTTTAGATTCACAAATGAAGTACAAATAATAATGATTAATAAATCATAAATAATCTTTATAGATTTTCATGGAGTTGTCGATCGTTCCTCTCATCCGCCGATCGAACGCTGGACCGGAAGTTGTGCTGAAAAATCTGAAACTAAATTTCCGAAAACCGGAAATGAAGCAAATTGCTCAGAGTCGCCTCCCCCGCGCGTGGTTTAATTTTCATGGAGTTGTCGATCGTTCCTCTCGTTCGCCTATCTCACGCTGGACCGGAAGCTGCGCCACGAATATTCTGAAACTAATTTTCCGAAAACCGGAATAGATGCAAATTGCTCAGAGTCGCTTCCTCTGCGCGTGGTTAAATTTTCATCGAGTTGTCGATCGTTCCTCTCGTTCGCCTATCTCACGCTGGACCGGAAGCTGCGCCATGAAAATTCTGAAACTAATTTTCCGAAAACCGGAATAGATGCAAATTGCTCAGAGTCGCTTCCTCTGCGCGTGGTTACATTTTCATCGAGTTGTCGATCGTTCCTCTCGTTCGCCTATCTCACGCTGGACCGGAAGCTGCGCCACGAAAATTCTGAAACTAATTTTCCGAAAACCGGAATAGATGCAAATTGCTCAGAGTCGCTTCCTCTGCGCGTGGTTAAATTTTCATCGAGTTGTCGATCGTTCCTCTCGTTCGCCTATCTCACGCTGGACCGGAAGCTGCGCCACGAAAATTCTGAAACTAATTTTCCGAAAACCGGAATAGATGCAAATTGCTCAGAGTCGCTTCCTCTGCGCGTGGTTAAATTTTCATCGAGTTGTCGATCGTTCCTCTCGTTCGCCTATCTCACGCTGGACCGGAAGCTGCGCCACGAAAATTCTGAAACTAATTTTCCGAAAACCGGAATAGAAGCAACTTGCTCAGAGTCGTTTCCTCTGCGCATGGTTAATTTTTCATCGAGTTGTCGATCGTTCTTCTCATCCGCCGATCGAACGCTGGACCGGAAGTTGTGCTGAAAAAACTGAAACTAAATTTCCGAAAACCGGAAATGAAGCAAATTGCTCAGAGTCGCTTCCTCTACGCGTGGTTTAATTTTCATGGAGTTGTCGATCGTTCCTCACGTTCGCCGATCTCACGCTGGACCGGAAACTGCGCTAACAAAATTCTGAAACTAAATTTCCGAAAACCGGAATAGAAGCAAATTGCTCAGAGTCGCTTCCTCTGCGCGTGGTTTAATTTTCATGGAGTTGTCGATCGTTCCTCTCATCCGCCGATCGAACGCTGGACCAGAATCTGTGCAAAAATCTGAAACAAAATTTCCGAAAACCGGAAATGAAGCAACTTGCTTAGAGTCGCTTCCTCTGCGCGTGGTTAAATTTTGATGGAGTTGTCGATCGTTCTTTTCATCTGCCACTACTTCGAAGGAAAGCGCTTCTCGCGAGATCGTCCGATCGAAGAGTCATTTCTTGTAAATTTTATAAAACATTAATGTGCAAGAGAGAAAAATTTTCGCTTGAAAAAATGTGCAAGAAATGCTAGTTTAGTTAATTCACTTTCATTCTCCCGGACTATCTCTCATTTTCTCTCAGTACAATATAAATTGAACTGTGAAATATAGCACTCTTACTTACGTGATATGCATGATTTCTTTTTCACGGAATGAATTATCGTAGAACTATAACCTTTGCTAACCGCAATTAATGTCACAAGTCGACAACTGACAAAAACAGCATAAAAAACCGCGCGAATACAGCCTCGCATGAATTTCGCGGGTACGCTCATCACCGACCAATCACGAAACGAATAAAACGACAACAAAGCGTGCGATATTTCGATATTTCGATCATTTCGATTTATATCTCCTCATCAAGTTTTTATTAGAAGGAATAATAGCACTTTGAATAAAATACACATTTTGTAATATTTTAACAAATAAAAGCTTGGCCAACAGTAAGACTGTGCCACCAGTATCAGGTATCGACATCTAGTCTACTTTTCTATACATTTCTGAATACTTTGTATATTCTGACTGTTTTCAAAATATCGAGTAATTGCTGACAGTTGATGGGAAATTTTTTAAAATTCACGTCCAATTTTTCTGCATTTAAGAAGGTTCACCGTATGTCTCAGTACATCAATGGGAGATTATGCGAGCATAAACAAAAAATCGACGTTTTAATTACTGGTTAACCTGAAAAAAGTAACTTGCATTTTGGAGTCATTTTTAACGGTGACGAGGCTTTATAAATAAATAAGCCCACACCTTGACTTCAAAGTGGTTTCGCAAAATTGAGATAATGTATTTATGGCATTATTTCAATAACATCTCATTATTTCAATGGCAATAACTAGTCGGTTGATTTATACGTAATTTCGATGATTGTCATGTGATATATTTTTTTCTATAACTGCGTAAAATGTCAAGCCACAAGATTGACATTTTCACGGCTACCATCGGATTCGCGCGAACCTCCTTAATTCTCTTCCAGTCATAATGACAAACTTGAACGCAATAGCTCCCTCTGATGGTTAGTGTCACTTGTTATACTCGATATTGAATTCACTGAAGCGTAATTCTCGGTGGTCAGCCAGTTCGGTTCCATTCGTCTTTCCCTCTGTCCCATACTCTCGTTTCGTGTTTTCAGTTGGTGTGTTCAACATGCTAAATTTCATTCTGTCCCGTTGAAGCACCGTTCGTGCGTGCATTCTGTCCCTACCTATCCGCATATATGTTCCATGATGCCTGATACATGAATGATATTTGACAACGAGAGATATAAAGCAATGCCGAAGCACGCTCGTCGATATAATAATTTGTATTTGCCTCACGCCGGTACGTGGTTCGATTTTCAAATACTCAAAATCACCGGGTTTGATTCGTAACGAAAAAAGATGAGAATAAACAGCGAACCGATGTCAAAGTTAAAAAAAACAAATTTCAAGCTCTTGGAGTAGAAAAAAACACGAATAATTATTGATATTTGTGCAAATGTGTTTTTACATCGTTTGCAAAATTTTCGTGTGTAATCTCGCTTTTGGCCTTAAACCCGAGCTCTTCGGAAGGATGAAGAGACCGACGTACATGTAAATCTGCAGGAAAGCTTCGTACTTTTGTAAGGAAAGAACATGCACCCTCGCGCCGCAATGACATCGTGACGTTGATCACGGTTTATCTGAATACCTACTCCGCTATTCGCATGCAAGTGGAACGACTTGAAAATGCGAGTCTCGCAGATTATGGCTGCTCCTTTGGTATTCACTAGTCAATGGCTCGTTTCGCCGTCAGATTTTTGTTTGATCTTGACACACTTAAGGGGTAGTAGGCGACTTTTCTAAAGACGGATTTGCATGAGAATCGATTTGACTTTTCTCTTAGAGGTTTTTTCAAAAATCTGGACAGCACTCCTCTGCAGTGTTTGTAAGCAGGAACTACAAGAAAAAATGTACATTTTTCACTCGAAAGAAATCTGTCGCTCTCTGTTTTGCAATTACTCTATTTTTTTAAAATTTCTTTATATACATAATTTTGATACAAAAAAAGAACTTTCCTTGTACTCGTTCGTAAGCCTATATGAATGACATCTTCGCTGGGCATGAAGAAAAAATTCTTCGTGAGGTTTTTCCTCTTTCTTGGGACGTACTACCGTAAATACATGGTCTGTTGGATACCATCGAGCTGCAGAGATGCTCTCATGAAATAGGAGAAGCAAAGATGTGTTCTTTACCTTGTCCTTGGAACAGATACGTGGGAAAGGTGGAAAACCACGGAGAATCTTCGCTGGTTGATGCAGAATTTTCTTTTGCGTGTTAGATTTTCTGTGTGATATCATTTCCGTACAGAGCAACGTGAGGAATTTAAAGGATATCGGAGATTCGCCTTGCCTGAAATTTCGTATACCAGGAATACAGAAGCGTCGATGTTGCACGCTGCCGTATTTAACAGCAATCTCGACTCCGTGAGATTACTATGTTTTTTGCGACTCTTTCTTCATGGATTATCTCAAAGGTATATCGTCGGGAAAAGAAAAAATTTTAAGGGATGGGGTGTTGGATGTAGCAAAGATATTTGGTCCAAGTTATTTTCTTTGTCGAAAATTTTCCTCAGCAAAAAGCAGTGTATATTATATATATTTATAATGCACATGCGGGGTTACCGTTGAAAGATTCTGTACGAATTTTTCGACGGCATAAAGCCGTTGGACGTTCTTCATCTACCGCATCGTGGTGTAAAGGAGATTTATCGCAGTTGGCACTGGTGAGAATATACAACATGACACGATGCTTTCGTAGAAGAGCATAGAAAAATGCCCACAACGTAAAAAAAGATTTATGACATCCACATTTTATTTAATACACTGGGGTAGCGTGGCTAAGAAAATTTACGAAAAGTGGGAGATATTGCGGAAGAATCAAACGCATATGTACACATCCAGAGTGAGAGAGAGAGGTCTTCGCTGGCATTCCCCAAGAAATTTCGAAAAGTAGTCGACAAATTTCATTTTCACATTTTTTTGCGAGACGTTGTAATTATCGTTGCAATTATCGACGTAATTACAGTTACTCCGATAATATTGTGTAGTGTATCCGTTTTCAATAGCATTAGCACCGATTGTGGTGATCAATTACGAAAGTTTACGATACACAAATCACTGAAATTATCGGAGCTCGATTGAACAGAATGATCGATTTGGAGGTTAACACAAAACTATGAATATTTTCAATGGAAGTACGTCAATTCTGTTGGAAAATGCATTCGTTCTATGAGATGAAAAAAAACAAACGTCCGACATAAATTTTCGAGGAAGCTAGCTCCAATGAGAATATCGAAACGAGTGCGAGGTATACATGTAAGAAAGAAAAAGAGGAAAAGGGAAGGAGACAATAAAGGTTGAAAAATGGCAACCGGGGCAGGACAACAAATGTGAAAAAGACAGCTCGAAATTGCCTCATTATTCGAATGTCCTCTTAAAACAATGGAAGGGGTAATTGTTTTTTCAACGAGGGGAGAATAGGTTCTAGATAAAGATGAAAACGTAAAAAGCAAAGGTATATAACTGGGACGATATATGAGGTCATCCGAAGCGCGTAGACAACCATGTGACCTCATAAATATAAAAAATCCAATTGCCAACTTTCGAAGCTTCTGTAAACAAGCAGATGCATTAAGCATGCACAGTATACGTCATTTTAATTGGACGACTAAATTAGGTTCAGCACTCGTGCTTCTCGATTGCCAGTCGCGTATCTGCAATAATCCTGATTCAAGTGGAATCATTTCGTCACTATACTGTACTCAGATCCACGACATTTTTACGTTTTTTTACCTCGAAAAGATTGTTAGTAATAATTTTTTTTTACAAAAAAATATATATGACGAGACCTGTGCAATTAACGCAACTGGGAATGGAAAAATATACTCACAAACGGTACTGGGCGTACGGACGATGAATTAAATAGAGGACACACTTAAAAAACCCGACATTTCAGACATTTAAATTTTGCTTTTTTATATTAAAAAAGTGGAACCGTAGATATTTATGAATTCATAAGATTTCAAGTCCCTGTTGAGTCTTGAGTATTCTATGCAAACAGAATATACCGTCATAATAGAAAGTCCTGACACGACAGGATGTACAGAATATGCATGTGTAACAGAGCGCAAATAACCTATTAGGTATTAGATGCATTTGCTTGAAGCCCTTCAATCAAAGACGAACGGTGGAATGGAAGGCTACTGTTCAGATTTGCCGGATCCCTGGAGTGGACAACAAATCCATCAGACACAACTGTAAGGACCGCGGCATTTCCAATTATATGTTGGCTGTTCGTGGATCGCTAGCGCGAAATTTCAAGTCTCCTAACTTTGATTGCCAGCGGCCTCTCGAGACAAAAGTCAGTCTCGATTCGACAATTCGTATTTCTATGGAATTCCGGCTGATGGGAGGATGGAAGGACGTCTGTATTACTTCCTATTAATGACATTACTATTACCACCGCTGCACCTACACGACCGTTTGGAAACAAAGTACCCGGGGACGATGAAACGCGAAGGGTATGAAAATTAAAAAAAAAGATAGGGAGGACAGAAGAAGAGGGATGATACCCGAGGAAAAAGATGCTGGGAGCCCGAGAGTCGAACGAGCGCGGATCCGAAGAAACTCATCAACACCTGCGTATGCGAGAGGAAAGAAATTCATTTTATTTCAGCGTCGCATTCACTCATTAATGGAAATTCCAATTCCATTTAATTTCATTCGACGTTCCCTCGTTAGACGAATCTTTTGTACGGTAAATTAAATTCGCCCGGACGCATATTATTTCTGGACTGCAGGGGTTTTCGGCAACGAAAAGTTTGGAAACTCGTTCACTTTGCCAACGTGCTATGTCTCTGGAAAATCTCGGGAAACGTTAAAGCAGCAGGAAGGGAACTTTTTCTCGCCGGTAAGTACGCATTCTATTCGGGAAATCAAGGCCCGCTGTGTGATGTGAGAGAGAAAGGAATCTGACCTTTTCTCTTCGTCTCCCCCTGCGGATGGGTCAAAATTTGCAATGATAAAAGTAAAAATGTTTAACGTGTACTACAACAAACGAATTTAAATAATAAAAATGATTGTACCTTGTCATTTGTCGTAAATTATATTTCCAAACACATTTTGCAACCACGAACACACACGCACGCTCAGTGAAAATATGTTTGTAAATTACAATGCAGTTTCCGGTTTGAAACTGATTTACCTAATTCAGGGGTTATCAATATATTGATGATGATAATTATATATTCAATGCCCGTAAGGGAAATTCGATAATCGTAACTGAAAGTTCGCGAACCCACGTTCTGATTTCATCAACGGATTAAATATGATAACACTCTCGTAAATCGAGATTGCGATAGCTGAATATTCATTCGATCGATCATAAATACTTAAATCCGAGAATTAACATCAAATTTTGCAAATATGTATTATTGAAATTGAATCGGATGCAGCATCGAGAAAAATCAGCTGAAAATTACTATAAATACGCGATTCATGCAGCGGTAACAACTTATAATGAGTTTAGCAATAATTTATACATGCGGTTGAGAGAAGACGCTATGCATGGATTGTACGATATTATTCGCAATTAAACGCACGCGAGAAATTTAACGAATATCGTTTTCAATATCATTACGACGGAATGCTTCCAATTTTCATGTAGTGATTCCAATGTTCTTCATGTTTGTGTATGGATTACGTATAGCAGGATAAAAGCGGATGTACTATCACGAGAAGGGCAACTTGAGCGTATATAACTTTACATATCGAGGCGATACGTAAATTCTCCGAGGGCCAGATATATCGCGTGCTCGCTATACGCGAATTCCCGAGATTTCCCTATATTTTTGCAATTCAAAGTAGCTTATTCCACTCGTCTTCTCTAACATTGCTCATATATTCATCTTTCGCGGAATACAGATAAATTGCGACAGTTAACGTATTATTATATATGCGAAAGTCACCGGCATTTATTTCCATCTCAATTGTTTTATCCCTGCGGATGTTCGTTTCGAAATTTCGAAAAATCACGATTTTTCTAGAAAAACCAAAAGTGCATGAATGAGCAAAAAAATAATCACGAAAATTCGCGTTTAGCAGACTCGCTTTCAGATCAAATGAGTTCGCGTATTTTGCTGATACCTGCTCGAAACTTCGGCAAAACGCAGCGTTTTGTAGTGGCTTAATCGTTGCCTAAAACTTGACACAAATTGGTATTTACTATGATGAAAAGAAGTAAGTAAAAAACAAATGTTTATGAACATGAAAACACGTCGTGATGCATTTTCTTTCCTTCTCTGTTTTTGCAGGTGCACCATTTTTTTGCAACGAGGTGCAAAAAAACACAGGCGAATTTACCTCAAATTCTTCAAATACACACTCATACTCGTATAGTATATTCTTGTACATGGATATATTGGCGTATGAGAAAACGACAAAGTGTAGAAAAGCATGGAACTGTAAATCCCATATGTAAGGTTTCGTCTGACTGTACTCGCGGTGTACTACTTTTTGTGTCATCTTCCGTGTAACGCTTTTCAAAGCTGAATTTCTACCGGGCGCATTTTGGTATGGGATGGTAGAAAATAATACTTGTATAAAAAGCATTCGGAACAAAATTTCGCGAGCATGAACTTTTTCCGAGGGAAAATTCAGTCATTATTTCGATTCCTCGTAAGCGGATTTCCATCGGACTAAATCGAAAGAAAAAAATGTTACTACGTTGGTAAAATGCCATTAGATTATCAACGGGATTTTGGTCGAAAAGTACTTTTTTACTGTACAGTTAAGAGCGCGGCACATAATTTAAAAATACTTTGAAATCTTTTAAATTATTTGGCATCGAGACGCTGCCGCGTCTCTGCTAGGTGCATTGGAATATTGTGCACGCGGCGAAAGGATTGAATACCAGAGTTGATAATGGGATGGCGTGTGCGAACGCGCAAAAGCGGATCAGTCAGCATCAACTATATACCCCATCCATTTCCGAGAGATGCTTATAAAAGCTTCTCTTGGACTCGCAATTTTGATATCCTTTTAAACCCCAGAAAGCACATTTACTAGTTTTACCAGAACAATAAAAATATAGCCCAAAGTGAAAGTACATAAAAAAGAAAAGAAAAGAAAAGAAAAGAAAATATAAATCGCAAGCCAATATTGAGACAATCGATGAAATAGGAATTTTTTACATGAACCAAGCACAATAAACTTAATCGATTCTGTATGAAAATAAATGGATTAATGATGATCAACATGTGTAAAATTTGACTTTCCTTTTTCGAGTTATTCATAGGTTGGGACGTATTTTTAAATAAACATTTAGTTACCCGTAAAATTGCAGTAAATCGGAGACGGTTAGAAATGCTAAGGTGATAATTTCGATTGAAAATAGAACCCTCTGTAGGCTCATGCTTTTTTTGTCCGTTTCAGATTCATCGTTCGAAATGTTTCCAACAAAATATGATCCAATTTCAACGAGTGTATAATGGTTCTTTTCCAAGTTTTTAATTTGAGGATTCTCAGTCTAGTCGCGCGCGTGGTGTGTCTGCTTGCGTTTCACCACCCAGTGGCCTTCAACCCATTGTCGTATTTCAAAGGTCCTTTCGCAACCCGGAACGAATCCCAACCGGAATTCCTGAGAGAAATTTAGCTTTTGCCGTTAATTCATTAACTTCGGAAGTCTCGTTGTGAAGCGCTACCCCGTCGTACAATTGGGCTCGCGGTTGCTTTTCCGCAGAGTCCTGATTTTCGTTTGGTCGACGCTTTTTCGCCTCGATCCTGCCCTACTCTTTTTCGCATCTCACTAAAACGTTGTTGAGAATACTTTTAATATATCGTCACTGTTCCGTCGTTCAAACACGGCGAAATCTTTGAGAACATTCGTCATTGACGTTTTCAACAGATTAATAATTTGATCCTTTTTTTCCTTTTAAACAAACTGCAAGGTCATTCATTTTGCGCAATATACTTGCACTCGCGAAAATCTCATGGGTCGCAAGTGTATTTTTCGTGCGAGAAAAACTTTGCCGAACATATATAGTTTTATCTCCACTGGGCTGCCTGCACTATGTTGTTTTAATTCCGGTTGAAAATCGGTCGACGATCCAAAGTTTTCGCTGTAGCGTCGGAAAATTGTGTTCCGCGATAGTTCACCTAATATCCTGCTATATTGCAAATCCTCACTACTGCACAGGAATGTCCAGGGCGTGTAATTGCTTTTTGCTATGAGACGCTGATTAATGGAGCTCTTTATATATACAAGTGCCGAGGTTCTTGTAGGTTCTCGAGTTAATTAAACGAAATAACGAAGGTACATCGAAACTCGAGGACCAAGGCAATGGCCTCGTTATTTAGAGGAAAAAGAACGATATGTAATTGCAAAAAAATTGATAAAGGATATCATTTCCTTTCTGCAGAAATTTCGAGCGATATTGCACTGGCAAAAAGCGACTTATCGTCACAAATGATATTGAATCAGATTCAGAATACACCTGGCAAGATTTCTCACACAAAATTGTGAATGATTCTCAGGGGATATTAAAAAGGCGAAATCAGAGTTGAGCGGTATGTTATTGGAGAGTCTTTGATTCTCGATTTATGGCCTCAACGGAGGTTCAATCGGATTTGAGAAAAAATACGAATTTTTCCTCTATCGATTTTTGGAACAATGTACATTGTGTTTTGGTGTTCCAAACATCCTCTGAGAAGTTCCTTCTCAGAGTCCATATATTAAAGGGTAACGAGCTATTTTCATATCTGCTTTAAGAGCAATTTAAATGTGCTTGAGTCATAATAGCCTGCTAATTAGAATTTACATATACCATAAGAGCCTGGCAGCGATTGAATCGCTGGCGCGTACAAATCTTTATTTTATTATTCTTCTCATTGAGATTCACCTTTGGATATACAATTCTTGGAAACGGAGTATATAAAAACTCTCATTCTTATCTGGGTCATTTGGTCTGTTTTAAAATGGTGGGTAATTAAGTGAAATGCTCCTGCAGAGTTTATGACAATAACTTGATATCAGATAACATTAAGAATTCAGGAGGGACTCGGAGAAAATGTATCTTCAGCATATTATTTAATTTCACGTCTCGAAAGCAGAGATAATATTCGTTGTAATATTCTTCCTAAGTTTTATTAATTACCTCTAATTTGGAGGGAATGAAATCCCATTTGTACCACGCCGTATTTATCGTCTGAACCGAACGAACATCGGTTAAAATGGACGTCATTTTATAGGTCATTATTGAACAAACAATTTATTATGATATATGACTGATCAATGAAGAAAAAATGAAATAATCCACTGTTTAATGACACACGAGAGTATTTGTTTTGTTTAATAATCTGTTATATTTTTTCTGAATAAGACGAATGATTCTGAATGAAGGAGATTTTTCAATGTGTGAGATTTTTCTTTCACGAGCTTTCATCGCTGTGTGTACGTTACTGAGCCAGCCAGTGACACGCGTACAAGAAAGAACATAAAATAAAGAAAGAGGCTAAAGATACATGAGAATCGTAGCAGAGGTCTTCCTGGGCTCCCGTTGGGATTCTATTTCACCAGGCATGAAGAGAACTCACCGGGTTACGGAAGGTTTCGCGACTCTACCCAGGCGGAGAAAAAGCGATCGAGATAAACAGAGCTAAGAAGGAAAAGCGAGTGTATATACATCTTGAAGAGAGTCAGAGAGATAAAGAGACAGAGAAAACCCCCCCCGGAAAGGAAAAAAGATGGAGAATGAATTCAAGTGAAAATCGTAACGTTGCGCGACGATGAAGCTTCCTCGGAT
Organism: Heteropelma amictum; assembly: GCA_959613375.1. NCBI lineage: Eukaryota > Metazoa > Arthropoda > Insecta > Hymenoptera > Ichneumonidae > Heteropelma > Heteropelma amictum. Next base: position 18,803,634 of record OY390723.1, read on the forward strand.
GTATGTTGACTGCACTTTACGCGAAAAGGTGCACATCGAAGACTCTCTGGAAGATGTAATTTCTTTTCGATATACGTCTGATCCTTCCACTGTGACCAATATATCCTTACTGCTTTTAAAATTTCGTCATTTTGTTGAAAGCTTTCGGCAAAGTCTTTGAATTCGCATTTCCCGCGATAATATATATTCCCAGGCTCCTATAGCTGCAATCGTTGCTGCTAGAGCATACGCGCGACAGTCTGTAATTTCAGCGTTAAATTTAAACGCAATTGAACTGAATCCTTCAACGGGTCCTTCAACTGTACTCTTTTTTATTTAATCGAAAACGCAGGTAAACGACTTTTACCGACACAAACATGATCACACAAAGCGAGATTCTTGACAATCGCAATTGCATTGATGTTGTAACGTTGAAAAAATACATTGACTGTCGATAATATCGCTGATAATAATTGAACATTTCCGGATAAAAGGTCAAGAAAAATCGAACTCGAAGAACGTACGAGGGATTTCATACAAAGATAATCAAATCATGTACAGAAATCATGCATGTCCAAGGCTCGATTTTTCAAGATAGATTTATTCATTCCATACACATGTTTTTTTGGATTTCTAATTTTGACTATTTTCCATCGAGGAAGTTGATAATTAGAATATTTGTATGATCAATCGACGATTCACGAGCTGACATGAAAAAAGGCCACGCTGCTTTACAATCGAGAGATTTTTGCAATCAATCGAATACGCTTCAGTTGTCTCATACAACAGTCGGGGAAGACGACTTGAAAAAAGCACGTTCGTCGACGTACAGAGAAGCCTGCTGTGTTCAAAGGCTTTGGATGTGAACTGAGGCACCACATCGTTACAGTTGTTGAGAAAATTTAAAATGCGGTAGATAATGAAATGAGGGTCAAACATGAATGGAATACTCAATGATTAAAAACCCTTCGATTATTTTGAAACTATATCTATCAGGATGAGAGATATCATTATTGAACCGCGTTATTTCGATATTGATTTCGGCGATTATATACAACAAACCATACGTAGGTGTGAAAATAAACGTCGATAGCTTCCCTGTGTATTCACAGCTTTAAGTATCATCCTTCTTTATGTGTCGAGGATTACGTAGCCTTTATGAAGCGATAATTGTATTACCTGAGTGGGGGAATCTACTGTATCGTCTGTGCAGCAGCAAGATAGAACACAGCAGCAGCCAGAATATGCATCGGCAACATGACCAAGACTATATTCAACAAAGCCAGCATAAAGTGTAAGCATCATCGTTGGGGTGATTGCATTATTGCATGGCGTACGTGCAGAATGGAGGGTGGGTTTGTAATAGACAGCGGAAGGATGCAGATTCAGTAAGGGGTCTGTCGCATAAACGTAGGCGTATGAAATAGGTCCAAGGGAGCAAGCGCATCACGACAGTATACGAATGTTGTCATCTTTATACGTAATTCAATTGTTATTGCTCGAGAGGACGCTTTGCCGACGAAACTTTCACTCCCACGATCCGGAAAAAGGCATTTTCACCAAGTAACACATCTAGAAAAAATAATATAAATAAGACATCGATCTCTCGGATCGCTTAAATTTCACGTTTTTTCCGTTAGTAATATCGCAACGTTCCACAGCCATTTTTCATGCAGTTCGTGAGAGTTCAAAAGATGGGATTAAGACAAAAATATATACCATTTCACGCGCGGTGCAAATTTGTCAGTTTCGTCATTTGCTCAGTGGTTTTTGCTCACGATTCGGCGAGTCTCGCTCAAATGCGAGATAAATGAGTGGAAATTTATGACGAAAGTTTTCCCTGCCGGAGCAGTAAAAGATCGAGACGATGGGGGGTCCGCGTGAGATGAAAGTACACGGAGTTCAGCTCTCTCTCTCTCTCTTTCGCTCTATTTTTTTTCCCTTCCATTCTTCCTTTCTGACTTAGTTCTAGCGTTACAATTCGATCAAAGATCTCGAGCAAGTGCTTTCTGGCGTTTCTCACTCCCACGCAAACTGGCCAAATTCCTCGTTTCGTCGACAGGAAAGTATTGCTTCCCGTAGTACGTGTCTCGAATAAATTCTTCCACGACTGGAAATCAGGCTTGGTCTTTTTACACCGTGAACGTGCGCCGCTTCTACCAGCCCCAGCATCCCCATCAGCCATTTCGAGAGTTAGACCTGCGCGTCCCAGTCTTTCGTTTGGTTTTCTTCACCTCATCGAAAGTTGGTATACATACACATTACAGTTTTGTTTACTGCTACTTTGCACATTGGTATTCTTTACTATTTTCACCAGCGATCCCGAGGTGGGTGAGAATTTCAAAAGTCTCCACGGAAATGCAATCTAAAAGCGCAGCAACTTGCTGGTCTTCGCTTCTTTGTTTCATCCTTGTTCATACTCTTTTCGTTTGACTGCAGGTTCTGTACTCACTTATCACAATCTTATTTCACCTGGGGAGGTTTCGAAATTCTTGGATAACAATCGATGAATCTTAAATCAAAGTGTGTCCATTCCTCGTTGTTTTTTTTTTTTGAGAAATGGGCAAGGGTGAATCTAGAATCTAAATGTCTCTGGAGTTTGTTCTTTTCTCCGAGTTTGGACCGGAGCCAACAGAGGAATTTATGTCGAAGCTTAAATTTTGTACTACATGCCTGTTAAGCGGATTTTATTCTGATATAACATTCCTGTACTAACAAAAACATACGGTTTTTTTACATATTGTGGTCCACCGACAAGTTTTATCATTAGTTGATCAAAATTTCGGGTGGATAATAATAATAATAATAATAATAACAAAATGATTCGATCGAAGCTAACCGAATAATCGTACAAAGCTGTAAGTATCTGAGCATAGCAATAAAAATCCAAACAAAACTATCTTGCAATGTTATTGCACGTCAGAACTTAGGTGCCCCCGAAATCCACATGAAATTTGCATCGCGACAAAGCTATTATCAAATTCCCGTACACAATAGTCTCATTGCTCGGGCATGTACCTTTGGATCGGGAAACGGACGTAAGGGCGGCGGCGAATCGGAAGGAGGATTTGCGGAGGGTCAGGAACGTGCCTCTCGTACTAGAGTATGCAGGCAAGGATCCGTAGATACAAAATCATCCAGCCGATGAGTAAAGGGATAGGAGTTTCTCATTCCGAACGGAAGTCGTGACAACGTGGGAGGACTATGGCAACCAAAATGGAGAAAAACGGGATGAGGAAAAAGACGGCAAAGGCTTGAGGGGTCGAGATCACGCGACACACGAGCTGGAATTGAACGAACGAAAGCGTTGACGTCAGAACGGAATGTAGAAAAAGAGTAGACAGCGGAGACGAACGAGATACACTTAAGGGGTTACGTTTATCACAGTCTTGTACACAGCGTGCGTAACTCGACGCGATCTGCAGAGCATGATTACCGTCTGAGGATATTAAAAATGTCCCTTTTTCCGCAGCATCCGACTAATCGTTGTTTGAATTTCGCTCCTTTCACGTAGCGCTCGGGATCTCGAGAATTTCAGAGAGTAAAGTTTTTCGAGGGAAGCTGAGAGAGTTTTCAGAACGGCGTCATGTATGTTCGGAACGAAATATTTCTCACGAATACTTCTTCACATACGTCCATTCCATATTCAGAAACGGGAGATTGACAAGATTTGAGATGAAATTGTACGACTTGTGAGAACTTGGAAATTTTATTCGATCGTTTGAATCCTAAAAACGATGCATACTGTACTTCACAAGTGGGATCTTTCTTATCTCATCCGGACCGTTCTTCTTTTTTTACGTCCGATCGGAATTCATTAAATGATCGAAAGATTGGAGTTTATCGCGACACTTTTGTTGCAGTTGTTTGATTTTCTTGTTTATGAATTCGATGAATTTTAGATCGCAAATTGGCAATGCAAATCTCTCAGAAGTATTGACTTATTTGGATAGAAACGAAGGTCCTACCGAGTATCAGTAAAAGGATAAATGGACTTGGCGCTACAAGTAAAACTCTCGTGTAGTTACACGCTTGTCATGCCCTCGTTGACCAACACACATACACCTTGAATTATCTCGAGAATTCTCCATTGTATACGAACGGTCGTACGTAGGATCTCTAAAGTCTTGCGAGGGAGCAAGGTACCAAGTGCAGTTAGCCGTGAGAGAAAAGGACGATCTCGGTGTAACAAGCGAGTACATAGAAGCAAGGAAATACGATAGTTGGCCCCTTGGCCGATCCTAGCTGGCGGAAGTCCCGGCATACAGAGCCAGTGGAAAGAGGGTTCCGTTTAACTGCCTCGTAACACGAGAAAACCGCAGGAAACTCGGTTACAACCGACAAAGTGGCCCACGGGAAAAGTCTCGCGACTGTCTCGAGCCTCCATAATTATTCGGCGCATATAAACAGGCGCACCAAAAGCTTTGTACCTTTTTTTTCATACATCAGCAAACACAAACGATATTTCTGCTTGAAACAAACTGTTTAAATTCGCACTCGTCTTTGCGGAAGGTCTTTTTCACATCAGGCCTTACTTTTGTGCTAAGCAGAAACTGTATGTCTTGCTAAAAATAAAGTCAGCTTTATCAAAGAATTTTTACGATTTCTCATTTCGTCTGAAAGATCGAAAACATACGAGCTCTTTAAGCTCAAATCCTGATGACGACTTTACACGACTGTTTTTCTCGGTTCTCCATTTGATATTCATTCAAAATCACATGTGCAAGTCCTTCAGCTCTTGCTGGCCAAATTGTACAGCCGATACAAGTAGAATTTACCTTCCCCAACCGTGTATGTAAAAACAGAAAGAGATTTTTAAAAACAGTGAGCTGTCGAAGAGTTCGTTCAGTAATATAAAATCAGAAAAAAAAACATAAAAATCGGTCTATTGTTGTCTAACAATCCTCTATTATAAGATATTCGAGATATTCAAGTGCTCCTGAAGAAATTAATCACGAATTGGAAGAGACAAATCAGTAAACGTCACGTGCGATCCGCAGTTTCTCCGAGACGATGTTTTTTAGCTGTTGCACGTTTGCTCTTTTAAGTACAAATGGTGCGAGACGAGGGTACCTCGCGCGACTCGATATTGTAAAACAGTGTATGTGTGTGTGTGTGTGGGATCGTTCCATTTTTAGGCATTATTCATGTATATATCCACCGTATTTTGGTCTCACATCACGTGTATAGGAACACGCATGCATAATTTCGTCTTACACCAACACGTAGATTGCGTGTAAGGTGGAAAGTTGGCCGTACGTTCTCGAGGCAAGAAATATACGTATATCTTAAGCGAGGGGGCTGCACGGGTACACGAGAAGAGGTTCGTTCTCTTTTGCCACTCCTGCAGCTTCGATATATATGGCTCACCTCACGACGTGGTTTTTCCTGGCCAGGATCTGACTCTCTCAGCCCAGGCTACACTGGAAGCCTTCCAACTAGTACGAAAAAGTAAAACGGTTCGAAAAGTCGGCAGAAATATGGCAACCGTATACCAGCGGACTCTCGTACATCAAATATTACCGCGAGCTTTCGGCCAAAGCTCAAAGCACGAATTCGGTACTATTTTTGTCGTTGCATATACGCACGTATTGCTTTTCGAGGGTAGATATATCGGAATAAAAGTTTCCTCGCGAAATACGAAGCGTGTACATACGCATGTACCGTAATTCGCGATTCTACTCTCCAGAGGACTATCCACCTTCGTATTCTTTCATGAAAAATGACATACATATATGCGAATATATTTGTGAAAATTGCTCGTGAATAATACAAGTTTTTGGAAAATCCTTTGAAACGATCCCATGCGGATATGTCATTTGCGTTTTCGCGGCTTTTTTTTGTACGAACTTATTGAGGAGCTTACGCGATTTCAGGTACTTCGCGCTTGCGACGAATGAATATAACGAAACCGTGTAAAAATCGCAGACGGCATAAAATTTCAAAGCTCCGAATCCAGCGAGAGAACAAAGTTCACGGATGGTAAAAAAGGAAAACGGGCCACGGATTACGTGTAAATATATCATTTCCCTCGCGAAAACCTTTATTTTTCCTCTTCAAGTCTGTCTGGCGTGCAGCGTCCGTGTATTTCGCTTTTGAAACGACTGTTGAAAGTGTAGAGATAAAAGAGGTATTAAAACCACGAGAACTCTGTATTCCGAGGGTTGTTGGGTTTCGTGGTAACCTCAGGAGTGAGATTCGGTCGTAAACATTCGAAGCATTCAGAGAGGAAAGATCTTTCATGATTGTGAGATGCTGGCTTCATTGGAAATTGTTAATCCTTTTGAAAGTTGAATTGTTGAAAGTTGATTGGTATACAATTTTTTGAATTATAGTTGTACGATGTATAAAAAAAGTTTTTTCGCATCTATCGTCGGAATAGTTCACGGTTATTGCCAACAGCTGTAGATTCGTTTTTATGCATTGAAAAAAAATATTTTCATCTGTTAATTCACGGGAATCAGATGATATTTCATGAAACTGTGTTGAAAGCGTGTTCCCGTCGTGTAGTGTCTGAGAATATTGTACGAAGCTTCAAGGATCTTTCGCGATAACAAGGGTCAGGAGCATGGTTATGCAGGCGTTGTACCGCCGATCGAGCTTGGAGCCCCGAACGTATACACCGGTAACACGCTGATGGGTTTGCGAACACATGGATATACAGGTATAGAAGTAGATCGATTTTGTGCGCAAATCCCCGTGCTTAATTGCCTTCGCTTTGCAACACCAGAGGCAGGTGCTACCGTCACTGTTAATTCTACTCGCTGGTGTTGCCACGGTGAAATCTCCCGGCGTAAGAAACCTACAATTCTGAGCTGAAAGGATAACGAAGCGATACGTTGGACTGCGTATAATCCTAAGCTGTCACTGTCGAATTATCCTTTGAACGCAGCGAGATGCAAATGCTGTTATTCCATGTACAGAAAAAGGACAAACGGAAGAATGTAGGATGAAGATTCATGTAGAAAAAGCATCGATCGATATTTCATTGAAATTCGATTATGCATTGTAACTTTTTATTGAAACTCGAATTAAATTTGTGGAAAATTACGTTTGTTTTATCCCCGAGGATTTTTCCACCGCCACCACCTTTCGAGCACATGTTGATAAGGATTGCATAGGTTCAGAGCTGTAAATGTAGAGGCATTAAATACTGACGAGGGCGAGGAAAAATTACTCTATATGTGCATGTATTATATGTTGTTCTCCTACACGAGATCGCGAATTATTCGAAGAGAAAAAAACCGGCTGGCCTCATTTACAGAGATATTCAATGTTTCATCTTCACACAGGGTACAGACCTATCCGTTTCATCTCTCGAGGATATAAAAGTTCGTAAAAGTTTTAAGCAGCCTCCGGGTACAAGGAAAAGCACACCAACGTCAGACACTTTTCGATCTTATCGTACGAGCTGTTTCCAACGAGGTGCCCGACCGCCCGTAAAATTGACGAAAAAACCATGATTTGCCATTTCTTTTCAACTCCGAGAGTACACCATCTGACATGATAATACTAATTATCATATACAATTTCATCTGCGGAAGGACATTTTTTAAAGTCGCATCCGAAGGTAATTGAATGTTATATTTCGACATCCGCGTATCCATTTAATCATCCTCCTGGCCTTTTCCGCTCTGGAGGCAACATTGGAGTGGACGTGACGGCCTGAATATTCGGAATTACTTCCTGGCAAATATTCGACTCACGACGTCGTTCAAAGGGAAAATGAGACAAAGATATGCATACGTTAAGGGGAAAAAGAGCTGTTAAAGGCGAGAAAGATGCTGCGCGACTGGTTGGAATGCGGAGTTTCTTGAGCAGTTTAACAATCAAGTGCATGTAAAGCCAAACGTCAACCCGAAGAATGTGTCGTCGAGCTACGAGAGGACGTAGAAACGATAGGGCTACAAAGATGCAACACTGTGGCCAACATTTTCGAGCATCAATTTTCATGTCAAAGAATTTTTTTTTCTAGTTTTTTATGACTCTCAATTACATCGCGTTTCCTTCTGGAAGCATGAACATTGTTGGAAAGCAGCAATAAAAAAAAGAGCCAGTAGCTAATCAACAATTATGTTTCGTCGGAGCTGCGTCCGATAAAATATTTGCATGAGATTTATTCTCGAAGAAAAAAATCAATAATGTATAGTAAACATACATACGTATGTGAATTTTCATTGCACATGGATCGGAGGATTGAAAGCCCGTTTTAGATCTATACGGTATTCGTTATAGAACCGCTGGACGATCGCCCTGTCACCGCTGACCTCGCAATGGTCCACGTCGCGATTGTGCTCCGAATAACCTTGCGGTAACCCATTAAATGGTTTCATTACGATGCGATTTCCTTCGCGGTAACTGCCGGTGGTTCGCCGTACGTTTTTTTTATCCCAAATAGCTGAAATCCCTTTCCTCCCTTCAGCCTTTGCCGTCTGTTGATGGCTGACACCGTACTCGCACATACGGCCATTGGTCCACGTTAAAAAAAGCATTGCTAATTAACCGTAAATTATTCAACGTGGATGGAGGGAAAATGAGAAGGTTTATGTGCCTCAAAATTAGGTATGAACGATCTGGATTATGCATGGAGCTTTGAAAACGAGCGAGAAACACCTCTGATCGTGAGGCTCTGATAGAATTTTCGGAGCAGCGAAAATAAAATGGAACAATGTTCTACGAGATTTTTTCGCATGTTTGTTGGCGAGAATTTTTTGAAAATCAACGGCGAAGAATTATTGCTTCTTTTTGGCGATAATATAATTATTATTATATTATCACACAATAATAAGACCAAATCGATGACGCTGATCGTTACTCCAACTTTTGTTTCCCCTGAAACTCATATAAACGCCAGATTCGCAATATCGATATTCTCCGCGTAATGGAGTACTTCGAATAAGAAGTTTGGGAGCCTGAAGTTGTTAGCTGTTGAAAACAAGAAAGTGACACGTCTTCAAAGACTCGTATTACAATAATTTTGAAGTTCTGTTGATCGACTGTTCGGGTAATTACGTCGTAAGTTTGGTCGAAACTGAAGCTCGCTACAAAACGCTGCCGAAGCCCGGCAATGTTTAAGTTGAGAAACTCCTCGTTCCGTGAAACACTGCCTCTAATCGCGAACAAAGTATTATCGCGAGAGCATGTGAGCAACGAAGACGATTTTTCAGAATATTTCAACCTGGCTGAGTGAGCGATGCATAAAAATAATGGTTAAACGAATGGTACCAGCGATTGCTTCCATTGGGGATCAATTTGACGAACCAGGTGCCACAAATGAAACGAAACAACCCCTCCGTGCATGGCTAACAGTAATATTTCGTTGCTGGATGTAATACGTCGAAAGATGGATCTATAGTTTTGCAGATCGTTTTCAATGCATCCCTCAATTTGATCAACATTTGATCAGCATGTCAATATGACAAAATATTTTTCTGTGAAACTCAAAGATCCAAAAAATCAACAAATATAAACACCTGCCCTCGCGGTAGTTACAAAGTTTTTCAAACATCAAAATGTAGATCGAAATATATTTAGGAACAAACGAATGGTAGTAAAACTTGTTCTACGTGGTTATATAAATTGCACTTTATTTCAATGCACAAAAACGAGCAGACTTAGTATTATTTAATAACGTAGAAAAATAAGAAGACACATTTTTCACGTAACGCAAGATTTTTTATTTCTATTTTTAATACAAATTTTTAATCCTCCTGACAAAAGAGAAATGGAGGGATGGCGATTTTTGTACCGACGCGAATAATACTCTCGAACTGTCCTTCTTGGACAGTTCGCCCTCTACCCTGAAAATATATACTAAAGCGGCAAATCCTGACGCGGAAAATGACAAGGGACGATGGGTTTGATATCGTACAGAGTCTCAGATCATATAGATGTATTATTCAACCTACGTACACGGAGAAAAATAAGTTGTTCAAAATATTGGAATCCAGGTTGCTTTTACCAAACTGACTAGTGCGTATATGGATAGAGTGCCTGTGCGGTATTCCTTACTAAATTGACCTTGTAAATTCAGTAAACGAAGTTTGGTTTGCTAATCTACTCCTAAGCGTTAGAATTATTGTAACATGTGGTATTTTTTCCCGGTTATATAGTACAGTTACCAGTCAAGATTGTAAGTATGATTATTGCTGCCGAAGATAAATTTACTAGCCTATGTAGTTAAAATTATTTGTCAAGCTCTCAGTCGCGGAGTCGGTCTAGGCTATTCGATTTACCGGACTGTTTGATCGTTTATTCGTTACTGTCCGGTATTTATCTTCGGCAGCAATAATCATACTTACAATTTTGACTGGTAACTTTACTATATAACTGGGAAAAAATACCACATTTTACAATAATTCTAACGCTTAGGACTAGATTAGCAAACCAAACTTCGTTTACTGAATTTACAAGGTCAATGAAGTAAGGAATACCACACAGGCACTCTATCCATATACGCACTAGTCAGTTTGGTAAAAGCGACCTGGATTCCGGTATTTTGAACAACTTATTTTTCTCCGTGTAGAAACTTTGGAAACAGCTGCTGTAATCGCTGTAAATATTAATTATAAAAAGGAAGATAGGCACAAATGAATATTAAATACGTAGTTATACATTTTATAATTTTATTGCAGGTACATGTATATATGCATGGTACATTTTTAACAATTTGTTATCACAAGGCACAATACAACTCAAAATATTCATAATGCGTTACGTTTCACAAAATCCCTTACCTGGTCCCAATTCTATAAAGGACTGTAAAAAATCTGGCACATCACTCCTGTCGTTATGTACTAGGTTGCAGTCACCGAGCACTGTGCCTCCGAAATACTCGGACATGATGCCTCGATTTCTTGGTTTTCACGGAACTCGTTTTGACACGTAGTATTAATTACAGAAGTCACCGGTCAAATCATTCATACACTTGGGTATCCTGTGCCCGCGAAATGTGGTATAACAAATGCCGGCGATTTCCCCGCCAAATTCGTAACAAATACGTTTTTGACTCGTAATATTTATTGTAGCCGATTGCAGCGGGCAGATTGGACAAACCGACTGGTAACCGTCTCGAAAAAAAACGATACGATTTACCACGTATTCGGTGATTCCCCGGACAACGGGCGCTACAATCAAAGCTTCGTAGACCACGCGAGAGTAGTGCGCAAAGCGTATCAATCTTACCGTAGTCTTACCGACGGAGAAAGAATACGATTCTAGTGCTGCGTGGTAGAACTAATCAACTGACTGGTGAAACTTGCAATCTCGTCTGTCGAGTTCCTAAAACTATACGGTGTGTATATGGTCATAGGAAATCTGTACAATCTACCTGTATGAGATTACTCCGAATAGCTATAATTTTATTCTAGTTTTTACTTTTGCGTACGTATTTGAAAATGTACCCACCTACGATTGTAACCAGAATTATGATATCCCTGACCGTAATGGTTTTACCGGTGGAGTGTAGTAATTTGAACAGGGGGATTTTTCTCCGTGTATATATAAAGGTAGCGACTTTCGTACGGCTCGCGTGTGTCGAACTTCTTTTGACTTCCCCGCTGAGAATCAAAAGTAAGATATAAATTTCCTGAGAATTCTTTGTGTGTCTTGATCTTTACCTCTGTCTTTCTCATTAATTCTGTCTCTTTTTTTTTTTGCTCCCGTCTGGAGACTCGAGAAATTCTTTGTTCCTTTTGCGCCGCGAGCTTTTTGCTTTTGCTGCAAATGCCATGGCTGATGAGCGCTGGAATAAAAGAATCCGACCGCCGGATAAATCGGCTGAATGAAAAACAAAGAGAGCGAGAGATATTAAGACTCGCTCTGAAATTCTTTCATCCATGCTGGCAGATAGAACTTTATTTATAATTCTTCAACCGGAAAGACATTAATAATAATATTGACCCGTTTTCAAGACTTTGATAAATTCCTTCATTTTCTCAGCGACGTTTAATGTGCTTTTGCGAAAAAAATAAAGCAGTATAATACATGTTTATCCGCATGGTAAAGAATATGCACATGTAGATATCCAGCGGGAGCCAATCGTTGAAAATGTCGAAACTGAAAAAGTTAGCTTCGAGCGTTCACCACAAGCGTAAATGGTCGATTCCGTGACATTTTATGGACGTTCGATTTCGCGTTTAGATTAGTTTTCCAGTTGTGATCAGCATCAGGATGTTTCGATCGAATAAAATTCCACGAGAAGAGAGAAAACTCTGGAAAATAATTGCCATTGTCAATATGACATTGTCCATGTGTACACGTGTGCACGTGGACGCCAAGTATTTTCGGACCAGCCTATATTTGGATGAAAAAGTTATTGGGCTTGCGGATTCGTCCTCTTGCTCGAAAATGTCAAATCCAGAAGTAGAATATTCCTGAGGATGTGCTTTGCAGCAGGGATGATTATTAATCGGAATTCTAGGGGATGGCAGCGGAGACGGCCTACATTGATATCGATAACATTAATTACAATCGGAGAGTGAGAAATCCCTAAAACCATCGGATTCAACGGAACGAGGAGAAAAGCTTCCGAGCCATCTTCCACTTTTGGCGGAGAATCGATTATCCGTTTCCATCACGTCCGAGAATTAATATCGTACTCTCGAACGCTTTCCCAATTCCACATTCGCGTGCTATATACCCCGTACGTATATTTATAAAGAATTTTTTTTCTCTTCAGAAGTACCTATAAACGAATACCGATACTCATACAAAATTAGACGTCTCCTGTAGATTGAAATGTGATATTCGGAGTAACCCAGATTTCCGGATGACTCTCCACAGCTCAGTAGGCTTTTGGCAACGTGATATGACAATTGGTCATTACCTCATTAAAGCTAACATATTCCGATTAATTATAACCTCGTCATTTTGCGTGTCACCGAAATTTCAGGTGTCTTTGCTGGCTGTTGTTCTCGAAAAAACATATACGGATAGAAAAACGAACATCTACGCTTTGTGTGCGAAATACGAATATTAAAAAATACGATTATCGTCGAGGAAAAGACGAGCTAGCTTTGCGGTACGTTTCGATTAGGCTTATTTTGATCAGGCTTCGCGGTTGTGTATTACCAAAGAATTTTTCACAACAATATTATGCGTGCAGTTTTGGTGTTCGAATCTTTGAGCGATCAAATATTGTTCATCAATGATTTTTCAATTTCATCTCATATATTTGAAATTTCGAAAAGTTTTTATCTGAATATCGATAAAAAGCAACGCATTAGATGGACATGGCGGTGTGAAACTTTTGGTTGATACTTTTGGGAACGACCCGTGCTTACACGAATCGCCATACAGAGCTTATCTGGTCTATCGAATGTTCCCCGAGTATATTTTGTGCACACCTACATACCGAAAAAGAAAATTAAATTGCACGATACTGAGAGCAGTACGCCTGGAACTACCATCGAATATAAGTAAAAGAAACCGCAAGAAAATATTTGCTTTCTTTACATAACTTGTAGTTTACATCTCCGCTGAAGCAGAGAGACGGAGAGTCAAGATTTTCCGGTCCATCCATTTACTTTGGTAAAAGATCCTTGCCTGTTTCATCGACTCATGTTTCACCGGAATTGAACGAAAAAAGCCACCAAGTACAAGTTCCAGACAACTTTGGACCAAAAGTTTGAAGAAGTAATATTTTTAGTCCTTATTTTATTCCATTAAAATCCAGAGTGTTCGCATGATTATTCTTGGTCTCATTTCTCAACGTTTTTTTTACCACAATCGATATCTGGAGCATGCGTGATCTGTATAGCTTGAATATTTTCAATTTTGATATATTTGTATACATTTAAAATTTATCGAACATTTTTTAACTAACATAGTTACACAGTTATAAATATTTACACGATGCAAGAAATCTAAACGATACATTAAATTATATGACGAGGATGTTGATAGAAAACCCCTAGAACAGCAACAGATGTTAAAAAATAATGCGTTACACACGTCATTAATCCCTATATCCTTAAATTTCTTACTCCAATTTGTCTGCGAGTTGATGAAGTTCCGATCTAAAGGCAAAATTAGGCGTAATGCGATAAAGGGCTTGAGATAGTTGTAAGATTCATTGCTTTGCTAATTTGACATGAATTAAGCGCAAGAGCTCGCTTGAAACTACAGCCACTATATATCAACACGGAAGAGAGTAAGGGCTGGGATATTCTCGGGAAGATTGAACATTCGCGGTCGGCAAATTCGTAATTAATGCCTCTCCGTTACAAGCCGAGGCAGTAGATACTGTTGTTACGCTCGACGTGAATTCGTCAGGTATTTTGTTAATCAAGTTGACGCATTTGACAATGATTCCACCAGTGCATACACGACCAAGCAGTTATGGCTGTGCGAAAGACCGACAAAAAGAAAAAGATGTAAAAACCCGTCGGTAGCAGCAAGCTCCCACCGGGAATGAGGATTACAAAAATCAGAGCAAACTCGGCAGGATTTCTAGCGAAGAAAAGAGACGCGGCCAAGAGAAAAAAAGCATCAAAGTACATGGATGACACTTTTACTTTGAGGCTTCATTCTTCGTAATCTGATCGTGACGGAAGAACCGCGGCTGGGAGCTGTTTAAAACAAAACCGAGATAGGACGAACTTTTCGTGCTGTCAGTTTCTACGACTTCGTTAATCTCAGCAGGGCCAACAAAGTACACCCTCGGATCGGTCAAGACCAACGCAGACCGAGTTTTTATTGAACTCGTGATCCTTTTTACTGGTCCTTCACTCTTTTTGGTGATCTTTTTTCAAATGACACTGCAAGTTTTTTTCCAACTCTCACCATAATACGTTTTCATCGTAACGTGTCGTTCTCCACTTTCATGAACTACTTTGACACTCGTTTCGTTTTACCAATATTGAAATATTAGTTAAGTTTCTAAATATTATCTAGAAAAACGTAATATAGTATATTTCTATTGAGACCACTATTATCTGCAAAACCTTTAATTATTGCTTCAGATAATTTGGCACACTAGCTCGGACTTGGATCCGACCGTTTCAATCTGGATAGCTCGGATTTTAACGTTTGCAGCCTTTCAAGTTATGCAACAAAGTTATGCTATTAACATATATTTCAAAAGGAAAATGGAAAAATTTTCAAAACTTTAAATGCCGATAACCTTTTGTCCTACAGAAGCTAAAAAAAAGATATAGAGAAATCCGAGTGTCTGTCATGACGAAAAAACGGTTTGACATGCCCACATATATTGTGACTTGCGATGCCGAGATACTCGTCTGATATCCGCCACTTCAGCTCTTCAAAAAACAGCCAATCGCAGAACGAATAAATCGACGACGACAAATATATCTAAAGTTCGATATAGCTCACACGGTTTTTCTGAGAAAGCATTGCAACTTATTGAATATTGACCAAGTGACTATATGGGTCAGACGTCGCAGTTCATTATATGACGTAAATAAAACGTTTCATCAAGGAAAAAAAAAACCTCATCGATTTTGTGAAAAAACAATCGAAGACATAGCTCGTTGAGATCTTTTTTTTCGGCATGCCAAATGCACTCGTCGGGCTTTGGGATTTTTAGTGCAATAAACGTTGCTAGTTCGGCAATGTATTTTCATACTAATCTGCAGAAAATTTGTATGCATAAAAATATTCCGGCCTAGTGTATTTTCCGCTCCTATATCATTATTCTCTTGTCGCAGTTGTGGAAGTAAATCATCAGCTGCGTTTGTCGACGACATGCCCATTTCTTTTACCAGTCACTTTGGATGATAAAATAAATGGAGCGTTATAAACACGTCGAGCTCCGTACGTCAAACTTTATACCGTGGTATCATTCTTCCATGATAATACGTCGTCATGTGCCAGCTTTTCCAACCTTTTTCTGGCTTTTCGACATTTTTTTTTTTGAAACACCAAGTCGTAACTTTCGAATTCTCCGTTCAACAAGAACGTCGATATATCTATTACAGACTCTCGTGTCTTGGCTATCGATTTTATTCTCGAGCGCCATTCTTCCATTTTTCATGTATAGCCTCTGAATTATCATCACGCCTATGTCGGTACCACCGATATCTCACAGTATACCGTCTTATATGGAACTCGGACACTTTACGGGCACGTCAAGGATCATTTGTCACGACTGGCACGTCGATAACATTTTCCGCACGCCTTCGCCTTTTCGTATGCACATTAACAATGAAATTATGTGCCGCGATCTTGTACGTGGATTCCTCTTTCATTTTTCGCGACCTTTCAAACGCGATAAAATAAAACTTGGCATTTAAAAACTCCTACTCATATATAGCGTCAACTTTTCAAGCAAGAGACGCTTTCGCTTGTACCCAAAGTGTGGTATAAGTGCTATATGATAAAGTAGAAGGGACAGTCTGCATGTATATATATATATATATGTCCCGCGAGAGTGCGTTCAAAAGTGCCTGGAAAGCATTTTGAGTAATTTCGTTCTAGACGTAACTGCGGAGGTGAATAAAGGGCTAAAAGGTCTTTACGTATTCCCGCACTGATCACGAAACATTGAAGTAAAATATCTTCATCTGCTTATTCATTATATGCTGTTATATTTCGAAAGAACGCAACGATATCGAATGAAAATTCGATCATGCTATTGTGAGAGATTTTCCTGATAAAAAAGGTATGAACGTTCGACAATTTCTTTGCGGTTACGCGCAATGAATATTCAAAACATGTATGTGTTGCAAATTTAATGAAAATTCACGTACGCAAATGTCAAAACACTTCATGTAACCTACATATGCTATTAGACATTTCGATAAAATATTTCTACCGAGTTATCGAAGCAGCGTTCTTTTTTTCTCGATCAATAACGTTCGATTAATGAATCGATCGCCGGAACATGAAAATTCTTTCGATCCAGGATCGTTGCGCGTCTTAAAAATCCTCAAGATCTTGCGTTAAACGCATGGGCACACTGCGAATTTCAAATAGTTCAGCCAACAGAGTTTTCGACCAGTGCAGGTACAAACAAAACCAATCGGTGAACAGTCGGGTTAAATCAGAACGGGTTCCTCGCTTTGTTCGTACGGTCGATTAAACTTCTTTTGGGTGAGCGGGCAATAGCACAGTCGATTAGACTGATTAGTCGATTGAAGTGGTACACAGGCGTGTCCAACGTTCGAAATCACGCCAGCGCCGGTTTTTTTCCAAATGTCCTTTTGCTCTTTATCCGCGAGCCGGAATGAACTCAAACTTCTAAATCTTGAAACATTTGAACCGAAGAAGTTTCGTAAAACGAACCGCGATAAATACCTACGAATGTACACGGATGTCAAGTCCATTTTCGAAAATTTTGAAAGACAATGTGTGCAAAAAACAACCGTACCACCGCAATTCTTCGGAAACTGCGATAACGTTAATGATATTGAGTAAAAAATGAATGCAGTTATTTCGTCGATTGCGCAATTCGGATGCTGGCAAATCGCGCAGCAGCAAGGATTCTAAGGAATATGACGGAAAATAAAAAATACGATTAAATGAAAAAACACTCATTTTCCTCTCTGGTAATTGTCGGAAAACAGCTGCATCGATGTCTAGATCTGAAAATTATAGACTATTTTCCAACAGTGGTAAAACAATTTCAAGTCCCAGGCCTCATCTCGCGCTCCGTTCGAAAACATCCACATACGAATTTCCATCAAGCGCGGTTCCTCCCGGCTCTGGGTAATGTCGAATTGTTGATCGACTTAATTGATACAAACACACGCGAATGTTATCTGTGAAGACAGAATGGAGTATGATGGAGGAACAGAGAAGAGGTAGGTAATTACGGAAGGAAGGATGGTCTTTCGGCTAAAGCGTTCTCCGCGGTTCTCCGATCGATATATGCCTCGCCACTTCTCGCAGATAAACCTTTGACCGTCCATCCCTCATTGTTGCAAAGATAACTGCCAATGATAACCAACATGTGATCGACAATAGCATACGGTAACCGGGGTGTATTCGATCGATGTTTCCAGCCTATCCCAGCATTGGACGAGAGAATCGAAACGTTGTATGTGACAAACCAATGCGATTTCCACTGGAGAACTAGAATCGTTTATTAATTGGCTTCGGATGAAGGATTAAATGAATTTTCAACTCTACTAAAGTCCCAATTTGACTCTGCGACATTTTTTTTCAAAGAGCGCGTGCAGCAAATTCAGCATCCAATTGAATTTTACACAATTTTCTTATTTGGTGAGGCGTACAATATATAAAAGCGAAAATTGGATTCTGGTGTGGCAATTAATGTTTGTTAATCAGAGTGCTGGTCACCCGGATGTGATCGATTGTCCTCTATCAACGCGATAATCAAGGTAGTTTCCTGCCGCTGCCGGTGCATGTGCAATACACGTTTCCAACAATCAAGAAATCATTTTCATCGCTATTCCATTCGTGTTTGCTGATGCAGCTGATACAATTAATTTCTCATTATTTTTTATAACTGCTCTGATTTCAAATTCGCTGGGATTAACAATTGAGGCGTTGAAATCTGAGAATAACTTTCTATTAGGATTAAAAATCCACCAGTGATTCACAATGCGACGCTTTTAGTATTAGGACCGTTATTTTCGATCCGGAGAGGTTACGGCTTGAACAATCCCCGATTAAGATCAACCTGATCCATCAGTCACTAGTAATTTTTTATTGACGACACTACAATCGGACAAAGCAGAAATAGATAACCTGAATTATCGTCCATTTTCATCTTCTAATCGAGATTGAAGCCAAATTCATCGTGATGTAATAAGAGTCACTGTATCAGGTTGTATGTATGGTGGATAGATATCGCGCGACCGTCGAGAGTTTGTCCGAAAGGATATATTAAGGAACATGTGGATCGAACCGTCAGCACATGCTCTTTTCTCTGTTCGCACTATCAGTGAGCGAGTCATTCTTGCTGGTACCGCCTGCAGGACTGATGAAACTAAATCGACCAGCGAACCCGAAGAGGGCACACACACAGACGTATATAGGGATGTAGATAACCGAGAACTTCCGGCGGGGTGGAGGCCACTTCCGGGTTCCGTGGCTCGTCCCCTTTCTACCGCTGAGCTCATAACATGCACTGTACACGATATATATGCTGATAAAACGAGAGGTCCTTGTCTGACATCGTTTTACGTGAAATATGCTCTAGGTACGTCGTAACATCAAGCCATATCTGTGTACACACACACACACACATATTAGCGGTTTGCTGTCACCGTCAAAACCTGAACAGTCTCATGTCGACAAACCGTACGGTTCTATCATTGCACGAGCGGGTTGATTCGAGTCTTGCACGTCAATTGGAAAATTACTCAAAATCATTTCACCCTTTTATCGAGAACTTCATCATCCTCCATTTTTAATACAAATTACTACGAAGGTTGTTGCAACTTTTTGCTTCAATCTCTTTCATGCTTATCAGATTGCATTATTGTCAATTGCCTGAATGACTTTCGATCGTAAAATAACTCTTTGTCGTAAATCATCAATCTGTTTTTTCTCAATATTATAATTCTTTTTATTTTTATGAAACCAAGCTCATTTCGCTGATGAACGATTTAACAAATTAAACTTAACGATTCTTAATTGAACGCTCTCGAGAAAAATTTCATTCGGTTTCGGGTCATCCGTATCGTCGAATCTCGCTGAGGTCTACGATCGATCGGGCATAAACGTTTAATTAAACAGAATGAGAGAGACTCGAATAGCACAAAGTGGGTAGTGAGCCCATGGTTGGAGGAAAAGCTGTAGCCAAGTTGCTGATGAAGGTAACATCGAGGCAGATCTCTCTTGGGTAGGGTAAAAATGGAACGAGGTACTTGCCGAAAGTAAAATCCTTGAAAGTAACACAGAATGCCGAGAGAGAAGGAGGTCGGTGGTCCGAGCGAAAGAGGTGAAAAAAACTGCCGAGAGAATTCATTCGAAAGTAATTTTCCCGAGCAAGGCGGCGAGAGCATCACTCCGTTCCTTTAATGTAAAATGAAAGAAAATTAAGAGAGCGAGTGAGAGAGAAAGAGCGAAAGAAACTTGAAGAGAATTTGAAAAAGAAGTCCCTGGAATGTACTCCGGTGAGCGATCATATCCTTATCCCTCGCTTATTCGGAGCAAAGATCCTTTGACGTTTTCTTTCCCTTCTCTGCTCATTTATGTTCCGTTGCTGCACGATCGGTTAAAGTCGGCATAAAACGCGTGAAAGAACTCCTGATACCAAAACCGAATATCAACTGTAACTTTGCACCGAGCCTAGGCTTTTAGGAGCACCGTGACAATTTTCATAACTATAAAATCAAAGCGGAACTGTCAAAGTTAGACCCTTTACTCGAGTTGGAAAAGCCTTGGCGTATAGATCTAAGGATGTGCAATCCCCTTAGAATCCCTTGGCTCCCATTATTTCTTGAGTGACATACCAGACAGAAAGGGAGCGAGAGAGTGGATGAGTGTGATCGAGTTCAGTTGGATCATCAACAAATTAATTCGTAATTAGATTAGCTCATCCTGTATATTCATGAAACGGGTCTATGAATCATGCAGGACCCAAGGATGGAGTGTGTGTCGATAAGTGGTTCTTATCGCACGTTTCTCAAAGAGCAATGATCGTGTTTATGATTTTATATACGTTTGACTGTGTTCAGGATCCTTTTCAGAGGCTCGTTCAAGTTGGCGATGTCTCTCAATGAGAATCGTCCTTTAACTCTCGAAAAAGGGATCGTAAACCAAGAGAGTTCTCTCGGGGTTCTCCCTTTCAGCTGTCATTCCGTTTTCTTATAAATGTTCTATATATTTTATATACATACACATAGATGTATACTTTAACGAAGACCGTGTCGATGGTCCGAACGATTGGCTGACTGTATTTCTTGGATCCTCTCCAAGAATTTCTCGACCGATGAGCTCTAGTTCGCCTTCTTCCTGCCTTGCTCACATTGAAACCGACTCACTCACGACCATTTTTCTTCGCTCGTTTTTTTCTCCTATCTAGCCCGGAATTGTAGGCTACTTCGTTCCGATCACTTTTCGACTTTTAGGCGAAGAGGCTTTACTTGCCAGGCGAATACTTGCTTTTGTCACGACTCGCACGCGATTCTACTTCATACAAACGTTTCGTGGGGCTTTATCAAAGATTTTCTGTAATGTTTTTTAGTCAATGGTAAAAGGGGGACAGTATACAGATTTCTTTCGAAGCTTTTCGTTGGAGAAAGCTCAGTAATGATCGGAATAAAATTATAATATTGACGGTGCGTAAGCTCAGATTCGATATTCCTTACCAAACGTCGCAGCGACGATGAATTTACATAATAGAGTTTGAAAATATATGCATGAACTATTTCGAATACGATAGAAATAATGGGATATTCCGAAAAAATTTGTTCGAGGATAAAAAAGAATATGAACGTGGGCCAAAATCTTACGATATTTGAAAGCTCGACAGCTATTTCCATTTCCGGCATTTCCAACGTTCACGGTTGCTCGTAGTATGTGCACTTTTTATTATTACAAGTATGTAGGCTGCATCAATTCACATGCATGTGTGTGAGATAAATCTTCTGCATTGAAGCATGTGGCTCTGTGTATTTTTTAGATTATTTTCAAATGTATTCTGTACGTGACTGAGTATCGAATTGGGGGCAAGGGACCGAAGGATCTTCGAAAATCACGTCCTCGTGGCCGTTGCATTCTCCAAGCGATTTTAAGATGAACAATACACCAAATGCATACAATATTCATTTTTGTTAGATGGATCGATTTCACATATTGCAGCAGGTTCTTCTTGTGATGAATACATATTTATTACGATAATTTCATTACCTCTATTTTTAGAATAAATTTTTTTCTCAAAATATCGTTTTTATTAAGGTTTTTATTAACTCTTTACTCGAACTGTCAGCAGACAGTTATTGTCGCAAAAACCTATACCCTGCTCGTTTGGTATACGTGTGCACTCTTAACTTGTGGCGGCAATGAAAATTTCTGCTACGCGAGGAATCTAATATAAACAGTGCATTTCCAAGTTAAGATATGAACGAAGATAAATTTCATTTGGATTTTAATGATCCCAGTGGAGCAAATATCTTGAATATTTCGAACTCGCATAATTCGTCTTAAATTGAGTTTTCACAGCATCAGTGCAATGAAATTAATATACTGCCTTCATTAAAATCTTGAGAAGAGCCACCTATGAATATACGCTTGTATACGTTGCACGTCTAATTTACCTTATCGATTTAAAAACCACTTAAATTTTCACACGTTCGTGAAATTCTTCGGAAGTATACCTCCAAAAATAATTAAATCCCTGTTTGTTTTTGTCATTTTTCCCAGAAGACCATTCGAAACTTATTGAGAATCAGCCGAAGAATTTGAATCGACTGATGTATCGGTGCAATTCGTCAGTTGTATGACAAAGTGTTGGAAATTTACTGATAGAAATTTTAGATCCGAAAATTTGTGAATTCTTCCCGTCCTACACGGCGACTAAATTGGCTAAACTGAAAAGAGCGATAAAACAACACTGTGGAATACTCGAGGGAGGAAACAGATTTTTTCTCTGAGCTCAGAAATTCGCGTTCGATGTTTCAAGCCTTACTACACTTTCTCTCCAAGTCCGATCGATCATTCCGACACATTACAGGATTACGAAGTTCCGATGTCATACAAAGTGAAACAAAACAGGAGGATGCGGAGAGGTTTGCTCGTAGTTGGCATACAAGTTTCCGATGGTCTCGAGAGAATCTATCTCCATTCTCAGGAGAGTAAAATCTATTCTAAGAGATTATCGACACCACAAACTACAGGTTTCCTGGCTGCTCGACATTTTGAATATTCATTCGAACTCCAAAATTATAAAACAAAGGAACAAAATGCACCAGCAGAATGACGATGATCATGCGGCTTTTCTATCCTATATACGTACGTATATATTTTATATAAATATTAATAATACTTCGAGGGACCGGGGGTGGGTTTTCAACGGGATTCAATGGATTCTTTGATGAAAATGAGGCGTTTATCGGAAAGTGATGGGTTTGCAGCAAAAAAGTGACCATTTTGAGAAAAAAAAAGAGAACGAATTGATTTATTCTACAAAAGTATATTTAAATTCTGCAGGACCATGCGAAATTTATTTTTTCCGCGAGTTATAAGTTTGTTAAAAAATATTCCAGTATATACCTATTAATTTTTCTTTTACTTCAAACGTCTCTATGTCTCTATAGCGGAAGAGATGAAAAACGTGATTGTTAATGTCAGCCAAATCCATCGAAAAAGTTTCATTGTTACTGTCAGTATGTAACGCAAGCTTGCGAAGAATTCCAAGTTTTTATGCTGAGATAACAAGTTCCGTCGATCGAAAATGTGACTGTAGAGCGCGAAGATACGGTTTATTGGGTAAAAATAAATTTGACATTTGGAGCATGGCTGCAATCGGTTTTGTTAGCGCGACAAGTCTGACAGATCATTATAGACGACGCAGGAGAAAAATTTCCCGGCAGGCAAGTGCGGGAAAAAGATGCAAAAAAAATGAATTTGAGTCGTTGGAGGTACACGATAAACCTGCTCCTGTGACAATATTAATGCCTCGTCATTTTGATTAATGCTCGGAAAAAGAGTCTCCGCGGAAAATTTTAATAGAGATAAAAGACAAGAACAAATGGATCGTTATACTTACCGAAGTGATAAATACGTACTTATATACCGCGACACACCTTTCTCATAATTCCGACGAAAACTCCGGCGATATCGGCTTATAATTAAATTGGCTGGCGACGCTCGAGCAGAGAATGTAGGAAGGCACAAAGTTGAGTGCGCAGACCTCAGCACGTTAATAGTTTACCTCCTTCTCCATCAACGTAATATAATTACCGTAGTCGTGAGGTACCGAGCTAAAAGTAATTTTAACGTCCAGCAGATGCGAACGCAGTCGAGTATGAAACTTTTTTCCTACCGTAAGAAAGGCTCAAAAATCGATAGTCCCCATGGCGAATTAACTGTGATGAATCTTGACTGTCCCGTACACAAATTTTCTACATTCTTCATAATAATTTCATTGTTGCTATTAAATGTGAAGACAACATAGCGAATAAAGTTATTCCCTGAGTCTGAAAAAAATTCGCTACTGCGCTGTTTTTAAATGATTTCGGCTGATGAGTCGTTTTAGATTGTAGAACGTACCGTGTGTTTCTATTTTTGGATTTATATATACCTCGTCAGGATTCTGGAAAAAAATTGTCCTCTTTTTATCCAGCGAAGGGATAACCGACCGCTGAAATATTTTCAGCGGTTATCGGCATAAGCGACAACTGACTGGCTTTCGCGTCAGTATGAAAAAAATATTTCTCTTCCAAAAAAACAAGATCCCGTCTACACAAAAGATAGTATCGAAAGCTGGTAAAACAGCGATGTAGATTATGTACATGCGGTAACGAGACTGCAATTTCAACAATCGGTAGAATATTTTTTTATTAAGTCGTAAAAATGGAAATTGCAGATGATAAAGTGGAAATTCCGAAACGCGTTTTGTCATTCACGGAGGAGATCGTGGCAACGACAGTTGGTAATACTCTTCATCATCGTAAAACCTTTTAAAGCCCGCATTTGCGCTTCACCCATTCAGCGAGCAATAAAAGTTTTACGACAGCTCAACCTGCTTACGTAAAAATTTCAACGCAACAAGCTTTTAATAATTCACATTGATAAATTACTTCAAAGCTCGTTAATGCCGTCGTGAAATTAGGCAAATATGCTCTTGCAAATTTCACCGCAGTTTTTATATAACTCATTGAGTACCGCTTTCTGAAAATAATGTTAAAGATTATGAAACTTCGTTGTGTTGAGCACAAACATCATAAATGCAAATTGAATACGGTGCTTTTGGAAATATCTGATATTTTCAGACTGCACAAATACACATTTGCAGTTTCGATAGTTTTTAGTATAATAACGATAAAAAAAAAATTTTTACATTGATCGTCAACATTATAAATCGCAACATTGCATTGGAAATTAAATTAAATTTATAACTGAAAATATTGATGGCGTATGTATGGCTCTGAGAATTTTTTTGTCGAGAACTTCATGCTTCGTAATGCTTCATGAGTATTTTAGTCGTTTCATTAGTATTTTATCAGTATTTAAAAAAAAAATTTGTGGACGGAGAAAAGTGACATCAGATGGGAAATTAAGTGTGCCGACAAACAAGTCCGAGATTGAGTTGACGTTTTTTCTATCACGAAAAAATCTTTCTCATAACAGGTATTATCAGTGCTTCAACTTTGACAGAGCGCAAAAAAAGTGTAGGAAAGTGTTGATTCAAAAAGTGAGAGTCATTCACAGAAAATGGATTGCAAGGCATTCACTCGTTTTGCGTTTAACCGTGATATGCTTTTCACTTGCAGAACGTCCTGGATTATCCTGCTTCAGACATTCGCGAGATAGCCCGTTTACTACAGGGTGACTCGGTCGTGGAATATCCTGCAGATACAGCTAGGTAGATGCTGCGAGAGAAACTGGAGCAAAAAAGAAAAAGGAAATCTCGAACCAAAAGAGAGCGAGAGGGAACTTGTTTCGTTCAGTCTAGGCAGTTATATGACGACGACGTGTATCGTGTTTGCATCGGTTTAGATACACAAACGAACACTGTGTACACATTACTATGCGATACGAAGTAGCGAGCAAATCGTCCAGAGCTGGAGAATTCATATCCATGTCCCAGTTAAACTGGACATGTAGGATACGAGAGATGCTGAGCCACACAGCCTCGGGAGATGTTATACGGATGCTGCGATATTTGGAATTAGTAAAACAACAAAAACTATTTATTGAGCATATCCCTCGATGACGGAGAAGATATTTTCGTGGCTTTGGTCGTTTCAGAGGAGCAACGGAAAAAAGAAACAAGAGCGGTACATTTTTGAAACTTGTAGATTTTGAGAAACGATCAGGCTCGGAATAAAATCGCACGTAAAATTACGAGAGTCCGGAGAAAATAAATCTTCGGTGTGCGATGCAATTGCTCCCAGCGCCGAAAAATTCAAATTTAAATATTCATCTTTTTTTTTCTTATTTTCTCATTTTTTTTTCAAACTCGTTACTGGATTCTGTTTCTTTTTTTTTTTTTTGATATTCCATAAATGAGTGACTTTATTTATTCACCGGTTCTGGTCCACGCACTGGTTCGTTTTATTCTGGACGACGGTGGGTATTTTATTTGAATGGTTTACGATCATATCCGGCGATGCTATCGTGGTATGCACTCGCACTTTTGTACGCACCAGCACCGAATTGTCGTGGAATTAAATTTTTCATTTATCCCCGAACAACTATCGCCTGCGGTGACAATTTTTTCCGTCGTCTATCACACCCGTGTGTATTGACCTACACAACCGCACGTGCCGAACGCGGGGAATTATACACGAAGCTTGACCGTTTGATGGGAATATCACACTCGAGGATGGTCAGCGATGCAGCCGCGGAGCGGTTTGGCAGTCGGGCTGTGGTTGAAGATCGATGAACACGTCCCTCTTTCGTCTCTATTTACTTCTCCATCCTTTGCAATACATCAATTCCTTTCACATTTTCGTTCTTCTTTCCACTAGGGGATGATGCCAAGCGCTGATAAGTGTCGAATTCATTTCCGTTTCTCTGATCCCCGAACGATCGCGTCCGCCCAAAAAAAAAGTTCTTTGAAGTCATTTTTTAACAAATCCCTGATAAATAATTGCATTCCGTCGCGTGAGCTAACGATTCGCAGATACGGAGCGAAATGCAAATGGCGCAATCGTTACGGCAATTTATCAGATCTCTAATTAATTTACATCAAACAGCGTATTATATTTTTTATGTAGATTTGATAAAATTGACAATAATAGTCATTTATTACGTTTGCTGATGAAAAACGTCGAAATAAATGAGTTTTTATTCATCTTTTATTCAGCACTTTAATATATTATCACACGATGGGAATCGCGTTAGCGGTCATTTGTTTCCGGTATTTCCGCATTATTGGGAAACATTGATCCGCAAGATCGAGATGTGACACATCAAAGTACTCTATAGTGTAAAGCTCGGCTCTCCAGTTCCCACGGATTTCAATGAAAAAGCACGTAAATTGCATGCGGTATATTACGACTTTGGTCATGTCCAAGTGTGGTCGTCAGTGATACAAAGTACGAAATCGACGCTGATGGTTGAGGCTGATTTGATTCTTCCGTATAATCCTGGAGCTTTGCCACTGCAAAAGCGAGAATCATACGACGGGATAAAACGGCATTATACTGGGTTTTGTTTTTGCGTGTATACAAAAAGCTTTGTTATCCATTTTATAGAAATAAAATGTGAAGAACAAGCTTACAAAACCAACTACCATGGCGTTAATATTCCATTACTCAAAGCACCGCGGTTATAAAAATGTCGCGGACGAAACGACTTCATATCGGACATTTTTTTGTCCCTCCTTTTCGCAATCGTGAGAATAACGAGACAGGCGGTACCCCGCAAAGTCCGCAGTGCGGAGTGTGCCTCGTAACTTGCGACATTTACTCGCCGTAACTACACCCGTAAGAACCCGCAGGCACCAAAGAGTCCGGGTAGCGTAACAGCGATGAATCTGCCCTCGAGCCTCTCGTAGACTGACGATAAAGCTTCTCGAGAGGGTACCACTACGAATAGGGTAGAAGAGGGACTTCATGGTGCGACACTCGTGAGGCAAATATTTCATATAAACGACCAGGGCCCAACAGCATCGAAGAACCACAGCGAATGTGTCCTAGTAATGAGAAATAGAGAAAGGTCGAGACTCGTATGATGAAACTCGAAATTTTATTCTCATTTTCTTCGAATAGTGAAGTATACAATCAGCGACCAATTTCAGAAGCTTCTTTCGTGCGTTTAAATCATTCGAATCGCAGAGAAAAGTATGCAAATGCAAATTCAACTGTATGCGAGAGTGAATAAAAAAAGCCTGATGGAATATGCGGTTTGAGAACATTATTAAAACGCGATGAATTTAAGTTCAAGGGAAAAGTATAGTTGTTGGATAATGTGCGTTTAGGAGCCTCCGTCCTTAAGTTCTATCTGATCCACATCTCTCCTAATGGACGTCTATAATAGATCATCCAGCAGGATCTGACGAAGCTCTGCCCTTATATGAAAGGTTAAAAAGAAACCTCTGCCGCATTATTATTCTCTTTAAATTCATTTTTTAAAGA
Organism: Heteropelma amictum; assembly: GCA_959613375.1. Lineage (NCBI taxonomy): Eukaryota > Metazoa > Arthropoda > Insecta > Hymenoptera > Ichneumonidae > Heteropelma > Heteropelma amictum. Next base: position 18,831,791 of record OY390723.1, read on the forward strand.
TATTCAATGTTCCCAGTGTGTAAAAAAAAAATACCCCTTTCATCCGGTCAGTGCCATCTTCCGCCACTTTGTCTCTTCGGATGTTACTTAATTCTCGGGAAGAAAAAAAAACTGAAATTCTATTTACATCATTACCGCATGCTTCGAACATTCTTTACTCTTTACAAGAACTTTTACCAAATAGTGTAATTGCGCGAATCAAGAGGTTAAGGAGCTGTTGCGATAGTCTTTGCAGAATTCAGTGGGCACCGTAGTTGCACAGAATCTTTTTTTCCAACTTTCTTGCCCTTCCGGAAAAGAAAAGCTGTACGTCGATCACCATTTTCCTCTTTTTCCTTTCTGAGTTATTAATCTCGGGACGATTGGCCTTACGATTCTGCTGGGAAAAGCTCGCGATTGCACCGAGAGGAGAATCGCCGGAGTCATACAGAAATGAATATTTCAAGCTATTACCACTACTCTTCCGCGGTCCTATGCATCTTTAATCCTGTACCGTACAAGACAGAATACATATATTCCTATCGTGGTTTCCATTTTCACCACAGTGGCGGGAGATCTTGAGTATAAAAGGAGCGGAATTATAATGCTGCACCGTGCTACAACGAGTAAGTACAACACCGAAGCAAAAGTGTTTCTAAACCAGTTTTGCATACATATAGGGTAATAACTTATAAATCTGTTATTCCGCAATCATCACGATAAATAAGCAATGTGAGAGAATCTTGTGCAGGTCCAGCGTGGAAAAAAAATATTCTGCGGGCTTTTCGGACACATTTTTTACATTGTGCATTTTGAAAAATGTTGATTAATGACTCAAAATTGGGAGGAATGGTTCGCCCGAATTTTCGGTGCAGTAGATACGAGTAGGAAATTTGAAGAGGCAGTTTATGCAGTGTTTGAGGAACAAAAAGGCAAGAGAGCAAGTGGAAACCAAGAAACAGGAAGAAAGGGTAGAAGCGAGAAGTTAGTACGTTAGCGAGTATACGTTCGCCAGCACGAGGGTTGGAGAAGAACGAGAGGGAGGAAGGTAGAATGCGACTAGAACGGTTGGCTCGTAGAGGATTTTAGATTCTTGGTGGGTGGATGAGTCGGTAATGGATGGCTCATAACTAAGTTACTCTCGTACACCGACAAACTATATTCTCCCGACGTTTTATGCCAACCCACTGTGTTATATTCAACATCGTGCATCAAAAGTGAGGTTAAGAAACTTGCCATTAAAAAAATTAATCGAGACTCGTTCCGAAACTCGTTCGCATGATTTTTCATTCGCCGCTGAGGCGAGTAGAGGAAGACTCGAAAATAACGAAATCATTTATAATTTTTTGCTCCTACGAGCTTGAGAGTTTAACGACTGCAATGCAAGTCAATACCAATTATTAAACCAAGAGACTGAATTTTTAAGATTCATGCGCTGTTCCACGAAGACTTCCGAGCACCTTCTGCATTCGCGAATTGTCTCGATAGCGTAACTTCCGGTTGTCTGCCAACGTGCTTTCGATTAGGCGAAAGTTGCAGTAACCACCGAGTGTATCCACATTAGTGGGGGAAACATAAGATTAGCCTAATTTACGATATGACACGAGTGTGTGAAACCAGAGCTGCAAATTCCGTAGTATGCCTACGTGCTGCCTACGTCTTTCGAAAGAATCTTCCTCTCTCATTAAGGGGGTGAATCATGGAGAACACGTGGTTACAACCAGAATACTCGCGTTATATGGTTTCAACCTAGCTGGAAATTCAGTCTGCACGGCAGAGACGCAATCTGATATCTTCGCGGGTATCTTTTTAGTGTCAACTTCGCATGCGATTCAATATCTTATTGATATCTCGAGATCTTCTCACCGGAAAATATCTGATGACGGGTGGATAACATTGTTAACGGAAAATTTCTTATCATACACACTATATCGTATACTTCAGGATCAAGGAGCTCGAAAAATAGGACAATCCTCCGATGAGCCAAGAATATTTATATAACACTACTCAAAACTTGATAAACTTAAATTATCGTCCGCGATTACGTTCCATTCAAAGTTCCCTTCGAAATTTGTGCATTTTGTATAAAAGATTGGCACGTATTCGTAATACGAGGGATTCTCAATTCTGTAACAATGACAAAATAAGTTAAATTGAAAACACCAATTTTCTTGACCATGTGGAGCGGAAATTTGTATTTACCTTGCCAACGCTGCGATCCAGAGACCAAGCGATCGAGAAAACACAAGAAAACCTCTGTGGCAAAGTACGGATATGGCGCTCGTTTTTCTTCAAGGTCCACAACGGGCCGCACACGCTTTTTTTCATCCCTTATTGCACTCCCTATTACATTCCCTACGTTGAGGGGTAAAAAAATCTACTCGTTATGTAGACGTCTTTGGTCACGTGAGTACTATTGTACGAGCTGTTCGTTTAAAAATTTGTACCTCAAGGACGAAGGAACCCGTTTGTTCTTGCAATTATAAAATATGGTAAACATTCCAGGGGAAGTTGAATATGGATTTAGAGGTGGGAAGTTTCGCGATATGGAATACGTAATGCCAAGTGGAGCTGCTTCATGTCTCTCGTTCGCGAACACTCTTGGCCCTTCAACGCGACTCGAATAGCAGGTAGAAATGATATTGCATTACTCGACAGAAGGGTGTATTACTGCAGATAACATGTAAATAATGAGCGTCACGTTGACGCTGTGAGTTCATTAGGTACACTTGCACGCAAACATACCCCATGAATCTTCTATTTGTCCTTGGCAATTCATCCCCCTTTTTGCCGACTCTTATTTCTTAGCAGCGTGACAAAAAATCTTACCCAGCAGAAATGTCGCGAATGTCCTATACCTACTCAAACGTTGTCATCTTGAAATAATTCTGAAATCTTACTTCTCTTATTCAGTACTCGAATTTCGGTGGAATGTAACGAACAATGCATTTTTTTTAACTCACGTGAGAGAGGGAAAAATCTGTTCCAACATCTTGCTGTGAGTGAAAAAAAGACGAAATAGATTGAATGTACGAAAAAGTGAAAAGACATGAATTCATGGATGAATTACATTTTTCGTATAATTCCGATTTCTGAGATGCTTTAGACGAAAAATTATTGAAAAATAATTTCGATTCAACAAACTGAACCTACATTGTTTTAAATGACATTGCTTACACCTGGTGAGTACCTATAAATTCGATATCTCATGACAATCTACATAAAGTTCTGAAATTGTAAAAGGGATAAATTGTATAATCAACCCAACTTGGTATTCGTGTTTCCATGAAAACCTTTTCTTGCCAGAAGAATTTGCAATGCAGAGACGAATAAATGGACAAGTCGTTCACACGATCGTTGAAATCTCTACTTCGAACAATTATCAAGCTTCAAGTTTCAGTCGTTTGCTGTATATTCAGCTGCCTAAGATTTGAATAAAATGCAACGATGATTTTTTTACGATTGGATCGTCTTGTACGAGAAAAAGAAGTATTCGGAAAAGAGGATGAGCAAGACATGAGGCGAGAAAAAAAATTAGCTAACCAACGCAATGGAACGTTTCGAGTTTTGTGCTCGAAGGGACTTTTTCTGCTAGTCAAGCTGCACATGATTCTTGTGAAACTCGAGAGCATTACAGAGCATTCTGCAGAAGATTATCAAATTAGGTACATAAGAAGAAGCACACGAAATCGAACGAGCGGAAAGCTGGCCATCCAGAGAAAAGGAAAAACCTTGCGGAATACCAGGATGGAATACCGAAGATTTTTCACAGAAGTCACGATCGTGCCTCGGGCTATATCCTACTGAGATACATGTATAGCTGGCAAGCCATCCAATAAAACGAGAAAAAATACCTCTTGGATATAAGAGGAAGCAACAAAGTATATTTTTTGCTCAATGTGTTGTACTTTTTTCCGTTACCATAAATGCGTATATATAATACACAAATATCAAGCTTTGAAGACACATTGCCTAGCCACATGCAATATTCGAAATCCGTCATTGGCTGTCATTGAAGAAAACGTAAGTAAAAGTAACACAGTAAAATATACCGATCTTGACGTGGGATTCATGTTGGGATGCATTTAAAGAGACCAAAAGTGTCGTCTTTGAAGGTCAACTGGGTCAGCATCATTTTAGGGATGAAGAATACATCTTTAACCCCGCGCCTCCTGTGTACTATTTGTACGATTTGCTTTTCTTTTTCGGATTCGCTCACTTGCTTCTCCATCGGCTTCTTTTGCTTCCTCCAACGTACAAATCTAAAGTGGCCGGCAGACTACTATTGCAACTGGCTGCTCGGGAGCTTCTTATTTCGAAGGATCACTCGGCAAAGCGAGCACGTAAGTGATGGACGAAGAAGAGGATTGCGAAAACGCTTGGATGCTCTTCATCCTTGCGGGGGTTGGCCAATCCGCAGGCGAACGCTGGATTTTTTTTACTCTTCTCCGTTCCATCGCTCTCTAGCTTTTTTCGTTCCCTTCACTGGTTCGGCTTTTTTTTCGTTTGGGTTACCACGTCCTCCACCAAGCTCAAAGTTCTGACGGACCGTTGCAATTCGTTCGCATCTTTCTACATCGCCCGAATGGAGAAATTGAGAAGGAAGAGTAGAAAGATGGAACATCCGCGGTGGTGGCACTCTTCTTCGGACGTAAACTGCGCGAGTTTTTACCGGTGCTGCTATCGCACGTATCGTACGTCAGAAAAGAGAAAAAAATTAATTTGCTGACGCCCAATTCGCGTTAAGTGCAGTTAGAGTCGCGAGATGTATATGGCCAGCAAGCGGAGCCGGCAAGACCGAGTTGGCAAGCAAGAGAAAAAAGTTAGCGAGGGAGGAGTACCACGTTCGGACAAAGTACCGCCAGATGTCTCAATTATTTCAAGTTTCTCAACGTACTCGGACTCTTAATGAATTCAATTGATACTCAACATTGCCGCGAAGTTTTTAGATTAACCTTTTTGACAAGGTCGAAGTCACAAAAACTTGAAAGATGACGCGGTCTTCGAGCTACAGTCATGTTTGGTCGTTTTTTTACCCCACAATGATCAAGAGTCAAAGTCCATTATGATGACCATAATTCCCCTTTATAATTTCCCTAAGACACCTTTACAATTTCAATCAACGCCATCTCCAGGAAAAATTGTAAACTTATTTTATCAGCTGATTGAAAGTTACAAGGTTCCGACAGTCCAGACGAAAATATACTATATTTCGACCCACATTTTGGTCAAGTTCCGTCGAGAAAACCGATGGATACAATGCGCGTGGTCGAAAAGTCTTGAAGTTTCTTTCAACGAGTACGTTCGATGCAGGTTCCCAACGATCTTTTATTAAATTCTTTGCATTTAAACGAGAAGATCTTTGCATATAAAATCGGATAAACCTAACTCGTTCCGCGCTCCCCCACTTGACATGCATTTATATTCACTTGCCTTTCTTTTCCGATCTCTGTCGTTCTCCGCGTCTCTGCGTTTCTTTCGCAAACTGGCACCTTTTTCAACTCTTTTCTTATTCTTCTCTTTCAACCGTGGGTTTCTTACCGAAATGACTATTACCGATTCGGCTAGAGACTGCGAAACGCAAAGTGACTTTCGAGGTACTTTCAGGGAGTTCTCTGGCATAAGAAAACGTCGAGAGGTAATCTAGTTGGGTCTGCATGCTAGCTGATAAGGTCGATCGATCGATATAGGGAAAAACTGATGAAGCGATCAAAACCTCTCCTACTTTCTTTATTCCGCATACTTATATTATTGTTTTCTTCATTCTCGTTCCACGTGCTTTCCTACGTGAAATGAGTTACTCGGCCGAACTTCAATAACTTCAAGTGCGCTAAGAATCCTTGAGATTTTCCGCTGGACATTCTTTATATGTCTCGAAGACGGTGGCAGTGAATAAAAAAGTTTAGCGAGTGGTTTTCCGTACAAATAGTGTGAAGCTTCCCGCACCATTTCTCTCGGTAAATATATATACAGAAAAATCCGCGACGGTCGAAAGAACGCCGGAAGCTTAACATCTTGAAGAAAGCTAGTTCAAACTCGGGCAGAGCATGGACGCTCCGCGAAATGTTTGACTCGAGAGCTGCCATAGCTTTTGGAAGAGCGAAATTGAGGATGGAGAAGTGAAAGAACCTTTGATATCACGCAGCCAAAAAAGAGTGAAAAACCTGATGAAAAGTCTGCTAAAGGGCTTTCAGTGAGGGCGAGGCTCGCCTCCTTTCACACTCCCGCGATTCAAACGTCAAATCATGGTACAGAAGCAACAAAATGCCAAACAATCTTCCGAAAAATACATTTTCGCATGAATCATTCGATTCTTCGTTGGAACGCGGCTTGTTCAATAATCTCCGAATGGCATCGTTGATTTCGAAGGGCTTGGTAACCATCTCCTAGTAGAATTATCGACGGAGTATAATTCCGGAATTTTTTAATTTTATTCCTGATATATTAAAAGTGATATTGGATGATCCTACAAAGTACAAACGACGCCGCGTCCTTAACACTATTATTCTGTAGCACGGAGGTTCATTTTTATCAAAGAATGAAGAATTAACCTGGTTCAATGGGACCCGTAGTGTCGCGTGTTACAAGCGCGTTATCGGAATTTTGTAATTATTTCTCTTGTTCCGCCTGCTCGATGCAAGGCCATTAAACGTCAAAGGGGGTGCTCGGAACAGAATGCAGGATCTTATTTTTCCTGATGATGAAAAAAACGAGGTTACAATCGGGGACACCCGGTGAGAGTGAAGGGAAACATGAATCTGTCAGCACTGAGAGGAACGTACACTTTTCATGTCGTACACGTTGGAGGTTGAATTACATGTACTTGTTCTCCGCCTCGAACGAAAGTGTCTGGCACATGGTCCAGCGTTGATACAACGTTCTCTTATGATGCTTGAATCGTAACAGTAACAAAACTGTTCAATGGCTACAGAAACTATCCACCCAACGACGAGTGAGGCAAGTTGTGATGGTAAATTGAAGGCTGGAAGCGAATTCGTGAGAAATGATGGTAAATGGGGATGGTAGCATCAAGGGAACAAGCGTGCTGGTGCTAAGAGAACAGGATGGGAACTATGCTAATGAACTTGGTATGCTATTATCTTAACTATATAGAGTGCCCACCACTTAACTCGGAGCACGGAGAATCTCCACCGTGTGGAGTGGTGACATATAATAGGCACTTCGAACGGAGACAAAATGGGATCGATGAGAGCGAATATACACCGGAGAATGGATAGAAATTCAATCTACCCTGTTAACGTAGGATCAAAAGCACACACAATGGAAACAAAAATTGATTTCCACATCGTCTTCCTCAGAGACCCGGACCTTGGTAAAAATACGTCGAATATGAAAAATTGGATGAAAAAAAAAAAAATTCACGTCAAGTTGAGTTTTTAAATTGAAGAATTGCATGGTTTCAGAGGTATATAGAGTGAATGAGAATTGAACTGAAACGTTTGATCCGCGTCGATTAAAAAAACAAGCAAGATGATGAGTCTATTTCATTTCTGCATTTTTTAAACATTCCGTCTCATTTCAAATTTGTTGACTTTTTCGAGGGCTGGATTTTATTTTTAAGCCAATCGTAATTTCTTTTTTTACCGCGATCATACCGAGCGGAATGAACGATCTATCTCGCGTGAAAAAATCGCATTTTTGTTTGGTATAATAAAATCGAATATGGGCGAGCCAAAGAGGCCAAAGGATTTGAGAAAGTGCCTCTGGGAATGATATAAGTGCTCTTTAATATTCATAGAGAAAAAGTTTAAGACGCGAACGAGATTCGCGTTGTGGATGCCCGAGTAAAAGACGATACGAGACAGAGAGGAATGTACCAGCGTAGGCGTAGGGTGCCAGGGGAATAACGAGGGAGAGTAAAAGGTGGAGCACGCGGAACGAGGATCGATGCGAAGAAGATGAACAAAGGAGTGTGAGAATCGCTGGACTGCCGCGGAAACACGTGTCTATTAGCATCGAATAATGAATCCTTAGGAAGTAATTAAAGTTTTCCTTAACAAATTCCCTATCGTAGACTGGTGATGCGCTGTCCTCTGTCGGGCGCGCGCGGCATGTCTGGAATGGCTCTACGATGCTTCACGGTATTCCGCATTTTTCATCCTGATTGCGTTGCCCCGACTGCCGAGAAAACTTCAACCTCTTCCTTCATCGTGACATCCGGTCGTTCGTCTTATTCACCGAGCTCACTCACGATATTCCGAGCGGCAAAATTCGACAGTTCGCGCGGCTAGGATCGTCGCGGAAGGGCGGGACCGTGAGAGAACGCTCGAAGAAGTGAAGAAAAAAACTGGAAAATATAGAGTGAAATAAAAGCCAAGAGCTCATCGTCGCGAAAACCTTTGGAATAATTGAACCCTCGAAAATTTCACGGACATGCCGGTTCTTCCGGCATGTTTTCCAGCTTAATTCGCCATATTGCTCCGAGGCTCTGGGAATCAAACGAAGCGCGCGTCACAAGGACGCTGCGGATGCGGCAGTTTGCCTTTTCTTGCCCTCCGTCGACCATATCGCGTTATCCACGCTGCTCTGAGAAGGGAGGTTTTTTCTTTGGGGAGTAAGAAAGTAGAGGGTAGGAAAAAAGCCGTATGAACCTGGCACTCGTGGCGGTACTCGAGACCGAGGCGCGGAAACTTCTGCGCTTTCGTGCGCTACGGTGAAAAATAAAATCCAGAAAAAAAGGGAAGAAGGATACGTGCGTGGAAAGGACTCGAGAAACTGTGTAGCACACGAAGGATGAAGCGCGAGAGAGCAAAAAGGGAATGAGCCAGTAGGACGAGGGGCGACATTTAATCTCGGAGAAAGCAACGACTCTGCTGCAATAGTGCCAGGCGACGTTTTACTGTAATATTCCGTCGCGTCTGTCCGGGGCAATGTACTATACATTTTTTAAACTCGACAAAGCACCATTTTGATTCTGTATATGAATTCCCGTGAAATAGAGAAATGCGTGCACAAAACGGCGTTGCACTTCACTCGGTTATTATCGCAAGAAATAACTGTAGCAAAGCTTCGTCAGTCGTGCATTACAGTCGTAATTTCATCACACGAGTCGTCCATTCTCCTGTTTGTTCTTTCGCAAGTGCGAACTTCATTTTTCTCACAATCGTCAGTCTGCTTATCTATAAATCGTAGACTTTGTGTGCCACTACATAAAAAATACTTGTAAAAAAAATAATTGCAGAGATAAAGGATATATAAGTGATGGAATGGACCATTTGAAGATGTTTTTTGCCACCACAAAAGTACGTGTAATTATTCAGAGTATCGTTTAGTCTTTATTTCATGGTGATTGGCTCACACGGTCGAAAGAAATGTGAATTTTCACGTGGACGGTGTGGCAGGCAAAGCTAGTTCGAAATCAATGTATAACGATATTTATCTTCAAGATTCCAGGTGAGACGAATTTTTACCAAGCTTATCCACACTTGAATTCGTAGCTGCGGAGACAATTTCGTTTTGAGAGCACCGTTCGATAAATCCGCTTGCAATACTGAATTTACTTGAAACATCCGCATCCGTTTATCTGTATATCGATTTTCCAACGCCTAATAACAAAGTTTATTGTCGATTGTTACTAAATACTGTGAGGAGCCAACAACACAATAGTTTCTGATTTATAGGTTATAACTTTAGGATAGAAATTCCCAATCAGATGGTGCAGTTCTTCTATACATATATCTATGAGTGCATACAAGCTTCGAACATGGATAACGGTACATATATATCAAACACGGTTTAGTGCCTGTAATCGGCAGCATAAACTCGGCGATTGGTGTGTTCTATCATCTCGTGGCAATCCCTCCGGGCACCTTCACCCTCATCGGTTTATCTTTCCCGGCAAGTACTAAACTTGATCGTGTCATCGCAAATACGACAACCCCGAAGCAAGACACCTATATAGAGGAACCATCACCACTGTTGTTGATGAGGAGCAGTGACATCACGAGCCAATGGACCATCTAAAATCGATGGAGGTCTAACACGTCGTGTAAACACGTTATACACGAGAAGTATAATGCGCAGTTCGAAGAACCAAATTGGTCATTGATGCCATTCGTTTTATTTTCAAACCAGCGGGAAAATTTACTTCTTTTTCCATGGCAACTTTCCCCGATGCCCGGAAAATATGATACTCTCGTGAAATGTATTGAAATAACAGAAAATCTTCGCGCAATGCACCTCGCGGAATTTTTAAACATCGGATGACAGTGACGCTGCCCTCTTCAATTTAAGGAGCCGAAGGCGTCCGACGGAAGTAGCAAAATTTGGCCCCAATTGTGACGAACACTCGAAATATTCGTAAAAGTGAGAATCGAGGATTCAACTTCCTTTTTTTCATTCATTTCTATGCAACGTCACGCTGGCTACATTGAGCAAATTATTTAATTATACGTTGATTCCCGACTCATCGATAATTCAACCTGGGAATGTCAAGGAGAAAGAATTTTTTAATAGTTTTACGGCAATTTCTTTATGATAACGAAGCGCCAGTACGGGCCAGCGAGTCATCATTACGTTCGACTGGAAGCTCGGTAAAGTCGCATAAAAAAGAGTCGAAGAGAAGCTCGTCGCTGAAGAATTTTACGACCGGGAATTCTCGCGCTGTCTGAAAACGAGGGAGGGTGATGGTGTCACGACGGATTGAGGCGGATGAAGGATTTTGCTATACGTCGATGTGCGCGAGGCTGTGTTGGACGATAGGATTTGACGGAAAAGCCCAAAGCGAGATGGAGTAAGAAAAATAGAGAAAAATTACAGCTTCAAATTACTTTCTTATCCCTGTCGTCGGCAAAGTTCGCACCTCATCGGATCGCCCAGGCGTCAGGTAGAATTACAGCGGTAGGGATTATCAGAATCGATGAATCCGACGCGTTATTTCTTGCTACGATAACATTTGACCCCACCCATGATGAAACATTTTAATCAATCTTCAAGGAGTTCAAGGTTTTCAGTACAAAAATCATTAAAATCCGCTTCGTTATCGAGATACGTTGAAAATGTTGGTGTGCTTTTGCACAACGATGTACTGCAGTGTGCTAAACTGGACTAACAGTTGTAGACTTTTTTCTATCGCAGCACGCAATGTTACCTCTACGCTGAGCTGATTTTCCCGATCATCCGCGATGCACGTAGCACAAATTGTATCGACGAGGTCGGCGTTCATTCAAACGAGGTTGACGTACAGCAACGTGGTCGCTCGTTACCGGCACTTACCAGTGACTACCACTAATCGTCCTAGCAGGATAGGAGAATTGACCGCATCCCAGTTGTGTATAGTGTACGTGATTCGTGTCTTCTACATGACTGCAGACCAGCTGTGGTCACAGCCAGTAGTTACGTCTATCATTGGATCGCCTGGTAAAATCTATCACGGCGCTCCCTGCATATCCTCCACCGCTCTCAATTCAACCGTGCGTACCCTCGATCAGCTGGGACTAAGATCGGTTGATGGATTCATCCCCGCCAAACGAATACGTCACGAAGACGATGACTGACCCAATGATCACTGGGAATCTACCAACTGATGCTCTCGGTGACAAAAAGTGTTCCAAACGTTGGAACCACAGCAGGGGATGCCTTCGTTCACCCCAAAACTGTGAATCAGCTAGAATTTTCTCCTTTTACCCGGGTATCGCGACATTCGACTGCGTAGTAAAGATCGGGCTGCGAACGGTGCCAAGTTTAATTTACTTCTTTTTATTTGAGCCATAACAGATATATATTACAAGTTCATAACGATCGAAAGGGTTGGAAGGTAGAAAAGAGGCAGTGAATCAGTGTAGAGCGAGGCTGGTGCTCGCGCGAACGTGTCGATTCCATTGTGGAAAAGTTTACAGGTTGGACGCAAGGGATTCGGTGTGGCGCCGGCCCGGTCGGTCATCTATGTGGCACTGGCAGCGGCAGTAGTGGCAATGGCTTCAGCTAGAGGTGGCACACTTTAAATCAACGCAAACCGATGGTGCGGAGAGCGCTTCTCGTATACCGCTCGCCCGCCGGCACTCTTATGGAACACGTGCGGCAGATGTTCCAGTTTAAATCAACTGCCTTCGAATGTGTACAGCGACTATCTCATTCGCCCTTCGCCCCGCGGTGACAAAACAGCTGTGCTGTGCTTAATTAAGCGCTTGGTGCTTGTACACGAATCCTCGTGGTTTTTTATACGTCCGGTGCTCGCTTTGTTCTATTGAAATACACATGCGTTTTATGTACAATTTTTATGACAATTTTGGCTAGCCTCAAAACGGTCGTTACCGATCACATGCATCATACCGAATTCGTCTTCCATCATTGTTCTCCATGGTAGTGCATGTCACATGCGTATACTTTATCAATTCCCTGACTCGATTGTTCCTCCGATCGTTGCTGCATGGCCGAATCTTTGCTTCCATATTTCGAGATCTTTGATCCATCGAAAACTAGAATTTTTATAACATCGTCGTTGGACGCAATATAGAAATATAATAACAAAAACTGTCTGAAATGTTTTGCAATTTCACGCAGCAAATGTTTTAGCAATATTCATCGTTTTTCACTCGATCGTTATCTTCCAGTCAACATTTTTAGTGCAACGGGACAACGTATTAAAAATACAACATCAAGATGTGCAGATCTCTGGTAGCTGTGCACTTCTCGTTTCTTCTTTTCTCTCGTACAGTGGCAGCGAGGAAAAGTAGTCATCCTAGACATGTGTCTAATTTGCCAATTAGTCCAATTATCCCTGATTTCGATGGTACACGACTGGTGAAGCGAAACGTCAATACGATTGAAAACTGAGCGATTTTAATTAACGCCCGAGGAACCAAACCAACAACAGTGCATTGAACAGAGTTGGAGAAAGGGAACTAAGCTGATAGGCCCTTGAATACATCAAGGAAGAACGAGATAAGATACAGTACACATATGCGAAACGTAAGCGCCGAGAAATTAACGAGGGAGGGTCTGTGACGATACTCAATAAATAAAGAGATATGACGGCAATGTATATCGTCATGTACTTGTGTACAGATTTTCATTCGCGTAATTCCCAGCCAGCAGTGTACTCGAATTCATTTTGGGCAAGGTTTGACTAAAATGTAATAATCTGTTGCAAGTTATTTTTGTCAAATTCTTTCGTCCACCCTGTATCTCGATAAAAAAATCACGCGTGGTCTTCCGATTTCAACTTTGAGACACATTGCCACCGATATTTTTAGCGAGACTTTGAGCTCTTATAATCCGAATGAATAAATCGACTCTGACTCAAGAAGTAACTTATCGTTCGGGTTACTGCGCTAATAAAATCCGGGACGATCGACCTTTAAAAGAAAATACAGAAGAACGGATAAATGAGAAGCACCGAAGATATTTCGCGATTCGAGCGATAACGGGCAAAGCTGCGGCGAATTTTCGTCGTTCCACTTTCGAATGACATATTGCGGAGATACGGGAGATATATGTCCCGTGAGTACCGTAAATCGATTCGATGCCCGCCCCTTAACCCGGTGGGTTACGGTATTCACCCGACAATTATCGCCTCGGGATTTCGAAAAGATTTTCGCGCTCAATACCTCGATCCCTCATAGATTCATTCGATTGCGGCTATTTTCGCCTCGTTCTTCGCTCTAAATCTTCTCGCACACTCTCGTGGCTCATGATCGTACTTTTTTATCAAAAGAACGTTGGGTGCATCGTGGCGTGTCTCGAATCTTCTCTTCGCCTCTGAACTTTGCCTCCTCATGCTACACCGGCCGTGCGATCATCGCGATGGAACGCTGCTCGAAATATTCACGGATTTACAGCACAATAGCTGAGTCAATCTGATTGTATCAATGTTATTTATGGAAATGTAGCTTCATGTTGTTCGTTGACCACAAACGGTGTATTTTCAAAAACGTTCCAGCGATGTTTTCGGGTACGATTAACTAGATAATCCAAAAAAAAAGAACAGGATTTTCGCCCGAAAAATACTGTGTATACTTTTGTTTTTTCGAGTGTGCGCTGTAATGAAAGGATCGCAACAAAATTATACTCCTTTTTTTATCCTTGATTATTAGGTTCAGATGTTAATTTTAGAGTTTCCTTGCGTACCTCAATTCTTCTCTGTATTAATTTATTCTGTTTTCTTGTGGAATGCAGCGCAAAGCACGTCTGATTGGATTTACAAAGATATTAATTCGACGTATGAATGGCATACCCGGTTGCGTGAGGGTTCGCAAAAAGGACCTTGTCAAGCTATAATATAATGAATTTAAAATTCATTTATAATCATAGCATCAAAGCATTCCCGTCATTAGAAATGTCAGTGGCTGGTTGATATGTGATGAATAAATTTTCGTTGCTGTGTGTGTTTGCTCCAAAGGTGGTATAAATCTGCTGGAGCAATGGTAACCGGAAAGGATGGAGTATTGGCGGAGGTAAATTAAATAACCATGCAATGACAAGAGGAATACCAAACGAAAGCGATCCTAGCAATGGAATTTTTGTGCAAAATATATATGGAATGGCAGGAATGCCAAAGCGAACTGCTGACAAATTTGAGGCACTTTTGAAACAAAGTGGCCAAAAGAGGGTTTAATAGAGCTGGAGCTTTTGAATAGGATTTTTATCTCGCTTTAAGCTGCCACACGAAAGGAATTTGCATTTACAGATTTATAAGGAAGGTAAATCTGTAAATGCACTGTTTTTTTTTCATTTTCGTGATTCGTAAACGTTACAAGAACAAATGACAATTTTCGTCGAAAAATCGTGTTTATTAGTAATGAATAAATAAATACATTTGTAAATATTTAGAGCAATAACGTTCCAAGCAATTTTTGTTGTTTATTCCTTGAGGATTCTTCTTACACAAAGATGCCACCTCGTACAAGTTTCACACGAATCAAGTTTCTCATCTTACCGTCTCTTTTAGCAAGTTCTGACAATCCAGTTCCAACTTTAACCGAAATCATTCAGTACTGTATCAGAACTTCGACCGTACTTGTAATTGGTTTTGTAAAACACGTGCTGCAACTTTGACGGTCTCGGGGATTCACCCTGGATGTCTCGCCGGACTAAACAATTCACCCGCTGCTCTGAGCTACTCGTAAATATATCAGACACACAGATTAATTAGTCATTTGGATGGACGGAGAAAGTCTGCTACTGAGGAAGAAGGAAATTCGTATAACAGAAAGCAAATTAGCAGGGGGGCGAGAAGTAGAGTGGAGGGTGGAGACTGGCTCAACTTGCTTTGTGTACAGTCATACAAACTTGTTTGTTAAAACGATTCTCTCTCTCTCTCTCTCTCTCTCTCTCTCTCTCTCTCTCTCTCTCTCTCTCTCTCTCTCTCTCTCTCTCTCTCTCTCTCTCTTGTATAACGAAAAGCCCTGAGGTATCCGAACCCTCAGCGAGCTAGAGAAGCCCAAGCGATTTCAATTTCATAGCAGCGGCACCGAGAGCTCACTGTGGGTAAGTAATATGCTGTGTAAGTATGCCCTGCGTTTCATCCTTATCTCACAACTACTCCTGTATGCAGATGCTGGCTACAACACTCAGATGAATAACATACGTACTCGCAACAGAACCTTTCCTTGTTTGTATCTCTGGATTTTTCGAGACAGAAGTCGTGAAGTTCTTCGTTCGTGTCTCGAGTACTGCTACACAAATATTACATTTTTCATTGTGCTGTTCGGTTCTCGAATTTCGAGAAATGAAGAGACATTCAATTATCGAAATAAAGTACATTCGACGGTCGCGTTTATGTAACTGATGTTTTCTCGACGCAGTACCTGAGGGAAAATTAAACTATCTACAAATTTGAGGACTTCGAACGGTGAAGATGGCGCGGAAATCCGAAAAAAACCATTCGTTCTTTAAATACGTCAAGATTCATATTCATTCGTACATTTATTCGTGAAAAATCTTTGACCCTTTCTTTTTCTTCGCCGAGAATTTCTTGAAAATATAAGGGGATGAAACAAAAAACGCCCAAGGGATAGAAGGCTCGGAGATATCCGCAGTTTCGAGGCAGAGCACACGACGTTAGGCGGAAAACAAATGGAGTCGCTCAACTGTTCCAGCAGCAGAAGCGTCGGTACGCTTCTCTGGCTTTGTAACAACTCGCCCTTATTCAGCATCCCTTGCCGGGCTCGATCCTCTTTTGCCCGAAAGACCGAGATTCCGTATGCCCAAACTCGCTTTCTCTCTTTTCGGCTGTCGCTCTCCACTGCTAACTCGCACACTTCCTTGGACGCGACGACGAATCAGTGTGAAATTAATTGCCGCTATCCTCTATAAACCAAGTGCAAGCTCGCCGGAACTTTGGTCCATGCTTTGGGAACGGAGTGGAAAACTGGTGAAAAGTGAGTTTTGGAAATGTCATGTTGCTGCGATGCTTGAAACTTTTTCGACCACGCATATACGGGGCAATCTTGAAAGAAAATTATTATTATTGGTGTGTTGACTCCCAAAATTCGTTGAACCTGATGTCCATGCTAGAAAACTGTAATCACCCTCTTATCCCTCAACTCCATGTGCAGAGGAAACATTTTTCAATATTTTTCGAATGAATACGATGATGAGAATCATTCGATGTATGCGATCTTCAAAGAAAATTATTATTATCGGTGTGGTGACTCCCAAAATTCGTTGAACCTGATGTCCATGCTAGAAAACTGTAATCACCCTCTTATCCCTCAACTCCATGTGCAGAGGAAACATTTTTCAATATTTTTCGAATGAATACGATGATGAGAATCATTCGATGTATGCGATCTTCAAAGAAAATTATTATTATCGGTGTGTTGACTCCCAAAATTCGTTGAACCTGATGTCCATGCTAGAAAACTGTAATCACCCTCGTATACCCTCAACTCCATGTACAGAGGAAACATTTTTCAATATTTTTCGAATTAATACGACGATGAGAATCATTCGATGTATGCGATCTTCAAAGAAAATTATTATTATCGGTGTGTTGACTCCCAAAATTCGTTGAACCTGATGTCCGTGCTAGAAAACTGTAATCACCCTCGTATCCCTCAACTCCATGTACAGAGGAAACATTTTTCAATATTTTTCGAATTAATACGATGATGAAAATCATTCGATGTATGCGATTTTCAAAGAAAATTATTATTATCGGTGTGCTGACTCCCAAAATTCGTTGAACCTGATGTCCATGCTAGAAAACTGTAATCACCCTCTTATCCCTCAACTCCATGTGCAGAGGAAACATTTTTCAATATTTTTCGAATTAGTACGACGATGAGAATCATTCGATGTATGCGGGCTTGCTTGAATTTAACGATAACGCTTGTAATTACGGTACCACTCCTGATTAACGGGAAGGAGGATAAACTAGGGATTGTTCGGTTGCTACTGCTACGATGTTACCGGCGCAATTGGTCACCCGCGATCGTGATAACTCGATCGAGTTACATAATACCCGGCAGGCGATATACGCGATAATACTCGTCCCACATCCTTATATCGATCTCGTTTAATTAATTTCTATCTCGGATCAACTCTAGTAGCAGTTAAGGTGCGAGTAGGTACAGTTGATACCAATGATTGAGGCAGCGAGCGGTACGTGCTTAAATATCCGTAGCTGTGTCCTGAACTACGATTTACATAAAAGATACCACAAAAGTTATAGGAGCAACTTTCGCTGGAAATTCGATGAAAACGCAGCGCCGACTCGAATTTACGTTCACCGAGGTTAAAATTTGTATCGCAGTCTGGAATCCGTCGATTCCATCAACCACAATGCGTACAAAATAAATAGCTTTAGTTAATCTTGTCCCGACTGAATTCACATTAATTTATTAGGGATAAATTTATGCTGCTTGCGCCCCTTAAAGTTTGCAAAAAGTGTAAAAGGGAGACGAGAGATTTCTCTTGATCTACGTGAGGTTGAGTTGAAATCAGATTGGATCTTGAGAAGCTGGTCATTGAGTAGATAATGACGAGCAGAAATCTTCTTCGAATGGCGTGTATATACGTCCGTATGCAGGTGTGAGGATACCGTTCTCTCATGCATACCCAATGTAGCTTTCAATTTCCTTCAGCAGCAACCCTTCTAGCCCTTGCTGAGACTTTGGCAATGCTTCGAAAATCAGCCACCTTGACAGCAAGCTCTCTCTGTCTTTCTTTCGATATCTTCTTCGTACGAAAATTTAAATTGGATCTATCTGTCAGCGACTTTCATTTACCGAGGAAGCTCGTGTCATGTTTTTTACACTAGAGGCTGCGTCGTCATCTCCATCATCGATAGTTCCCCATTAATAAATTTAACGAAAATTTTGAGGACAATTTTTGATTTTGAGATTGATGTAATAATCAGATTAAACTCGGTAAATTTCTCGCAAGTTTGATATGGCAAATTGCGCTTGGCCGATCATGAATAATCGATAAAAAAAAACTGATCAAATGCGAATGATTGTAATGTTTGATTTCGTGGAATTAACACTGTGATAATTTATTAGCAGCTTCAAAATAATTATTTCGACCCGCCCGGACCACGCGTGCACACTCACTCTAAATTCTAATGCGATGTAAAATAATTCTTTCCGCAAATTCTCTCATTTTTCTCCACTGTCGTACAAACAACGAGGCAAAAAGAGGACCGATTTATTTTCCGCTAGGGGAAACTGACGACTGACATCGGAGTGAATATCACGAACGAAAAATTTCAAGTGAAGAATGAAGAGATGGAAAAATACGAGGAATCGACCGAGGTTCTGAAGGAAAGAATGGAAAACGTGAAAGGTTTGTGGAAAAACTACGAGGGGGTGAAGAAGAGGAAAAGAGTGCGAGAGGAATCAGTCGGGAGGGAGGAATTCTACACCAAAAGAGCGTCGCCGGAGTGGAAAGTAGAGATATGCAAAACCACGAGGCGAGGATGCATTTTCACGAGAAATAGGAGTGAAGTTCGTGACTCGAGTAAGAGGTCGTAAGATGCTTGACAATATCGATCTTTACGTATTTGTCTGTTATATCCATGTGTCCTAGTGATGTCTGCTCAAACGAATATAATAATAATGCATTCAGATGCACATGCAGATGTATATGGAGAGGCACTCGCAGGCTGTCCAAGCCAATCTTCGTATTCGCAACCTTTTATCGGTTTCCTCCCTATGGGATGTCCCAGAAAAGAGGTATTGTTTATTGTATCGATGTTATTTAGCCACAATATTCACACAGCATATATAAAATTAGAAAACTAAAGATGGAATACAAATGTATAATATAATTTCGAGTGCAAAACCAACTGAAGTTGTTGATCGTATTTTAAAAAATTTGCAACTTTCAAATTTCATAAAATTCAAGATTTTCTAGATAAATGTTGGTTTCCACACAAGCCATATACTAATTGTACGTATCGCCAGTTCAGCAATTATCATTCCATGCAAAATATTTATAAAAATTCGTAAAGAAAATAAATTCCCGAAAAAATAAAATACTCACTGTCGTTGATTTGTTCGTTTTGTGATCAACAGTGGTTGTCGTTAAAGCGCCGACACAGTCGCCGTGAGATGAGCAACTTCAGTAGGCAAATTGTAGCAAATTGCGAAAATACATGTATGTAAAATTCACCGAAAGAAATGTTTCATAAATTTACAAATTAATATTGAAATTTACAAAATACAAACGAAGCTAGTAAAAAAATGCCGAAAAGCAGCACTTGGGATTTCTCGTAATTTTCAATTTTGACAGTTTCGATACTGTCGAATGCGACAAATGAATTGGAATAAATTCGTTCATTAGGAAAACGTGAAGGAATTACATTCGAATTTTTTTTCGTCTCGTTATATTACCCTACCACGCGTCACTCCGAATTCTTAAGTGGGCAATTTCGGTTTTCGATCCAACGTTCATGATATGCGAAATACCGAAATGAGCCAGTCGTCATTAGCGAATAAGCCACGCACAGAGTTATACTATCTTGCAAAATTATTATTCCCGACGTGAATTTACCGAATCCGGCATATTTCCAACATATGCTATTAATACGAGTATGTGCGTGATTGTGATTGTATGTGGATAAATTCCCATTATACCGACATATTAGAAATTATAATATCCGCATATATGCATTCCCCGCAGCCATCGTCGGCTTCTCGCACGAGGATAACAGAGAGAAAATTATATTCTCCCCGTCTGCAGATTGTCCGCGATTTGTACATTTACATTTACATCTGCATATCCATTTACATTCGCGTTCGTGGAGAAGCGATACATATACAGTACTCTGCACCCTGAACTCCGCATACATACGTATTGGTCATAACCAGGTAAAACAGATGAGAAAAATCATCAAGCGGAATCATTTGCTCAAAAATAAAACTTTCCCGATACGAGCATTTTTTCATTCGCAAAAGATGGACATTTCGAAAACTGTCGATATACAGATTTTTTTCGTCGCATGAGGGACGCAAGTTTTTACGGAAAAATGAAATCGATTTTTAACCCTGACGTCACATGGCGCGAGAGAATTTTTTAGTAAAAACATGTTTTTTTTTTTGGATTTATCCTTTTCCACTATTGTTTCGATGTCGAGCCGTAACGGACTCTTCATTACCCGATGACCCAAAAAAATACACACTCAGCGGGAGCGACTATCAAAAATCTATAAATCCGAATCAGAAACCGATGCGGAAAAATAAATGCTTCGCCATGCTGCTCCATTATAGTTCGAGCTGAGAGTGCGAAAGCGCAGTGTTCACGCGAGATCGAACATAAAATGTTTACGATGTGCATCCATCACCCTACCAATTACTATCCTCCTCTACGGATGCAACAACGGACTGATCGAATTCTTTTTTGTCGTAGTAAGTAAAAGGAAAAAACATTACTCTTGCCGTGTATGGCCGACATTTATGCCTCGACATTGATCAATTTCCAATTGCATGTCTGAGCATGACTACCGCTATATATCAAATCCTAACGTGTCCATTTTTTCTACTGATCTCCTTGGAAAAACAGGGAAAAAGGTGGGAGGAACAAGGCATACATGTTTATACGCGTTATCGTTGTTATTCCGGCGGATAATAAAAGTTTGCCTATAATAAAAAAAATTCCACCGAAAACGCTCCGTAATTAACATCACCTTGTACGCGCGAGATCACGTCGAGCTTAAAAAGAAACTTACACGTCTTTCGCAAACGTCAAATGCAGCAATTTTCTTCATCCCTCAAGAGCAAATCTCATGTCCGAAAATGATGAGTTTGTCAAGTACAGACTCCACAGTTTGACGAGAGTATATTTGCGGCATTGATCATTCAATTTCACATGTTTGCTCGACGTCTTCTTCGTCGCCTCTATGAATGTTGCTGGTGCAAAGTGTGCGTATATACACCGTATAAAAAATGAAGAGCCTCAGAAAACTTGGAGGAGTGGCTGGGTTAGGGAGAAGCAAGAGGCCCGGAGGAAATTGCTTATTCGACGATGCAATCTTCATACTAATTTATTAGCCATATAGCACCAATTTAATATCCTCCAGTTGCACGCCTACAAACGCACAGGGCTCTATACGCTGGTGTGTACATTCTAGTTAAACGTAATAAGTATATATGTATGATAAACGTGTATATGTATATATAGGATGTATACGTCCATGGGTGTCTACTATGGTGCGCACCGCTCCTTCATCGCTCCCTCATGGATCAGACGCTCGGATGTTTAATAGTCACTATCTCAACTATTATATTAGTTGTACTCGAGAGTGTTACACAAGGGGCGTGTTGAATCCTTCCGTGACTTGTCGTAATCTGTTTCTTTTTCCATTATTTTCTCACACACAAGCTGACATAAGATCGAACGAGGCTTTTGACGTTTGTGTTAAGACTGTTTCGTAGGTGCAATCCCAACGACAACCGTAATAGCAAGTGAACTTATTGATATCAAAATCTGAAAAAAAAGTCATGCGGAATCAATCCCTTGCGGATTCAAATAATATTATTTCGACATAGTTTCGAAATCATGGAATACTACCATGGTTTTTCAAATATATTTGCAATTTTGAAAAACTCGTAAAAAATTTATGGAAAACAACAGGTTATAATACTTTTGGTGTACGAAAACTTATTATTGGCATTAAATTTCTGCTCGTTTACGCGGTATTCAAAAAGTTTAAATAAACGGAATTTTAACACTGTGAAAAATTCTGAAAGTATTCACGTGCATTTGGAAAATGAAATGGATTTATTTTGCATTCAGAGACGACAAGGTTGCTTCATTTTTTCCCAGCAATCTTTTTTCACATTTGTTAACAATTTTTCGGTATTCCTGTTGTCGGAAACGATCACGTTTGTTATCTTGTGTATGATTAATTTTTTTCAGATTTTCACGTCGTCGGTAAGGAACGTGAGTTTGATGCGGAGATCGCTTTTTTCTAGAAGTAATTTTTTTTCAGCAGGTTGTGAAACAAATATGCCACCCTTTACGGACATGATCGGTTACCGATGGTAGTCTCTCGAATTATCTTCGAGTGAAATTTGTCATTCTTTACCCGAACGTCAAGACGATTGGTTCGTACGATATGTGTAATGATTGTGGCTAATGGCCGAATTTCTGGAGTCGCTAAGATAAAGAAAAACCGATGATAGACCGAGGCTTAAACCTCTCCCAAGTTCAAGTCGTCAAGACGCTTCATCATTTATGCTTCTCTCTTCTAAGCCCAAGCTCGGAACCCACGAGTCGAAGATGGTCAGAAAAAAGAAGTGCAACTGTGGAAGAATGAATACCACAATTTAAATGAAATTTAGAATCTCACACAGACGTTTTTATAAAAATCAACACACTTTTATGTTTGACGTGAAAAAATTTTCATTTTTACGATACTTGTATGATAATAAATATGCAATTAGTGACGAAGTGGCTGCAAAGTTTCTCCTCGGTTATTGGTAACGCTACCCTGCAGGGTTAAAGATATGCAGAGCGGACAAAATGAAATACCTAAATGCCTCAAATCGTGAGCATGTCATAACGAATGTGTAGATGTAAATAGAGCTGTAATAGATAGCAGAAAACGATAGGGCGATATACCCGTTGTGTTTTCGATGAACGCATTTCGGACGAGACCCTGCCGAGCGGGGTAGCCGCGAGAGACTATGGATGTACTGGGCATTTTCATTGGAATCTACACGAGACGAGAGTGGAATCCGCGTCGATTACTCCGTAATATAGTGCAATAATTCTGGTGAGCGAAGGAGGACCCCACCAAGGCAAAAACGGGGCGATACGATGAGAGGGAGAGTTGTGGTCCATGCACCGACTAGGGCCACTAGCCAATGTACGATTCCTCCGATACATCATGACGCACTTCATTTACGCGCTACTCGCGTATGAACCTTCGTGTCTGCCGATTTACATGAGTCGCTCCATATTACATCGATCGATCTCGAAGCACCGTTTTTCTCAATTTGTACTTACACTTTTGTCTCAATTCGTGGTAGTATATGATGAAAAAAAAGGAAACGATGTGAATCTTGTCCTCATGAAACATTTATCAAAAAAGAATTTTTCAAGAAACGTATATTTTATCAACCGTTTCGATATAATCATAAGAAATTCTTTGGGAAAAAGCGCGCACTGTGGTTTTTTGGTT
The DNA here is from genome assembly GCA_959613375.1 of Heteropelma amictum. Lineage (NCBI taxonomy): Eukaryota > Metazoa > Arthropoda > Insecta > Hymenoptera > Ichneumonidae > Heteropelma > Heteropelma amictum. The sequence continues at coordinate 18,855,357 of OY390723.1, forward strand.
TCGCAATGCAGCTTTAATGCCTGATGTAGGTGATAATGTATGGATAATGTCCATACACATGGGATATTCAATACATTCGGAGCCCCGCCTGGAGTAACTATTAGATAGGCGGAAACTGTTTCATAGTTAATAGGTGAGAGTTATGCACTTACGGATCATAAATTCGGTAATAATTCGAAGGGGGAAAATTGCCTGTTCTGGCTTGCGGAACTTGGAGGGCGAATCATGAAAGCCTGGTAAATTCCATGTTTTGATATATATATCTTCTGTTTCTGTAATCATTGATGATGCATACGATTTTGCTATACGAGCACTAAGCAGGGTGAAAATGGAGAAATGCGTAATATTGTGTTCGATGTGCATACTATGGACTATACATTTGATATTGAAAACGTAGTATTTATCACAGGGCTACGATACAAATATTGCAGATCGTCTTGAGTACGATATTTATGTTAAGTTTTCGCGTCTCAAGGGTATATCCATCGCTTACCTGCCATCACCACCTCGTAATAGATCCGTCAATCAATTTCCCATCAGACATATTGACGCCCGCTCGACCATCGGAGCGAGAATGTAAAGAAAATTTGACGCGCTAAAATCGCAATTCCCGCGCCAGGCTCGATCGAGCCTCCCAACATCGCACACTCGACAAAAGTTATTTTTCAATGCCATTCAATAGGCTTTGAAGCATTTAAGAAAAAAAAACGAGTTGTTCATCGATTACGAGTGAAAATTGAAAAATAAATAGTAACTATTTGTTTAGATTGGTTTTTTTTTGTATTTCGAACTGAAATATTGCGTTTTAGATCAAATATCGGTATGTTTCGTAATCAGGGGGCAAAAATACATCGATACGGGCTGTTGGATTGGATTTTAAAGATCCAACATTTTTCGCTATTTTTTGCCAAATTGGTTTAAATCACTAAAATGCTTGCCATTTTTTTCTTGATTAAGGTAGACGCCCCGACTTGTGCTTATTCTCTTGGCAATTGATGAGGCTTCAAAATGCCGTTTGGTTTGTCCAGATATCTTAGTTTTTCGATTTTTGGCAGATTTTTAAAGTAGGACCACCGATTTTCGCCAATTTTCCCATACATACCCCTTTGCGTTTTTTTCGCCGATTTTCAACACCGATTTTCAAGATGAAGCAATCGAGCTATCGACATTTAACTTTCACCATTGTTCAAGTCTACTCGAGGGCTTTTCAAAACACCCCCAAAACATCTGTGTAGCTTTATTAGGGAGGAAGTTATGATCATTCGAAATTTCGACTTTTCGACGATTCTGGAAAAGTGGCGAAAAATAGGTCGAAATTTTTTTTTCAAATTTTCAACATTTCAGAAGCTTATTCGATCGGAAATTTTCTGCCGATCACAAAACTCATCGAGTTTTTTGCGAAAACTCGAAATATCAGTAAGAAAATGCAAAAAAACAGTCAAACTCAAGGAAAAACACGCGCGCATCAGAAAGCAAACGGAGTTTTGCCACGAAATTCGTTCTTTTTTCACCGACCAATCAGGGGACGAATAAAACGACAATAATCACGCGATATTTTTTCGATAAAGGATCAACTCTTCGGGACCCCATCAACTTTTTATTAGAAGGATTACATAGCGATACTCTATAGTTTCAAGATTCTGCAGGTGCGACAGAAATTTTACAGATCAAATTTTACAAACTTTCTTTTCATACATCATCCGCTGCAAGCTCAACAATGGCTGCATCGCGCTGTGTCGTAATTAAGGTACACAATTCTATACGTTTCCAGTGGACACGTTTGATTTGGAATTGCGAAATTCGACAGGACACGGTATTATGAAGAAAAACAACAATGTATGTATCGCTATCCAATGGTGTTGTTGCTCATGAACAAACCAGTATGTATCGCAAACAATGAATCATCTATACAGGAACACATAAAAAGTTCCAACGATCGTTATCTCCTGGCAGAACACGCAGGAAATGGCAATTTCGTCATCCGCAATCCCTTTGAGCGAGACAACTCGACTGGTCTAATTGATCCATACTATCTCTGTCGGTCTTTTTTTCTCTCACTTTGGGCTCTTCGATTCTATTCGCTCTCCCTGTTTCTTTCTATCTTTTCTCCTCCCTTTGAACCCTGTGTACTATCGACAAGGGAGCCACGGCACTTGTCAACCGAAATGTGTACCGGCATGCGTTATCTCCTGCCTGGCCTTTCCTTTATTTCCTCCATCCCATACACCTATTTTCAGAGTTCTATAGTTCTCGTATCCGATCACTCGTTCCTATATCTTTTTACATCGTGCTGTACGCAATTGTACCGATGCGCTTTCCATCCTGCACGAACTAGCTAAAGCATTGCATACTCGATATCCCTGCCTAAATTATATTGCACTTGACCATTCAGATAAAAGAAGAATGGTAAACAAAAGCTGGAAGTAACAATTTGACTACAAAAAAAAATATGCAAACGACATGGAAACCTGCGTGGACATTATTCGAATCTCCAAATCCTCATGATTATTGCAGGAGACTCTTGGTTTTTTTTGTCTTTCAGGATTACTTTACATTCCATTGGAATGAACGTGGAAACAACCCCAATGTTGCGTACATCAATCGAAAGAATGTTCATTCTTTCAGACGAGTAAGAAAAAATACCATTCTCCTCTCAAACAAACTTTTCTACTGTTTTTGTAGAAAAAAAGAGAACAGAATTTCTCTTGCTTGCTTATTCTTTTTATTAACATACACACAAGTCTCAAAGTTTCAGACCGTCAGTCTAATAAAAACGTGTGAAAGAATCTTGTTTTATTTGCAACTTATTTTCATTCCACATTTCTCATTTCTCTTTTTTCGACATTTCTCCAAAGTCCTTCAGAATCGCTCTTAATCGGCCTTACAGAACTACGCAAGATTCCAATATATTTCTATGCTCCTGTCACCCCATTTTCTTCTATATTTTTCCCTATTTTCACTATTTTCCGTCCCTCGTACTCCTCCTCAGTTTCTTTTTCTTGACACACTCTCCTTCAGCCCAAAAACGTGAAACAATGTATACAAAATGTGCAAAAAAGAGCCAAGATGACAAATTTTTCGCTGAACAAGCACAAAGTGCGAAGATGCAAAGATTTAAAAAAAGTAGCTGCAGCATATACGAGGGGACGTACGAATATACGTGTTGTACTTTCCAGACACTTACCAAGCTTGGTGATACGTGCTCGATCCGGTGCACGATTTTCTACAGAACTGCAGTTCTCTATATCTTTCATCCTGCTGCATTCGATAGATCTTTCAATCTCAAGGGAATAAACACATCTCAAGAATATATACACGTTTTCCCAGTGCGATTGTATTATGAATTCGAATTGCCACAAATATAACGCATATCAAAGTCGAAACGTTCGGTATAAAATTGCACGAAAAATGCTTCTTCTATAAAAATAAGAACAAATTTTTTTTTCATATTCCTACTTTGTTCTCGTTTCTCGAGTGCGTCAACTACGGTGACACAGAACGCTACAGCGAATCAACGAAATCGAAAACATTCATATGGGCGCGGTAAAAAAATTTTGGGCAATTTTCTTGGGGGAACTTTGAGTTTCGTAGACATTGAGCCAAATTCATGGTAGCCCGATTAGAATTTTTTGATCGCGTAGCGAATGAGGGACATCGCAAGTAAACAGAGTAAAGCGGCGAGAGAAGGAGGGCGGTTTACCCCCCGCCTGTACTCGAGGGTGGATTATCCGTACCCTACAATAGTCAATGAAAAAAGTTATTATCCCTGACTTCGGCGGCGGTATGATACCGTCTGGGAAGAAACGAAAAAAACGCGGTGGATAATAAAATAAAAATATAAAATCGTGACAAGACCGAGGAATATTGTGGAAAGTAATATGTGGGTCACGAGGATGAAGCCGATGTCGATCTCGTCGAAGGTTGTCAGCTTGTGAAAGCTCAAAGCAGTTTTTTGTGTCGAGTGGAATTCGCATCCCATCATCCCCAATACACTCCTTCCCTCCTTTGCTTTCTGCCTCGTCAATTTTTCTTTCTTCGTCTTATTTTCGTCGTTTCTCCGACAATAAACTCTTATTGGACGGGCGGGCGAGAATCGTCGGAATTCTTTGCTCCTCCGTCATGTGTGCAAGTCGTGAGAAAGCACTGCCAAGCATAATTCGGTATAAAATTGACTTTGTACACGCGTCCGATCGTCATTCTACGCTGTCCTGTGTGTATCCTCCCGATTTTCCACCGTCTATTGACTTTTTTTCACGAATGAGAAAAAGATCACCACGTTGGATAAGAAACGAGTTCAATCTCGAGGAAGGAAAACTACTTTCTTGATTCGCGTATTCATCAACTTCTCTTTCGAATCCCTATCATGGACGATGAGAAAAAACTCGGAAAAATTACCACGTTTTCTCTAGACTGTTCGGCAGAAAAAAGGCACAAAAGATAGAATAATTCTGAGGGAGAGTGTCTCGTCGAAATGATGAAATTCATGACGTGACATAGAATTTTTTCCACGCAGGACGATAAAAACTCCGGTTGCTTCTAAATAAATCTTTTCCATATGCTGCTAAAAAAAATTCTTATTCTTATTGGACTTAAAATACACCGTAGCTATAAAAATGTAACCCTGCTGTCTGAGAATTTTTCTAGAGTTGTACAGGGATGGTCCGCCCTCTGGTGTTTGTCGAGGATAACCAGCTCATCTTGCTTCACGTGATTGACATAAATTATTCGCAACTATACATTTCTTTGTAAATACAGTTAGAGTGCCAATCATCGAGATAAATTATTCGTCGGTCTGGATGAAAAAAATCGTGCTCGAGCAACATTCAACGAAAGCACGCTTTTCTACATAAGTTTGTGCATACTTTAGGTGAAATTTTGTAAATATTTCCATCAATTGCTGCAGAGTACCTATATTTTGATTTTCCGCTAGTCCACAGATTAAGACTCATCTCGACGATGAATTCCTCATGTTCGTTCGATACCATAATATTTTATACAATACCCATCTTTTCGTTCCGGTATAATTTTATTGATTTAATATTGTAAGGAAAGTTGATATTTAAATATTTATATTTTATTTCAAATATAATTGCAATATCAAAAGCACTAAAGTACAAGGCCATGAGGTTAATCATGAGCTCAATGAGCATCAACGATCTGTTTCCGTTTCAGCGATTCGACTCTCGAATGCAGCAAAACTCTAGTGCATGAATGGATACCTGCCGACTCCTCGACGGAACTCGACTCGAATTGCACTCTTCATCGAGCGCTCGAGCGTAAATCTTTCTCGGCTTCGATTCCTCCGTAATTACACCTAGATTCGAGAGAAACTTGATTACATTCAAGAAACATCTCGCCGGAACACGAACGCATAAATTTTCCTGCTGAGGTAATCCGTGCATCTCTCGAATGCGAAATAGCCATATTTAATACGTGTTTGTTCATGTTCGACGAGTCATATGCATGAAAAATCAAACGTCACATTTTTCGTGTCCCCATCCGACAGAGGATGCCGTTTCAAAATGGAGGAAAAAAGATTATAAGCGTCAAATGAAATACTCGAGTGCACAAGTCTGTGGAAATATTGATGAGTCTCAAACAAAAGACCCGCCGTTCAAGATCCAACAAAGTACGAGGGAAAGTGGAAAAGGTATTAAAAGCGAATGAAATTACGGGGTGTGTTCGATTCAATAGGGTTGATTCAGTGTTAGTATGCCCGCGACCGTGGAAATAGTGAATTGAATTTCTTAAAACTTGGTTGATTGTATTTCTAATGAGATTGCTCAGGGTTATTGAACATACGATTGGCAAAGAGCAATCCTATTTTTTTCGACAACAATTTCTACTGAACAACAAGTGTTCGCATCGATATTCCAATGAAATATCGATTTTCCATGCTCGGACAGAGGAAAACAACAATGCGCCTTTCATTTTGCGCCTTTTTTCATTTAAAAACTTGTAAAATAACTTCAGAGTTCATACTCAAGGCCGGACTAAAATACCCTTCAATAAAATTTCATTGACAGCTCGCTGATAAAGTATACATTGTTTTCACGTTTCGATGTATTTAGTGGCTGAGCAAAAAATTGAATAAATTACTAACAGAAATAATCATTATATTCGTGAATAAATGAAATGAAACTATTATTTCGTGTTTGACGCTAAACAAAGATTTCTCAAAAATGATTCAAGATATACTTCACTGTTTGAGGAACTCATGGTGTCAACGTTTATTCGATGATACACAAAAACGAGGTAAAATTGAAAAAATATTTCTCGGCAGACACGAATGATTGTCATTTTTCAAAGTTGCTTTTCGAATCAGATTTGTTTTCACTCGATCGATTCATACAAAAACAGATTTTCCAAAAACCCATAAGTTTCGTGACAACTTTTTTTCCCATCGGCTACCGAAGGCTTAATTTTATTCTTTTTTTTTTAAGACGAATCAAAAGGATGAAAATTATTCCATGAATTTATTAACTTCGACATTGCTCAGCTTTTATGTGGATCTCGCTCTGCACTGCTCATACAAATACGTAGAAGCGAGACAGACGAACAAGTTGATGCCCATCTTTGCTATCGCACTTGAGAAAATTCAGGTTCGCAGCGAGATATAAAGTTACAGCCTCTGATGGTTGAACATATAAAAGCCATCGACGGGTTATCCGAGAAGTCGTGGCGGAGAGGTGATGGAGGTTCGAAAAGGATTGAAGAATTTCATGCGACTTCGGTGGCTTCTTGACTACCACCAAACAGAGTCGTCACATTTTTCCAACTTAATTATCTGAAGTAGAAAAAAGAGAGAGAGAGAGAGAGAGAGATACCGAAAGAGAAAGCAGGACACACGACAAGCCCGTTGACGACGACATCTCCGAGGACAAACTCGATGTCATACTACTAAAGGAGGTCGTGGAAGTTTTTCCCTAAAACTCGCAATCTTATTTCTCCAGCTTGTGGATTCAGCGTCAAACTTTCGAATCACTCGTTTTCCGAGTTTTCCTCGCTCCACCGTTTTATTTTTCTTCCTCATTTCATCTTATCTCTTTTAGTGAACTCTGTTACTGTGTTTGAGCTTCGACTATCAACACCAGAGTCGTCACGGGACTCATACTGGTACACCTCGTTTAAATCAAACGAACGAATGTCTACTGCGTAACGGACTTTTTTCGGTCTATATGAAGTCATCCCGAGATAACTTTCGTTTTTCCGTAATCAAGCTTTCTTCCCAGTTAATTCACCGGAAAACTTTTCGTACGTTGCGACCCACGACGATAAACAGCGAATTTCGTTGTACAACGTGTGTTTGCCCGATGAAAATGATGTTTACTCCAACGAAATATTTCACTCGCGATAATTTTGCGAATTTCGGGACCGCCTTATCGCGAAACTCGTGTTTAATATGGGAAAAATGAGGAGAAAAAACAGAGGCGATTGCAAACGATATGGTGGTACCCACCATGGCTGGAACACGGGAGGTAAGAGAAGCGTTCAATCGCCTCGAGCAAAGTGCTCGCGACTTTTGTATATTTATAGCTACGCCCAGTTTCGTGCAGTTCAATGATAAAGCTCTTGGCGAGGATTTCCCGTTCTATTCTATGCTAAACTTATCGTCTGCAACCCTCTTCTTCTCCAGCAGCTCATTCCCTCTTATTCTGTCTTACTCTGGTACAATACCGAGGTATATACACGAATCCAGGTGTGTTCTCCACTTTTCCGAACCTGCAAGGGGAACTGCGTAGACACGAAATGTAGACATCGAAAGAAGGCAATCGATATCGCGGGAAGCCAGAGGCACAAGTCTATCAATATACACATACATTATCAATAACAAGAAATGTTTGATTGAAGGTTCCATTAGGACCGTTTGCACATTTTTTATTTCGATCGTATGAATGTACATTGGCGTTGCTTTTGAAAGATAAATTTTACTCGAGTAATATAAGTAGTAAATATTCTTTGAGTACGTGTATTAGTTAAATTTACTCCGATTTGCCTTTCGGCAAATCGGAGTAAATCGAGCCATTGTAAAATGGCGTAACAACCGGAGGAGCAAAATTTTCACGCTCCCTTGGATCAATCGATACTACAGTATTTGCAGTTGCGATTATGGCGAGATTCCTCGTTCTTGTGGTGTGTCGGAGATGAGACATCGTAGAGTTCTGTGTAATAATTCGGCAATGAAGGGAAAAAACTCAAAAGTATTCCTTGAGTTTTACATTGCGATCAAACGGTGTGACGAAAAGATGTGAGTCCATAAGTTAATCTGGCTGTCGTAAAAGACCCTACTTACGAATGCGCCTTGACTGTATGCGCGTTCATGAGGAAAGCAAAGAGCGTATCAACGATGGGGAAAGCTGGAAAATCTCCATCGGATATCGGAAAGTCTTTAGGATTACAGCCAACCGTGAATACCGAACTTGTTACTGAGTTTGCCGAAGCCAAAGCTAGCATGCCATTTTCCCTTTTTCCCTCTCTTCTCAAACTCACTATCATCATACGCTGATCCATTTTAAATCGCTCCTCGTCTCGCGGACGACGTTCTCGTCGGATATCTAATAATAACATGGCCGAGTATTTTTCTCCTTGTTTGTATTTCAAGAATCTCGATAATCATGAATAAATTTCGTTCTTATACCGATCTATAGCATAAAAATCGACTTTTTGTTCATTAAAATTGTATTACTCTACGCAATTGTGTTTATATCCAAAAAAATCTTGTACAACAGCCGCGAGTCAATTTTTTCCCCTTACGATTACGATTTGCCGCACGGCTAAGGACTTTATTCAACAAACAACCCTCTGAGGATGATACGAACAATACTTGATACCGGCGTTAAGCCCTCTGGGGACTTTTGCGAATGCATGTGAAAAGCTTTGCTGTTGTAATACTCGAAGGAATTTTCGCCCTTCCCTTTATCGAGAGACCGGACAGTCAGCGATTCTCTGGGCTTGCATTTGAGGGACTCTCGGAATTTATCGTCCTCGCGCGTTATAACCCCTCTTGCAAACAGAATTATAAATACGTATTTCCGGGAGGATATGGAGATTAATGATTTAACAAAAGGTTGAATGTGCAATTTATAAAGAAAGAATATTGCGTCCATTTCTCATAAAAATGCAAATAAAAATACGCATTCAGCCAAGAAAAAAAAATGGTAATTATTTATAACGAATTTCGCGTGCCTCTACAGGATATAATAGTTTTTCATGTAGATACTTTTATGGCGTTGCGTTACAACTGACGTAATCTTGAAGGAAGCATTTTGCATTTTTAAAATCGAATTCTTCATTCAATTATTTACATGGCAATGTTGCGCGTTTCGCCAAATGTTTTATTTTCACATTGGGAAATTTTTCTCTACACGACATTCACGTATGCATCTGTGCAAAGCCAACGCGTGATCCAATACGAGCCGATGGTACGTTCGCACGTCGACAAATCTCTATGTTATTTACAACATTTCCCTTTTTCCATCCGGTTGGTCCAAATCCACCGACGAATTTTCCCCTATCGGTGGGCGCTATGGTAAAAGAAAGAGGGTACACGACGTTCGAGTGAATACGTCACAGTTTAATCAGCCTTGATGCAGGTGGAAGCGAGGACTGATCGCGGCTGAGGTGACCGGGCGAATTTGAAGGAACGAAAGGTAAAAAAATGCTTTCATCGTGGATGCTACCAGCTGGCCCAGTTTACTTTTCCAAGGAACATCCCAATTTCGTACGAGGCTGCGATGGAACGAGCAGAGATAACTACAGTGAGCATCTCATGGAACACAGTCAGCCCAGCGAAATGCATTGTTCTCGGGGTTCGCCAGCAACTGGAGCTTTGTTCGGGAATAATAATACCAGACAAGGGTATAACATATAAAGCGGATGAAACGCAAATGCACTGAAGAAACGAACAGGAAGACTAAAAGTACTTCCACAACTTCTGTGTATTAACAACGTACATTGTAACACACATAGGCCATTATTCACCAATTGACAGTCGTCCAAAAGTCTCTCACACATTTTTTAATTCAACCGAGGTTCACAATGAGAGCTTGAATAAAAGGTGCCACAATGTTTCATTCTCGTTCGTGTCCTTATTATCACATCATTCTTCCCCTTCATCTCCTACTTTTTTCCAATTCATTTTTCTTGCGTATAGAGCACTTAAACATGGAACAAAAAGCGAACAGTTCAAATAATGCCTCAACATGTACGAATACTCTCTTCGCTCTCAACCTCCTGTATGACGCTATATTCGGGGGAGAAAAAAATGTATTTTTAGGGAAAAATTGAATGGAAACGAGAGAAAACGCGTGCCGCACGTACCGACGAACTTGAGGTATCAGCAGAGCTCGAGTAATTATATTCTTGCATCGCGCATAACTAATGAGAAAGATGAGATGTTTCCGGCCTTGGTTACACGGTACTGAATAGAACTTGGTCGTGACGTTCGCAGATACGATGTAGCGGTAAGCTCGAGGAAACAATTCCTAATTAACATTGCCAACGAGCACTTCCATATAACCTCGAATAGATACTCCATAGCGGTGTGCCAGAACCATGGGGGGTCGTGCACATGGCGCAAACGATGTACCGTGGAGAATGCAGAAGGAAACTGAGAAAGCAGAGAGAAAACAGGGTGGTACACGGTGGTGGAAAAGCACGGTCCATAATCGGGCATCGTTCGCTTCCTTTTGCCGGCCCGTTGGAGCCTCGAACCCCTTTTGCCTATCGGCAAAGTTTCTGCGGAGTGTCTTTAACGTTACGGGCACAACTCTGTACGAGGTTGCTGAACTGCGGGGTTCCAAAACCTCGGGCAACTCCGTGCTGGGCTAGCCAGACTTCCCCGGTAATTAGATATTAACGCCCAGACGCAATACAGCGTCTGACGCGCCAGGATTATAGATCCTTGATCACCTCGCGCCCCTGAAACATTCTTTCAATACTGATAACTTTGAAAATGAAGCTGCCTCCTTGCGTCTCGTTGTATATACTTTTTTACGAAATAATGCACGTGAAACGCATAAAGTTTGGTGAACATTCGCCGTTAAATATATACGCGGGTATCGGGTGTGCACGATCGAAAGTTGCAGGTTTCATAATTATTAATTCGTGACCGTTATAATTAGTGCGAACATCCCTGCAACTCGTATTCCAGTTTATTCTCGTCGACAGTGTTGTAAAAAGGGGGTTACGCCGCTGACAAAGTTTCTCGTTATACGAGACAGTTGTTAATTATAAATTACATTTCGCCAGAAGTGGATGCAACTTAGTCGGCTGCGTAATTAATTTCATCGTGCTTGATCGACATTCGAAAGTTCATTCGAGTTGAGCTTCGTCTTCCCTCACCGACCAAAAGGTATCTAATGGTAATTTCACTGGAGAATAAAAGCGTATATATATGTGCATATACGTGTCATGTGTTTGCACGAATTCGTCAATTCTCTCACCATTGAAGGATTCTATGGAAAATTCGAACGTCCATTCGCGGCAGAGTACATCATCGAGAGTGGAAGAGACTCTCGTTACCCTGGACAAAAACTCGCCGGAAACACGAAGAGAGGATGAAGAAGAGGGCAAGTTTTCCGTTTGGAAATGGAGGACGAAGAGCGGGAGAGGGGGTGCAGACCGATTAAAAAGACCGTTGAGGGATTATCATGCAACGCATGAGCGATTTTGTAACGACCGATTAATCCGATAATACCGCTAGATACGAGAAAAGAGAATCGAATGGGAACATGATCATTCAATCTTTTTTTTTCTGTCGAACTCAATTTTTTGCTTTCTTTATCGGCTATTCCACTCAGGCTCTTTGAATCGACGCTTTCAATAAAAATACGAAAAAGTACATCCATAAAATATATCTATGCTGTTAAATACGTGTATATTAGGGTGGTTAAAAAAAATCGGAATGTTTTCTACCCCCGAACGTGTTAAATTAAAAAAAAAACGCCAAAGAACGTGTATGCTCCAGGATCATTTATTCCTATATTTGTAATTAATATCCCTAATTAAAAAATTCAATATTGCCCAATACAAACCCATTTGGTGGTCCATACAGCGGAGGACGATTCCAGGCGAGTTACGTAATTCCCAATCGGTTGAAACAAATGCCCGGTTCGTCTGTAAATAACCTTGAACTCTCTATTTTAAAGTACTCAATTTCTCTTATCTTTTTCCGGCTCTGCACTGTCGATTGACGTCATCGCTAGGTTCTTTCACCTGCAGCTTGACTGAAGACCTTTGGTCAATACAGAATTCGCGTCGAATATAGAATATTAGGCGTCTCTGAAAAAAACACACGGTAAAGAATTTCAGTGACTCGATTAAAGCTTCCTCAAAAGCACATTTGAAAGAACTCATAAGATATAAAGCCCTTTTCGTCCGTGGGATCAACAGTGCACGTGATCCCGGTCTTTCGGAGGCAAGTAGTCAGTCTCCAACACACGTATATGTATAAGATTTTCGTTCTCTTTGTCGCTTCGAGTTTCCCTCCAGTTCGCCCACTATCCTATTATTATGTAAATCTATGCCGACTACGGTAGTGCCCCAGCCTCGGTTAGGATGCACAGACATACGACGGCTTTAATATTAACCGGTTACAAGGGTTGGCCCGCTACAGTGAGAGAAAGCTGAGGCATGAAGAAAAAAAGAGGAAAATGGCACAACCGAGGAAAGAGCATGAAAGCTGCTGAGGAGAAAGAGAATCTATACCGTGAAGCAAGTAATCATAAAGCAGGCGTACGACACAAATAGGAGTAGCACAGAGTTAGGGCATAAGGGATGGGGGGTTGAAAAAGGATTCCACCGCTGCCAACACGTTGGTATACCAGATCTCACCTCCTTTCACAACTTTTATCACCGTGTTAAACTGTTGAATACAACAAACGTTTGTCGTGGAATTCAACGTCCATAACCTCTGCTGTGATGAAGATAAAAATCACGATGAGATGTACGTTTTGTTAATCGTGTTTTTTTCCGGCACTCGGAGACTCTGACGGGTGCTATTCGTAACCCTCTGCTTTCAGTATACCCCGTTTGGTACATTCCTTCATTCGAGTATTTATTCTACCTTCCATTTTATTATAGAAGTGGAGCTTTTGAGAAAAAGCAATGATTTCATAAATCCTACGTCGAAGGGTGAAGGTAAAACGAAGGTGCACATTCATCGTCAGTGAAATCTGGCAAGTTTCTTTTCAGACTGAAACGAGCAACTATCGTAAACTCCCAATCTCTCGTGTTTCATGTATTCGTCATTACATCCGCTGGATCTCTCGCCCTTCTGAGCTTCAGCCCCTATTCAAACAATTCTCCGCAGCCATTAGAATCCACCAAAGTTCCCAAGTGCTACTCTACTTGCGCATCGAATCTTCCTCGGAGACAGGAAGTTTGGTGAACCCAGGAATATCTGTTCTCACTGATGCTGCGCGCCAAATGCATTCAGAGGATAAGGACTTCAACAATGATTATACAGGCAAACTGTGATCGCTTCGGAAGAATAAATAACGGGACTTGCATGTGCAAGTCATACGATTGAGTCGATGACGAATGAGAGATCTACGAGGTTTCCTATACGCCACATTAATTTTCCAAGCCCCGTTAAAACATCAAACTAATGAGCAAACTTGGCGTGAAATTTCATAAAGACCATTTCAACGATCACAGAATCTTCGTCTGAAGAAGATCGCATTTTTTTCCATGGGAATTCATTTATTATCTCGACGCACATGATCGTCCTCGTGTACGATTGGTTTACTTATAAAACAGAATAAGACAAGATGCGACTCAACGGTCACGTCATTTTACGACTGAATGCTATATTGGATGTTGTTAAAAAACGTACTTCGCATCGCTGTGGGTGAGATTAAAATATTTGTAACGTACCCTTTGGCACGTAGGTCCACCCAGCAGGGTACGATTTTCTTCGTGACCTACATTCAAACATTCGACGAACAAAAAAAGCCCGCTTTTCCGAAACAGAAAAGCGCCACATTTCTGGTTACATTTTTCCTCGTTTATTTTATTTGTATATTTGTACTTTTTTTGCACAGGGTGGAAAGTAACGCGGACGTGGTAAAAAGCTAGCCAGAGTCACATATCACACTCCATTTCCATGCTAATATCTGATAGAATTGGCAAACAGCCATTCGCTTCTGCTCGATCTGCAACCATTGCTTTGTGCTTTGAACATTCATTGGCCTCAAAGTGTACATTGATGTTGGATGTCCATATTCTCTGCGGCTGTACTTGCGTATTCCTCTGCACACGCGCAGTCGCGTCATATAAATGCGATCGACGATCGATGGGTATCGCTAAAGTACAAAGTTTTATGGTATTGCTTAGGTTACACGTACACTACGAGCATACAAACGTATACATGTATAGTATACGTGCATGAAGAATAAGAGTATAATGTTGAGAAAGTTTTCATCGACGAATGCAGAGACAACTTTTTCCTTTCAATAAGTGGATCGCGGATGGGAAATTTGTACCGATATTCCCGATTTTATTATAGAATGCCATTCAAACGTACATCATTGTAGCCTTACTCGCGAGTTCGCTGATTTTGGCTCGTATTTTTCATGCTTTATAAAAGATATCCGGGATGGTTTTTGCTACTCCGACGATGGCATTGGGGGCATAGCGAAGTGAAATGAAAATATGACTTTATATTTCAAAGAATATTGTAAAGACTTCGTATCGATACGACTGTCATCGTACCCATGTATCCTGGCATGAGTCCGGCGTTACGTTGACTACCACAAGGTTGTAAAAAATTGAGAACTGAATTTCGAAAGTTTCGACGTATAAAATTCATCTCAAAACTTCGCCATTTCTTATTCCGATTTATTTGTTGCCTTAACTCATATGACCATCCGTTTTTTCGTGTGTGAAGCGTTTAAACTTGTCTGTAATCCTAGAAAAACGAACGAGAATTTTCGAAATAACAGCTTGAATTTATGGGCGAAAGAAAAAATTACACAGGCCCAGATTTTCTTGGCATTTATTATCAAAGATTCCCATGGCTTCTCAATAAAAAACACTCGGCGTGAACGATGAAAAATGAGCAAACACAATTTCATCATCAAAGTAGACAAAATATCGATTACGTAAAAAAAATTCGGTCCATATTGTCATCCAACAATGAGTCACTTTAAAATTGTCATTGTAATCAATCGATCGAATGATGGTTAAAATACCAAAGTACTCGTCGTGATTCCTTTCATCATGATGAAAGAAAATCTCGTTCAGAAAACAATTCGGTTGATATCTTCAGCACTGAAAAATGAGAAAAGTTACAGACAAAAATAGGGGGATGAGAGAAAGGAAAACATCGTCAAAAAGTGGCTGTGCACAGCAACTGTATCCGGTGATTTTTCTCGAGTCGGTATTTTTCTTTTTTTTTTTTAATAAGCATATTCTTTCGGTAGACGCGAGGGAGATTTTCGGATATATATTCGCCAGATATATATTCGAACAAAACTTTTTACGCTTGGATTCGGTTGAATCGTTCCGAAGAACCGTGATATAAATGTTGACAGCCTTCCGCCTGCTAAATTGTTTGTCTATTCCATGCCGAGCTCGTTCTTCCTTCGTTCACTCGCTATGTATCCTCGAATGTGTATATACAGCACATACAGTAAACGCAATATGGCGCGAAATGTGGTCTCCTCCGCGCCAACAAATAATATTATATCCCGACTGTATTACACGTATTTTGTGTACCACACAGCGTGGAGCATGGTACAACGTAATACAGTCGTCTTTGCCAGAACTCGCGATATTCCTACGTTTGATTACGCAGCTTGGGCCAAATGACAACGAGAATATCCATACCATAAAATCACACGCTACGAGCTTCGGCTATTTACTTCCGGTTGAATACTAAAAAGATACCAACTTACTCCCCTAAAAAATAATGACAGATTCCCTTTGAAAATTTGAATTTATTTCATTGTTTTATTTATTTTTCAAACAGATACCGCCCGATTGAATTAAACACTGAACCGCGTGTATATATTCATGAGACAATTTCGATGATTCCCTCGAGCAACAATGAAAAAAAAATCAATTGATATCAAGGACAGAGTATCGAAGAAATTCCAATCGACTGCAACGACCGACTGACAGTTTAATTAGCTTGTCGCTTCCGGCAAAGTTTCAGGGCTCATGTAAAATTGCTGCGATTTCAATCGAGATCCAACGAGGCTTGCTTTTCTCTACCTATCCTGTGTCCTGCTTTCCGGACTCTCATTTCCCGAGTACGCCCCGATGCACGAGCTCATAAACAGACTGTATGATCGTTGCGCAATATGATTTATAGCACAATACGACACACGTGAAATGGATTCATCGTGAACATTGAACAATTACCGCAAAATCATTGATTGAATCTCGTGGCCAATGACGACCGAATTCGCTAATTCGTTTGTTTGTTCAACAATTTCGGACACGTTTTACTGCAACCCTACGAATAATTGATGCGAGATTAATAAATTATACGGCTCGTTAATGATATCGCAGCATCATTCTCGAACCAAAACTTTAGCCAGGACGGTGCCGAAAGGAGGACGTCTACCGATTTTATTTTTGTAACCATTTTTCCAATTATAGCAATAATCGGAATAGAATTTGTCGGAGGAAAATATCAGTGTGGAAATAAAAGTTTAAAATTATAGCAGAGTCAGTGGACGCCCATCCGGGCTCGCGATGTTCTCAAGCGAGATCGTTTGGTCCTCTGGATTTTTACGTTCGTAATTAGATACTTCACGATACATTTATTCGACGAGTTCAAATGTTGGCTCACGAGAAATCGTTGCTCCTTGTTGATCGATCGAGAAGCCGGCGAATGTTCGGCAATATACAGGAAATCGCTTTTCCTCTTGGGTGTACAGTAATTATCTACTATACTAACCCAACCTTGATATAAGATATCGAGTTTCCGATCGAAACTTAAATATTGGAAGAGAAATGGAGCTCGATGAGCAGCAAGCGTTTTCGCGATTATACAACGCAGTCGCAATTATCGCAATCGTTGTAGTTTCGCAGTTAGTGGAAGTGTACCGAGAATGCACTGGAAATGCACAAGCGACTCGTATATCATAAACTTTGTGCTCGAACATTTATGTATTCTTCCAGCTATTAAAACGCATTTTTACAAGCAGGAACTGCGACCGAAATTGCACGCGACTGTTCTATAATAAAGAGCGAATAAACGTGAATCAGATACTATCCGTTGCAACGTATCACGAACCGCCTGTTCACAAAGTTCTCACTGGTAGGTCTAACGAGTACTTTCATGAGATAACAAAAAAATTGTTCACGAGAGCTAAAGTAGGTCATGAGGACACTGATTTTCAAAACATTTTGCCACGTCTGTGCACAAACGCGAATGACAAAAAATATTGCGTCGAGTGACCGCAATGAGAGCTCGATCAAGTATGAGCATCAGCGGGTCCCACAGTGTCGAATTTATCAGTCGCGAGAAATCTACACAAGAGTCTCGAGAGAAGTGAGCTGAGAAGATAAACGTAATAAAAAACTCGAATCTCAATGAGAAAAAAAGTCGACGATGTGAAGAAGAAGGAAGGAAGGACAGGAACAAAAAATCCTCTTGCGGAATTACGAGGATTAAAGAGGAAGAAATTATCCAGATGCAATTGCTGGCATAGTGGGCATGTACAAATGAGGGGCATTGAGCTCTCAGGCTCTCTCTCCAGCTTCCTCGCCGTGCGGGTGAGGACGGTCCAAGAGATGAGGCCTCTATCTGCCAGAGTCCAAAGAAGTATGCAAAGAAGCTTTGCGGATAGGGCGGATAAAAGTAGAGGAGCAGAGCGTGAAGACGAAGAGGAAAAAAGGAGAAGAACGAAGAAAATGGAGATAGAGCAGCGCAGTAACAACGAAGGAAGGCTAATTCGAGATGGAAAAAAAGAAAATCCAAAAAAAAAGAGCCAGGAGATGAATCTCAAGGTTTTCTGGTTACCTTTGACCATTTCTGTACGGACTCGTCTTGGAGTATGTCTCCAAAGACCCTCTCGTATCTGCGGATCCAACTGGAACCAAATCACGACTTTCGTGCGTTGACAATAAAAAAAGCTCCGAACGAATAATCGTCACACAGCGTGTGAAGTGTGTTGAGAGGCAGAGTGCCCACTTTAATTCCTTGCTTCAAGTAGCTACAAGGAGCAGTTGGTCCAATTCTTATAATAAACAGTGAGATTATTTACATCGACAAGTTGAACATTTGATTAAAAGTTTCTCAAGATGGTTACTCGAGATGATTTTGAACAAATAAACAAGGATCAAGAAAACTGTTGGGACAGATCGATGTTGACGCAACTTGTACAGTCTTTCCAAGTTTGGTCATCTTGATGTATTTTTCTGGGTTCCGGATGAAATTTGCAAACGACACAATGCGGATATCTCCGTGGATTTTCGTGAATATCAGAAGGCATACCGGAATACAAACCAGAGCTGGCGAGATGACTGTGAGATTGATCGGAAAACGCGTGTACCCATATAATTATTCAGATATACGTTCTACATTTACCAAACGGGCAGAATGTTTCCGTCGCGGAATTTCGGTCGTTCGTTCTTTGTAGGCAATCTTCATTCATTGTATCCTCTATAATTGTAATTTGCCGAATGGTTTAATGCGATAAAACGTACGAATAATCAACCGATTTCTCTTTGCCTCGCCGATACACGTAAATCTGATAACGCGGGCCAATTTAGCAGTGTTGATAATTTATTAATCGATTATTCCGCAAGTCCTTGCTGGCCTCATCACACTGGTCGATATCTCATGCCACTGCATTAATTATGAGGACTCGCAACGGGTCTCGATTATTCAATTTAAACGCGGTCAGACAGATCGTGCCCGATGTTCCATGCAACGAATATATCGTGCTCGCAGTACAGTCGAGGCATATCGGGGTCAACCTTCCGAGTCCGTGGCCCGCGACGAACGATAGTCACTCGGCTAGAATGAATATCGACAGACGGCGATGGGTACACGTAAAGGCGATTTGAAAAAAGAAATCACGCGACAGTTTGACGGAAAAACAAAAGCATGAATAAGAAAATTGACCTCCGAGTCATTATATCGGATGCTTACGACCTGTCAAAATGATTTAAACGATTTAAATTAATGGGAAGTTGCTCTGTGCAAGTTCTTCCAATTGCAGATGGCTAAGGTTGCTTGGTGCAACTTTATTCGCAACACATAAACGAAAGGTCAATCATTTTATCTCCATCGATTATACATGCTTCGACGCATTCGATCGTCTATAAAATCTCTATCGTATTTTAGGGTTTTCATTTTTGGAAATTCACTTCAGTCACCTTCACTAGGGTAGGTCAAGCGGAATAAATTCCTCAATGGAAAATACTCACGAAATCGCCGTGCCTCGTATTACGTCGACTTTTTTTTTGTTATCAGGACATAGTCGCAAATTGGAACAGCCACTTCGGATACACGATAGCCGTGCGGAAATGGAAAGGTGAAAGGTCGCTGAAGGAAAATCTTCGATAAAACGATTGTACGAGAGGTCACACGGTATATAGCCATTTGCTGGCTTTCCTCGACCAAAATCGACGGAGCGAACTGTCGAAAAAGAGGAACGACGATATAGGAAATAAAAGGGTTGCCATAAAGAGAAGACCGTTACCGAAATGGAATGCCAATTCGCTACTGTATGCACCACAGCGGTCGCCGACAAAAGACATTCTTCTCGTTCACGATTGAATATGCGATTCCCTTCCCATTTCGTCGCAATTCTACCCGTCTTTCCTCGGCGTTAGATTCGTAAGAGATTCGCCTAGGCGTCGCCCAGACACCCTTTGTCTTTGCCTTCGTTCATCTCGTTCGCCCGTCCGTTCCCAAAGTGCTACCAACAGCGAGAACTTTGCCCCGCTGTCGTTTCTTCCATAACGTTTTACGTCTTCCTCCTCGATCGTTTCGAGCTACCCACTCATCTGATCCGTTATAACCAAAACCCTTCATCGTGATTTCACTACCAACCTTAACATGACACTTTTGACCCTGATGACCTGGAATCTGCATCCGATTGCAAAAGTCGACGGAATAAGCGGGATAAAAAGGTACAAAAAGCATGACAGTATAAAATGCAAGGTAGGTAGGGAGAAACAGAAGGAAAGGAAAACTCTTCCAACATTATTCAATTTCTTTATGATGAGGTACCATGAACATCGTTCAAGTTCTGGTTCAATGTGTTTTTTTCCAACTTGGTTTCTTCTCCTCCGAACCTCGTTCGATGTTTCGTGTTTTTCTTGGTTTGGTTTTAAGAGCAAGCAGAAACCGCTTACAATTTACCACGGTCTCGCCATTATATCTTCCGTACGTTGTCTCTCAACGTATTTGGCAGAAGTTTTGGCGGAGACAGAGCTCACGAGCCCGGCAGGACAAAACATACAGAGAGTTGGCTTGCCAAAAAATCCTCATATGGGTTATAAATTTTACCAGCTATGTCCCCCTCCATCTGCATCGTGTGGTTAGACATTGCAGCATCTCTTATTCCCTTATTCCTCACTCGCTACGTTTTCTATGCTCCTTTCATTCCGAGGGTCGCATAAAAATGCAGAGAGTTTCCCGTCTACCGATCGCGCAAGAATGTACCGTGACAAATACATATGCGCACGCACGTACAGAGGACACAAATGTGCATGTACTTGCGTGACGCGGTTTCGGTGCACGAACGGTAATTTCCAAGGTATTCATTGAAGAAAGCACATCGTGGGAATAATTACACTTTTTAATCGCGTTTTGATGATATTTCTATCAATGCATGTGGAAAAGTGATTTTTTTTCAACAAATGGTCCAGGTTGTGCAGCAATCGCTTCAACTTTTTTTTAAATATCAATCAGAGGATTTTTTACATCCGCAGATATTTCGCGCAGCATCAATATTGAACCGAGATCTCGAACCATCTGTTTAAAAATTTTCATCCTCTGCACTTTTCATGGTAGTAACGATAATATTATTTAAAATGTGAAATACAGTAGTTCTATAACAGAGAGACCAAGAAAGATTCAATAGAAATTTATTTCTCCCACGTTATACTCGCGAGCGAATTTTCGCTAATTTTGCTCTCAAACACAATTGAACGCGATGCATGATGGAAAACACGAAAAATTCGATAATCCTAAAAATAATCCATTAATTTCGGAACAAGTATTTTTTGAAACCTTCAAAACCCTTATATAAAGGGAACGATTTTCGATGATGGGCGGATGGGTCTTTTTGGTTCTTGATTCGCATTGATCGTTTATCGACAGGATTCTCTTTTTTATTCGTTATGGTTTTATGGATGACGGTGATGAAGCTTGAACGAAACGTCTCCTCCCGTTGAGTATGTTTCATATCGGAAGTAAAATATCACAAGTTTTATTGCTACATATAATATTCTCGTGACCAGTAGATAGCAGATACTAGAAATAGAAAGATGGTATGCGGTCCGAGATAGTTTGGTTTAAGCTAGAGTGCATTCTCGTCACGGAAATGCCATAAACCAACCGTGGACCATGGGCGTATCTCGGCTGAACGAATAATTTCTCCCCGGTGAACCCATTGCGGTCGAGTCGCTTACATCATGATGAGAACGAGAACGAGAGTCTGTTACGGGTTCGCGTTGAATGGGGAACCTTTTTCGTCTTTTTTTTCTCACATGACAGATCTAACATAGCGCGTAAATTTTATGGCAAACGAGGAATTCTTCGAAATATCATGGGAAATTTATGTTTACCGTTTCCGTGGAAAATGCTTACAATTGCCTAAAGCGACATTGTTATTCACAGGCGCAGAATATAAATAACTTTTTTAAACGGAAAACCACAATTTGACGATTTATTACGAGAAACTCGTTATTAATTTGTTTTATTTGTCAGAGTGTATGTATTTTCCAATAAAATCAATTATCATCATCACGATGTCGATTAGCATTCTCCAGTGGCCTGAAGAGTTCATTGGCATAAAAATGGTCTTTAAAGGAACGTCTGAGAGATTTTTCCTGATTCTTCCTAGACATTTGAACTGATTTTTTACAGTACCAAAGAGGACACTGAGCTAGAAATCGTTTGTTGAGCTGAATAATATGACTGCAGAATGAAACTGAATCAAACATAGAGAATGGAGGTAGGGGAGAGATGAAGAGTCGAGGGTACGGTGACCCACGATGAACTGTACAGATATAGGGGCGAGTTTTCTTCAGGGCTGGTAGGTCGTAAAGCACCCAGGAGGATTCGCGTTAGTGAGGATAAAGTTGGTTATCCCATCGACGATCTGGTCACGGTATGAATATTAATCCGAGAAATAACAACGGACACGAACGCGGAGGCTGCGAGAGACATGACGAATTGAGTGCTTCAATCTGCACAACTAAGGCTTTCGTCAAAGTCCAGTCCGAGCGGCGGTCACGATATGCCTCCAAACACAAGGACACACGAGTGTTTCAGAAATCTACCACGGAATATCTCAATGCGAACACATACGCAACGTTTATGAAAAAAAAAATCGGTTAATGCCACAGTCGAGTATTCTCTTTTCACAAAGGTCTCATCGAAGTTATCGGTATTGAGAAGTTCACTATCAAGAAATACCCACTGAGAACTTTTGATGAAACTCACATACACGAGTTTCGTACCAGTTATAATTGAAATCGACGAACAATTAAGTACAACGAAAAATAGAAGGTTGTCAGGGGCTCCACATGATGATGAGTATTGTCATCGAAAATGCCGAGCTCTAAATGTTGCACCGCGCTGGTATGATCGTCCGTTCGGCGGGCGTCCACTGAAAGTCTCACCAATGAAAAGAATAGAAATAATACCGTGACTTTGGCCGGTGAGAAATGAGAACGTGGATGAATGAGCAGTTTCTGTACAACGGTGTTGAGAAAACTCGAGTATTTTACGAGAGAAGAAGTAGTGTACCCAGTTCGCAGGTTGCCTCTCAAGTAGATGATCGCGGGAGAGCGTTGAAGCGTGCCTGGTTTATATCGTGAAGATTGAGAAGAAAATGGGACGGTCGAGAAATGAAAGTGCAAGAACTCTAGTACTTTCTCTCTCTCCCTCTCTCCCTCATCTTTCGTCTCTAGCTACCCCTTAACTTTAATTGGACGAACATGCTGGACAATATTTTTTCCCCTTACCAGAGTTCTCGATTGCAATCGTTGAAGACTTTACACAGATCTGCCCGCAGTATGAACGAATTCGTTCCGTTGTAGACGAATTCTAGCCCACTGGACTCACCTACTAACTTTTCCAAGACAAGTTCATCAAGACGGAAGCTCAAGAGTGCAAAAGTTACCGAGAGATCGCTTCCAGAGCGCGCACATACCGAGAGCAATTCCACGGTCGTTGCGGGTTTTGAATCTTATTGCGCTCACCGAAAGTTCCATCGTCTCCCTTATTTTCTCGCAAGGGCCAAAAACGAGGCATGCAGGTGCATCCGTTCACACGAAAAACACGAACCGGAAGAAGAGTCTGAGCGGAAAGAAGAATCAAGAATAATGGCTGTAAACTGGGTACTCGAAATTGTTGTCAAGAATTGCCTTGAGCATGGAAACAAATACTAAACTGGAGACTGCAGCAACCGAGCTTTGAACAAAACGAGCTAGTACCTCAACGTACGCCAATATAATTTAGCGACGCTTTCAATATTCACTGTCCCTTACATTTATTATTACACACCGATTTGCTCGACCGAGTTTGAAATGAAAGTTCCCATATACCTGACGTACTCCGCGGTACCTAAGCGAATCGGTTCTTTCGAAAATACTTCTTTCTCCAACTTCATGCCCAATTATTTCTGAACTGGAATCGAATTTCCGTCTACCCATTTTACCGCACAAAGCGAGTGAATCTTTTCCTTTCTCATTCGTCACATTAGCCAATCAGCGATCGAGGTCCTTTGCGCTTGGAAGTCTACGAATAAAAAGCAGATTCTAGGGGATTTCAGAGAGGAATGAAAGGAGGGAAAAATCGACTTGGTGAAGTTCATTCATTGGTTTTTCCAGCTCATCATATACCGTTGCCTTAGATGGGCTTTTTATGACTCTTTTACGATGAGATTTGTATGATAGTTATTTTTCAGCGCAAATTATATGGTTCTCTCTACTTTTCGCGAAAACCTGATTTGCAGCGCTCTAGCGCTTTATATTATTACTACATTTCAACGACTTAAGTTGCATTGCTCTCTCCGAGTACCTACTCTAATACCCTGCCTGCAATCGCGATAAAAATATCGATCAGATTGGGAACAGAGTCCGGACTGAAACTGAAATACATTTCCCCAAACTGGCGCGGTCCGATAACACACTTTCCATGTTCTTTTTAACCGGTTCTTTTATCCGCATTTCACTAGGCGATAAATTTTATTCAGTCGTGCGCGCAAAGTGTCATCTTCGCTGAGCTTTACTATCGGTAAAGTCGACGAAGTTTGCAGAGCTATCAGCGTTTTCGTTTTGTTGGTGCACGTTTATGCCTAGAATGATTCCACCGATGCACTATTCCGTCTGTCATGTAACAACAGATCATGTATAAATAAAAAAAGAAAACGGGTGAATGTTTATTGCTGACTCGCAGAAACAAGAATCGTTAATAAAGCGACTATAGAATTATTGTAAACTTTCTTGCATTGTTACAAATAGCAATTCGACGACGAGTATACGTGGAAATCAAATTGCCTCCGCAAACTTGTTCGCAGTTGCCGCGAATATAAAAACCATGCCGAATATAAAACCGAGCGCTGGAAAACAAAAATCCGGAGCTATAATGGACGTTGAAGAGACTGGACGTAATAAAAGGGTGAAATTTTTTAGCTTCGCGTCACAGGACCATCGGGGCCATGGTAATCCACGAGATCGCGTGCTAGCAAACTGACGTGCATTCTCGTGAGCTGTCAATAATGTCGCTTCTTCATTTTTTTTACGAGAGCGATAACTCTCATCCCTGTCTGGCCGTCGTTCGAAAGAATGGCAGGCGAACCCTGGCTCACTTTGGACAACACAAGGTATACAAAAGCTCTTGACACGATCGGTTATAACGGATTCCCATGATTTTTATAATTTTTTAATTTTTTCAACGTGTTTTCGGACAGAATTTATTGTTCCACATGTATCGTTAAAAAAGATGTTGAGTTTATGAATCCCCTATTGCAAAATACCATAACATCCGTATAATCTTAATTCAGCCAACAAGCAAGGCAAAGTGTCCTTTTTCTTCCTTCGATTGTGTTATTTCCCTCGGCTCTAACGTGTGCTAAAAACTCGAAAAAGCTAGAGCGGAAACTCTGCCTGTCTTTACTCACTTCGTCGTCTCCGGTCTCAGGATAAAGTTGGATTTAATCGAGATTAATCGCTTCTCAGTCGAGCGGCCTGTGCGATAAATCATTGTTCAACTTTTTCAGTTCATCGAGTGTACGTCGCATTTTTCGCATCGTTTTCATCGTATCCAAATTTGTTCTTGTTTGAAAAATGAGACTAACAAAAAATGAGATTAACAAAAAATGACTCTTAGATTCAACCATTTCGGTATTTGTCATTACGCATCGCAAAAATCATGATCGTTAATGACGAACAAGAAAACTATTGATGCATTCAGAACGGAATACGGTGCGTTTGAATGATTTTCAATGAATGATCCGAGGAAGCTTAGATAAATTGCATTATCCTTGGGGCAAAGCTTGTTTTTTCATTAGCCACTGTGTTCCAGCAAGATTATAAAATCCACAAACTCTGAGAATAGTTTATGCATGCATGTACGAGGAGCCAATGAAATATAAGCTTATCGCGTTATGCCCACGGAATATTAGGTTGAGTAACCGAAATTTCGAAGTTAATACCTTCCAAAATATGCGATAAACGAAAAACACGAGAGCAACTCTAGACCGGAGACCTCGAGCAACGTTTCGTTCACTCCCATGTTCAAGATTGGACCGACGTTTCGCAAGCTTTCAAGCCAGACTCTTCCTCTCGTCATTATTACCTCGTTATTTCTCAAAAACTCTGCCCCTTTCTGTTCCGTCGCTCAGACCGATCTTCATCACGGGCTTTTTCGTCTAAGGACGGTAAAGTTGACGCTAGTCCGTTTATATCTACCATGTTATTGCAAAGTTCGCACGAGGAAACCACCGTGTGCTCAACACGGTGGACAGGTTGCTTCAACATGTAAAAATGCACATCATGATGAGCTTATAGGTACCTTAATATTCATAAATGTATGCCCGTATACTCGGCGGCTAAGCCAAGTAGGATTTCCGAAAGGCTGCTCGGGAAGCGACATAAACAAAGTTGAGACCGAAGAGACTCGGCACACCCCAATGGCAATTACGGTCCAGACCTAACAAACACATCCTCTGATGCTTTTACAGCGAAAAGAGCAATGCACACTTTGCTAAGTTGCAACACACATTCCTTACGCTCAGCCTGCAACACGCAACACGTATTTTGAGTCAACGTGAAACCGTCAAAAAAAAAACGCCAAAATGATGTAAAAAAGGTGATGCAAGCACGGATGCTGAATTGGGCAATCCACAGAAATTTATAAAATGATAAGGTCCTTTGATCACCGAGTCATAGCTTTATTTTTTTTCCATTTCGCGTAATTTATATACCTAATAACGGTGAACATCTCCAGTGCGAACTTAACGAAGTTATGTATTATAACGCGACGACTTTGCAGCATTGGCGTCTCGTATGGAATCAGAAAAGAGACGTTTTCTTTAACTGTCTACGGTGAGAAGAATATGTCCGTTTGTTAGAATTTAAAGAAGCAAACAGACGAAAGTTTATGAAAATTTCATCATTTTGTAAATATTTATGGGAGAAACTTCTCCGAGGGTCCACAGACCCCGTGTGTAATGAGTTTACTTTGGTAAAAGGGTTGGT
The DNA here is from genome assembly GCA_959613375.1 of Heteropelma amictum. Lineage (NCBI taxonomy): Eukaryota > Metazoa > Arthropoda > Insecta > Hymenoptera > Ichneumonidae > Heteropelma > Heteropelma amictum. The sequence goes on from OY390723.1 coordinate 18,882,258, forward strand.
GTAGGTAGCTGTCATCGTTAAACTCGTCGGGTTGGTAAGGTTGAGGCAGGTAAGTGTACTCGTCTCGAGTGCCCACCGCGACTCTTTATTCTACGAGGGCCAGATGAAAATTGTCACCGTGGAGGTAAAAATTAAAACGGAAGAAAAGCTTCCAAGAGACAGGATATAATTTTACGAGCTACCGATATCTCTCCCGCATGAATCATCTTCTAAATACAATGACGCGAACGGTATTTAACCCTGCAGATGTCGCAACGGTAGCGTTACAATGAAAATACGAGTCCAAAACGGTATGGAAAAAAACGTACCCAAAAAAGTACAGGAAAAGCTCGATTTTTCGAAATAATCCACCACCCTTAAAATCCCTCGCCCCAGTATAGTTCCCACAAAGAAATTGGGATACATCTTATCACCCCATGAGAGCGCCCCATGAGAAATCGAACCCCGGATCTCCCGCAAGAGCTTGCAAGGCTATTATAAAAGAGCAAAAAAAAAAGAGAGAAAGTTTAACGGATAACGGAAAAGAATGATCGGATAATGATCGCGGTCTGGAAGAGGTTTCGTCGAGCCTGTGATGTCGACACTCCGCAAATTGTCGGAGCCGTTCTAAACGTGTTTGAGGGAATGCGCGCCGGCTAGGATGCTGGAGCCAACGGTGGCTGTATCGCAACAACGGCATATCGAATGCAGACGTTGACGTACAGAGAATTCGCCGCTCACAAAGCGGTAAATGTTGTGACCGTTTGTCCGGGGTAAATACACTTACGCATGAACGAACGAGGCACAAATACTCGAGCGATGAAACGGACGCGGATGTTCGGAACGTATGTCCGACACGATGAATGTTAGCGAACGTACATTAGGCTTGAAGCAATATCGTATACGGCTAATGCAATACGTGTACACGTTCATTGCTCTATTCGCAAAGCAACCGTACGAAAATCTATCTGTTGGCTGCTGTACGAGCGGAGTATACCGTCGATGGGAATCCAAGTGTCCGCTTCAGCGTACTAGAAACGCGCAAAGTTCGGAAACGAATGACCACAAACTGCATGACAAAACTGACCAAGACACGATATTCCTTTCATCTCTACAATTCAACTGGTCCAGACAGAGTGTCAAGCACTCGGGATATTTCAATTGAGGGGTTTCAAGATACGTGTCGTACAAGTGCACCGCTCCGAAACTTTCGAATTCATTCTCACGTTCGAACACATCGGATAGCAGTCTATGATGACAAGAAAAGTCTCAAAAGAAAGTGGTGTACAAAAACGGGTACGAAATTGAGAAATGACTTTGATTCCTGTGGCAAATTATCACAAAATTGACTCCTGATAAACGGTCGATTGATACTGACATGTGGTTAGCCTGGTGGGTACTAATTGGGATGACTACTTTTTTTTAAACAAAATGAACGTGTGAAAAAAATTAAATACACTAGGGACAAATATTCGAAAACGTAAAATACAACGATCCATTTTTCGAGCTTGAGGATATAATTAATGTATTTGCAGACGCAAATGGAAAGTTTTGTTTCCTTCAAGTTTGTCGTTTATTCGATATCTTTTTGATGTTATTTTAATTTTGTTACGCGTAGAGAAAATAATTCAAAGTCAGTCGCCGCGAGCGTAGAAATAAATGTCGGAACAGAGTCGTAAAACGAGACCGAAAAAATCTGGAATTATCAGAACCAGTAACGAAAAATGAGGGTAGAAAAATGTCTTCTGTCTCGAAGAACAATCCGATATAAATTACCCCGATTCAACAATGGCTCATTGTACACGAGATGAGCAAGCGCGCTGCGTTTGAAAGATAAAAAAGGTAAAACATTTCAGCTGGGGTTGGGCCGACTGTTTTTTACCTCTGAGGGCTTGAACGGCAAGAGGCTGAAGCTGCGATTGTGACGCGACAACCACCGCACAAATAATGCGAGATAGCAAAAAGTGGTTGGTACTGCGGAGAGAGGAGGGCTGAAACGACAACTATTATTGGATTCTATGGTCTGCCCAGTTATCATGGATCATTAGTCTCTCGCATTCTGCATTCATCGATGTAACAATTATACGCTCTAATTACGTCATTCGAGGGCGATAATTAAACCTGATAGCATCGACTTTCATGCTGTGGCAATCCACACCTACGAACAAGGAAACTCCTTACACGTTTCAAGGCGATGTATCACAAGTCCCATATACGAAAATGTGACTCGCAAAAAAGTGTGTTTTTTGAAAAGTTGCTAGAATTTCGTTTCTCTCGAATTTCGTACGTCATACGTGTAAAACGCTTCTTATTTGTCAGTAAAATTAAATTGTCACCGATCTAGTGAATCTTATGAGCCAAATGCAGCGACATCCGATTTATTTCAGACTCGACGAGAAAAATCCTGAAAAAAATGCACTCTGCAATTCATCTCTCCATGAGGGAAAGTTTCAAAAGCAAAATCGAAAAACAGCTGTAAGTGGTGGTTCCGTGCATCCCGCGTATAAAATGGTATCTACGGCAGGTGACCGATACAACATGACGAGAGAAATCAGATGTATATCACATAGCTCGTGGGATGCTGGAGACCAAAAATGTATCAACCATTCCATCATCGAGATATTCATGATTAAAGAATTCAATTTCATCCTCAAATAAATCAACAATATTATTTAGTAAACAAATTAAATGGACCCGCAAATCGCAAATTGAAAACACGCGCGTCAACTTTTTCCAAAACCCTTTTATTTTGCATTAACGATCACGAATCGATATTTTCGACAGTTTTCTCCGTAAACACAGGCATCGAAATCGAGATACGTATAGTGTATATGACAAGCGAGTTTTCAACACTTTCCGCGCGTGTGAGATTCGTCGCACGCGAAGCTTTCGGCAAGGCGAGATGCGTATATGCAGCGGCAGAAATCGGGATAAATAATATCCTTGTGCGGGCGCTCGGATGCTTCGATTGTCGCGAAAACTCGAAATTTATAGAGACCAAAGCCGAAGCTACTACAGCAAACGTTCATTGTTATTCATTGCCTTGCGTAAATAACAACTGGAGTCGCGTGATATCCAATGTACAAAGCGCGGAAGAGAGTAAATATGGCGAAACGAGGATGCGAAAACGCGAACTGTACAGGGGGAATATGTATGTTGCTGCAGCGTTTATAACACGCTGCAGTCTCGATTTTCTGCTGTTTGCTGGAGAATCAGTTGAAAATACATACTATTCTCTCGTGATTTCTCCTCTCTTCGCCAATGGTGTGCAGGAAAAATCACGAGCTTTGAGGGTCCCGAGAGGTGAGAGAGGAAGATGAGGCAAAAAGAGTGAGCAAAAGAGAGTAAAGAGAGAGAGAGAGAGAGCGAGAAGGAGGGAAATATGAAGCCCGTATTTTATGCCACATGCCATCCTTCCGGTCCAGCGACGACGTCTCTACCTCATTGGACATTTCGTTGTTTAGGTCGTTTTTTCCCTCATATCGAAGAGAACTCGAACAGACATCGCGAGTCACGATATAACGAATCGGTAAATTCAAGAAAAATAAATAAATGTTTTTATCCTCGTATATTTATAGCTACCTGCGTGAATTGCCACGTTTTCTGTAATTACTCGTGTTCAACAACTTATCTAATAAAATTTGATCAGCGGCGTTGGTTATTGGTTTGTGATTATAAGTTGGTGGAATAAAAAAAATGCCAAAAAATGCTGCGAGTATCCTATTATCGCAGCATCCTTTTCCGCTCGTGCTCCCACCAACATTCGCGAATCATTAATAACCAAAAACAAAATCTGTCGGCCCCGTCAATCAGCAAGTCAAATGCCGGTGGCGGTGGGAAATATTTTATCGCGGTTTACCGCTGGAATCGTCTGAATAATAAGTTCACTCTCGAAAACAATCGGCTAATGGATCGTTCATCCGAGAGATAGAGAAGAACAAGAAAAATTATACGACGGTCTTTCCGGTACATAAGTCGTAACAGTTTGCTTTACCTACTGACCAGCATCGTTCCCCCTTGATCTCGCATCCAAGATCTAAAAATTTGAGAGCCGGATGTGCTGCGCGAACCACCATCGCGCTCCGTCAGCTCCGCGTACACGAATACATGTATACATCCGGATGTATTTTATCTCCCTCCCCCTGTGCTTTTTCTCCAACCCACCCGAGCTTCGAAGTCTCTTCGCGCTCTCGCAGTCGCTCACCACAGAACTGTGGTCCTCTCTTCCCCTGATGGAAATCCCAAGTTTTCCATTTCTCTCCCTCTCGTCAGATCTCCCTCGCATCCACACGAATCAGCTTCCCCATCTCTCTCTCTCTCTCTCTCGAACCATAACGCTGCTCCTCTCGACCCGTCGTCTTCTCCCCCTCGTCATTCGTGGGTGTCCCCCCGTGTGCTTCGCACATCTCCTGCACCGCGCACGATCGCCCAGTCCGCCGGCAACTCTTGAATGGGAGTGACGCGCTCTTGGATCGCGGCAGGAACAGCTGCTTCTTCTTGTGCTTTCCACGCTCACATGTAAACTCAAAAAACATTCGTACATGTACGTAAAATCACTCGCACGAAGCTACGTGAGTAAAGAGAGTGAAAATGAGAGAGAGAGAGAGAGAGAAGGGAAGGGTGAGAGACTGAACGTCAGTACAAAAATCTGAAAGACGAACGATTCCCGTGATTGTGATGCTTACAGCGTGGATGGACCAAGACACGCGACGAGTGTTGTTGAGATAGATGGGGAGATGAAAGGAGAGAAAAAAAAACGTGCCAAAGTACAGATTCACGTTTCCATGCTGACGAATCTCACGTCGACCAACTGCACGAACGAGCACGTTGATGGATATTATTTGTGTTCGTGCAAGTGCCACGAGTGTTACTTGGTGAAACTTTAGGATCCTTCGAAAGTGATTAAGACATGAATAATTGATCGAAAATTACCATAAATCATTGATTTGGTACATACGGATGTAATAAACGAGAATATCAGTTACTCCAAATAATGGAAAAGCGAGGATGAATTTTCGAGCTTTCCCGCCTCGCCGAAGCGCTCTGCGAATTAAGGTAAATATATTATGGTGAATTTCGCGTTACATACTATCGCTGTGTTAAGCGCACGATGTATATTTGATAGGAAAAAGCCTGCGGTGGGCAAATTGCGTTTCCGGTATGTTACCACTGCTCATCGGCACCCTCTTGAACCATGAGGACTGTTTACGTACATTTGCAACGTCTTGCATAAAAACTTGGCTGGCTGATACACATACTTGTAATTAGTTGCCTCCAGCATCCAATTTCCGCAGCGTGAATGATTGATGACTCTCGTTAAGGGTTTACCGAAGCGAAATGTCGCTGAACACTTCCTCTTTTCCGATTTCCTTCCGAGTGTAATTTTATCTCAATGACGTTATTCAATTCGAGACGACACGCACATATACGTGCACTTGTTCGTTTTTATGTGCAAACGTATGTATGCAGTGTGGACCGCATTTTGAGAATTCGCAGCCCTCGCTTCTGTCTGCACTGCGCGGTCTCTTTCCCCTTTTTCGCTGGTGCGTCTCGTGCTCAAGGAGTCTAGAGCTGCTGTGGCGGGCTCATTGCTCTACGAGCCGACTAGCCAGCTCTCTCGTGCATAGTCGGCGTGCCCCTCGCCTACACTGACAAAAAACGAAAGAAAAAAGTACACGAAGCTCGGTTCAGACTCGAACGTACGGCTCTGTGTACTTAAACTTTGTTCTTCGTGCAACTCAATTTTTTTTTTCTTTCAACCGTATTACCGCTTTGACTCGTACCTTCTATTCGAAATATATAATTATACAGAGAGGAGCGCTTTCAATCTGCCTAATTATACTTGCAGTTTGAATGCACTTGGACTGAAATAATTATGCTCTGGATTATAATTGTGAAAAATGTCGATGGTGCAATTGAATTACTATATTTCTCATACGTTTTTCGCTATTATATAGTAGATCAATACAGCCACGTCCGAAATTACTCAAGAATTAGAAAGGAAATGTATCAATTTCGCTAAGAAAAAACCATAAACCGTCAGGGTGAACAAAAATTCACAGAGTACCATTTTTATGGAGCAATTTACCATTTTTTATTTGTAGCTACGTTTGACGTGTTTGTTTCGAGATTCACGATACAAATACACGATTATTCGAGAGCTATATCGTCTATGATTGATTACATGAATTTCACGATGGAAAAACAGCATGGCTGTTGTAGAATGAAGGTTAAAATTCGCTCAACCGGGGTGTATCGAATATCTTCATCGTGTGCATCACCGTATTTACGTACCGCCCTGCTCATACCACAAAAAATCATCTTCAATGTAAACAATCGTTAAACACACGTTATAACAATCATTTATCAGTTCTCCCTCCCTCTTTCCCTCTCTGGGAGGAAACTACTCTCACGAATTATCTCGATGGAATTAGCGAGAGCTGCATAAAGCGCACTTGCTCGTTCCCTCAGCCACCTGCTGTTCTATGAATTCGCCGTTCGGGCTTCTCCGTGTTGTCATTTGTCCACCGATTTCCGGTACATTTCCTACGTGCTCGTTGCACTCTATACAGACGACAATAAGTACCGTTCATAATGACTTCTTAACGAAGTCATAAAGATGTACACAGCGCTGGCAATAAGTATCTCTCGAGTGTCGCAACGTTTACGAAATATTGAGGATTATCTTCTCGGAACTGAAAATCGTTTTCTCGTCTCATGCTCTCTGTTCTTATCTAGCCACTTCTCGTGGTATGAAAACCCGTGAAATTCAATGTTTTTCGCGATGTCGTACTACTTTCGCGCTCGGTATTTTTCGCTAGAGTGCAACATTTGTGCCAGGAATAAATTATTCGTCCAAAGCTGAACGCGATGAAGAGAAGTTTTCTTTTTTACGAATTTCCGTTGGCGGAAGGAGGATGAGATCGCGTATTTTGCTTTGCACGATATTATTTTGCAGAAAAGAATAGTGCAAGTTCTGTAAATGAAAAAAAAAACTGTCAATGCATGCTCTCTCTTTGCCGGAATTTATGCACATTCGTGAAGCAGTCGACCCTCGTTCCTCATGAATTTTGTGAAAATTTAAGCAACGGACGGAAACGTGGCTTCAAAATTCAAATTTTGACAACATTTTTGTGATATTTAGCTTTCAGCGTAGTCTTTCACGTCTTTTCGAATATTACGATGGATTTTGGAGCAAAATTTATCTTTTGAATTCTTTGAAAAAGTCGTTAAAACAGCAAGTTTTTTCTTGAAATTTGTCCAGGGACACCATGTGTACAGAGGCAGTGGGCCTTTCCTCGTGACAGATTTACGTCGCAAAATATTATGGAATCGAGAGATGAATAAATTTTTCTCGTCAAATCAGATTTGGAAAAAAAGCGTGGTGCAGTGAACTGTGAACTCAACATCGAAATTAACGAGGTGCTGCAACGTTACACGTGTAGCCAGAGTTCGCTTATGAGAGAAATAATTTCGTCGGAAAATAAAGTTGAGAGTAAATGACGCGAGTTAATTTTTCCACCTCTCTCATTCCCTTTTTCTCTGGATTTTTTGCATTCCCCGCCGTTTCGTTAACCGTGCGATTTCACCTCTCGACGTCGGTTGAACGATACTCGGGTGTGACTTTCAACCAAACTCGAAGTACATGTGGTCCTCGACTGCCAATAGCGCGCAACCCTGACTCAATATTTTCTAATCACTTCAGCTCTATATCACGACGTGTGAAAATAGTAATAAAAATCATAGCGAAAATTGATACATTTTTTTTTTCAGAGTGAAAAACAACAAAGTGGCATATATTCATCGGTCGCAAACTCGTGCGTAATTTCTACCCCTGCGCGATTACACTTTTTCCTGTAAGAGGAGCCACCATCGATGAAAAGCTGAAAAACGGCGAGTTCGAAGTCGGCCAATCGTCAAGAGAGAAATATAGAAGATGAAAAAAGTCGGTATCGGTGGACGAAACTGTGAATCATTTCCAACAGAGATCTCCTGTGGGCATTGAAACTTTTGCATGTGGAAATAAAAGGAGTCAAACAGTCAAAGTGAGAACCATCGCCGGATACAGCAGCGACTCTTTCTTCCCGAGTTCTCCAGTATCTACTCAAAGTACTACACGGTAAACGGAAAAGTTCTTCGAGTACTTATCCAGAGTAATGATCTGTGCATACTTTACCTTCGGTCTTCGTCGCTCCTGCTCACTCAGGTCCAATTTATTCCAAGTGCAAGGTCCCCTATTTTGGCATTCCTGTAGAGGCTCTCGGGATCGATGAGCCGTCACGTATATTTAAAGCAGCAAGCGTCGACCCAACAAACCATGTATATAAACCCAGGTGGCATCGATCGCTGATAGGCGTGGCTATCGGAGCCCATGGGAACTTACTTTGAGATTCAAGTTGAAGAATCGTCGGGAGCAAAAACGAATAACATATAGCGTATACACTCATATTGCCCGTGGAATACTGATGGTGAAATGGTGAATCAACCTGGGACGTTCAGGATTCGATAATAGTGCTGGTCGGGACATTTGTACCGTCACGGAAGCTCTTTATGCATGACTGCAACTCGTGCTGTGTAATGGGTTTGTACAAGTTGGCAAGTGTGGGGCTACGAATATAGTGCAAGGGAATAAAAATAGTTAAAACACATGTAAGAAAAGTGTTCACGTGTTCACGCAACTCAAATAACGAGGGTATAAAAGCAAACTCGGTTTTCCGATTCTCGGATTGGATCCAACGACACTGAAGTCTAATCACTTGTGTAGATACAGCTTCCGATTCTACAGACTCGCGCAACAAGCGGAGATTTTCGGCACGGGTGAGTATTCCATTCGTAAACTTTGAACGCAAACGTCACCGTCAATTTCGCAACGGTGGATCCCACGAACGAAATAAAATATCAGCAACGGGTTGCGATTCCAAAAAAAAAATGATCGCGGTTGTTTGAGTCGTTTTGTAGATATTTTGATTATACTTGAATCGGGACGAAAAAAATCTTCACCCCCCTTGTTCGCTAGACATTTTCGTACAAACGACCGGTCCGTTTCTGCATAATGGCATTTGTGAAACTGCCGTGAAAAAGGCCGTTGTAATACGCAATTTTTCATAACGATCCTTCAGTCATTGACGTACCATTGAGCAGTCAATGATTCCGTCCGATGCGACAAAGTGCAGAACCAACCGGTGTTGCTCAGGGTGTAACAAGAGCGTCAGACGAGTATGGAAATGGCGGAAGGGGGGAGGATAAGAGAATGATAGTAACAGACGAGATTCAATGCCCGGATGACGGGTTCTCTCACAGCATGATCAATGTCCGGGTGTATAAGCGCACAAGGGCTGATACGATAATCCAATAATCAGCGGTTTCAGCACGTTGATGAGGCCAGGATTCACGTCGCGAGAGGGAGAGGCATCAACGAATGAACGTTGTAGACGAGTTAAGGGAGAATCAAACTAGTTACAGTCCCCATCTACCGCTCAGCATTTGGAATTCCCACACATAATCGCAATTATGGTGCGCGTACGGTATGCGTTCGATGAATCTATGGTACAGATATTCCGAATATGCTGTTGGAGTAATTACGACTGGCGTCAATTTATGATGGTTTAAAGACAAATACGGTTACCTCCGCGTAGCGCAGTGCGGATTTAGATTCATCTTTGATTTACGATCGTGTGTCAAGCTTACGTCTGAGTACCGCATCGTCGAGTGCCTGGCTCTGATAATTCTGCACTGATGAAAAAAAAGAAATAAATATTTCACTTTCTCACGTTCGATGTACGCATCGATCCAATCTGTTTCGAGTTTCATGCGCACGTTTTCGAAGGAAAAAGCAAACCATCATTAACTTCCGTAATAATATCAAGTTTTTATAGGCTCGACGAAGGGCGAGCTTCTCGCGCAGTTATACTTTTTTAATTTATCGTTATAGTCCATTACCTCTCGACCCGATTACTGCTCGAGCAATATATGATTGGTTAGTAAATACGAAAGAGCACAGAGAGCTTTTACAACGCTCGTATAACCGGCGGGCAACGCGAACTCTGTGTAGTTTCTGCTCCTCTCTCTCTCTCTCCTCCTCTGTCGATCGTTTTATTCCGTTTTTCCTCACTCGCAGTTGCTCAGACGTGGCGAATTACTTATACATTACTCTTTAATTCAGCGTCCATCATACGCGGAGATTAATGTTAACCCCAGCAAATTCCAAGCTTTTTGTGGCATTTTTAAATAAGAATTTACTTCCCGCGCGTTCGTTAAACGACGCCACAAAACATGAAGCTTTTTCGTGCTGGATTCGTCTATGGTTTACAATTTCCACCTATCGTAGACACCGATGTAGCCAAAGAGTGTCGATTAGACCCCCAAACTTCCCATAAAAAGGCCCAATCAACTGTGCATTGGATTGAAGTTCCTCAAAAAGAGTCAATGAGAATTCAAGCTGGAAAAACGAGTTTGATTATGAAAATAATCGCCAGTCTCCAAACAGGTTGAAATTACCGACAATGAGGGAAAAAATGTATGCCGTATATCCTAGTTTATGTTTACATGTGTCAAGTCGAGAAACTAGTCACGATCAATCTTACACGTCGGGTACACCACGCGCAACACATGTAAAGACCGAAGATAGAGCCGAGTCGTCGCTAAATTGAACGAGGTACAACCCGGGTGGTCGAGAAATCCCGCGGTTTCCTCAATATATACCTCAACCATCGCCTACCCAGTGGATTCTCCATATAGGATATTTCCGAGTGCGATCGAGGATTCCGGCGCCGAGCTGCAAGACCCGAAGCAGACGGGGAGCCCAGACTCAGACGGTACGGAGCTTCTCGATATGCCTCGAGCTATTGCCTCGCCGCAACGAGACAGTATTAGATTTAGATGTGGAGGGTCTCGATTTCCGAGACGCGCAACAGTAATACATACGCACGTGTGTGTATATATATATATATATATATATATATATATATATATAAGCAAGAGTACATGGTATAGGAGTATCGACCAATTGGGTGATCGCATACGAGTAAAGCCGGTTCCTGTCGAGAAGCCTCAAATTAGGGACGAACAGCAGCAGCCTCTGGGGCACGGAATGGTACAAGAGGGTTTAGCGAGGGTTTCAAAGCAACGTACGTTTCTGAAACTCCGCGTGTATGTCTGCTATATAACAATGGATACATACGGGAAACGGTTTCCATACAAGCACGTTTCCGTCCAACCAGACGTTATCCCTCTGCGTACTCTCTGCTTATACCTGTTATGGGCACTTGCTCCCCAACATAACTCGTCTCATCCTTTATCATATGAGCGAGAATCGAGGACGTTATAGGACACCTCCTACATATGCTCGTACGTAAGCGTTAACGAGTCCTTTACACTCCTATGCTGACATGCGCCATTGACAGGATCTGCATCAAAGAGGAATGTCGGAAGCGCTTTCCAACGACAGATATAACCGGCCAACTTCGTGTCCGCTGCTTTGATTAACAGAGGCTAGAAGTCTGGACAACGCGTGGTCTGGATCTTCTCCTGCACATGACACCAACCAGCCCGTCATCCGTTACTCTCATCGTCGCTCAATTTCGTCATTGCCACGAACCTCTGCCGACACCTTTCAAGCTTATCTATGCTTGTTTTGGTGCAATCGCGACTATGATTTATCTACTGTAAAGTATTCATTTAGATTCCAGGCTTCAGGAATTGGACTCGATGCCCAGTGACTGGAAAATGTCATCGTATCCAGTTAATGTAACCACGCGTATTAAGGAAATGTGTGCATATCGTTGCGAGACATTGACTTGGCAAGGAAGTCAAAAAAGTAGGCAAGCATCAATGAACAAGTTGTAAACTAGCTCTTCTTGCGTTTGTAATTATCTTGCAAGTTCATCACCCGTACATCTTTCACGAATGAGAATGTACAAGTCGATTGGCGCGAATAAGCTTTGGATTGCAGCCAAGAGGCTGGAGAAACCGTGAGCTAGGCCTCACCACCGATCCCATAAGTCTTTTCTCTCAGAAGTATACAAGAGTATTCTTTCTCCGCCTCAATTTTTGAACTCTGGGTAAAGTATCGCGGAGAAAAGGTCGCATGAATCCAAATACGTTGGATGATGATCACATCTATAGCATCAGGGAATAATTCCAAGTGGTTATAGATGATATGAGAGTGGTAAGATCAAAATAAATCTGGGTGCGCTTCTCTCAGAGCAGAGAGGGTGCAGGAACGCGTCAACGAGTCTATATCGATCTTGTTTGGGAATCTTTGATGACGTAAGCCAATGCAGTGGCTCGAAACGAAATATTGACGTTCCTTTCGGCGAGATCCTCTTGCCTATAATGCCTATAATGTAATATAGAAGAATACATGAAACATTGACCGTTCCAACAAGTCACTCTTATGCGTGTTGTAACCAACACAATCGCACAGGAGTAATTACCATGATTGGCCTCAACCCAGTTTAAATCATACGTTCAAAATTACCTCTCTCTAATTGCGACGTTTTGTTCGTTCGTCCTACCTAGCCAGACTCGGCCGTACAGGAGACGCGATTACGTCCGAGTACCAGCAGAGGTTATGACTTGCACCATGACGTTTTGCACAGCGAGAATTTGCCTAGTGCTAATATCGATAGCAAATCATTATCATTGTTATTTTCATCCGAGTAAAACCCCGCAAGCTATACATGTCATTCGGGATCATTCGTCAATCAGCCTATCTGCTCGGTTTTACAATGAATAAAATATGTTCCCGCAGAAAACCGTACACTTTCATTTTGTACACGTTCGGAGTCTGCAAGAGAACCTGTGCGATCCTCTAGGTATGTAGGATGGGTAGAATCTTTTTTCAATTGCATGAAACGTTGAATCAACTCTGACAGCTGATATCTCTCGCACCAGCATCGACCCAGCGTGATTTCTCGTGATCCGTTTTGTTCATCCAGTCTTTCAAACACAAAGAGTTCTCGTCATGAAAGTTTTATACTTTCCATGTAGTTTAAACAAAGTCGTTACGAGAAAATCTACTCTGAGAATTTCACCAACCTAACGGTTCGATAGTTAATAATAATTTCGTGATTATCACATATACACTGAGTTATTGCGTCTATCATGAAGAATTGTTATCGTTAATTAGTGCGTCTTCTTCAACTCGATGGATGCAGCATCCGAGAGCAGAAAGAGGTGCCAAATTGATGAGATTGAATAGAAAAGAAGATGGCAAATATTGCGTTAGATTCGTTCCGCTTTTTCTCCAGGCCTTTGATCATATCGAACTAATGCGGACAAGCGCAATCTTGCTTTTCCGAACCCTCTTTATGAGCTGGTGTGGGTGAGGCCGAGGGACATGTGCGGGCGAAAAGTAAAAGGCACACAGGGGTGGCAGGATGTAAATATTTGCTGGGTAATAGATTACGCGCTCACGGATTTACGACACGTTGATTGAATGTGACAAGGTCTGGTGACGATGGTGCACGCGCAACTTTAGCCGCAGTCGAGACTTGGCGCGCAGCGGGAAGTGAGAGTTGATGGGGCGCCGGCGAGACGCGATTGCGCTGAGCAGCACGATTGCGCCTGGTGAGGCTACGGTATACCAATGGAATATTCACATTGAATTTATCGCACCGTGTCGGAAAACTGAGGGTCGATCTCCGTCTGCTAAAACAAAGTTTGCTCTGCACTGTAATTACAAAAGCGTACGCGTAATACACAAAAACACACACGGTAATATTATTACCCGTATATTCCTTTTTCAAGCAAGTAGAAATTCATTACATCGCTAATTCTGCAGCACAGTTTTCAGCTATGACAAAAATGGGTTGCTGCTTTGAGATCCTACGTTTTGTCCAATGTTTTTCTACTTTTCTTCGTTATAGAGAAACATCGCTTACCATTTATTGCACGTTACTTTCTCTCTTGTGACATTTGAATCTTCAAAATCAGCTGCATAAATGTATTTGTCGGTATTTTTTTCTCGTCACACGCGTGTGAAAGGAAGAATCGATGTCAAGAACAAGCGGCAACAAGTATCACTTTGGGGTACCTTGTACCCGATATTACTCCTCGTACTCATCAATGCGAACAATATTTTGGCTCAGTACCAAAGTTTATCGCTGATACCAATTTCGGTTGTCACCGTCGACGCCGCTCTCGTCTCGCAGAGATCTCGTTACCGATTCTTCCTCTCATTTCCCCCCGCAATCGAGGAGGTTTTACCCGCTACTTATCCTCTATGCCCAAGAGTCCAGATTCATCCAACCTTGGTCGGTGAAGAACGCTCCTCGGTAAAAGATAAATCGATCCACACCGGGCTAAACTCGTTATAAAGCGATTCGGGATGCTGCGGGCATCGTCTCGCTCGAGGCGCCATTAAAACCAAATTTTCTGGCGACCGATACACCAAACCGAACCTTAGCAGCTACAGCTGAGCGTCGTACGACGGATATAAAGATTTTTTTCGACCGTCCGTGTCCCCAATACATTCCACGGTATACCCGCAATGAAAGGAAGTTGCGAAACCGAGAAGGAGAGTTCGGTGTGGGAAGAGAGACGAACAAGGATGAGAGAGGCAAGAGAAATTGAATGGCACCCTGGTCCAAGGAGAATAGTCCAGCTCTTGGGCATTACCCTTAACCGATCCTCGCTCCTCGGCGTTTCCGTCCCCGCGTCCGAGTGTCGCGGGGGACCGATAGTACGCTATCGTTAATGGAGCCGAGACGGAAATTGGTTCGAGGTCTTCGATGTGATATCACACACAAGCCGGGCAGCGCAACGCGTCACAGTGTGGCACACAACTATGCTGTTATGTACAGATGTAATTTATATATATTCGGCAAATTCCCAGCTCGTGCTTACCGGCGATAGAACGAAAAGCAAATAAAAGATCCAGAGGAATGCCGGCCACGGTGGAGGCCAATAAAATGCGAATAAAAGCATCGCGATCTCCGGGATGCTCACACCACCGAATTCCGAATTCGCCTCGTACCTTTTTTCACCATACTTATTTCTGCATCTCTCTCTCTGTCTCTCTGTCTCGATCTCTCTGTGCTTGTTTCCGTTCTCGTTCTTCGACATTTTCGCTAACCACCACGAATGAGGAAAAAGTCACGGAAAAAAATGCTGAATACCAGAAGAATTCCGTCGCGGCAACTGCAACCATAGAGGAGCACGGCGCTTGCTCGTACCGATAAACTCAATTAGCCAATGCAGCTAATTGAAGTACACTTTTTGTCCACTTTTTCAACAGTCAGCGGCAATCAACGAGAAACGCCTTTTATAATCTTTTCAATGCATCACCACTCGTTCCGTTGCTATTCAACGTATTTATCTTGCCCCGCGTTTGTCACACGAGTTCGCTGAATTGCAACTTTTTCACTTAAAACCATATTCTCATGCATTTATCGTAACGAGCCGTCAAAAGTTTGATCATCAAAGTGCCATTTTCTTCTTTCATACATCCCGTTCAAATATTTTCCATGCGATCCACTGTTAGAAAGAATCGAAATGTTCCATCGCATCTCTTCCGTGCGGGAAAATCGCTTTGGCTTTTCAAAAACGTGTTTCCTGCCTTTCACATCGCGCAGTCACTTTCAGACCTCTTGAAAGCGTGTTATTTTTACTGTAAAGTGCTTCAAGAAAAACATTACGGAGAGAAACATCGCGAAAAGCGACTGCGGTAAAACCCTGCGGTCCAGAATCAATAATACAGATGTTACCAATAATTCGTTTACTATATATTTTACGAAAATAATTCTTACATAAACGTCAATATCCCTGAATGAAGGCATAGCTGAACGTCGGCTATCGTATAATTAATTATTGCTCCGCGGAGCTTTTAAAAGATTATACGTGCGTTCACCCCGCGAGGCACTAAAGTGGATCCAGAGTTCCGTTACACCACGAGACAGCCAGTCTCTCGGATCAAATATATCTATAAATAAGAAGCATACTTTTCGCGGGCGTTTAAAAATAAATACGAAGCATAAACGACCGTGAGCTCTTCCTGCATAGGGGCTGTGGCAAACGGCAGATGCACCACCAACGACATTCAGTTTCAAGCTTCTCGCGGCGTTTCATTGCCGACGCGCGCGCTTATAACACATTTCATGCGCGTATTTATCCAACGTATATCGCACACACTTCCGTCCTCGCGCGTTCCCATATGCCTTCATGGTTGAACCACGAATAGCTCATAAGGTCTTTGAAACTTCTCCTCGTCTATGAATATCTCTTAGCCCGGCAAGTGCGCGACGTGGTATATGAGTGAGAGCAAATGCGCGGCAAGGGGAGAGTCAAACCGCCAGGCGTTTCTTCGGCTCGTGCTCGAAACACCGATGAACAACCAGAGTACCACCATCACCCTCAAAAGGCCAGTGCACCCCAGCGCGTTCCAATGGGCATCGATCTTCGCGCGACAACGCTTTAGTCGCTTTATGGCCCACTCCCCTTCGTGTTGATATAAATATATAGACAGGCTGTCTCGGAATAAATCACTCGAATTCGATATCATTTTCATAGACGAAAAAAAACCAGAAAGATCGTCGTAAAATGCCGTCCATAATTACTGAGGTATACACCCAGGATGTCTTCCTGTGGTGGAGAAATCAGCGAGGGTACAGCGAATTAAAGTGTACGGACTTTGTAGATATTCGACTCTGCGAATGAGTTTATATACCCTCTTTAATCGTTGCGCAGCTGTACGTTCACTTTATAAAGCTTCTCTCTTGAAAGCTTTTCAACCGCGAGTCTGTTTTGATATATCTTTACGGTTCCTTTTTTATTTTATTTTTATCACAATAAACGCGACTGTTCCGTTCGAGATATTGTTTATTGCAATATCTCATAGGATATATGTCAGACAGCAAAGTATACGTGTACGTAATAATAATTTTTATAATGTCAGCACACTCATGTCAGACGGCCTCGGATAATCCTGCAACTCCACGTTTATCACCGGGGCGTAAAGTCACTCTTCAATTCACTCGAAAATAAAGGCACGGGCATTCGCTTATCTCGCTTGCAACATACATTTTGCTGTGAGAAACACGAGGGGCAAAGAGTATCCTGCAGGTTATATACTTTATGTCATGGGGGAGAAAGAAGACACGATATTAAACACCTGCTCCTGGAGAGTATTATGGATGAGACGGTGAGCTACTGTGTAAAAGACGTGATATAGTTAAAATAAAAGAGCGAACATATTTAAATAACGAGGGGAAACTTTATGAAAAAACGCTGCTCGTGCCTCGTACGAAGGAATGTTTGAGCTTTCGGAAAGAATAGCGAAGGTATCGAAATACAAAAAAAAAAGCATTGCGTCCTACATCAATAGCTCTTACCGTACACTTTGCTCGCTTTGCTCTTATATCTATGCAACTATACAAAAACACGAAAAATGGAGTACAAAAACTTGAAAGAAGGGTCCATCCCTTCACATTGATTCCGACGAGGAATATATATCGTTTTTATCAAGTATTATCAAGAAATCGTGATGTTAATTCGTCGTTAGCGATAACGAATCGTAGTTAAATATGAAATTTTCAAGATGAGTTTAATGCCTGCGGATGAAGACTCAAAGTTGCAATTTAAAACCAATGCAAGAAAAATGTACCTGTCCGGCTCGTCAAGATTACAAAAAGTTTGTCAAAAAATTACAGCTTTGGAATACAACATTTTATACGCCATGAAACCGTGAAGTTCATTCTTGGAAAATGATTTGTGGGCACGGAAAAATTACGTAGAATGCGAAAAAATGATTTGCCCCATGTTATTCAAATGGGAAATGAATATTGCGATGTGCCAAGTCTGTAATGGAGCTATAAATTTTTCACATACGCAAAAGTTTCTCTGTTAATTTGTATTCTCAGTTTCTCAACTTGGACGAGGGAAAAAAGATGTTCTCTAAAAATGAAACACCCTAAAATACACTGTGTGCAAGTATGTGTGTGTGTACGAAAAGTTTCGTCTTTGTCAAACGACTGGAACTCCGCGCTGAGGGCTCCCGCGTACGTCGAGCCTCGCTGACTATGGTAATTAGGGTGATAACGCGAAAATGAAAAGAAAAGCAAAGTCTCAGCTGAGTCTCTCGTCATTCCTCGCAGCAAAATTTAGCCCAAGGAAATTAGGGTGAACGGCAAAGCGCAAAATTGGAAATGCTTTTGGAAACTTAGCTCAAAGTGAGGTCGTCGAATATCAGTCTTTTTACGTTTCTTAACTCTCCAAACATCACTGGCTGTATGGAATTTTCACGCTAGTATTATGGTAATGTGGAATAACAGAGTTTCGCCAATGATAGAACAGACAATAAGAATATGCTTGGAGGGAATACATGGACATAGAGCATGCAAAATCATTTTTGAAACATAAAATTTTTTGCAATTATTTGCTGGATCGGGTTGGTTCACCAAAATGTTTGCCATTTTTTTCTCCTTTGAGGTAGGTACTCCAACATGTACTTATTCTCTTGTCAATTGTTGAAGCTTCAAAATGCCGTTTGGTTTTTCGAGATATCTTGATTTTTCGATTAATCGTGTGCTCCCTACCAAACTAAACAAACAGGCTTTTCATGCCACAATCATCCGGTAAACACGAGGTGATTAAATTTTCAAGGTACCTAAAAAAAAAGTGCCAGCACTCAAGGCCTGGGACTCTGCAGCGTAAATGCAAAACGGGAATAACCGCTGTAGGAATACTTGAAGAGTGAGAGAAATGAAGGAAAAAAAATTCGGGTCAGAGGAGCCCTTATTCTTGTTACACTACGGCAAAGAATTTCCTTTTTGTGCTGTACGCGTCCTGTATTAATTTTCTTAATTTCTCTAAAAAACTTAAAAACGCTGGATGGCCCTCAATATGGTACAAAATCCGAGATCCGCCTATATATATATTTCTTTCTCACGCTCCCATTTTGTTTTCTTCTCGCTCAAGTACATAGATGTGAGAAGCAGGTTTTTATTAAATACTTTCGTCTCGTTAAAATAAAATGGCACGAACGAAATTTAGCGCGATGTGTTGTCCTGTAGAGTATAGATATATCACTGGAGCATGCGATGATATATCGCGTAGCTTTCCCACGTAATCGACGCCATTTTCCACAACTGCAACTTTATAATGCAACGCTGAATTAAAGAAAAAACATGCTTTACACGTTATTCACTTTATTGTCACGTTTTCAACAAGGCAAAAAGTCTACAAAGGTATTCGACATTTTTTTCTCTTATTATTTTTACGCACGATTAATCACCACATTGCTGGAGCAGCGACAAACGGGCAGTGATGCCAAGAATGCTTGCAGCACGTTCTACCGAAAATTTTGCATGCAATTAAGTTCAAATTTTCCTTGACAGTCGAAAGATCGTAAAATTTCGGTGATTTCTTCGGTCGTATGTTACGCGTCGACCCCCTTAACCTATCGTAACACCTTCGAGTGTGTCTGCTAGCGTCGGAAACTATACGTTGTCTCAAATGTCTGAATTTCCCCGATGGAGATCGGAAAAACCGTCATGGGGCTCCTGAACCCCTTCGACCATTCAAGTTTGAGAGTGCAACGCGGCAGAAGATTCCGCAATGTTCACAACGCACGCAGAGACAAAGTCCACAAATGCAAAGTACGCAAATGCATAGAAAACGAGACACGAAGAGAAGTATATGCAGCAGAGTCTGCGAGGGTTACGACGCTCGTCCACTTTGTTTCATAAATGTCCACGATGTTCCCCATTATGGAACGTTACAACTGGCATTATGACATGGCAGGCGTTCCTATATCTCCCCTCTGGCATTTTGCTCCTCAACCGGAGCACCCAGTGATTTCGACTGCTTTCACGTTATGACGTGCACGTACTCCACGCGCTCTCTCGATGTTAACAGTGAGAGACAAATAGCCAAATAAGATCATGCGGAATTGTAAGGGAAAAGAGAGACATCGCACAAGCGTAAAGCTTCTCTCCCTTCAACGAGCACTCATCGGAAGCTTCTCTTTCGCTCTATTGTGTTAAGAGGAAACGATGGCACCGATGCTCGAACGACTGCCTTCATCAACAGCATCGTTATAACCATGTATATGCAACAAGATAATATGCAGAGAAAGATCGAGGGATACGAGAGCTGTTTGAATCATCGGGGATGTCTGACTTCGTGTGTTTTAGCCACTGCTCATTCCTCCCGCTCGTTGTCTCCTGTTTCGACTTGTGATTGCCGCGTTGGTCGTTACGCGTCCTCGGCTTGTCCGTCTCGTACTGTAAAATTTATACTGCTCCGAACTGAATAACGCCGCATTTATCGCCGATATTATCCATATACAGCCCAGCAACAATATCACGGATCGTCAACTCCGCGTACGACGACTTTTCTCGGGCTGAGCTTGTCATAATTTTTCCAAAATTGTTTCTCTCATTTTCTCCCACGCTATTCGACAATCGCAGAATGACAAAGCTTTTCTCAAATACTCGGGGAAAGCATTAAATTTTTCGAACAAAATGTCTCAATTATTCTCGGGTGCCTTTGTAGCAGATTTGTTCGAATGCTCGTTTCGCCTCCGGATCTTTTGTTCGATAAAACTCGAATTAATGACGAACCGGTTGTTTTTAATTATTGTAGGTGAAAAAACGCCATAATTATTCTCGGATTCTCTTTGAAGCGGCGGATAACGCGTGTAAAATAAATTGTCAGAAAAATGGAGTTATAAGTAAAATAATTATCGGACATCATCGATCATGGCATAAATTCATTTCTCCTCATGATTTTGAAGATGAAAAAAAAAGGAATGTCTTTCATCTATTCGCGTCATCGTTGTCCCTTTCTATCTCCACCCCCCCTAAATGGACAGTTAAAAGTAACGAGGCTTTTTCGGCCAGATGACGAATCGCTACACGCACTCGTTTCCGCCATTCTATCTAGTGATTGATTTGAATCACCGAGGATGTATGCTCTTGGCTTCCCGTGGATTCTCTTTTTCACCCAAAAGCAGCATTAATCGATCAAATACTCGGGGAACCAACAATATCGAATATATACCTGCCATTTAATGGAAAACGAATTTTCGGCTCAGTTGATACGATTTTTTTTTCACTTTGATGAAAAATGTTTTATTGATCAACGACGAATATTCGAAGGCAATCCATTTTTCGATAGGAATAACCAAATTGGAAGCAGAAGTGTATATAAGTATCCCCGAGCCGAACTTTGATAGAAAAATATAAGTGTCCCAATTATTTTCCTTTCGTAAATCAAATCAATGCAAACGTGCATAATAATAATGTTGCACAAGCTCGATCGGTGAGGAGAAATAAACGCGTTGGCATTTTAATTGAATTTCGCTGGACCGCAGTAGCCGAACGATCGAAAGCTCACGCTTTTTTCTGCATCTCATAATAATAGTAATTACAAAAGTAGCAATATGGGAGAAGTACAAAGCTGTAAGCTTTTCGGACGTAGGATTAATGATGTCTTCTCGATATATCTTGGGATATGAAAGGCTCGGCCAAGACGAGAATAAATTTGCTCGATTGTAAAATGAACGCTTTCCGACACCGTCGGAAACTTCCAAAGCTTCGCTCTCTCGCGAAAACAGACACATTTACAAAGTACGTGAAATATATACACATATATGACACTGAATAACCGAGGAGAAAGAGCATTCACTCTCTGTTGTAACTTTGATAAAACACGCCGAGAGCGTGCCATGCTGGACCAACACCAATTATTTTCTCGCGTCTCGAAAACGAGCTTAATCCTGGAGAGGCGAGAAGCGCACTTTTCAAGAGGATCCGAGCAAAACTCGGGTAGCAAGCGGCTTTCCTATAAGAATAAGTTAACGAGAGAAGGATGCGAGGAAAAGAAAGGGACAAGCCACAGAGATGCTGCAAAAAACTCTCATCCGATATCGTGCTTTTAATTGCTGTTATTGCTCCCAACAGCGCACTGAATCGTCCTGACCGATGGGTTTTTTCCATTACACATGTACACAAACACTTTTTAGCAGCACGATAATTATTGGAAAGATGCACGACCATTATTAGTCATATTATATTAAAGTTTGCATCGTATCCATATTTTATTTCTTTCCCATTTCAATTAAATCTTCACGTTTTCAAATTTCGCAAATTGCACAATAGCTGAAATATGGCTCGATATACCGGTGACAGAGAGAAATAAAAACAGTGTTTCCTCTGCGTTCCAACGATGCAAACTAATAAAACGTGTGTATACAATATAATTATAGCTCGACAGCGAAAATAACAAGATGAAAATCACGTGGGTCGTCGACGCGAGTTTGAGAAAATAATTTTCGTGTGCACATTTTTCGACACACGCGTTTATAACATAAAAATAACACAAAATCATTGTATTTTTGTTCGTGTTACGCGCAATTATCACACTCCCCCGACCCGGAATAATGACGCGCATGAATTCACAAAAATAATGAATACGACATGACGATAAATCTGCAACATATTAGGCAACTCTGTGAATTATGTAGGGAGAGCACAGATAATCAATAACGAATTTTCGCGTATAATAACTCATTTTCCATCTCTATCTCTATCGATACTCGTCGACCTACGATATTCAAACAGTAGGTTTGCACCTCCACCGAGCTGCATCATAATTACTTATAATAGAATAATAGAAACGGAATCCACTTGTATTTGAAAATGCCCCAATATGCAATTGCTGCACTCGACATGCAGAAATTTGTGATCGCGCAAGCGTACAGAGATTCAATAATATTTTCCACCGGTCCGATGATCAGTGGACGATATCTTTGTCTTTCGCACAATCGACGTATACACCGACGACGAGAATAGATTCGGCATTGCGTCTGGGAATAAAAACCAATATTTCCGCTCAAAAAGTGTGGTTTTGCAATAAAACGGTATAATTGTGTGGCAGCACAGAAACTGTGCGCTTTTTTTTTTGTCGTTTCGAACAAAGTCGCGTAGGCAAAATGAAACTTGGTGCACGTGAATGCGAACTATCGTCGCCATGTTCGCTATCTTCTTTTTCATCATCAATGATCTTTTCACGAGACGACGCGATATACAACAAACCGCTCCATTGCTGAGTCGACAATATTTCTATCTCGTCCTCGCGATAAATCAAATGTAGCATCGACGTGAATAGCCGTCTCGCGCTTTATTGTTTTCGACAGAGTTTCAAGATAAATCACGGCCAGTTGATTATTGTTCTATTGTGCTTAAATTGAATAGACATGACGTTTGTATATATATATATATATTCTTTTGGTGAATATGGAATAATAATGTTTTCGGGTGCGATCGTTCAGCAATGAAGGGCGTATTCGAAATCGTAAACGTGATTTCCGGGTTGAAAAATTGATGACTCTGCCAACACCCAATCTAATGCGCCAAAGCTTCGCTCGATGTGTGCTTGCTTCGTCTGTTTCAAGCATCGAATTGCATTGAACGATCCAAATAACTTGATTTTCAAAGCCCGCAGGGAGGCAACGATAGAAAACGAAAAAAAAAATGATTCGGAGACGTATATGAATTTGGGTGGGACTTTGGGACATCGATATTCCCAAGTGCCCGCGAATGCGGCAAAATAGAACGAGAGGCACGGACAGAGCCACGCTCGTGTGCGTTATAAATCTCCCTTCGTTTCTCTCGGTATGTGCTCGTTCAAACGCCATACCCTCGATTTTATTGGCCACGGATTCCTGGAGAGAGATCGGGGATTCACGAACGTGCAACTATAATGCAGGGAAGAGCGGGGCGCGACGAGCCCCTTAAGCGAATAATTGATTCTCGTATCGCTTTTTTTTTTATTTCTAACATATTCATGGTCATTTTCGGAAAATTCGGATAAAAAAAGAGCTGCGAGCCATTAATTTTCGTGAATTACTTTTGTTGGTTTTACGACTGTAACGGATGACTATATTTACTGTCCAAGTTGAGAAAGATCGTACTTTGGCTTGAAAAAGCTGGTGAAATTTATTGAGCCAGGAAACATTGTTTTCCACGCGATTCTGTTTTTAATTCGTTCAAAGTTCGATATATTTTCACGACTGTTTACTCGAAGATTTTTGGGGTCTCGTTTATTCGTAATTATTCAATTGTTTATCAGTACACGATCACATGTGATAAATAAATCAAACGTGCCAAATCACTGCTGGTCAGCTGTTATATGCAAGTTATGCAAGACTTAATTAATAGAATCGTGGACAGTTCGTTGTCGACATTCGTGTGCCACGACGTGTTTTTCATTACGGAGTGAAATTAAAGAAATTCCTGACAAATTTCATCTGCCATTGTGTCAGAACAATGCGAGCAAAATGGGCGCGTATTTGCGTTGCATTCATAGCTATCCAGGGACGGAACTAACGTCAATATTTGGCGCACATATCCGCTAAAATAAATGCTTCGTTGATTCGTCGTCCATGGCACACGGGATCGTCACGAGAATAACGAAAAAGAAAAAAACTGAGTCTCTTTTTTGCGCATCAGTCGAAGAGTCACACGGCAATCCGATTTTCGTCGTGCACTGGACGCGTAAATGTTTCTGACGGAAATCCCGATCTGTTGTTGATTTTTTCATGTACGTTTTCATTCATTTAACGTTCAACCGTCTACGTATTGTCCACGCGCATGTTTTTCGCGTTACATTGTGAAATTATTATGTATTATAATTCTAATATTATTTTGCATTAATTACAAATCGATGGAAATTCATTATTACCCAGTAATTCTCTTATTGCTAGCATATTTATGTTTCTCTACGCACGAAAGAATAAAATTGATAATGCAATATTACACGTAATATTAATTTCAGCGATGTTTTATGCTGCGATTATCACAAGCTTCGTTTATATCCATTATTTGCATTCATTTGCTTCCAAAATACATTGCAGCAATGCCATTTCTCTGGGTACATCAAGCTTTACATGAAAAGTCGAGAAGGAGTCGTTCAAAGTCTCAGTTTTTTGCTGGTTTTTCATAAAAACTCTGATAGATTCGAAATTGTGATGGAAAGTTACGAAAATGAGAAAATTATTGGTTGTTCTCGTTGTTATTTGACACTGCATGATTAGGAAGTACTCTTTCATCATAATTAAATGATTCTATCAACGTTTGCAAACTCCATCGAAGAGACTTTTGTAGAATAAAAATTAGAAAGGATACGCCTCGCTTCCATATTCAAAAATGAAAAAAAAATTCCATCCGAAACGGATACAGACTGTCACAGCTGTTTAACCAAATGGGTAGCGCGAGGTTAGCAATCGCATGGTATACATATACTCCGATTTACGTGATGAATCCATCAAACCCGACGGCAATAGAACGAATCTCGTATCCGCCTATGCCGAGTAACGATTCGCGAGAGCGGAAGGTATGCGTTTCCGGACAGTCAAACGAGAAAATGTAAAAAAAAAAACATTGCCAGTCTGTGCTCCGGTCAAAATAATACTAACGGAAAGTACTGATGCGTGTCAGACGTATATATGAAATGAATATTTGGAAAAAACTGGGTACGTTTGAATTTTTAATCCCCGCGATCGATGCTGCATTCAAGGCTGAATAAAACAATTCATATATATGCGCATAATGCACGCGAGTACATCTACACGCGGCTTCTTCGGTAAATTAACGCTGGGATTTCATGAAATGAGATACCACGTACGGGCGAACAATTATGTCTGTAGTTTTACAATTTTTCTTGGCGGGAATGAATAAATTTTGACTGCCCATTTTTTATGAAACATGAAATGTTTTTCAAACGTGATTTTTCCAAAGTTCACGTCAACAATTCGTCAAAACGTCCAAGTAATTTGGACAAAATATTTGGAATGCATCTCGAATTCAAATTTAGTTATGAATATGCAACGGATCGTGCGTTCCGTCTCTTACCCATGAACAACCGTGAGTAATTATCATTTGCTGTCACTGACGGAATATGATACTTGTTTGCTGGATCGATGTTTTCAGGGATGACGTTTCAGTCAAAGTGGCGTTAACGGCGACCCCAGAGTCGCTTCGACCCTTCGTGTGATGCGAAAAAGGGGTAAATTTTTTCCGTGCCAAAGATTTTTCATCGACTTTTCTAAATGAAACATCAACCTTCTGAGCTCAGATGTTAAATATTCAAGTACAAAAGTTATCAACCGAACAAAAATAACTGTCAAGAAAAAACCATTTTTCTATGATTTTTTCGCGAGGGTTGTTATCGTGCACCGGAAATTCTTTTTGCTCCGAATTTTTGGAAAAATGATCGCAAAATATATCTTCAAAACGGATCACAAGAATAACGACTTCCCTACAGTTGAAAAATAAAGATTTTTCATGTCTCCTCAAAAAGCCTCATGTACTATTTTCCGATATTAAGAAAAGAAGACATCGTCGTACGCGAAACGTCGATTTTCGCGGTAGTCGCGTATAAAATTGAAAAAAAAGCTCTTGCCGCATATACCGCGAAATTGTTTGGAAACTTGGTAAACTCTCGCGAAGGTTTTCCGCAAACACAAGAGATACTTGGAGCGACGATGCACCTCGCTAGTCTTGAGGCTGCTTTCCTGTACCAGCTCTACGGCAGTGAACCACTCTCATTTATACAAGTTCGGTTTCGGTAGAGGCGGCCTCACAAAATGACCTCAGAAGCTTCCTTCTCTCGACTTTCTTCCTCCACGTTATCCACGCTGTTTGCTCGAAAACTATACTGTACACGTATAGTACATAACATCATACACGTATACGTATTTATATGTAGCGGGATTGCAAACTTTACCTACGGCTGGGTCAAACTTTGTAATAGCTGCGGACGAGCGGACGAGAACTCACGCGGTATATCGATAAGTCAGACTCAACTACCGTCACGATAATTCCACTTTGACTGTAGTTTTCATCCCTTCGTCCAACCAAGTTTTCACCAATAAAACTGAAAGCTACGCTTTACATGTTAAACGCATCGGTATCCTCTCGAAATTCTCAGGTGCGACGTATGTGTGTGTGTGTGTGTGCCGTGAAAAGTTAAGTGAAAAATAAGTGCACCCCCGTGCGGGACAAGGAGGAGAGAAAGGGTTGAAAAAAGGGAAAAAGACGAGACTTGAAAAATCGATTACGACATTAGCAGCTGTTGGAAAATATTTCAAAAGACGTTTTGTTCTCGAGACGATTGAAGGAAAAAAAGGAAGAAACAACTTTGCCGAGAAAACTTTCACCGTGCTGTGAACCGGCAATTTGTCATTCTTCATTCAACGCACAGCCTTCACACGCTGGTAGGAAAGAGACTGGAGAAACAAGTATTGCATATGGTATATCCGTTCGTGACAAACACCGAGAGCGGGCGAGATGTTTTTGCACGCGGAATATCAATCGATCCCGAGATTATATACACACCCTTCGTCGTGCTCTTCATCCCTCTGGGATGTGTCTACGTGTCATTTCGAGTTTAGCGATTTTTCTACGAACCTTTTGCTCTTGCATCGAATTTTATTACTCCAAAAACAGAACTGCAACAAAATCTAGGTTAGCTGCAGAAAATAAAAACAAAATGTCCAAAAGCCTTCGAACGAGAGACGATCGAAGACGGGCGTTTATAATTTTTAACAAATTCAATCCGCACATTTCGTTGATTGAAATAATTACAGAGCGCTAAGCTGGGAAGAGATTGTCAAAAATGAGACCGCGCCAGTTTACGCACGAATGAATACTTTAATTTTACTGAAATTACCGAGACTCGCTGTTGTCTCGCTTTTGCGAAAAAAAAGCTTTATCCCCGCGATAATAAGTGAAATACAACGTGAGCTAGTTCGTAGGCAAACGTTTTCGTTTGAGCGTCAAAGCGGAGTGTACACCCGGGCTGGGTAAACAAGTGGTTAAGTTTGTGTTGACGCACAGCGAAAATTAATTAATATAATCTTGGCTTGATAGTAAATATAGAACCGCGTATAATCCCGGCTCGCTGAGAGATAAGAGTGGCTCGATGAACTGCGAGGTGTCTCTGCGGAGGAATATTTCTTGGTGTGCATGCACCGACGTTTCTACACTTTATGGATATTCAAACATGTGTGTGCGAAAATGCAAAGGATTTCCAAAGTCTATGCAAATACACGGACTAATCATCCTAATGAATGCTCATCTCCATCGATTTTCTCGCGTTATTAAGTGCTCAGTCGGATGGAGTGGTAAATTTAAAGGATCGATTATCCAAACGAATATCGATTATATATGATCGAAGATAATGCGCAACGACCTGTACTGCAGAGTTAAAAGAGAAAGTCTAGTAAAAGATGGGAAAAAGATCTCTTTGAAAGAGAATTTCATGCTTTTTGAAATTTTATCGTTTTTTTTTTGCAGTTTTTTTTCTTCAGCTTTTTAAATATCATCTAATCCGCCCCAATGAATTTGCGATTTTATTTCCTCGAGCGAGGCGAACAAAATAACGAATTAATCGTCGCGTTAAAATTCAAGTTGACGTTAAATCGCAGTGTTTTTGCTTTTTGAATAATTTTTCTGTGCCTCAACGCTGACTCGCGACAGAGACACGGAATATTTTAAATTTCAATCGCGAACGATCGCTCGGTTGGTTTCGCCACGAAAACTGCCTTTTGATACTTTGAAACATTTGACTTTCGTACGAAAATAGACGATGCGCGCCTGTGATTAAGCGACACTCATTAGTAAGCAACTTGGCGTCAAAAGTATCTCTCTTTTCTCGCGAGAATTGAGAGGAAGAAATAGTTATTTTTCGACTCGAAATTTCACTTGGACTTGATGATTTCAGAGGTCTCACACGACGTGACGCGATTCAACTGAATTCTCAAAGATTCAGGGTAACAAAAAGCGGTGCATCTTTTCATGCGCGTTTCCACAAAACGCGTCTGACTGAACCAGCTTTTTCTACTTATTCAGCTTCCGTAGACCACACAGAGAACGTTATAAAAACTTTCTCCACGTTTTTGACCCTCGGCTATTTTCCTCGAATAAAAGTATTCACGCAGCAACATAGATACTTATATTTTTTATGTGGCACACATTTTTTATATTTCGTCAAAATGCAACATTCGCCGTCACACACATGAAATTCGTGTTAGATATTAAAAAAAAAACGTTCAAAACGATGTAGTTCAACAGTGCAAAAATTATAGAAGCTTCTACCATAAGCGTTGCCTCAATTACGAAAACTTTATCGCGATGAGCAAAATAGAGAGAATAATTTATCGTCGAGTGGGCTTTTAACTTGTGGAAATAGAGTCGAAGCTGCACTCTCTCTCGAGGGATGTAAGCGGAAAAGTCGTAAATAGCTCGTGTAAACAAATGCAAGATACGACAGTTTTGAGAGAAGGGTTCGCTGAGCATCGGGAGGACGTGACGTTTGAAAAAAAATTCATCGTTACAAGTCGCTGAATATGCTCCGCTCAGCAAACGACTTCAGCGGCAAAAGACTCATCGAATGACGAGCAATCTTGGATGAGGGGACTCCAGGGTGTTTGGACGAAATAAAGTTATCCCCCGCCGCCCATCCTCCCTCCCATCCAGCAAAATCATTCGCATATTCGTCGGTTACTGCTCTGCCGGGGGGCTTCTTCGAATCTGTTCAACTTTTTACGGCATCGAAGAGAGAAACGAGATGCGGAGATTGCGAGACGATCTCGAGCGTCAACCGACTGCGAAAGTGGCTCTTATGCTATATGTATACCCAATACATGAACTGAAAACCACTCGCTAATCACAGCCGCATCGAACTTTCGGAGCAAGGCTTCTACTTCCGTCGTCCAACTTTTTCTGACGTTTCCCTTAAACTCCTTTTTCATCAGGTTACATTTAGTATTGTGACTTTTGTTGCAAGATCATCGTAATTAAATTAAATTCCTTTGGCTCATGGAATTGATACACCCACGAAGCTTACACTTTTTTTCTCCCCTCTGTCCGCGTATTATGTGAAGAAACTAAAGATGGAAAAGTAGAAGGGATTTGCAGCAGTTAAAGAATATTGGAACAAACCAGACGGAAATGTTCCACTTGCAAAAATCATGGTACTTAAATTGAGCTCGTTTTGACAAACAAATTGATTATTTCGAACCTTTGCTCACTTTCCTGATAATATAAAATATTCACAATGTCCTTAAGGGGCTTTTCCTGCTATATAGCGCGAAGGAGTATGACCACCCCGCTTTATTTATACACTAAAAGTCGCCGGACTAATTGGATCTCTCGCTGACAGCTTTCGACGCTAACGGGCTCATTTCCATCACGGCGATGCCGACATTGAGCAATCGCAATACTGTAACCTGATGTATATCCATCCACGAAAGACTTACGGGCTCTGTTCTTTGCATGGTAATAGATGCGAATTTTAGTCAATTTATTCCGGCAAAATCGTAATAATACATAATTAAACATTGTTTCCCAATCGGCATTAAATTATGAATGACGCGTCGTATTTATTATGTAGAATAATATTGGCAGAATTTTAATCATGTTTATTTTCATAACCATCATATTACACATTTAGTAATAACCTTTTAACAATTTAAAGTCATAAAAAAATCACAACAAGAGATAAAAAAACCTGTTGTAGAATCAGAATCGACAATTTGAACCATCCAGCAAGTAATTGACATGAAAGCTGTTCGAAACACCAACGGAATCGACCCATTCCAGTCAATCACGGAGATGGCTAGATCGGAGTAGTTGGAAAGACTTAAAAATTTATACATTCATACATATTATATACATATGTACGTGTGTATGTATTTTAACGATTACACAAAAGTAATAAGGACATTATGACCATTACAGCATCATCGATAAAACCGGGCCTGATCGATTATCAGTTGATTATTGGACCACCATACTCTTGTAACAAAATAATCTTTTTCTTGTCCGAGAATCTTCTCTCTCTCTCGTTTATAATCGTCGTACAATCTGTTTTGATTTTAATTTCGTAATTTCGATCCTCGCTCACATTGGTAATATTTAAGACCAAACGATGGTTATTTCTGTCGAAACTTGTCTCTTTGAGACGCGGCTCTTTAGCCTTCCCACTGGGTCAAAGATCGCAGTCACATTGAAAATTGCTCTTGGCATCAATTTCGAACGGGTTGGAATAAACGAGAGAGGCACTCGACGAGGTTTATCCACTCAATTTAAACGAATCGCCCACTCGAAACGATTCGTTATCCGTTCCATCAACGCGTTCGCTCGCACCCATAGTAATGCCCGTGCGAGCTGAACAAAGACACACAGCATCGTAATACGCAGCCTGGAAGAATCTCGACGATGTGAACTTGTCGGTTCAACTGTGTAATAGTTTTCGTTTTTCTTACACGAGCCTCGAGGTGAACTTTTTCCAATAGCCATTGAGCTTCAAACATGCCGATACGTACGTCGACTCTCGAGTGCCAAGAAGCGTCACGAGTAAATACAACTGATAATCAATTACTTTATTACTCACATAATGTACTTTTTTTTTTCTATGAACGCTACAAAGCCTGTACCAACTACACGTAAAAATTCGATGGTCAATTCGATGATTACTAATCAATTAATTTATTACTCAGATAATATACGTTTTTTTTTTATGAACGTTACAAAGTCTGTACCAACTACACGTAAAAATTCGATGATCAATTCGATGATTACTAATTAATTTATTTATTACTCAGATAATATACGTTTTTTTTCTATGGACGCTACAAAGTCTGTACCAACTATACGTAAAAATTCGATGATCAATTCGGTGATTACTAATCAATTAATTTATTACTCAGATAATATACGTTTTTTTCTATGAACGCTACAAAGTCTGTACCAACTACACGTAAAAATTCGATGATTAATAATCAATTAATTTATTACTCAGATAATATACTTTTTTTTCTATGAACGCCACAAAGTCTGTACCAACTACACGTCAAAATTCGATGATCAATTCGGTGATTACTAATCAATTAATTTATTACTCAGATAATATACGTTTTTTTCTATGAACGCTACAAAGTCTGTACCAACTACACTTAAAAATTCGATGATTAATTCAATGATTCGTAATCAATTAATTTATTACTCAGATAATATACGTCCGTACCAACTGCACGTAAAAATAATTCGATGATTGAATATTTTCCAACGTTCCGATGGATTCGGCGACTGTCTATCGTATTTCCACAAAAAATTTGTCATTTTTATTCGTCCTGAATGAATTACAGTGACGAGGTGGTAAAATAATCACCACATGAATTACAAAGGCAACATTTCTGGTGGTATTGTCACTCGATAAAGCAGAAAAAAAGGTTACTCGCTTTATGACAAATTCGCTCAAATTAAGCATACGCTGACGCTGGGCTTTTCATGTATATGTATGTATATACATGTACATGTATATACAGTCGCGTATTCAAGCAAAACCCTCGAGGGTATCATTATCACCATACAGTTGCCACGCCGGAAAAAAAATACCAGGCTAGTGGGGATTACGAAATTAAATCTTTTTTGTTTCCTCAGTACACTCGATATCCGTTTATCCCGTGTATGTTTACTCTATCATATACCATCTAGCGTATAATAATTATAGGGTCACAAGGCAAGGATAGTTTCTTTTATTTCGTCCGTCAGTCTGTCCAAATTCGACAACGAATCGTTTTGAGTCAGCACAAAAATATGCAACAAGAGAACTCGAAAAATTCTACATCGAGCTACTCAGTTTGAGTGGTCTTTGCCAATCACATACCCATTTTTTCACCGGTTAAATAAATAGCTAATCCTTCGGGAGTACGAGTTTCGTAAGCTTCAAAGACAAAATCATAAAACGTAGAGAGAGAAAAGAGTGCCTACAGTTTCAAAAAAAGTAAGTGTCACGTCATTTAAAAACCACGCGATTATATAATTATTTAAA
The DNA here is from genome assembly GCA_959613375.1 of Heteropelma amictum. Lineage (NCBI taxonomy): Eukaryota > Metazoa > Arthropoda > Insecta > Hymenoptera > Ichneumonidae > Heteropelma > Heteropelma amictum. Next base: position 18,915,075 of record OY390723.1, read on the forward strand.
TCCAACTCGCGAGCGTGCTACTCGGTTCGTTCACTCTGAGGCAATAAAACGTCAATCTGAGAACGAGAGGAGATCGAATTCGTGCAAAATCAATGTATCATGCACGTATAAAACAGAAGCGTCTAAATCTGCTCTGTGGTCAGACGTATCGCACGTGTGCATCTTTTGTAAATTTTCATTCCGTTTGAATAAACAGAAGGTTACGAGAAAAAGTGCAAATAAAAACGCGTTAGCAAACAAAGCAAGAAAAAGTTTCTAAAAATGTTGAACCCCTTTGCTGCACGATCGGAAAGTCTTCATTCGATGATATCGCGGACTGCGCGTGAATACTTCGCGCCAAATTCCGACCAGCCGACGTGGCGAGCATCCCAAAGTTTTCTCGATTCTCCCTCGAGACTGGTCGTATAAACATCGAAAAAGATGAAGAAAAACCGGCGAACGCAGGTGGAGCTAGAAGCGAAGAGAATGCAATTGGTGTACACGCATGGGAAAAGAGGATGCAGCACGTGTAGTTAAAGTTTTGAGAAACGGGAGACTCAAAGACGCTGTGTGCAAAACGGAAGATGAAGAAAATAAAACAGGGAAAGAGATATGCACCTTGGCTTACGGAGATGCCAGAGAGAAGCGAGAAAGAAAAATTGAACAAGAGACGGGGTGTAACTCGAGAGCTTGTCGCAAAAGCACGAGGAACGTTGAAATTTTCTTTCCGACGATGGCACAATGTTCCAGCGTCGAAACAACCAGGGCGAAGAAGTTAAAAGTCACCAATGTCCCAGGACGTCATTAACGCGACGAAACGGACGTAACAGCGCTATTTCATTACTGCTATGCATGTGCCACGTACGACAGAGTTGAAAATTCCTCTTGTCCTGCCATGTGTGTGTAAATGTATTATACGTGTATGGGTAGAGCTACCATTTCCCCAACAACACTCACCAGTATTCTTGTTCGAGTCTATACTTATGAGCCAACAGCACTGTGCATCATTTACGTGCCCATGTGCAAGCTTATACGCGATATCTAGTTCGCCTGTGGATATACGAATTAAAATGCATATGCAGACCTACGTTGTTTTCTCGCAACGCTTGTCAAAGCTTTTGCATTTTTCTTTCGTTAAGAAAAATGTCATTACGAAATGAAATGCAGTCAGGATACATTTAAATCGAAAGTACACGATGAATTTTATTCGCTGTGCCTTTTCATTCCTCAAATGCTGCAATAAACGAGGGAATTACAGGTAGGTTAGAAGTTGTGAGAATATCGTTGTTCTGCGGGTTTTTTCGAGCATTGTTGAACGAATGATAAAATAAAAAGCCGCTCCTGGTTTTGTACACGTTGAGGTAAAAATTACTGAATAAAATCATGCGGGAATTGGCTGTAATAATGCAACAATTTTTGTTGCTGCTTTTTACCGTCTTCGAACAAACGGAATTCCTTCGAAAAACGTATTTGGCACATTATCGTCATTTCCATTTGCCCCGAGAAAGAACCCCCTCGCGCAGATAAATGCGGTCGTTAAAACATAAAACTGCCCGAGTTTTTTTCAATGGATGTAAAAATGTCGACTGTGCGACAACAAGAAATGCTCGAGTAATAGTATCACGCTGCCCAAAGTCTCTTGAAAATCCACGCGAGCGAACGAACGATAATGAGAGAAAAAAGCAAATCGTTCTTTCGATAAAGAAAAGCTCGTCGGTTTTCATGGATGAGGAAGAAAGAAAAACCAGCAGAGTGGTTTAATTTCGCTCGGACTGAAAAATCGGAATACGGAAATATCGGTCGACGGGATGCATACGTAATCCATACACCATGTCACGAACGTAAATAGGTCGATGTACTACCTCGGATTTCGATTAAAGTCGATATATTCGAGAAAAAAATTGCTCAGCAGGTTTTAAAAATTCTCCGCAGCTTTTAATTGGGTAGCGAAAAAAATTCAAAATTCTAGACAAATCGGAGTCATTGTTTCATACATTCATTTCATGCACGTTTAAAGACTCCTGAGCGCTGAGTTATCAATGCTCCGATTCCCAAAGTTCCAAACAGTGGCCGCGTTCCAACAGAATTTCATTTCACAAAGTCTTGCTCAAATAAATCGTTAGGACCTGCTTCCGTTAGATTCTATAATTTAGTTGTCTCATATGTGGATTATTCGAAGATCTGGGTGTGCTCGGAGAAAAATATTTTTTGAATAAAAGAACCGAATGTCGTAGGGAAATTCGTTTGCTCAATTCACAAACTCCGATCACTCGCTGATTCGTCAATCGATCGAGAAGGACAGCAAGCCACAAATCGGTTGTCTTTGTCCCCAAACTCTGCCTCCTCTTCGGATTTTGAGCCACGGGATCTTTTTAATAATCCACTACTCTGATTGACCTAGGAATACGAAATTCTAGCTCTTCCTATTTAAAAGTAATGGAGAATTAAAAAAAAACAGCCAAGTGGTAATTGTTTCGAATGTTGTCCGGAATGTGCAGCTGCGAAACTCGCTGGAATTCATCGTGTAGATATCGCCAGGATCCTTTAATTTCTTTTGGGAAGCTCACCCTCCGCACTGTCTCTTGCGATTCATCGAGTTCTATAATGAAAACATGTACTCTCACACCCACTGATGGATCCAACAGAGGTAATTAACTTCAAGTACTTTCATTGCCTCGTAGACGCCTTGTTGATGTTTGGGGAAACCCTACATGGCAAAGAAAACACGGAATTTAAGCCTCTCATCTGCCAAACTTGCAATGAAAATGTGTTCTTAACGACGAACATTGAAAAATCAAAAGCCCGGAGAATATTGTTCAAAATGCGTTCTAGCCGACAAAAATCTCCGTATTTACGAGTATGTAAACTTATTCCACCAACCTTTCGGTACAGATGACGATATATACATAATTTCCATATCAAATAAATTTGAAATTGTATTTGAAATTGGATGGTCGTAACATACATATGCACCGGATGTCTACGGTCTTTAAAGAAGCCTCTTTCAGGCTTCGATTTTCAGAAGAGCACCCAAAGCGAGGTACACAAATGAGGGTTTTACACACATAATATCTCTGTATATTTGAAGATTCTGCGGAGTGGCTGTATTTCTCGAGGAATAATCGATGAGAGTGGGTGGCTGGGGTTCGATGGACCGACCTAATCTCAAAGAACGAAATACGCCGCTATGAAGAATGAAGGGTCTACCTTACCCTCGATTGGAACGACGAAAGATTGCTAAATGCGCTCATGTGCAATATATGTATATACCCACTGTTTTCTTCCCTGTACCGGCTCATCTGTATGGATTATTAAAGCTTGGAGTAAGAAATATGGGAAGATGAGGAAGAAGAGTTTGTCTGTGGCGGAATCGTATTGAATGTGCGAAACTCAACGAAGATTCTTGATGGAAAAGATAGGCGGATAGTTTCGATCAATTCGTTCGATGCCGGTACAGGCATAAAAAAGAAGTACGAGAGTAAATGGCAAATAAGGAAAAGCCAATAAGGAAAAAGTTGTATATAGAAAATGAAAGAACGAGAAGCACCCTGAGACTGATCATATCATACCGTGGTATTACATTTTTGATTAAACGCTTTTTTCGTCACGCCCTTCCGAAGAGAGCCACTTATATCAATACTGGATAATCCCTCAACATCGATTTTTGCAAAATTTGCAAAACCCCATTTTCGGTATAAAAGAGTTTACGAACGCTGGAGAACGTTAAAATATGTAAACGAGTGCACTGAAGCGAAAAAAACAAACGAGCTCAGCTTCGTGTTTTGCGATTGTAATAATTATTCCGATCTTTTTAAATATTCATTCCAAAACGGGGTTTCAGGCGCGAGTTTTTACTAATTGCAAATTTTCAATTTATTTCACGCTTTTCAAACTTGCAAGCACACAAAGATATTCCACACATCAACCCAGTCCATGTTGAAGTATCCTTAAAATAATTTTTTTATGTTGCACAGTGTTCAAAGCTCTCACTAGTAAAAACTCAAACGTTGTAATTACTGTTCTCGACTCTAATGAAAGACGCAAAGTACGCTGTATCAGATAGGGAAATAAAAAATTTTCACGTTTCAGCTATGAGTCTGCACTCGACTTATTTCTTGCTCTTACAAAGTAAAATACGTTTTGTGAACTCCCAGTGATAATTAGGCCGAAATAAAATCATCAGCTGTGTGAATTTGGCATACCGGAAAAACAGGAGCAACAAACATGTCCCGTTCGTTGGGAAATGCGAAAAAAATAATTAAAGATCGACGGTACGCACGCTTTGACATGTAGGACAAATGAAAAGTGACAGATATGAGTTTAAAGCATCTCTTGAGGGAACACGTAAAACCACTCGTAATCGCGATGGGGTCGCTGACACGTCTCATTTCTCCGACACGAATCCAAAATCTCCTGTATGCCCGTGTCACTCTAATGCCCATTTGCTCTCGCGCCTATCACGCTGAATGTATTCTGCTGCCGCCAATGGACTTTCAATGTCAAGCTACATCTGGAAAATTAACCATCGAGAGTTTTAGTCTATTTCAGTATCGCTCTCGGTATATGTTAAACCTATACTGCCGGCTGTAACGAGTGTGCGAAAATTCAATTATCTATTTAGCTCCGGGGGTATAGAAGCATGAAGTATGCAGGAGCCCATGACCGTCCACACGAAATTTATGAAATAAGCCCCAGGCATCGAGAAACCCTGTCTCCATATTCTAAAGCACGGACTCTCCATGGTATACACGAGTTTCAATCTTTATGCATTAAAAAACAACCGGTACCGTGGTCCTTTCACCCCAAAGACTCTTTGAGCCGAGGAATAAAACCATGACTGACCGTTAAAGGAATCCCAGATTGGATTATGTTTTTACCCAGCGAAACAGCCCTTTCTCGTTCAACAAATGGAACGGGGGTTAATACGAACCGAGTACCGCTGGGCTTTTTCCAAGCAACGACGTACTACCATTTTGTCGTACATTCAAAACATCATAAAAGCCAGCTCGGAAGACTTGACTTTCCGAGGATATTTTCCCTTATTTTTCATTTCTCCGAGACCAAATTCATTAAGAATTCCATGCTGCTATCACTACAAACATTTGAGCCACTATAATATACATCAGTATAAATCCCAACTTTTCATCGCATCGGCAGCCTCATCAATTCTGACTCGACTTTGAAAATTAATTTTATTTCACCCTCAAATAGTAGACTTGACATTTCTCCATGCAAGGACATTGCAAAATATTGCCGAGAGTGAAGAATAAGGCTATTCGATCACAAATTAGCAATTCAATTACGAGAATTTTGATATAATATCCCAGGATGCCCCAGGGTATTCCGGAAGCCAGGATGGAACAAAAGATTAAATGGAATATCGAAGAATTGGATGTAAAATCGAGAGGGATCGAGATACACTCGTAAGTGATTGTTAAATCGTTGGAGATGCAAATCCCAGTGAATTCTTACACTATACACATCAAAGAATCCAAGAGGCTTTCATTCGATCAGCCCGACTGTGTCTCTCTGCAATTTTGCGGTGAGAAAATGTAGACACGTTTCTGAAAAGTTCTCGTTTTGTACAGACTGCGCTGACGAAGCCCCGAGGGTATAATTCATCAGCAATGCTATAGAAGATAATAATGACGCGCTGGAGAAAGATAGATGCGAGATAATGGGTGTTGCAAACTACGCGACATGTCATTCCGACAAATGTATACATAACTTGAAGCTCTTCGTTACTCGACGTGGTATATATATAGCACTGATACAAACCTAGTTGGCTCATTTCCGTCGTTATCGTCTACAATTTATGGTCTCTGTACGATGTTACCTTATACACTTTGGAGAAACTTTGAATCGCTATTTATAACCGGGTTGATCTGTAGCTCTTCTTTTAATGCAATCGGTATATCACGTACGTACAAACAAAAGCGTATTATAACGCTGCTTCGTTGAACGACCGACATGGAAAATTTCTCTACATTAAATCTCGAATAAATCTGCAATACCTGTGGCATTATTATTGCGAATCTTGCCCCGCTCATCATAGACGACAAAACATATTGTATCATATCATAGTCGGAATTTCACTGACGAAGCTAAAAGTTTCTTGCTCCTCTTCCTCCTCTCTCCGACGTACGAAATCGATGGAATCCACGGGACGAAATTTACGAGAGGATATACGAAGAGATTATTCCACCGTGAATATATATACGCGACAATAAAATACGCAGCATTCTTTGGCGAACATTTGTTTTCAGAGGCTGGAAAGGCTACTCGGTAGTAGTAAACCAACCTGCTTTGCCCTGCCGTTTATACATGCAATTCGACGTATCATGAATACCTACGTGAAAGTGATGGTCCATGCCCCCCTTTCGATGGTATTTCGCTCTCTGGGGAACTAACTAAAACACGATCCCGCATACTTTACATATTCAGAGTCTCACATACGTGGTATTGTTTTCATGCACTTTGGCGATTTTCGTTTCGTCATTTCAGGAGACGATTTCCGGTGCCTGCACACCCGAAAGACTGTCTTTTTGATCTCGGTATGATTCTCCATTCATCATTCCTCGTGAAAGACGAAATGTTCAACCGAGAGATGATGAGGAGACGTGAAAAACGCACGACTAATAACGACTCGAAAAAAAACAATCAGTTAAAAGTAGTTTTGCGGACAATTGCGGCGAAAGCGTAAACTTTGGGAGTCCGGCTACATCGAGGCTTTGATTTTCTAGAAGATATTTTAAATTTATCGTATTTTTGTAACTCGATCGAGTCATATTATTCCGGAAAAATGGTATTTGTCAATTCTTGGCGCCGTGCAGGGATCGATATACAGTGTGTGATATTGGAATCATTGACATGACTTTGACAGGCATTAAACTCGATGGCTGAAGCCACGCTTCATTGCGAAGACACGGGGTTGGGTCGGACCGTAAGCCAGACGTTAAATTCTGTCTCATCGGATGCTACTTTCATAACCGACACGATAACAACGGTATAATTTAACCCCATCGACCAGGCCAAGCAACTTTGTTTATCGACCGTAATTATATCGCAGCAATACCTAACTCGCCAAGCCAGATTAATTAACGCCCAACCTCGTTCCCGGGAGACCAACGACATTGACGAAACACGCATTCGCCCATAATACAACGGCAAAAATATATATGCATCATGACACTACGTATAACGCGACAGTGATAGATTCCCACAATACCCCTTGGATTTAATCCACATCTCCCTCGCAAAACAATATTTATTCTCAAGCGAGAAATAAATATCGATTTCGGTTAATACGAGAAAGAAACACTAACGAAATCTCAAAAGGCAAACTAGATTATGTACGAAATCCGCAATCATATTTTTAATGTTCGAAATAGAGGTCCAGCATTAAAAAAAATCTCCTACTTGAAATTGTGGAAGGTCAATAGCACAAGCTTGCGATTGTCCATCAATTTCTTGTTGAATAATGAACCAACATGTGGTACTCGTGTAATTGTTCGGCCGTATTCACTGCACAGACTCTCGAGGTAAATATAAAAAAAAAACATATACATAAATGCAGAAAGAGAGAGGGAGAAACACTCGGATGATGATAAAATCGTGCTGCATTCGCTCGGCAGTAGGCAGAGATTTTCCACGATATTATTTCTCATTTTTCGCGAGCGTATATCGTATACCGCTATGCGGAAATATATTCTCGAAGAGAAGAATACAATGCTATGTACGGTGAAAAAAATGCAGCATTAAAAAAAACATTGGTAAGCTAAGGGATGAAAGGATTGCAGGCCGTATGAGAAAACTAATGCCCTGAGCAATAAAGCACAAAAGGAAAAAAAAGAGGAGTGCGGTACAAGTGTGACAGCGACCACGGGATGAGCAAGTGTGGAGAACAAAACTACTGGGGGTAGCAACAAACAGCAACGGTGGAAAGGATGACGAGAGATTTTGTACAGAAAGCTGTGGACAATGAAAAATCATCGGGAGGGAGGGGGTTGCTCCACGAGGAATGCAGCGGTACGAAAAAACGGTCAGCATGCAGTCACCCTTGCGTTTTGCTCTCCGTCGTACGCAGCAGACCCCTGAGAGCTCCCTTTGCCCGTCGTAAAAATATTTCACGTGACCAATTCGAGGTTAAGGGTGCGGACGAATGGAAGCGGTAAATTGGCCACGAAAGATGAACGAGCATTAAATTTGTCATAGGAAAATTATGCAGGAGTTGTATACGAGCGACACTCGGACGAAGCTGCTGCGCTACTGCCGTGAGTTAACTGTTCAAGCTGCATAGGAAGGGTCGGTGCATTTGCAATGGTATACACTGCAGTATATAACGGTGGGTTTGGAAATTGGTCTGGAGCATGAACGAGCCAGCCAACGGCATGAGTAGATGCACGTATAAGAGTGTGGAAAAAGAGCAAAAGAGAGGGAGCAAAAGGGTGTGTGCTCTAGTGCGTTATACCGAAATCGATATCCACCACATGAGCAGGGGCCACCCTTTTATTCGCGTTCTCCTGCTATGCTACTGTTGGGACTTGGCGCAACATCTACTCAGACTCTCTCGACACGGAATACCCGAATTCTCGTGCTTTTGCTTCCACGATCATGCTTTCAATGGCCAGCATCCGTCCATGTAGCCTACGAGTTTCGGTTTGCAGCTGTACCTTTGTTAAACGATATTTTTTCGAAACAACAACACTGCTATTTTCCGTCGTCATCTCTGCATCTCATACTTTGACCATTTTGCATTCGCTCGTTGATTGTTTCGGGAATATATGTCGGGATCTTTGGAAGAAATCGTCCGTCTGCTCTGCGACAACAAATGACCATATGCTGCTCGGAAATTTGATAAAACAGGAGCCTCAAACGGAAGTCCGTGGACGTTTCATCCGTCTTCGATACGAAATGTTCGTTTGGCTAAAGTTTTGTAATATCGTCAAACAACTTTGTTACTGTCTTTAAAATTAAGTCACAAATCGATGGAGCAAGAGAGACACGAAGCTTTTGACAGAATTCAGGGAATAGTTTGGCGATAGGCGATCTCGCCTTCTACTCCAACAAGACCGAGGGTCGAAAGAGTCGAGGACCGTCTGCGGCTGTTTCGGCTTCGAAAGTTCGCGTTTTCGATGGGCTTGAAAACGTGGAAACAATGGGAATCTCTATGCCGCGATATTTTGGTAGTACACCCTACGACGTATCGCTCGATTCGCTCAACGTTCGAGAGGCGACACGACTTCCGTCGTACCGCAGGTACCCCTGCACATATCTCAAAAATCCCAAGAGGAATCTACAAAGATATGAAAAAAAGAGAGAGATGGAAACGAATTCAAAGATAAAAATGAAAATCGACCATGCATCGAACGTATAAAGTTTATAACGTGTATCCCGCTTATTGTACACACTTTCCCTTCCGTCTACCCTGCTGGCGTACGTCTGGTGCGAAACTCGTATGCATAAAACCGTGAATAAAAGCCAAAAATTCCACCTTGCCAGAACAAAGGGCCTGTAATACCTGTATTGGCGCGATTAAAAAGGAACAAATGCGAATTGTATCATCGATCTTTTTTAAACCACTCGTGAAGGTCACAGGTAGCATCATGCGGCAAAAGGAAAAAAATTGCGTATACAATTTCGGATTTCGTTCTTTTCGCTTTTTCCTCACGCGTATTCAAGTATGCGAATAGGATATTTTCCAAAAATAAAGTTGCGTTACAACTATATTTAAACAGCAAATCGTGCAACGGAAAAGAAATGTAGAGCATCGGATAATGGCAGAGACATTCAATCAATTCAAGTGCTGTCACGGACTATCGTACTGTAGCCATCTTTTCCACCAAGTTCAGACACAATAGATAAGATCGGTATTGGCACCTATCTGTATTTCAACTTTTGAAGAAGTTTCAGGGTTACACAGTCGGGTGTTACATGGAAGAATTTGACCTCGTTTCTAAAACTCCATCTACTCGCTTTCAACTATACTTTCAGTCTTCTCTATATGACACCCTATGACACCCCACTAGTTAACCAATCTTCTTACAGTCGACGCTCTCTTTTGTGAACAGCTCGATCCTCGTTCCGATTTACTGACTTGCCTCTTACCCCCACTACTTGCAAAGCCTGAGCACGGGCATGCGCAGAAGAGGGACGAGGGAAGTTAACACAAGGGAGCGTCTACTGTACTCCTTACTGATTCTATGATTGCTCAAAACTTATTTTTTTCTGAAACTATGGTTCCGCTTTGACGATCAAACGATACTGATTTATAACAAATCTTATTTCCCGCAAATTTTTACTGTTCATGTTTTTTCGTCGACTTTTACGATACCAGATACAAGAATGAGATTTGAAATCGAATGAAAGAAAACGTCAATCGAGTTCGATCGAAAATACCATTGTAGGTAAAAGTGCCGGTTCGTCTTGAGCCTCGACCAGCAGTTTTTGGTTCGAAATAGCAAATGGCTAAGAGCAGAGAGGAGTTCGAACGGCCCAACGTCGATCGGTCCTCGATAAATCCTTGAGGAAGTTTAAAGGACGTCTTTAATGGATTCGAGACTATATATCTTTAAACATCGAATGACTGGAGCAAAAGATGGGAAAGCGACCAAGGCACGGAGGGAGGGAATGAGCGATAGATGAAAAAAAACAGACGTGAAACTACAGAATCGCTTCGCGTGCAACGTCGTTCCCAAGTTTCCATCTCTCACCCTCTCTCTCTCTCTCTCTCTCTCTCTTTCTGTCTCTGCGTCTCTGAATGGTAACCCGCCGCGATATCGTTGAAGGGTAGACGAGACGGCGATTCTCCTGAAGAGGCCCGGCAAGCACTACCGTGCACAAGGCGTAGCCAAGCGATCTCGGTAGACGCCAGACTACTTCCCCGTTGTGCAAACCATTCGAGAAATCGAAAAATTCTACGTCCAGTTTCGATTTATCGCTTGCATTCGCCCGAGAAAGTTCAACTACCCCCAATTCTCTTTGTGTGTGAAACGGCTGGGGGTTGAATAAGCGATTCGGAGAACTGACAGCAGAGAGCAAGAGAGAGACGAAGAGAGATGACGAATACAGCGTAGCTAAAAATACACAACGCGAATCGTTTGAAAACTGAAACGTATTGAGTTTTCCAGTTCACTCGAATCCCGGGGGTAAACATCGAAGCTACAGACGCCGCGATATGAAGGTGATGAAAGAAATCGGAACTGTGCGGAATCACCAACAACAAATCTCTTTTCACCAGCCATTTTCAACTATGAAAATGAACGAGGAAGTAGACAAAAGTTTTGTTCAATCGAGTGAAATATCCGCGTTGCACAAATGTATACAATAAAAAACAAGAAAAGATGATCTACATAGACAATAAACAAAGATCATCCCTACTGAAAGCTTTAATCTCCAAAATAGAACATTTCCAATCCCTGAATCAATAGGTCAAATTGTGTATGTATAATGTATAAAACAGAATCGGAATGAGGGCACAGAAGCGTAACGCAATTGCGTATATCAGCTCGGTATCCAAATCATTAATTACCCTGCCCTGAATAGCTCTCTCTCTCTCTCTCGCTCTCTCTCTCTGTGTGTGTCTCGCCCTATCTGGCCCCCATACATATGTAAACCGATAGTGACTACTCGGGCAACTATACGGTAGTGGCGATAGTCGAATCGAATTTCGGTTAGCATGGATGTACTAGCATGATCGACCATTATACGCGGTTAACATGCTTATCCTGATCCCATTGGGATGTCCCTTTGCTAAATTCTCAATGGGGTGTACCAGAACGCGTCTGAGGATTAACGAAATCGTGAAATTCATCAGATTCAGCGTGATGAAAGTGACGTGCGGCAATTTACGTTTCAAAATTATTCCACGATCGTCGTATCTGCGATAAAATGATTTAACGAGCCCTGTATACAAAAACAAGCTCATCACTCGATTCAACCGTTTCAAACGTAACGAGCATACTTTAAAAACCGATAAAACCCAAAGACTTTGGCAAGATTTCGGACAAAACGATCGATTTTTCTTTGAGATAACATAACGTCGGACTGGTGAATCTCAGGACACTGGGAGAAGAGATCGATTCAGTGGATGACGTGAGATTTATGTTGCATAGTTTAAACGTATATTGGTCGCATAAATCTTTTGTCGCGCATGGGGAAATCTTTTTGAAGTCTGCCAATGCCGCCTTGAAGACGATTCAAGTTTGATTTAACGTCGATGGCTGTTTTTATCTCGTCATATGTTTCGATACCGATGGATAGATTAGAACGAAAATAACGGGTATGATACAAAGCTGACCGGTGACACTCGAAACGCGGGCCTTTAAAAAATGCCAGTGCCTTTAAAAAATGCCAGATTTTATTTTCGCCTGTTTTATCTTTCAACATTACATATTAGCGCGATGTTAAGAATGGCTAATCCGACATGGAACATCTTATGCATGTGGATGATATAATCATATGTATAAAATGCATGTACCTCAGAGCCTAGATAGCAAAACTTCGGGCGCGCGACTCCACAAGACGGATGCACACTCTCGGGTCTCATCCGTTTCTGTTCACGAGGAGGGACGGAGACTTGTCTGGAGTTATACATCGCTTCTCCTCCAGCACGGAGTGTATATGTATCTCGCGTCATGTTTCTCACTCCTTAAAAGATCGAGCCACGTCTTACAGATGGAACAGTTTCCATTTTGCCTACGCCGCGACAGTGGAGAAATAGGTCGAGCCTGGCGGAAAAGCGTGCGAATAATTTCACAAAACGAGAGATGAGATAAGAAGGACAAGCTGCGAAATTGAACGTGTCAAAGCCGTCTTTCATTTTTTCTCCCTACGCTGTGGGCCAAAAAACAGGAGCGATGATTTTAACGAGGTGGACATGACGTATTGTTAATTTCTGTTCGATTTTTTGTCATCGGTTAAATCAGAAAAATCATAATTCTTGATATTAACGGACTAGATCGATGAAAAAAAATCAAGTGAGATGATCGAATAAAGTGTGCTGAATATTTTTTTTCAATAAAGCGTAATTAAGAATGTTATTTAAATTTGCGATTCTTTCTTTGGCCAGAAAATACAAAAAGATCTTTGACATTTTATTGAGTGTGCTCGCAACGAGTCTTTCGTACGATCAAACATCCGGGTGATGTCTCTCGTCGTGATTTATACGATATACGTTTGAACCAACGAGACTAAAAATAAAAATATCGCGTTACAAAGAGACGGAAATAAGAGTATAGAGGGATGTCAGGGAATCAAGTGAGTGAGCAGGGTATACGAAAAGCTTTTATAAACCCTACGGTGATCTTTGGAGATACGCGTTACGTGAGCAAATCAAAAAGATCCCTTCAATGACGCTTGCAATCTCGCCTAAGATTTTCAACGAAAGCAACATACCTGTACGATCGAGTACGTGCGAGTTCGGTGATTTGTTTCATTGCGATTTACGACGTGCGCGCGCGGTCTGAAGACTGGCGAATAAATACACCTTAATACACGAGGCATCTCTGCGGATTTTCGAATAAACGAGGCATGCAAGCTTTGGTAAATGGCATTTAAAGATACTCTCGTTACTCCGGTAGGCATGTAATAAAGACAAAGTGTATCTCACGCCATATACTATTTATGCCACGTGCACACATGTGGAAAATTTCAGACAGACTCGGCTTTTAGCAGTTCGAAGTGATCTATACACTTAAAAAAATACGCCTGCTTTTTTGAGACGTTGAGACTTGTGAAAATCATTATCGGGAAAAAAACAAAAATCAATGAAACAGCGGTAGCTTTCGCAGGTCGACTTTTTGGAGTATTTTCAGTTCCGGGCGCTGTATTTCGGTAACTTTTTACGAAACTTTGTAGTTTCTCTCAGTACATCGATTCGGAGGTTTTTAGCAGTGGCGGAAGTTCGGTAAAAAACTGAAAAAGAAATGAGGTTCGTTATTAACAATCAGAAGCATCGCTTGACCAATCGAGTTGACCTACATATGGCCATAGAGTGGTCTGGTCGTGGTGGTTTGTGGTCTGGCAAAAAAATCGTGTTGATAATGAACAAATATGGCTTAGACCGAAGAGCATGTAATGGTGAGAAAAGAAGGTGAGTTCTCTTCTGTGAGAAACGAGCAAAACCGTGAGAGCAAGGATTGAGGAGGGCGTCTTTTTTTTACTGCCGAACGTGATGCGTTTACCGCGATCGTGCCAAGAATTACGTCAGATCGACGGGTTCCCGATAGGCCATGGAGGCGTATTAGGTGAATGAACAATGTGTTGATTGCATGTTTTCATCTTGGCAACGACGATGAAATAGCCAGAGATGCTGGAGCGATGAACGACGATGCGATGTAACGGACGATGTTTCGGATAAAATAAAATAAACAGCAATGAAAAAAAATTGCCGAAGGGTACTTTCTTCGGCTGCAGGAGTGCAAGAATGAAATAAAAACGCCTACCGTGTGAAGTTTTAAGATTCTACGTGATGTGCGCAAAGTCGGAGGCATTTCATTCGTCTCTCTCTCTCTCTCTCTCTCCAAGTCGATCGAAGATTAATGTACAAATTGAAAACGCCAGCTGAATCGTTAAACGGCAAGAGGAATCGAATGCCAGAGGCGCTCCAAGGAGCATATTGCTACGCGATCGGACGGAATCGGGAAACCTTTCGTGGATGCTGTGTGTTTCAAAGCACCTTGCGCTTTTAGATCGGGCTGTTGAACGACTGAACGTGGTCTGGATGTGGGTCTTACTTCCAGCACGAATCTTTCGTGTGGTTAAAAAGTAGGAATAAAAATTGCAACAATTTATGAAAAATTTAAAATTCATTTAAAATTCGTATCCTGTAACAAGAACGCTATGTTGAGGGTTCTTTGCTTGTATTACATAATAGAGAAATTGACAGTTGCTATAAATATGGCGGTGTGCACATATATGGCAGCAGTCTTAATAGGCTTCCTGATAACATTACCGGAACTACGTCTTCTCCCTCATTTGACTCCAGCAAAACATTTCAAGTTTACGTTAACAGAATCTGTGTGTTTCATGTCACGAGGCAATTGTGTTCAACTCTGCCTTTCCTCTTTCATCTCTATTTCCGTCATCTCCCTGAAGGAGCACGTATAAACCCTCGGATATTCTCGCCGGAAAATCTCGCCTTTTTCTCAACGGCGAATGTTCTTTTGGTTTTTCTCGGTGCCTTGACAATTATTTCCACGGAAGAGAAGCAACGGGTTTGGTAAAAGATTCGTTCAGCCTCGTTAGAAAATACCCAGAATAATATTCGAGTCAAGAACTTTTTTCTCATCCCACTCGTGGATTCATGAAATATTTTGCCAGTCCGATAAGAAGAAAAACGATGAAAATGCATCAATCAAAAAGCTATTTCAGTGCTTCATTTCTTATTCTCCGTGTAATAAACCCTTTTTTTCCTTCAATCCGTTATCCGGCTGACATTTTTTGCTGAATTTGCAACCGTCGTAACACTCGTCTGGCATCTCTAGGTACACAGTAGTGATGAAAAAAAGGTGACAGAATGGGCCATTTTAATTCTGATTTACGACAAGCTGCGCTGTGACCGATTACCCAATGGTACCGGCTGCGTGTTTGTCGCAAATTCCTTTTTTTTTAATATTAAGGAGAGTTATAACACTGAAATTCCTGTAATAACAGTGAAACGGAATGCCAACTCTAGTACCTAAGGTGAAAATTGATATCGTTGAATTGGCTGAAGTGAATAGCCTTTTTTTGTAGTCTATGAGAAACTCTACGATTAAAAAAACAGAGTCCATCAATTTTCAAGAAAAGAATCAAATTGGTAAGCATAGTTTGCCCACATTTGGATAAGCATTAAAATTATTTTGATTTGACTGTTTTTTTGCATTTTCTTACTGATATTTCGAGTTTTCGCGAAAAACTCGAAGAGTTTTGTGATCGGCGGAAAATTTCCGATCGAATAGGCTCCTGAAATATTGAAAATTTGAAAAAAAAAATTCGACTCATTTTTCGCCACTTTTCCAGAATCGTCGAAAAGTCGAAATTTCAAATGATCATAACTACGTTAATAATTATGCTACATACATTCGTTGGGGGGGTTTTGAAAGCCCTCGAGTAGACTTAGATAATGGTGAAAGTTAAATGTCGATAGCTCAATTCCTTCATCCTCAAAATCGATGTTGAAAATTGGCGAAAAAAACGCAAAGGGGTATGCATGGAAAAATTGGCGAAAATCGGTGGTCCTACTTTAAAAATCTGCCAAAAATCGAAAAATTAAGATATCTGAACAAACCAAACGGCATTTTGAAGCCTCATGAATTGCCAAAAGCATAAGCACAAGTCGGGGTGTCCATCTTGAACGAAAAAAAAATGGCAAACCTTTTAGTGAACCAACTCAGTCCGGCAGAAAATGACGAAAAATGTTGGCTTTCAAAAATGATTTTTAATGGTCCATATCGATGTATTTTTTCCCGCCGATTACGCAACACACCTGTATTTAAAAAAAAATACCTCAGAACAAATATCAAAATTGTCGAAAATCCATGCCTTATTGGTGGTTTGCCAAAAAAATTTGATAAAGCCTAGAAACCGTTTTCCGAAGAATGCAAAAAGACAGACGAGTAAACTCGAATCTTCTCGATCCTTTTTTGTACCTCAGAATGATTTGGTTGAAAAAAATTAATCACCAAGAGCCGGTAATCCGTTTTCATCCATCAACGAGAGCGGTACACTTTGTCATTCGATGACATTTGAATTCCATTGAAATGAAATAAATCCATTTTCCATAGTCTGCAAGCAGATGTGCCGATTCTATCTCCGCTTCTATTTACAAGTTGCGTCAATCCCTGTCAATGTCTCTGAGAACGCAGTGTCTACTATTCTAGTTGTCTGATATGTTTCTACGGGGTTTTCCAGCACGGCTTTCCATGGAATAGGAAAATGTGCACGATATCGGTGGAAAAACGTGACTGAAAGATTGCTAAAAAGAGGAGGATGAGAATGATCGAAAAAAACCGATAAGTAAAACTAGAATCCGATCGAATCTTCGCCCTTAAAGATAATGTCTTTTATACTCTGGTGAAACGGAGAATGAGGGGGCAGATATCTTCTATTTCCTTTTGAAAGAAAAATATATGTATATGGGTCAATTTTAAATTGAAATTTTTATTTTGTTTCAAAGTACGTCTTTTTTTATCTACATTTCAAGTCGAAAAATATGCTTCCCAGAACAATTCGATTATATCAAATCAACCACAAGTTACAAATTGTTCAAACTTACATACAAAATCATGTTAAAAAATGAGCTAAAAACGAATGATTTTAAAAACAGTCTATTTTTTAAATTCACCATACGAGATATCCACTGTATTTACATAGAATTACAAATAGTACAAAAAAAACGTCACAAGTCGCTGAATAATATTTAAGAATCAAACAAATCTGTGGACTCAAGGTATGAGCTGCATATATGTACAAGCTTATAGCCGTCATTGTGAAATTCGCGCGCTCGTGGCAACATGGAATCCACTGAAAACAAAAGAATTTCACAGCAATCAGTGGATATTAAATTTGTGAAATGTCAATGTTAGGCATCTGATTGACTAAAAAAATGTATTCGCAATCAAAACCTGCGTGCGAAGTTTCGACTGTCAATATAACGAAATAATTGCACCCGCACATCACTACGAACTGATATAATGACGTCTGGCACCCCTTTCCTACGCACAGTTTTATAAACGAAGTGGCGTTTACTGTCGATAACGCAGTAAATGAAGAGGAGGAAACGAGAGGTGGATTTATGCCAGGAACCCTCGCAAATTTAATTGAATCTATCGTATTACCGAGGTGGGAAGTTGATACAGTCGGGAAAAATTAGTAATAAAACCTTGGTGGCAGGAAAATCGTTGATTTTCCAAACGAATGAAAAACGTCGAGAGCAGTGATACGAAATGAACGTTGGAGGGGAAAAACTGACGTACACGAACGTGTGTATCGATTAAAATGTTCTCGCATGATTATTATTCTTCTAAATCAAAGGGCGCATATGTGCATCAGTACAGAATAATTTTAATTGGTCGTCTCTTGATGATACGTGAGATTATGAAAAAGTCGATCGGTGATAATCATTATGAATACAAAAAACAGTAAATATAGCGTTAAAAAACGAAGACAAGTAGAAACTTGAGAGACTTAATATTTTTTGGTTACTCAAAGTTGGAAAAAAAGAATACGGAAAAATGAAAGAAAAACCTAATCTAATACTAATCTTTTTTTCAACAACTAGACGGCGGGTTCAGAAATAATTCCGAGGGTGGTTCTTTAATATATTTTTCTATAATAATAGCGCAAAGTTACCGGCCGCAAAGATGGAATTTTCGATCGCTGTTAGATTCGCCCAATCCGCCTCAAAGCAGAGAAATCAATTTCTGTCGAGTTGGTGAAACTAATTTTTTTTTTACTGTCAGAACGAATGCACAGCAGATTTATGACTCGGGCATTTGTTCACCTTGTCATTGCGTACAAATTTTCAATACAAAACAAATGTTCATTTTCTTCATTTCAGACAAAATCCTGTGCTGAATAGAATTTGGAAAATTGTCATCTCGGATGTGACGTTGCAATGACGGAACATTCGGAACGTAAGGGCCATCGGAGGAAAACGTACGTTCCGCGCTTTTTATGCGCGAGACGACTTTTCTTTCTAAGCTTTTTCATCCCCGGTCTCGCTACGACACCGAGCGTTCAAGCCCAGACTTCCGAATGCCCACCGACCGAGGCAATACCCGGTTGTCCGTGTTTCAATTTTGAGGATGGTCTGTTCCTTGAGTGTCCCGGTGCCACCGAGGACACACTGAGAAACACGATGCTCGGAATCCTATCGGAAGGAGGTGAGTAACATATACATGATATACTATAATAGAAAAAGCTAGCCAGACGTCAAGAAATCATAGATTTTCCATTTCACGATGATACCATTGACAGGAAAATAGAATCGCGTTCAATCGCGTTGAAAAGCACACAAGAAAAATGTGTATGTTTTCTGGTCTCGACGTGTCGGCGATTATATCGCCAGAGCGTTCCATTTCCTGGCGAAACGTAGCAACACAGAGCAGCAGAAAACAGTATACCCATTGTACCTTTGCACAAAGATTAGAAAAACAGAGAAATAAGCGAATAGGTGTGTTGTTTGAATTCGAGCGTGAAAATCGACTTCCGAATTGATTTTCTACGATGCGGAAACTAAATTTCTGTGCACCCATGGCCACGGGAATTCGCTGAAATCTCTCGGGTTTTGTACGTCACGAAGGAGTATTTCCTTTCCTTCCGCAACAAACAAAATTTTTGCCTAGGTGGTCGAAAAAGAAATACTATTTTTGTTAATTTTCTTTTATTCATCCATTTTTATTTCTTTATCGAAGAGTTAAATGAATTCCCGCGCGAAAACGAGGTACGACGATGTTTAGCATGAACGTTTGCTTTGTTGCAACAGGTCCAGCGACGATAGTGCAATCATTGAGTGTCTACGAGTTGGACAAAAGTATCGAAGAACTGAAAGAAGGTTCATTTCCAGCGGGATCGCAGATAAGACATCTGCAAATATCGCACTCGTCCTTGCGGAAGATAAGCGAGAACGCATTAGGTAATTTGAAGGAACATCTCGAATCACTAGCGCTGGTGTCCGGCCGTTTGCCACAAGTGCCACAAAAATCTCTCGCCGGCCTGGAAAAGCTCGCGGCGCTCGATCTCGAGGCCAATCTCATACAGGATCTTTCGTCCTACTGTTTCTGGGGTTTGAAGCTTATAAAGCTCAGCTTGAAGGGAAATGAGATATCGAAGATATCAGAGCACACGTTTACCGGTCTCGAGGATAGTCTGAGCGACCTCGATCTGGCCGAGAACAAGCTTCAATTATTTCCCATGAGCGCTTTGAGAAGACTCCAGAGTCTCGCCTCGTTGCGCCTCGCTTGGAACGAGATTTCCGAAATACCCGATGATGGTTACTCCAAGCTCGGTTCGCTTCTCATACTCGATCTCAGCAGCAACAACTTTGAAAAGCTCGGAGAGGATTGCTTCAGACCGTGCCCGATACTCCATACGTTATCCCTCTACTACAATTCCATCGAGACGGTTGACAAGGGAGCTTTCGCTTCCCTGAAGGATCTCGAATCGATCGATCTGAGTCACAACAAAATCGTGTTCCTCGATGTTGCGACGTTCAAGGGAAACGGGAGATTGCGAACGATCGAACTCAGTCACAATCACATACACTACATTGGGGGTGTTTTTGCTAGACTACCCGAGTTACGAGAGCTGTATCTCGCGGAGAACAATATATTAGAGATTCCCGCTGATGCATTCGCCGGAAGTGCATCAATGGCGGTCATATATCTCCAGCAGAACGCGGTGCGCAGAATAGACGCGAGAGGATTGTCGGGCTTGAGGCAACTTGCCCAACTTCATCTGAGCAACAATTACATCGAGCGTGTGCCGCTCGAGTTTCTCGAGAACACGGAAAATCTCTCGTCTCTCTCGTTGGACGGCAACAAAATACGGGATTTACAGGCTGGAACGTTTGTCAAGCTTCATCAATTGCGGGAACTGAGATTACAGAATAATCGAATCGGTCGAGTTAAGAGGGGCGTGTTCTCGCAGCTACCCTCGCTCCTAGAGCTCCATCTGCAAAACAACAATATTACCGATATGGAAGCTGGCGCTCTGAGAACACTACATTCACTGCAGCACGTGAATCTCCAGGGCAACCAGCTGTCGACACTCGATGATGTATTTCAGCTGTCATCGTCGGACTCCTCGAGCGGTGGAAGCTCCCTCGTTTCCATACAACTGGACAGCAATGGACTGGAGGTGTTGCACAACGATTCATTGCGGGGACAAGCATCCGTCAGAATAATGTGGCTCGGCCATAACAAACTGACCCACTTACAGGCACCGCTTTTTCGCGATCTTTTGTTGGTCGAGCGTCTCTATTTGACCAACAACTCTATATCGATGATCGAAGATACGGCTTTTCAACCGATGCAAGCTTTGAAATATCTCGAGCTGAGTGTGAACAGACTGAGCCACATAACGACCAGAACATTCTCGGAACTTCACGAGCTCGAGGAGCTCTATTTGCGCAACAACGGACTCCGCAAGATCGATCCTTACGCATTGACGACTCTCAAGAAACTTCGAATTCTCGATCTAGCCAACAACAATCTTACCACTCTGGAGAACACAATGTTTCAAGAAAATTTGCCTATAACGAGCCTGAATCTGCAAAACTGTTCAATCGTAAACGTCGAGACGGACGCTTTTCAAGGATTGATGAATCTTTTGGATCTGAATATCGAGGATAATCGTTTGAGCGCATCCTCTCTGACGAAACTGAGATTCCTCACTCTGAGAACATTGATGGCCTCCGGCAATGACTTTAGCCAAATTACCGGGAATTGCTTGGACAGTTTGCCATCGCTTCAAGAATTGTTTATCAATAACGCACGAATCACCGAGATACCCGAAAATATATTTACCCTCAATCCGAACTTGGCTCGGTTTCACGCGAGCCGCAATCTCCTCCGAGACTTGCCACCAAGGGTCTTCTCGAGATTGCACTCGTTGCGAGAAATACGCGTCGACGAAAATTTATTCGAATCGATCCCTTACGCGGCGCTGTCTTTCGCGGTTTATCTGGAAATCCTCTCGCTGTCGCGCAACAGAATAGTCGCGATTAACGCGACGAATCTCGCCAATTTGAGATACCTGAGAGAACTCGATCTCAGTAACAACAAGATTGAAACCATGTCCGGTTTCGCAACGGCGAACATGTCGCGATTATTGTCCGTCGATCTCAGTCGCAACAACTTGAAGGCTCTGCCGGTAAATTTCTTCGCGAGATCGACCATGTTGCGACGCGTTGATCTTTCGGAAAATAAATTTGTACGGATACCAGCGACGGCGTTATCCGGACAAAATTTGCCGAGTTTGACGTGGCTCAATCTTACGAAAAATCCGCTCAACCGTATTCACGATGTGCCCTCGAAAGAAATATATCCGATACTTCAAGAGATTCACATATCCGGAACGAATCTCAGTGTCGTAACTTCTCAGGACTTTGAGGCCTTCCCGGCTTTGCTTCATTTGTTCTTGAGTCAGAATGGCATACATCGAGTTTCACCGGGAGCATTCAGAAGTTTGCCGAACCTCTTGACCCTCCATTTGGGCATGAATAGCCTCGAAATTTTGCCCAAGGAACGACTACAGGGGATGGAACATTTGCGCATATTAAATCTCACTCGCAATAGTCTAAAGGAACTGGAGGAGTTCCCGGACGACCTCGAATCATTGCAGATTCTCGATCTGTCGCACAATCAGATTGGCATTGTCGGCAAGGTGACGTTCAAGAATCTCGTCAGTTTGGTTGAGCTTCATCTCTACGGTAATTGGATAAAAGCTATATCCAGCGAAGCCTTTAGACCGCTCAAGAAACTACGTCTGCTGGATCTCAGCAGAAATTATCTCGAGAAGTTGCCCTTGAACGCTTTTCGTCCACTGGAAACTCAGATACGAAGTCTCCGGGCTGAAGGTAAATTCTTAACGAACAATCTTGTGTTTATTGAACAAATTTCATCCAGAAAGGTCCTGAAAACTAATGAATCGAAGTGTCGAAGGTTGCAAACTATAAAATAATTTCTTTTTATTCTTCAATTTTGGAAGATACAAGGTGCGTGATTTATTCAGCCTCGTGCCTTTAACACTAGAGTGTTCAGGAAAGCTTAGCGAGTAGCCGAGGGGTAAGATCCCCTCGGGCTTCAACAATCGATTCGCGCACTTAATCAAAGAGAGCAGAGCTCGTTCTTGCACATCCCAAATTAATTTCCCCCCATCTCGTTCCCCTTTCAGTCGATTCACCGTGCAATTTTTCTCTTCCTCGCCATTATAACAACTAATTCTCAAACAGGATCAATGTGGTGTTTCCCCGCGAGAAATCTGACGACAATTTTGCGCTATAATATCCCGCATTGATTCTTCAAACGCAATCCGTATTTCATTTCGATTCGTTTGTGCAACTCTGCGTTGTCACATCGAAGGAGGATTTTTCAACGCAATTTGCTTGGTTTGTTTGAAGAAAATCCTCTCCACTGTGGCTGCGAATCGCAGGAACTCTGGGAATGGTTGCGCGATCATGAAAAGCTCGTCGGTGGTATCGGCCGTGATCGCGAACGTGGAAATAACGGTGGTGTTCGTGAGGGCGAAGTTGAAGCGGGTTTGCTCAGGTGCGAGCAGCCACCGGAACTACGTGGCTTAGTCTTCCTCGATCTTGATCCACACGCCTTTTGTTCAGCTCCGCTGGTTCTTAAACTGGCTATTCAGGATATTCAACCGTTTTCCGTACTTGTTTCGTGGCAGAGCCGAAATCATTCCGGGCTTCATGGCTACCAGGTTGCCTATCACGCTCTGGACAACGTGGACGAGGTGAGAGCGCCTTATCACAGCCAACGCTTAAAACTCGTTCTTTTTTTCAAAATCTCGTTGTAAACAAGTGGAACATCCGAAAACAATAGATGGGAGATTCACATGGAACCACAAAAAAGGCGAATATCCAACGAATTTTCCAAATGTTTTTCTCGCGTTTTGGTCAGGTGAGGGGAAAACTTCTGGACCCAAAGGCTCGTTCGGTGCGTCTCTCGAAGCTGGCCTCGGACACTCGTTATCTGATTTGCGTTTTGGGCCTAGGAAATTGGGGCACACCGATACCGGAGGACATGAATTCGTGGCAATTGAACAGTTCTCAGGACGATATCATCGAGAGCTCGGTGCCACCGGTGATGATTAATTCGCCAATGAGTCGATGTACCGAAGTGAGAACGCTCGATGCTCCGGATTCGGTAATTGGCGAAGGATCCGTCGGGGATCGGGGTGGCTTAGCGAGCATATTGACTCGCAGACTGGGGCTCATAGTCGGCAGTTGTATGGGTTTTGTCGTGTTTATCGTTCTCGTCTCCGTGCTGGGTTACATGAAAATGAAGAAACAACGGGCTGCGATAAAGAGGGAACAACCACTCGCGCCAAATCCCCCGGAATACATGTCGTACAGGCATTTTTCACTGCAGGGCGCCGACAGAGCTGACAACGCCTGTCCCAGTTTTATCAGCAACATCGGCACGACGCCCCTGAACTCGTAGCACAAAATTAACCCTCTGCGAAAAGGTATTACGATCGAGCATCGCGATATCGAACTCAAGAGCGTCTCAACTTGCACCGGTATGTTTGGTTGAAGACGAAAAAGATAAAACGTACGCGATAGGGATGACATTGCGAAAGAATAGCTGGATGACTCTTTGTTCGGAATAAGATAAAGTTATATATATATATATATATATATATATATATATATATATATATATATACATATGTACATGCAAATATGTATGTATATATTGCCATCGAGGGTCTTTTTGATCAAGTAGAGGAGAGTAACGAACAAGCTTCGAGGGAGGAGAAATTCATTCAACAGCGATGAGTAGATTAGTTTTTTTTTTCGAGTGACTGTGAATCGAAGGCTGTAGTATATACTGCATCCGTGAGTTAATGTACTCCCCTGATGTACTATAGTGAATTTGAATTGATGAAATAAAACCCGCGCACTCGTATTATAAAAAATCACGCTGTAAAAAAGGTGTCTCAGCTAGAAAGAAATTGGGCATGAAGATGAAGGGGACTGTCGATTGGAAAGCATCAATAGGTGTATTGGTGTATTCAAAGAAAAGACGTTCGAGCAACGATTTAACAAATTTCCAGATTCTTATGTCTATTATATCCCGATTAAAGACTGATTTTTGAAGGACCCGAAGATATACACGTAGGTTCTTTGTTTTTCAAACTCACTGAAAGGTCGTCAATGTAAGACACAGGTATATGTATGTGGTTGTTTTTCTTGTAAATATCGTAGCTGTAGGTTGTGGGAGTTTCGGAAGGCCGAGATAATTAATAACGAAAGACGGAGAGAGAATATTGTTGAATGAATTATTTGTCGGTTACTCTCAATATATCAGCTGTTTAACGATATTCGAGTATGAAGAAATAACAATTTAGTGGTATCCCAAATAATAGTTTAATCATTTTCAAATATGTTTACACATCGGTGTAAACGACTTATTGGGTCGACGTTGCGCGAGAATGAAGCTCGAATGACGAACGCGACTGATTTAACGAATCGACATTCTATCGAAGCCAAATTTTGATTCCTGCCAAAATAATCGAATTCGCAGAATTGCCAAGAATAATGTCAATAAAATATGACAAATCACACACGAATACGAGTTCAAAGATATTTTGCGGAGGGGCAATTATATTGTATATACATATTATTATAGCGGCGGTAACATAGCATTGTATATTACGAGTCTAGAATTACGATTAATAAAAAAAAAGCACTAAAATCATGTGATTTGTGTCATGTACAATGCACTTGAAACCTTTCGGAGGAAACTTCATATCACGCGCAGTACAGGTAAGTCGAAAATTTGTTTGAATTTAATCAAAATCCGGTAGAGACACTTCTCGTTGTCGATTTCGAAAAAATTCGATACTACTAAAAATTCGGCACTTATTAATCATATATGTATTGCATTTGTTTGCCACTATTACAGTCGGTGCTTCCAATTTTTTTGGAGCTGAACTCAAAGAGGTATCCTGATACAATATTTTTCACTGTTTAGTATTTTTTAAATTCTACCGTGTTAGCAAGGAGAATAAATTCGAATTGCACAGCAGAAGCTTTCGCTCGAATAATGTATGTAATGCGGGATGTTTGAAATGTATTATGCCTGACAAGAGGTGATCATAAAATTCTGAATTCCGATAATTACGGCAAACGAAATTATAAATGCGAAATGACAAATTACAGGATTGACCATTGCTGTACTAAATTATACTCTCTTGTTCAATCGAGTGCAAATATGATCATATTTCTCGCCGGGCAAACTAACAAATTCTCCTTTCAATGCTGTTTCAAAATTGAACAGATATACATCGATGAAATACATATTTTAATTGTCCAAACCGTGGAACCATCATATTATTCGAGAAATATTCTCCAAAATAAATCTCGCATTTTATATTTTACATTGACGGTCAGCATCATGGATTTTACGGTGAATCATGGATTTTAGTCCGCTAAAACGAGCACGACGATTGCGAGCTCTAATCGAGAAAAGCAGGGTATTAAATATATACATAAATATAGTATATATAATATATAGTGTGTATATAAATATTTCCGATGTTTTATTGTGACAACAAAAACGCTGCAGTATCGCGAAATACATCGAGTATTGTGTTCGAATTGGCATCCGACTCGTTTCCATCGAGAGGCAACGAGAGATTTTTTACTGAAAAAAGGGCAAAAACAATTTGCGAAACGGTCGCGTGAAATCCATGCAAACTGATTCAACCAACATATCTCTACGCACAGTGTACATATAGTATAATATATAAAATCAATTTGTAGAACTCTGCGGAATAAATCCGCTGTACTTTATATACGTATACAACGAGATTTAATCGAAGAATTATTGAAATTGTTTAAGGCGTGAAATGATTCATTTAATCACGTTATATTAAACTTTGTTCGTTCAACCTAATTGCAATGTATCATTATCGCCATTATTGTCATCCGTAAACCATAATTTCTCAATGACAAACGTATATATTTTATCTACACTGAATTTTATCGACAAACAGTTTCTTAATAAAACTTTTTTTCTTCAACTGACATTGTTGCGACTCGAAACAAACCCGTAGTGGGCATAAGATTTTTTAACTCTAATAAAAATCGTAAATTTCGCATATTGACTTTTTTCGCATGAGCGTGGGCGTTTTACCTCGACGTTTAACTTATTATTGCTGCGAGTATCCGTGTTTATCTATTTTTTCACACAACTACCGTTTTGACTGATTTTAACCGAAAGCAAACATCCTCCCCTCAGGAGGGATCTTCAACATGCGAAATTTGCTATATTCTCACGTACACAGCAGCCACGTCCAGCATCCATGCTGGCGCGTCTGGCATCCTCGGTATGCGCGTACCAAAGCTTCTTTGAACATGGAGGACGGAGGACTTACAATCGAGATTAGAGTAGAGTTTCACGATAAAATATCTTCGCTGCGTCTCATAATTTGCTACCAAATGTTATATTTGACAAAACGAAGCTACATCTTGCAAAGTTTGTAATCACAAATATTACAAAATGTTACGTTTGTATAACAATTGTTGATCAGAGAAATAGGACGCTTCACTCGCGAAAGTAAGCCGTGAAGGACGATTTTTTGGCAAGTGCAAATGGTACAATAGACGTATTTGATAAATGCAGCAAAAAGCATCGACACGTTGGTACTGCCGAATGATTGATCATTAGTCGTATCGCAAAAGATGGGCTCATTTTCGCCTGCTCCGTGAGAAACCGTAGGAGGATTAATGGGGCGACAAATCATCAAACCTGGGTGCAATGTAGTATAGGATGATTAGCGAATTAGAGCAAAAGGCAGAGGAAATCTGCGACACGTTCGTATATTCGTCGTATAAGCTGAGATTAGAGGATGCTGGGTGGATTGAGCTCGGTGTGCTTGCTTCGTACTCAGAAATTGATTCATTGATGGCTCTGTGTGTACAAAGACACGAGGACAGATAAATGCTCCGGAATTAACGTTAGCCAGTTATATCCAGCACGCTCACTCTCCCACCACACCTAATCTCGATTTATTGGCCAAGCTTCGAAAATCTCGGGAGCCAATGCGTTAAAAAAGGCAACAAGAAAACCGAAAAGAGAAAAAAACTTTTTTTCTCACCTCGGCCCCGTTGAAACGAGCTTTCTGACAAATTGTGCTTTGCTTTCGTGTTATTCATGCGGGAATTCTTTCTTCTCGATATTTACTTCCATGAACAGAGAATATCCCATTTTTCACCTGCCCTCTCAGCAGGGGACTCGTCAAATTCAAAACGTATTAACATTTTTCATTCAACGGTGCATCTTTTCGAGTCATTGGCCACGTCTGTGAAAAACAGATCTCGAAAAAGTTGTATTATTAGTGAGCCAAAGAATTTCCTTCTCCTTACATTAGCAGACATAATCAGAAGACATACGTGTCTAGGCCGCTCGCTGATAAATCCCTAGAAGCTCAAAATATGCAATTTCGTATTTGACATTTCCAAAAAACTCGCGGTGAAACTTTCCCCTACTTTTTCACCTGCAGTGAAACCGCGAGTTTCGATCTTTGTTTAGCCAGCCGAAACGAGTGTGTTTCAGAACCGAGTCTTCCGCCCTGAGAGGCGAAACATCAAATTTGCAAAACTACGGTAATCGGCCCTAGGGCGTCAAAAATTGATGAAACTCTTGGAGCGACAAAAAAAATGAAAATTCGTGAGCGAAGAGGAACGCCCGGAGGAAAAACAACTTCTGGAGTCTGATATGACACGATCATTATTATTTATTCCGCTATGCTTAATAAATTTTGCTGAAAGCAGCGCCATAAATCGCTCAACTTCGTTTTACCCCGGATTCACCCATCCCTTTTTCCGGATATCGCCAGTTAGCCGCGCTTTACAAATCCCCTCGAGTTCCCGAAGGTGAAACGACCAACACGTTGAGCATGAAAATGTAATACATTCGATGTGTTTTTCTTTTCCCTTGAGTGTTCGCACCGATCGGAAACCCCAATCTGTAGAACTTTGCACTTTGGAGCTCGAATTTTTCATCCTCCATGATAATTAATTATTGAAAAACAATCTCATACGGAATATAAGAAAAAAACGAATAATACGATACGGAAAAAGAAATGCTATAAATGTATATCACATACATAATTTTTTCTTTTTGCGAACATTGTTTTGGATGCGAGAGCAGAGTGAAACTGCACGAGACACACCCTTTTGCCGCTCACGACCCTTCACACAGCTCGCCCCGTTATCCACTGGGGATGCGCCGTGGTTTGAAACAGCAGAGGAAGAAGAAGGGAAATCTCCGCGGCAGTTTCGTAAAATCTCTCGTCATAAAGTTTATGACCCGAGTCTCAGCTCCTGGCGCAAAGTGGAAAAAGCGGGAAAACGAACGAGACGGTTATATATGACCGAGAAAAGATGGGGCAAACCGAGGTAGCCCCGGCGTATCCTCGGTGCTGTATGTCGGCGAATGCGATTGTCTGCCTAGAAAAATTCTTTTCTCAGCTGTGTTTGCCCTACCTCGGAGCGAAGGACGATGATTTTTCCGCCCCGTTCCAGCGAGCATCGTACGACGATGGTGAGATGAACGTGAGGCTGAGGATATAAAGATGAAAATGGCGAGGGAAGAGCGAGGAAGTAGCAGCGAGTGAAAATCTGGACGACGTACGTTGCGTCGTCGGAAATTTTTTGAATAAATATTTCCAATGCCTCGCAAAGCTTCCACTTGGATTCTGCGTGTCGTGATGAGATGTGCATGGCGTCTGTGAGATTCTTTGCGCTCGTGATTTCAATGGCGGTATGTACGTAGCCTCCAATGGAGGAAGCAAAGAACGGGGAAGGTTGAAACGAATGGAAATATTCGAGGGATATCGTAACTCGGTCGTCAATGTGCACTCGTGGCGAATCCAAAAGGGAGCAGCGACGTCTATATAACGATGAAAACGACGTTGGCTGAGCGTGCTGGCGAACGAGCTGGAAAATCCAGAAAGAGGAGCTCGAACAGCCAAATGCCAGAATAGCGTGTGAGTTTGGAATTTTTAAATTCGCGCGACGAGCTACCCTCCCTTGTCGGTGAACGAGTGGCATGGCGTATGAAGATGTAGAGATATATGCATGTCGGGACAGCAGAGGGTGTCTCGAAGTGCACAACGCACTGATCCGTTAAGCTCGCGGAATCAACAGTGACAAGAGCTCGAATAAAAAAAAGACCTACATAAATTCTTGAGAATGGCAATTGTTTTTCGACGAGAAACGATTGCGAAGCACAAGTGCTTTTCCATATCGCGTACATTCTCGTAACGAGCTAGCGATGAAAGCGCCGCGGTCGTATATCGCAGGGGCAATATTTTCACGATGTATTACGCATGTCCGTTCGCAAATATTTGCCAATGAAACACGTGTTTCATAACGATCGCAATTCTGTTGATTTGATTTGCGCATCAAGTCTGTAAACGCATTAATACTGATTATCCGGTGTAGACTAGTCAATTTCGACGACACTAGTAATTGGTAAAATTTATTAAAAAAGTATTGAACATCGATACAATAACGCGTGATTTTCGTACGACGCGAACTTTTTTTTTTCGCATAAAATATAGTATAGCTCAAGCGATATTGCACAATAATGTTCTTGGATAATTGGAACAATACGCAATACCAGTTTATGGGAGGAAAATTATCGAGATAATTTATAAATTATTTTTCAACAACCATAGGCCGATTATATCGAGACGCAATTATGTTGATTTGCGCATCAAGTCTGAAAACGTATTAATACTGATTATCCGGCGTAGACTAGTCAATTTCGACGACACTAGTAATTGGTAAAATTTATTACAAAAGTATTGAACATCGAGACAATAACGCGTGATTTTCGTACGACCCGAACTTTTTTTTTCGCCTAAAATATAGTATAGCTCAAGCGATATTGCACAATAATGTTCTCAGATAATTGGAACAATACGCAATACCAGTTTATGGGAGGAAAATTATTGAGATAATTTATAAATTATTTTTCAACAACCACCGGCCGTTTATATCGAGACCACATCTGGTACACTCGCAATAGCGAGTATAGACGAGATCCCGCACATAAGAATCCAAGTATATACGCCGAGTTTAACGAAAAAGTGGAAAAAGCTCATCGCAAACCATATTTACGAAGAGTACAAAGTTTCCAGGATGCCGTTATATACACGGCACTCTTCTACCAATGTTTTCACCATTCAAATTTCGCACTACCCTCGGGAACTCCGGAAATGCTGATGGTTAAAGAGTCTCGGGTGTATCGCCGTCTGCGTGTGTTCCAATAGCGAATTGTACAGTATACACGTTCGTCAATCATTATCGGCTTGGCAAATAAAATGAACCGCACGCACGGTGAAACGAATGTCCGGCGGTACACACGGAGACACGATTTTACCGCATATGAGCTTCCGTTCGATACTCATTTACATCGATTAACGCGAGGATACTATTTATCATCACGAAGTCTAATGAAAACGTCGTTTGTCTCTTCGTCCCAGTTTTTTTCGCCAAAAACTATTTTGACAATTATGTAAGTCAACATATCCGTAATCAATTTGGAATTTGACGGTAAAAAAGTGTGAGAACGCACGCGAAGAATGTATTACACATGCAGAACGCTCTTTGATCGTTAAAACAGGAGTTTATACAGACTCGAACAAAGATATACGATCGATTAACGCGAGGATACTATTTATCATCACGAAGTGTAATGAAAACGTCGTTTGTCTCTTCGTCCCACTTTTTTTCGCCAAAAACTATTTTGACAATTATGTAAGTCAACATATCCGTAATTAATTTGGAATTTGACGGTGAAAAAGTGTGAGAACGCACGCGAAGAATGTATTACACATGCAGAACGCTCTTTAATCGTTAAAACAAGAGTTCATATAGACTCGAACAAAGATATACGATCCATTAACGCGAGGATACTATTTATCATCACGAAGTGTAATGAAAACGTCGTTTGTCTCTTCGTCCCAGTTTTCTTCGTCAAAAACTATTTTGACAATTATGTAAGTCAACATATCCGTAATCAATTTGGAATTTGACGGTGAAAAAGTGTGAGAGCACACGCGAAGAATGTATTACACATGCAGAACGCTCTTTGATCGCTAAAACAGGAGTGTATATATAGACTCGACAAAGATATACGACAGCTCATAGGACAAACCAAAGAGGAATTACACAATAGTGTTGAACCATCCGCGAGGACTGTTCGAACTGAAAATTCAATCGGATTGCGTATTCATTGTCCGAGAGCAGAACTAATTCTACAGACGCTGGAACCCACACGAGAGTATACATTACACACGGTGCAAATCCATAATCGGAGCCCTCTCATGGAATATATATTTTCCACGTAAATTTTACGAGAACAAAGTCACCTACACTTTCCCATGCAATATGTACCAATAAAAATATCCAGGCAATGGACAGCGACTCGCGAAATTCCAGTGTTGAAAAGAAAAATCTAAGGGTTAATTTTAAGGGTTACATATACAGGGATCACATCCAAATTGGTGTTTCTTGATCAATTTTTGAGTATACACAAGATGAAAAGGGATGATCGATTATTTTAAGCCACCCTATTACACATCTATGTAACCCCCCGTCTATTGTACATAAAATAACCCAGCCCTTTGGTACTCTATGGATCATTAATTTGCCGCGAATCTCGCACGTCGATATAATATTCCAGATTGCCCGTGGATAATCAGATATATAAATAGGAGACGCGTGAAATACCGAAACATATGCGATCTTTCTGATTACGCGTATTCTATAATAGCCGAATTAATTGCTCACCATCTCTTTACGGTGGGATGAAAATGCAACGGGAGATTCGAGTGATATGAGCGCGGTAATTGATCGATATCGCAGGGACAATCCTGAAAATGATGAGCGCAAAATGATCGTATATATACGGTGATATTACACGAGCCACCTTCCGAACTCTACTATGGCTGCGGCGCGTTACGATTATCAAGTGCATGTTGGAGAAACATTTCGAGATATGAGCTCATTATTGTTAATATGTATATTTGTTGCCACGACGTTATATATGCTCGGTGCATACTCGCTTTGACATTTACATTTCGTTTACCGTTTGATACATCGTGAAATTTGTACGAGCCGGAAAATTAATTTTAAATTAGTCCGCATGAAAATGAAATCAGTAATTAATAGGTTATTAGAACCTTCGATGTATAATAAAGCAGGATTTTCGGTGTTTTGCTAATATCAATTTAAAATTCTGTAAAAAAAAGTAGCGTGTCGCAACGTTCATATTTAACAAATGAATTTAGGAAAAAACCATTTATTCTTATATTCTACGTTATTTGTGCAAGGTACAGGTTTTCTTGCCAGCTGACAAATCTGGCCTTATTTTTTTTCGATGCTGTGCATCCGTCTCACTTTTTTTTTCTTTTTCTTCGCCGATAAAATAGTGTGAATTATACTTTAATCTGTCGATATAATTAATTGAGAAATGAAACTCATTGAACCTTTGTGTTTTATAATTATATTAAAAAAAGACGACGATTTGTCAAATGTTTTTACACCACAAAAATTGAAAGAAATACACTCTGAAGGAATTTAGTTTATTAACGTACATGACAGATAAGGACGAAAGATCCGTGAGATTTTGATGTCCAAACGTTCAAACGTGATGTGAAGAGAGTGAAACTCCTTAATGGAGTTGAATAAATAAATTCGATGGGAGTGAAGAGAAGCTGAGGCTATTCTACGACGAACAAGTAGGAAAATGGGGTCCTCCTGAGAGAGGGTATAAAACTAGCGTTGTTTTGCAGCTATTGCAGCATAGAGTAAGGAGCAATAGTCGCGAGAGATGGACATTTGCGGCGCTGTGTGCCCGTGAATATCTTCTTCACGAGAAAGAGCATAGGATCGTTACGAATCGTGAAGAAAAGACGAAACATTATGGTCACGATGGTACTCACAGCGGAGAGAGCAGGTTGGCAAAAAGGGGGTTCACCGTCGAGTCGTGGACAATCGGATCGGATCGTGAATTGAGTCAAAGCTTTTCGCTATTTCGCGCCACGCGAGCTCTGCAACAAAACTCGCGAACAACTAAAACCACGGAATCAACGCGATAAAACCTTACGACAGTGTCTGCCGAAAGACTCGCTGAGACGATTTTCTTTTGCATCTTTCATTAATTTTCACCGGATACAGCCACGAGGTTTTTCAATTGTTGGAAAAACGCACCCTACCTGATTCTTTTTTCTCAAACGAATTTTATTAAATTCCGATATCGTATTATGCTGTTTGCAGTAGAATTTCAAGTTTTTATTTCATATTAGCTTCTCAGGGTATACCGCGAAGCTTTTTTCCACGTTCGAAAATTCGCCGCCGCGTTTTTGTTGATGAGAATGGAGGAAAAGCTCCATGCCAGAGATGGCAATGGTATCTTTTCCATGGGAGCGTGGTTGTAATGGTCATGCTGGGCTAAATGGTTTCGACAAGCTCTCTTGGTGACCTACAATACCGAAATCGACCATCAAACTGAATTGCATCTGTTAAAGTTCACGCAACGTTACGCTATCTCTCCCCCATGCAATCCCCTTCTGTATTGCTTTCTCTCTCTCTCTCTCTCTTTCTGTGTGTATACTATAACGTGAATCCGAGTTCCCTGCAGCATCCGCGTTGTGGGCGTGTGAATACGTAATGATGCAACATTGGATCGACTCGCACGCATGCATTAAAACCCATCGGCAGAGAAAACATCAGCAAACCAAAAACAGTCCAAACAGAGTAGACGAGAGATCCACCTACGCTAATGCGGACAAACACTAACATTTTTGCGTTATTAGCGCTAAATAAAATGCGAAAGAATAACACATTCAACAAGACTTGATGTAATTTTTTTTCAGAAACAATAGAAAGTTGCGCCTATTTTTGCCGAAAATTCGAAAGATTCTCTGGAAAAAAGAAAATGGGAAGTAAAGTTTCGTTTGATAACAATTCATAGCTCTACGATGCATAATTTATATAAGGATAAATTTAAATGTGTGTACTGCAGAATATTCATGCGATCATTCATACAAAATCATTTTTAAAACGAATAAAAATAATCTCGTAAATTCGATTAATTTCAAATTATTCGCTAATACGTGTGAGAATTTCCAGGATACTCTATTCAGTTTGGATCAACGGTGTAGAAAAGCCAATTATCCGGTTTATGAAACGTTTACGCCGAAACAACATTTTCTTCATCATACTGAAAAGTTTATTTATAACGAATCGCCACTATTGTTTTCAAACGACACCAGCAGCTGCAATAATATTCAAGAAAAGTTTAACTGCGTTGCAGCTGAATGTACAATCACCCAACTTTTGTGTGGATCGCTAAGAACGCCGCTAAATTATTATGAAATTTTGTGCAAGATGCAGTCGCAGTCGCATACCAATGCGAAGGAACAATCGAGGCTGTGAAAGAAATGTGAAAATACGAGATAAGTAAACTGGACTGGCTTTACAGTTTCATATTGTCAAGAAAACATCGGTAAATTGAATAAAAGATTGAGAGGGAAAAGATCAATCGAAGATACAACCTCTTTAAAAATATTGATGCATTTTTTACGACGCAAAGGGTAGACGAAACATCAACCGTGGCATTTTCATGACGCACGTAAGTGAGAACTGTATTTTTACATGCGCATATACTTCAGCATTTTACGAGCGTAGCATGGCAAAAGCTCTCGTACACGTCCAACCTGCTGATGGTACCTTCCGCATATATCTTCACGTACAAAAGTACTTTACTAAGTACTGAGTATACTTTATCTAGTTTTTCCAACCTTGTACCAAGTACTTTTCAATCTCGGATGATTTATCATTTTTTTTTCAAATATTTCACGCATGGAAATCCGTCATGTGTACCTTAATTTGTGGCGATCGATAGAACGGACGTTAAACAATATCCCCTCTTTTAATTATACCATATGGAAATTCTCATCGTTGAATATTATTATACTTATATTTCTGGCAATAAAAGCATCGAAAGAGCAAAGTTCAGCGAAGCATCGTTTTTTATTTGCAATATTCTGCTGAAGAAATCAATGGGAGAACGTTAATTTCGAAGTTATTTATTCATTGAACCGCAGTTTATCTTACTTTTAAATTCATTCTGAACAAAAGTGTCAAAAGTTGCGCGATAAATATGTTAAAAAACTTACGATTTCGTTCTCGTTAATCATTGAAACGTAATATCGATAATAAATGATAGATCGCGACGTGTACGAGTTATAGTCGATTGCAAGAGGATGTACGGGGAGGATGTACGCTGTGAAGAGAACCGGAAGAGATGAGAGTGTTAATAGGTAAGTGTCGACATACGTGAGTGTGACTATAGCGTGATTCGTTTGCCGGAAACTAAACTAAAATACATCGCACTACGTATATACATCGTAATATGCCTTCGCACCGTCGAGGCTCAAACTTTGCCGGTTCATGCAGTTTGAAGTAAAACGAGGCGCGACGGAACACGCGCTTGGAGTAATTTGGCGCAAATTAGATAAGACAAGGACAGACCAATTTATATGAGAGCTGAAGCCTACTTTCGCACTCTTACAGGAGACTCACCCTTTTTTGAAATCGAATTCGCTACGACTAACGAAATGTACCATTGCCGCAGTGCGCAGTTTGCCGCGAGACGACGAACATGCGCGGCGATCTACATCATGCATAAAGAGCAGCGAATTCTACGGTCAGAAAACAGACGAGATGAAAGTTTAAACGTTTCGCATCACCTTTTCATACCTCCTACAAAAACGGGCAGAATCAACACAGGAAGGGCTCTTTTTTATTTCAATATATCGAAAAAAGCGCAAAAGTTTACGTGGACCAGAAAATGCAAAACCACTGGAATAACATTCATAAAATCAACTTGTGCAAGAAACGTATGAACAGAAGGAAAGATAAATTATTCAAAGTTTGCGAATAAAATTTCAGAGCGATGAAAATATTTAGAAGGATTCATGTGCAATGGACGACCGAATTTATTTCGGTCAAATATATGTGTGCCAAGATGATTCTCTCACTATTTTGACCCCGAGAAACTGCCTTCACTATCAGCGTATCATTTTATCATCGATTTGAAAAAGTGCAAATTTGAAAATTATTGAAAAATTAAATGGATGCTTCCAGGGCCGAGAACTATTTATTCAGAGATAAAAGAAGATTTCCAAGATCATTCTCCCACTAACTTGGTAATATTTTGAAAATTAATCGTAATACGTATATACAGTCCTAAACATACAGTTTAGTATTTCAGTAAAATCGTCATATCCAAGTTTAATATACGACAAGATATTTGACTCGTCGTAATTTCTGAAAAGAAGAGTCGGGCGAACTCTCACGTATCGCGGTATCTCGTCCATGAAACCCTATCCATTGTACGCATACAATCAAGATGCTTTTACCGCTAAAAACGTAACGATTACGGTCCATTTACGTACAAAAGTAGGGTCCCTTGGCCCTTGAAAAAATCGTTCTGTACTGCATATATATTTACGGAGACGAGGTTTCATTTTTTACCTCCAGAATTGCGAACAATACCCAGTTACTTGGAAAAACCTCCAACGAAACAACGCCTTGTAATTTACGCGATAAATTGCGGACGCAATAAGAATATGACGTCTTCATGTACTCCAGGCTATGATTGTAAGGTGAAGCACGGGCGCATGTTTCCGCCATCATTCTACATTGCCATCCGTAAAGCTCCATCTCGCGAGAGACGCAAAATGAGCAAGGAAAACGTGAGTTTCTCACGAGATGCCGATATTTTGAAGATGAAACTTGATCCATCGTAG
The DNA here is from genome assembly GCA_959613375.1 of Heteropelma amictum. Taxonomy (NCBI): domain Eukaryota; kingdom Metazoa; phylum Arthropoda; class Insecta; order Hymenoptera; family Ichneumonidae; genus Heteropelma; species Heteropelma amictum. Next base: position 18,952,611 of record OY390723.1, read on the forward strand.
TAATTGTATATTTCAATGGCGATGCAAAAAGAAAGATGCAACTTTTCACCCTTATGAGCGATCGAGGTACCAATTAATCGCAGTAATGAAAAGTAACCGCGATAGTTTGAAACTTCACCCAACAAAGGGGCACTTGAATACGAGGGTATATAAAGAATTCGTGACTGGATTTCGCGATAATGAAATCGCGAGGGATTCAAAGGCAAGACGCCTCAAGTTTCTCGTGCAATGTTTGTTAATGATGGAGGCAAATTAGCGTGGTATGTTAACGCTAAAGTCGTGCTGAAAATTCGACGCAACTCATTGTCAGTCGGTGACACACCGTCTACTCTCAAAGTCAGCATCGATTTTCGAGCGCCAGAATAACGAGCATAGTTGCAAAAACCGCAGAAACCTCAAAACTTTTGCGAGAAAAGTTTATGCGCACTTTCGTATTATTTGAATAATGCATATATATTGAATATTGTCGAAAGATATTATTATTAGTAGTAGTAGTAGTAAAATTCATTTTAGTGCCAGTCACATAGTCTATTGCTATACATTGTTTATTGCTAATTGTCTACCGCTGCCGCTACCGACAATAGGCCATGAACCAAGGTCCTTCAGACCATGATTCAAGTTTTTATTTAATTAATGCATGATTTATTAATAACAATTATTTTTCTTCAATGTTTCTTTTTCCCCTTAATCGACGTTGACGTTTGGTCGTTATTCCCACCCAGCGCTAGTCTTTCCAAGATATTATTATTCAAATGAAAGATCTTACTGTCATGAAGATTTTCACCATGGACCGAACATTATGTTTGTGGGCATTCAATAGCCATCTGGATTAAGAGCTTGAGAATACACAGTGAATTTTATTAGTGAATATTATTAGTAGTAGTAGTAGTAAAATTCATTTTAGTGCCAGTCACATAGTCTATTGCTATACATTGTTTATTGCTAATTGTCTACCGCTGCCGCTACCGACAATAGGCCATGAACCAAGGTCCTTCAGACCATGATTCAAGTTTTTATTTAATTGATGCATGATTTATTAATAACAATTATTTTCCTTCAATGTTTCTTTTTCCCCTTAATCGACGTTGACGTTTGGTCGTTATTCCCACCCAGCGCTAGTCTTTCCAAGATATTATTATTCAAATGAAAGATCTTACTGTCATGAAGATTTTCACCATGGACCGAACATTATGTTTGTGGGCATTCGATAGCCATCTGGATTAAGAGCTTGAGAATACACAGTGAAGGTTACAGAGAGTGTGAGATTATTGATGAATTATTGAAAACTTGCAGGTTCACGTAAATCACTTTATTATTCTATCGTGCATACAATATGCTGTCAGAAGACGAAAATGGATCACGGTCCAAAGTACAGTTTGGATTTTGAGAATATCGAGCGGATTAAATACCGGAGCGGAACGAAAAAAAAGGTAATTTCGATTTCCGCGGTACTAATTCCGAGATCAAGTATTTCGCAGGTAAAGTTTTTCTAGTGAAACTGAAATCTTTGGAAAAAATGGGAAATTCAGAGATAGAGGAAACAAAAGTGACATGTAAGAAAGGTCGAAAATGAATTCGATTATTTCAAGAACTCTACGAACATCTATAGTATACATTTGAGAAAATCAAAGTCAAAAAGTGAAACCTTTTGCCGGGACCAAATTTTCAAAATTCTTACGGTATGTCCGCCATATATGGCAGTATCTTTGAAGACTTTGAAAACTGTGAAGAATGGTGATGACGGGATGAAGGAAAGAGTTAAGTACAGCTTATTTGAAACTCCTCTAGATACGCGAATGATGTAGGTAATACGATGAACCGAATGCTACATTTTTGGTGTACACGAAGCGATTTTAACGAACGAAAAATTATCAAAAATATAGACCGTGCGTAGCAAAACGATACGTATGCTTATTTTTCAAGAATTTTTTTTTAAAATTATTTTTACTTAATTATTCCTGAATGATCACGCGAGGGATGAAAAAATACGTTTTCGTATAAAGTCGTCATTCTGAAATTCCACGTACGCCTCATCGATATAAATTCAGTTTGCTGAAAAAAGACTTTATTTGTCTCGCGAAGAATGTCGGAGTGAAATCTCGATTCGCAGTACACCCTAAACACTCCGTCCGACTCTGACGAGAGACATCTCACCCTGCTTTTCCTCTTATACACGTATGTGCAAGAAAAACGCTAAAATCGATTGGCAATCTTCTGGATCGAGCACTTCGAACATATATATATATAAAAACTATATAATAAACATAAACAATCGTAAACTTTGACCCTTCTGATTTTAGAAACTTATATATCATCAGAGATTTCGTATTCCACAACAGTACTCGCGTGTATACAGCCGCACACACACATATATATATGTATGACATCCGCGAACGGATGAAAGTCTGATAGGAAGGTCTCGAGGGTTGGGAAAAAGGTCGTGCAATATTCCGATTGATTGGCAAATTCGCACTGAAATCCCAGAAGAGTTTCTTCTTAGGATAAAGTGTGAGATATAACTGTGAAAACGCCTTGTTCTTAACACACGTGTGTATTAAAAAAATCGCCAGACACTTATAGCTCTTAAATACACAAGCAAGAATAATGCTTTTCTTCTGAAGAAAAAAAAACTGCCATTGCAAACTCTGTTCTAACATCGAAATAAAAAAATAATCGAGCGTTTTCAAATCCAACTATATTTCATACGTCCGTAAAATCTCATCGTAAATATATTTCCATATTGGGTGCATAAAAATACTTGGAATATTACATCAATTTTAGTACGCAGCAACCCCGTTCGCCTCTGCACGATTTTCATGCATATGGATAATTTAACAGGCGAAATTTTGATAACCGTAATTATAAGGATTATGTTCGAAATCACGAAATGGTAAATTCCACCTACCCCGGATGTAACCGTTAAAACGTTTCACGAGCATCTCCCTTCGAGTTCGCAGTTATCTATTCGGCCAAGTTTGATATTAGACGTAAACTCAGATACGATTAAACCCACGGGTCCCTGTGTGGAAAACATTCATGGAAGAGAGTCAAAGTAATAATAATTATTCAGTTATTTTCAGGCTATTTTTATAAGAATTATTATCTATTTTTTTAATATCGATAATCTCAGTATAAGCTTCTTTCTCTAAATTATTACACACGTACAAAAAAGGATTGAGCAAACGTTGAAAATAAATTTTTCACCATCGTACTGACAAATCCACGAGATACTACCCTCGGTCTCATCGTCAACTTTGAACATTAGATAAAACGACGACGAATGAATGTTTCCATGGCGTTTGCGATTTTATTCCCAGGCGCCATCGGCGAAAACTTTGTTCCAAAGAATTCACAAAAAAGAAAAGAAACTTTACCCAATTATGTCGAGCAACTAGAATGTTACGATAACCCTTTTTTTTCGTCATTGGTTCCTACATTTTTTTCTTTGCCTCTATCGAACACGAAAAATGAGAAAACTTTGGGGAACGTGAACAAAGTGTGTGGCTGTGTGTGTGTGTGTGTGTGTGTGTAGGAAGAAAGAAAAAAATATAGTCTTAGCATCGCGATCTAGCTAAACGAGAGAAGAGGGTTTGCATGCGTTGGTGGGATGCTGGCTGGATGTTCTCTCTCCTGAAATACTACTGAGAAAATCGGGTCGAAAGAAAATGGTTCGTGTCCGCGTCGTCGTCTCCTGACTCGAAAAACAGGATTATACGAAAATTTGCTCGGGAAATTTTCTCTGAATAGTTCGATTAATTGGCATCGCTACATCCATCGAGCAAGCATGTATGAGCTACGCAAACTTTTCCCTGCCGAAGATGCTATCCGATGAGAGAAGAGCAAAACATGGTATTAAGGTTGTATACTATATATTCACGTCTGCAAAAAATCGAGATAGACGAGGGAGCGAGGGTCGTTCAATTATTGGCCAACAGATCAACCGAGGAATGCGACGAAAAAAAAAGATAAAAAACATAAGACTAAATATAGCGAAGAGACGGTAATAAGTTTTGTAAAGAATACAAAGTCTATGAGAAATAAAGAGGAATAATAAACAGTAGAAAATGGTCCATAATGAAAAAACAACGATTAAGAATAAGGGAGACAATCAATTAACCAAAATTCCTTTTTTTCGTCTCTTCCAAGACGTTATTAACCCTGAGCTCATGGTTTGAGCCAAATTTGATCCAAGCAAATTTTGCCTCTACTTGCAATGTCCAGGATCCTTGAATGCGACGGGTATGTAAAGACGAATGCAGTAATGCGAGGCTGTAAAAGCTATGGGCGCTTCAAGAAAAATCAATAAAGCACGTGCCGAATTTTTTTCAGATTTTTTCTCTCTCATTAGTAAGCAAATCAGCTACAGGGCAAAAAGACAGCAAAAATCGTATGATCAAGGAAGGGGTAAGTTTGTGCAAATTTTCACTTTCTCCAGCTAAACGACAAGTTTTTTTGTTTATTTGCAAAGCAAGCTGCGTGAGCGATGACGAACAAACCCAACGATCGGAGGACGAAATTTCCAGTTGCACAACGCAGCATCAACCACGATGTACCAATAAAATGCTCTCTTCGTGCAGACAGCAAAAAAACAAAAAACCCAGAAAAAAGAACACCGTCGCAACGAATACGGGTGATTTCCTCGATCGTCTCGCCATTCTATACCCACTCTCTATTTATTCTCCATCACTGGGTCAGGCATCGCGATTTCCCAAAGGAAAAGACGTTTCCCCCTCGTCCGAAATGTCTTTTTTCCTTCTCTCTAATTTCCAACCGACAAGCACTCGCTGCAAGAGTGTAACGAGAGCACGCATAAGTGCGCTTCTGTACCAACTCAAGTGTACGTCACTTTTCTGCTTCTTCTACGATTGTTCTCGAGATCTACTCACTCGAGCAGCGTCATTCCCGTTTCGTCTTCCTGCATACTATTTTAGCTACCACGATTATCGGATCCCAAAGAAAAAAGGCGACCTCGCGAGCGTTCCACATCGATGAAAAAGTGATTAGGCGCCATGAGACATTGTTCATTTGTAAAAATCAAATGTCATATAGAAATCGTCGACAAAGTGCAACGTACACAAAAGCACAAAGTTTACATCGATCTACCGAAGCAATTAGGTGTTAATAGTGCCATCCCTCATTACGAATGTTCTCTCGGGTGCTTTCACATCCTCGTCGCTCAATTCCGTGTAGTTTCAACGCGGGATAGACTTTCGCACAGAAACACTAACAGCTCTATTGTCGTCAGGCGATAAAGAGACCGTAGTTGATCGCCAGTGGGCTGCATTTTCCTGCCTCTTTCGTAAATGCTGTTCTGGTCAACTCTGCGGAGTAAATGTAAATCTCACTCGTTCCCCATATTATTTCCCTCTGCATGCAACTCTTCCTCTCTTTTTCACTAAATTCTCCTGTCGCTCGCCTCACGAATCGCTCCTATCTCTAAGAATATCGCTCGTGAACGACGGAGGAGTAAGTGAGATCGAGAGAGGAGAGAGAACGCGTCTCAAACAATTGTTAAAGCTGACGAGAGCTTTCACAAGCCAGAACAATGAACGAGTCAACGAGAGAAGAGTGTTCGAAGCAAAAGTCACTGGCCGTATAATGGCGGATACAGAGGAGCCATTCTGTTGTCGCTGTGATTATGACGAGCGAGTTGACGCGGGCTTTACGTTAACGTACCCCCAATCCCTCGGGGCTGTAATTCTCCTCTCCCTCATCATTCAACCTCCGGTTCTCCAGCATGTATCCTCCGTCAACATTAGACGAGTACACTTGGGAAACCACTCGCTATATTTGGTTATCCGAGCGAACCTTTATCTATCTCGACAAAGCCGATAATAGCTACCCCTTCGAAATACCCCGTTATTAAAATTAGCACGAGCTCCTGATAAAGAGGGACGTTTCTCAACGTATTTCCCAAATGAGCAGCAATATGCGTCGCAATCGTTTCCATTGTCCACGAGAGGTTCAAACACCACTTTTTGGTTGAACAAACATTGTAGATATCAGAATGACACGTGATACGCACTGACGTCTTCGAAAACGGAGCCTTTAATTTCTTCGAAAAGGGATCGGGATGAAATTTGCATTAACCATCGCGGAATTTTTGCGAAATGCCCAGAGAAGGATTTCACTTTTTTCGAAACGTCGGTCGAGTTGGTGGAAATGAACCAATTGCATTTCGCAGCTAAGAAAAAAAAACATGTCGCCCAATCACCGCGAATCGACGTGATTAACTTTAAACAACATAAAATACCGTTTTGCTCACCCTCACTCGGTAAATCCCGAGGTGTACCCCGCGCGGATTTATTTACACGCCTACCGAATGATCACTGAATTTTCTCGAATTTTTTTGAAATGTCCGCCCGTTTTCGTCGCGAACGAAATTTATCGCGCTCGCAGCATTTTATAGATACGATTGATTTTTTTCAGATTTTCATGGTATCGTTAAAAACGCAAAGTTGTCATTTTATTTCGCCATTGTCGAGACTGCATGCATGCCATGCATCCTTAATCCCTCATACACCAGCTAAAAAACATGTTTCAAACTCTGCACGCATTATCCCGGATTTATGGTGTTTTTCGGCTTCGAGCGTCGAAAATAAGCGTGAAAAAAATGTAAACTTCCTGCCATTAGCAATCCGGACGTATAAATTATGTGGAAGCGAAACGTATATACTGTGAAACTATAAAAAATCCTGCATAAAAAAATAAAGCGAATACGAGATTAAACAGTTGCACTCGACCGAACGAAATTCCCACGTAAAATTCGTATTCACCCTATTGCCGATTCTGTGGCATACAACCACATACAGATAAATCGGTCGAGTGCAATGTGCAGTCCAGCAAGCTTGTATACAATATATATCAAAGCAATAATGCCGAGTGCAATTTACCGAGTGTTATTCTCGTTATATGTGTGTACACCCGTTTTCGTTTCAACGCTTTTTTTCAGCTTAGTCGCGCGATTTCGCATTTGCGTGTGATACGCTTTTTTTTTTGTTTTTTTTATTCATTTTCAAACGTGGGCAAAAGAGGCTTTGACAACATACCACAAGAACCCAATAAAGTATATGCAGCAAATTTTATCCGAATGGATATCAATTTATTATGTGACAATATTCAATATGATAAGCAATTCTTTTTTTCAAATAACCCGAAGATACTTGCGCAAGTATAGGATCAACGCTTGGATGGAAACATCCGAATGTCGAGGATAAAAACTGTCTCTGTCATTAATTATTGCAAGGATTTACTATTTACATAAAACGTTGCAAAAAAATCCGAAATTTCTACGTTATTTATAAGATTTCCTTGTGCCTAATCGGTGAACGTTACCCTTAAAAAGGTACTGAAATTTTATTTACATCGATTCCGATGTTTTTCAAAGTGTTAAGCTAAAGACTCCATTGTACCGTAAACACATTGATTACGTAGATATAATTGAACATTTTAACCTTACATTTCCAAAGTTGAGAAGGAAACTTTTCCCATTTATTTACATGAAGAATTACAAAACTGTAGAGATCTCTCACCGTCAATATTTGACATAATGTCTCATGTTTGAATTCGTTTTTCGTGAGGTGTCCACCAATCCGCTTTTCGGTATATCAAGACGAATAAAAGATGGTCGTTTTTTTAACCCAGCCTAATAATATACAGAGTGCTCGGTTAGCCGATCTCTGCTGGCTATCGAGTCAGCATTAATGGACGTTCCCTGGTTTGAACCCTCGGAGAAAGGACCGCTTAGAGATTCGGTTCTCCTCTCTCTCTCTCTCTCTCTTCTCTCTCTCTCTCTCTCTCTCTCTCTCTCTCTCTCTCTCTCTCTCTCTCTCTCTCTCTCTCTCTCTCTCTCTCTCTCTCTCTCTCTCTCTCTCTCTCTCTCTCTCTCTCTCTCTCTCTTTGTCATATAGATTTCCACAATGGGAGGACTGCCTCGAGCACGCTAACCGTTTAACGTGCGCGATATATCGAATATATTTTACCGACGCGTGCTATCGACGCTTATAACTGATCGGTCTCGCGCTTTTAGCGGGCTCTGTACCGTTTTACGTGATAACTATATGCATATAGGTGATATACACTTCATCGAACACGAGCCTGGTTTTGTCCTACACCGCGAGAATCCAAATCCCCGTGTCATTAATATAATTGGCCGCGATCCCAGTCTCTCTAGCTACGCGGAAAATGCGGCTATACCAGCGACCATCACTGGCAGCAAAATGAAGCATCAGAGGTTCTTTGAGACGCACTACGGTGATGATTAAAATCGCAGACACCGCGAAAGTTTCTACAACGTGCAAAAGGGCTGAAAGAGATGTTTCTTCGATAAATTCAAGCGGCATTGAAAAATTTAACGAGCCTGCTAAATCTTCGTACGAAACGATGGGCGGATCTGTTGAAAATAAATCGAGACGGTAAATTTACATTCTAAAATATGAACATCAAAGTTTGCTGCGGCCGTCTAGGGATATGCTTGTGTATTATACGACGAGGATATCCTCTGTGGCAATCAGTGATCAGCTTGTATAATCGCGAATGTGTTCCACAAGCCAAAACGCGAAATACGCGATAAACGTGACACGTGTGCGTCATACCAAAGTACGACAGAGCTTGATGAAGAATAAACACAGCACACGCGTTGACTCTCGTTATGTGCATGTGAGGGTGTACAATTATTATTGTTACTAACGCAGCAACATTGTTCAGGACCATGTGCACATAGAGAGCCCTCTGCAATTTCACGTTTTCCCTTTGACTAAGCCCTTAATTAGTTGAAAGAACGATATATTCGTTACTCACAAAGATTACTTAACTATGAAACCCGGTATTTCGTAAGCATCACTTTTCCACAGCCCTTTGAACAATAAATAATAACGAATAATATCGCATAACGGAAGTATCGTTTTAAACGACTGCCAGCGCATAAATCGAGTCGGGAAATCTTGATTTCTATAATGAGAGATTCATATATCATCATCATTAAGGATTAAACTTTAACCGAGACTTTAACGGAAGCGGTGTTGTATTTTACAAAGAGGAAAAAATTACTGTGACCACGCCCCTCGTTAAAATATTTCTCCCAGACCGTGAAATAATTATGTGAATTTTGGAGCCCGTGCAAACGCTCCGGCGAGAGTCGAGATTCTACGTGCTGTGTAAACAAAAGCATTTTCAATTATCCGGCAACTCCGGAAGTGGCGCACAACGGTACAAGCGGGTATACTATACAAGGGGATGCAGAACTGGAGATTGCGAGGAACCCCACCTCGAACGTTTTGCTATCCAGGATTCCCAGTAGGCAACTTTACAGGGTTAAAAGCTCCCCGCACATACACAGCTGCGCATAGACTTATTAGTTAGAAATAGTGAAAAATCATTTACACCTTGAAATTTTTACATTCGATTTCAGAACGAAATCTCAATTGTTCGGTAAATATACGTCGAATTCGCAAAATCACTCGCCCTCGTTGAAAGACTCAAAATCAAGGGGCGCATATACCGCGTAACGACATAGAAACGCGGCTTCTCAAACCGCAATTCCCTGATTCGTTTAACTTATAATTACATTTTCGGAATAACGCGGGAAAGACGTCGGAGAGTGGTAAGGTTTGTACAGAGACGTGTTTGACTTGACAAGTTTCTCGCGATGTGATTTACCATTCGGCAAACTTCCATCAACCTTTGGCACTCGAACGAGTGCATCGGTTCAACAGGATTCGAGGTAAAGGAAATTTCTAAAGACCCGCTGTATTAGTAGCTACTGTAGCGAGAGAAAAGCTGATGGAAATTATTCGAGTTGCCTGATGAGAATGAAATTTCTCAAAGGACATTATTTGTATAAACAACGCTTGAGATACAAACGATTTGTGGAGAACGCTGCGTTTATCAGATTGTAAAAAACATTTACCCCGAGTATAAGGGTCGAAAAGAGGGAACGAATTTATTATTCGGTTAAACAGATCGTTTATATCTCTAGAACAAATCATTTTGTTTTCGGGAAAAAAAATGAAGAGAACTCTCCAAGCAAAGAAGAACAACATCGTTCTCTTCTTTTTATCGTGTCAATCGTTTAGGGGAAAGCTCGGCAACGAGACGTTCATCCCCCGACCGTCTGTTTCACATACTCCTAAATACGCGAATGTCAGATTGCCCGTTGGTTGAATAATTTCATTTCAAAGTGAACGATTTATTTCAACTGCTGTCACGTTTTTCAAACGACGCGTTACGAAACTTCGCACACCTTGTCCTCGTTATCTCTTGGCTGTATAAAATATTAAAAAACAAGACTTTCATCTAACGAAAAGGTTCAGTTTTCGCTCTATCGGCTCACGACCCCCCGCGAAACGAAACTACCCTTAGATTCATTCCGATAAAGTTGTGCAGAAATATTTCCGTGTGAGCTGAAGTTAAGTCTCTCACAAAAAGGAATCTCTCCTACTCGTTGAAGCTTAAAAATGTGCAGAGGAGAAAGCTCCGCACGTACACACATGAGAAGTAGGCTGAAATGTATCAAAGGACAGCGGCGATGCTTCAGCCTCGTCAGCAATAAAGCTTTCGTTATTTTCAGTGTGAAAACTCTCTGGGAAGCACCGAAGCATCCTTATAAATATACGTTTCAGCACACTGCGACCAATTACGTTCGCGCGCAATTTTTTTCTTCTCTCCAAAAGGTCTTTGTCACGATTTTCCACAATAACGAGTCTTTTCTCAAAGCAACGCGATTCGTTCACAGATCTTGAGCGAAATATCTATCCAGCTTCTCTTCGCGAGCCGTGAATCGCGCGTGTACAACGAGATACAAGGAAAAAGTTTGCTCGACGACGCGTTTTATAATCGGAAATTTCGAAACACTATTTCCTTGGATTGCCCCTGATCGATGCACCCTTTTGAGGCAATACACCGAAGAATATGCTCCACTTTAAGACGACTTTTTTTTTATCTACAACATCGCATCTAACGAAGAGCTCGCGGCAGCCTGTATTTTGGGGATGCTGCTTCGCAGACGCAACTTCTTCACCCGCAAGCTCCATAAAAAATCTGTGAATGCGAACCTGGCGAGGATGGTTCGAGGTATATATTATAAAACGTATACATACATAGTTATGTACCGGCATGAAAAGAGTTATATATGATGGGAGGATAGTATAGGAGAGCCGGTCCACACTGTAAGTATTTCCGAATGATATATTCGTTGTTGAGAGGCGCAAGGCCGTGGGCGATATTTCACGGGTCGTAACCGTTAGAGTTTGCTCTCATGCACACCCTTAAAACTCTGCACGTTATGAAGCGCGACGAGAAAAAGTGCAAAAGAAAATGAAAAACAGAGAGAGAGAGAGAGAGAGAGAGAGAGAGAGAGGGTAGAAAGCGTGAGTAGAATAGACCACATAGAGTCCCTGGCCGCCTGTACCATTTTTACTTTCGTCCCATACCGCCTCTATTCTCGACCCGTTTGATCCTCTGACGTTATCGAGATTCCGAGAGCACCTGGCGTGCAACTGCACCGCTGCAATTTCGCCATCCCAATTTACCACGGAACTTTTTCAAAGCAACGCCAGGGAAGTATCACTCCTTTTCTCTTTGGACTTCCTCCGGAGCTTCCCATCCTATTCCATTTTATTCCAGCATACAAGACGCTTTCTCCATTGAGGACTTACCGTTGAAACCTTCATAAAGTTCAATAATCCGAAATTCTGTCCTACAGAGGAGCAGGCAACAGTTGAGCGCCATTGACGATCGTTACAAAAAAAAAACAAGACAATGTTCCTCGAAATAATAATGAAATTCGATCATACCAAATTTCGATATCTGATAACTATAATGTTTTATTCGAGGATCGATACCTTCCCAATAATAAAACTCGTAAATTTTGCGAACGTAACAGCTTCCCTTCTGCTACCCGTTTTTCCTCTGTTCGAGTTCATTTCTCAGACGCCTGTGTACGCATGAGAGCGTATGGGTAAAATGCATATTGCGCCACCTCATAAACTCAAGATATTAAAGTGATTGAGATAGCTTTGCCGGGCAAACTTTGATCCAGCATCTTGCGTCTATTGCCTTTCAAAATCGCTTTGTCCTTTCCGTGTACCGAGGATAGAAAATGATGTTATAAATCGTGGACCAACTTAGCAGGGATCTCTTTTTATGTGCAGCTGATGTACCACTCTACTATGATATTCTCATTGAGTATTTGTACTATATCTTTAATATCCTTGTGAGCTACCATGTATACACTCATTTATGCATAATGCGAGGATGAAGAAAAGCACTCTTCCGAAATATCTCATCTCTATTCGGATTCAAAACTCGCCCATCGTTCGTCGAATGGAGTATTACATTCTGGAGTATTTCCATTCATCAGACTCGTGAACTTCCGAAAAAATGAGTGCAAAGATTCTATCTGCCGGAACAAAGCCTTCCACACCATATATTTTTGTATTAAATATACAATGCGATTTTATTTCGCAGCGTAACATTTTAACTTGCCTTTTGTTCGAGTTACATCCCATAAATAGTATAAAATAAATTCTTCCGGATAAATATAATGAATCGAGCCCGAGCAAAGCCGGGACTCGTTTGCAAGCTGGACATATGTAAAAAAAACATCGAAAAACAACCGCACACTCAAAATCTACCAAAAACAGGACCAAAGCCTCTGCGAGGTGGTGAGCAACCGTCGTCATCAAGTTAGTAGTAAACGTCAGACGAGTGTGCGAGGATAAATCTTGTTGCTCGCTGTACAATATATGTTTACCGCTCAAGAGATGTCGATGCTGTTGAGCGTAGGTGTCGGAGCAATATTGGCAAGGGGATGATGATGGAAAAAAGCCGCTTGAGGATCAATTTGTCGAACGGTTCCGGGGTCACGTCGTGACCATCGAATCTCCGTTTGTCACTCTGTCTTTTACTTCCACAGAGACGAGATGGAAGTTTCGCAATGTGTAGCGGAGATTCATGAACAGTGCCCCTGGGGACAAGGGGGTCGCTCGGTTGGTCGAAGATGACAAAAACGACCGAGAAGCTTTTCTGTAACGTGTCTGCTCGAGTACAACTCATAACACCAACAGCAGCAACACACCGGAGATAATCTCTTTCGCTCTCTCGATGTCGAAGAATAAAGCTCGATCTCTCATATACTCGCTTATATTCCGCACCTACGTTACAGCATCCGATCGAATACATACTAGGCTGGAAAAAAGAAGAAATGGGCACAAAAAACGACGATGACAGATGGCGACAGAGAGAAAAACAGAGGGCGAGGCGCAAAGAAGGACCAACGAAAAAAAAATCGTCAAAGACATTCGCTGTCATATATCCTCAAAGTTTTACAGGTTTCACCCGTTCGATCCTTTATCGATTTCTTTTTTTCAAACCCTTTTTTCGCACGTCACACAGCACAAGTGGTTCACTCCGAATTGTTCAGCCTCTGAATAAAGAGTTTCGAAGGAGCCAACGAGGAGATCGGAGGATGTAGTTAGTGTACAGCAGGACGGGTGGTGCGCACACCTGTCTACAGCAACCAATCCACGAAAGAGACGATCGATTATTAATTTTTATTTTTTTTTGTTATTTTATTCAATTTCTCATAAGCATTGTCAAACATTCCAGAGTTTCGACCGAATCGGTAATTAATAATTCCAACGAGTCGTGACATTTACGGAGTACTTTCATCAAAGTCATAAAAATCGCATGCCAATCGCTCGCGTCCATGCAACTCTCATAATTTTCACATTTCACATTTCGAAAGTATGCAGTCGAGTTGCTTCATTTTCGTACTCATCGTTCGCCATACATCGAGCATTAATAATCGAGATGAAATTTTTTAAAAATTCTCGTTTCCGCAATGCCGCAGTTGCGGGCGACGGCGAACATGAACACGGTTTGAACGTGTTTTATAGACCGCGATGTTAACATCTCGAGAGCAGAGAGCGCAGAGTTGTAATGGAGAAGCAGCAAACTTATTTGACCAGGTCGGAAACAATTCCCAGCAACAATAGCCGGAGGAGAAGCAAGCTTTTGCCAGAGTGCTGTGTATAGTTCGAGTATTAAACTCGCAGTTCTCTCCCAAGCCACCACCTGTCCAACGTTTGATAGTTATTTAACAATACGAGTTTCGAGGGAACCCAAAGCGATATCCGCTATTGGTCTCAACGAGAGAATAACAGAAAATCGTGAGAGAGAGTGTCATATACAGGAAAGGGATGAAATAAAAACGGAGCGAAAGCTTCGTAAAGGGACAATTAAAATCCCGGTACAAGCAGTATCGTATCCGGAAAGATATAATGCTTGCGATTGCTTCCTCTGCTACAAGGGAGGTTTCTAAAAAAGGAACATCGAAGCACGTTCTTCGTACCACCGGTTGTGCTGTTCCCAAGATCGAGCGAGCTTGCAAACTGGATAAAAAGAACGTTACGTATTCTATATTGCCCCCCAGTTGTCGAAACACATCCCTCCAAGAGTTCTCGCGTTAATACGAGCTGTATTCATCCTTACGATTGCCGAATTTTTCGGAAAGCGACGAGGGAATTCGTGACGGTTGTTCGGATAAACTTTCACGACCACGCGATGCCACACACCGAGGAGAATTCGCTGAGGAATATTTTTCGAGCGTGAGAGTCGAAGGAAAAGAAGTGTGTTTGGAATCAGACAGCGTCGTGATGCTGCCACTCGGCCACTGAAAAGAGATATAAATGAATCCTTGTCGCCGAATTCAAAAGAGACCGACAAGATCGAGTATCTGTAAAGGTGGTTGATCCTACGGTGTACGTCACGGCTAATCTTGGCTTACGTAACCGCATCCCCCTTTATCGCGTCTCATGTTGGGGATTGTCGTCTGTTTTCTCCGTCTCTCTCTCTCGTTCTTTTTGTCTCTCTATATCCGTAGTTTCAAGCAACTTATCTCGCACGAAAAAACCTGAAATCGCGGATTTGTCGGCGAAACTTTGATCCTCTTTACGATTAAAAGATAATCGTTTACAATATAAGTTATATTCTCGAAAAATAAAAAGAAAAAGTTTTCCGATAGCCTATAGAAAATGGAAAACGATTCTCTTTATACGCCGTTTTTGTTACAGCTTTCGCGGATAATGGAAAAGTTTAAAAACACCGTCTGTGATGGAAGAAAAATGTCCATTCGCTTGCGATGTTTTCACTCATGTGATGATACTTTTTTTTCAACTCTTCAACAATGGAAATTGCATTTGTATGAAAAATGTCATATATTATTTCACAGGGTGTGCCAATGCTCAATGGAGTAATACCGTGATTTCGCCATTTATTCTGCAGGAACTTTTGATTTTTGTTAATCCACCACGAGCACATGCAGAACAAACAGTCAAGGTAGTGCAAGGGTTCGTTTATATCGTAAAATATGACAACCACCAAAGCTCTTTGAGTCTATTTGATGAGCGTTAGGAAAGAGCGAGGATTAATGTTTATAGGGTGCTTCATTTCGAATGATATTCAGACGAAATGAAGAACCTACGGTGGCAAAGTTACGGGTCAGAGGATTACCGGATCGTTGAGGCCGAGCAAGAAAATCTAGAGTCGTATATGGCAAAGCGTGCAAAGTACGAAAGAGCGGTTGGAAATGAAATACAGCCGAGCTTCTCGAACGTTTACTGTACGGTAAGCTTTACCCCATAGACAGAATTTATCGAGTAGAAGCCGAGAGATCTCATGCAAGAAACATATACCCTGCGGTAAGAGCAAGAAGAATCATTCGTCAACATTTTGTTAGCTAAAAATACTACACATACGCACGTGTACAGTGGTATTTTTTTTATTAACAGTATTTTCAATGCGATTTTTCTACGATTATCCCCTCATTTGGATTAAATGAATCCGGAATTATTGAAAAAAAAACGGAATTTGAAGAAAAATAAATGAACTACCAGCACAATTTTTCATTTACAAAATCTCGGGAATAACGGAACACTCCCGCGTCATTTTTGGATAAAGAGCTCTTTTTTCGGTGTGTTCCAGACAAGTTTTACAAACAGAAATAGATTAAATTTCATGTATTTCAGGGAGACGAGAAATTAAAACCGAGATCTCTTCCCTTACTTTTTTCTACTTACGAGCCTGTACGATGGAACAGTGGAATTCACTTAATGCAAGCGCAATTAAGCTTTTGCAGAACGAGCAAGGATATGAAACGCTTGCGATGGAAGCTGGGGGCGTGAAACAAAGTTTTCGCGTTGCTAACCGGGGGGAGAGAAGAATTCCTCCCAGCTGTCGCGCGAAAATTCTAACATAATGATAATGAACGTGTAAAAGTTCTGACGAAAAATGCATCATAAACGACAACTTTAATTTTCAATGGTATTTTTGCATGGTATTACATGAAACACTTGGCTTATGAAAATTTGACTCTTCAATTGAAATCACGATGCATTGAAGGCACTCGCCCGTCTCTGTCCGCAACTTCCGTTATATCTCAGCGTATATACCCTCCTGATTCCACGTGGCTATACTGGACCTATCTCGTGGTGCATCTCGAAAACGTTTATTTTGTCTTTTACAAGCTCGATGAGCTAGCAAACGGCAAAGCTTGCTGAATTATACAGACACTAGCCAAATACTTGCTGGTAGATTTTCTCGCCCAAATGTTACATCGTTTTACGTCATAAGATGCATTAAAGCTCCACCGATCGTTGAATTAAAAAATGAGAACGGCGGGAAAAGTCCTTCTAATAAAAAGTTGATGAGGAGATATAGATCGAAAGTATCGAAATATCGCATGCTTTGTTGTCGTTTTATTCGTTTCGTGATTGGTCGGTGATGAGCGTAGCCGCGAAATTCATGCGAGACTGTATTCGCGCGGTTTTTTATGCTATTTTTGACAGTTGTCGACTTGTGACATTAATCGCGGTTAGCAAAGGTTATAGTTCTACGATAATTCATCCCGTAAAAAAGAAATCATTCAAAGTAGTGGCAAATGAAAACAACGATCGACAACTCCATCAAAATTTAACCACGCATAGAGGAAACAACTGTAGACAAGATGCTTCATGTCCGGTTTCCGGAAATTTTTGTTCTACAGCAATGTCGGGCAGGTAAACAGTCTCGCAGGCGGTGTACTACTGCTCGACGCTGGCCCGGAGAGGTTATCTTTCCGCTCTACAGCAATGTCGGGCGGGTAAGCAGTCTCGCAGGCGCAGTACTACCGCTCGACGCTGGTCCGGAGAGGCTATCTTTCCGCTCTACAGCAATGTCGGGCGGGTAAGCAATCTCGCAGGCGCAGTACTACCGCTCGACGCTGGCCCGGAGAGGTTATCTTTCCGCTCTGCATCAATGTCGGGTGGGTAAGCAGTCTCGCAGGCGCAGTACTACCGCTCGACGCTGTAGTACTCGACAGTAGTGGCAGATGAAAAGAACGATCGACAACTCTATCAAAATTTAACCACGCATAAAGGAAACAACTCTAAACAAGTTGCTCCATGTCCAGTTTTCGGAAATTTTGTTTCAGATTTTTCAGAGATTCTGGTCCAGCGTTCGATCGGCGGATGAGAGGAACGATCGACAACTCCATGAAAATTTAACCACGCATAGAGGAAACGACTCTGAACAAGATGCTTCATTTCCGGTTGTCGGAAATTTATTTTCAGTTTTTCCCCTTAAGAGTAGCGGCAGGCGGAAAGAACGATCGACAACTCGATCAAAATTTAACCACGCATAGAGGAATCGACTCTGAACAAGATGCTTCATTTCCGGTTGTCGGAAATTTAGTTTCAGTTTTTCCCCTTAAGGGTAGCGGCAGACGGAAAGAACGATCGACAACTCAATCAAAATTTAACCACGCATAGAGGAAACGACTCTGAACAAGATGCTTCATTTCCGGTTGTCGGAAATTTAGTTTCAGTTTTTCCCCTTAAGGGTAGCGGCAGGCGGAAAGAACGATCGACAACTCGATCAAAATTTAACCACGCATAGAGGAAACGACTCTGAACAAGATGCTTCATTTCCGGTTGTCGGAAATTTAGTTTCAGTTTTTCCCCTTAAGGGTAGCGGCAGACGGAAAGAACGATCGACAACTCGATCAAAATTTAACCACGCATAGAGGAAACGACTCTGAACAAGATGCTTCATTTCCGGTTGTCGGAAATTTAGTTTCAGTTTCCCCCCTTAAGGGTAGCGGCAGGCGGAAAGAACGATCGACAACTCGATCAAAATTTAACCACGCATGGAGGAAACGACTCTGAACAAGATGCTTCATTTCCGGTTGTCGGAAATTTAGTTTCAGTTTTTCCCCTTAAGGGTAGCGGCAGACGGAAAGAACGATCGACAACTCGATCAAAATTTAACCACGCATAGAGGAAACGACTCTGAACAAGATGCTTCATTTCCCGTTGTCGGAAATTTAGTTTCAGTTTTTCTCCTTAAGGGTACCGGCAGGCGGAAAGAACGATCGACAACTCGATCAAAATTTAACCACGCATAGAGGAAACGACTCTGAACAAGATGCTTCATTTCCGGTTGTCGGAAATTTAGTTTCAGTTTTTCCCCTTAAGGGTAGCGGCAGACGGAAAGAACGATCGACAACTCGATCAAAATTTAACCACGCATAGAGGAAACGACTCTGAACAAGATGCTTCATTTCCGGTTGTCGGAAATTTAGTTTAAGTTTTTCCCCTTAAGGGTAGCGGCAGGCGGAAAGAACGATCGACAACTCGATCAAAATTTAACCACGCATAGAGGAAACGACTCTGAACAAGATGCTTCATTTCCGGTTGTCGGAAATTTAGTTCCAGTTTTTCCCCTTAAGAGTAGTGGCAGACGGAAAGAACAATCGACAACTCGATCAAAATTTAACCACGCATAGAGGAAACGACTCTGAACAACATGCTTCATGTCCGGTTTCCGGAAATTTTTGTTCTACAGCCATGTCGGCACAGTACTACCGCTCGACGCTGGCCCGGAGAGGCTATCTTTCCGCTCTACAGCAATGTCGGGCGGGTCAGCAGTCTCGCAGGCGCAGTACTACCGCTTGACGCTGTAGTACTCGAAAGTAGTGGCAGATGAAAAGAACGATCGACAACTCCATCAAAATTGATGCTGATGGATAAACAACATTTTTTTTGTTGAAAGAAAATTAGAGGGCGTTCAAAAAGCACGTTTTGACTTGCTTGCATATTGCGTACAATCATTTTGAGGTTTTTTTGTCAAGTTGTAACCTGTTACTAAAATGATAATACCACCTGGAAGAAAGAGCAAAATGTGTACAACTTTTACATGCGCAAAACCAATGACTCGTTGATTAAATTGCATTAATTATTTCTTACCCCTTGTGGAATTTTTCGCATTCTTAACGAGATGAAATGAATATAAAATAGAGGGTAAAACTCGATAAGAAACTTATCAATTATACGTGCCGCGGGGCACTCGCCATTCTTCGACATTGAGAACTGCGATATGAACTTTTTTTAAATTCCAACACAGGATAAATAACGATATTCAAGTGGAGAGGAAAACTTTGAAGTGCTTCGTCGTTAATACTCATCGTCTTCGAGTTCGAGCGCATCGATTTTAATCACGTTCGGAGCCATATTGAATTCCATTTATTCCCACAGTTGTCCACATAATTAGAGAGTATAAGAGGAAAACCAATTAAATGACAATGAGAAAATATGGAAAGGCGAGATGATATGACGTGACGTTAATTGCCCTGAAAGGAAAGTCGATCGAGTTCACAACTACAAAACCATCAAGCGAATAACAAATCGAACCGACGATCGAGATACTTCAAGTTTGTAATTACTTTTTCCCCGCTGCTGCAAAAATTTGTCTCGAATAAGTTGGCACAATTCTCTTTTCCGTCTTGAAATACAATGCTGCAGATATTATACGAGAGGAAATAAGGCCTGATATTGCTAACCGCATTTCGGCGTAACCTCGAGGCACGTCGGCCGATTAAACCTATTTGCCGAGCTAATAAGTGCCTTGCCGACCAACTTTTGCATCCGTTGCTTCGACTGAGGATATTCATAACCCATTGGAGCTAACGATCGCAGCTTTTAATACAATAACGTCCCGTCTGGATCGCATAAACCGAACGAACTGGGCATAGAAATGAACGTTGTTATTATAATGATTGCACAAAGATAGTGTGGGATTGAAGAACAAGTAGGAAACAATTCTGTTCTATACCTTTGCCGATCGGAAAAAGTCAATAAAATTCATCATTGAAAAAATAAACAACCTGAATACATGTATTCACGTATAATTCACTATGCGAGATGCATGTACGGCGTGACAAAGAGAGAGTACCAATTTGCTCCTCTCCAAGATCCAACTGTAAAAAATCAGTCGTTCAAATACGTTCGTCGCTGAATAATAGATCGAAAGGGGAATAAAATATTTGATTGTTTTTCTCTTTTTTTCAACGATCCAGCAGGGTTCAACGAGAGTGTGATAATCTACATGGAAATATCATGGAACGAGGATCAATTTTATTCTCCGATGAATACAGCCGTCAGGAAAGGAACTCGGAAAGTTCCGAGTACGCCAGGTACGTCATATAGTTACGGTGATACTGCAGTGGAACACTCGCAGCTGAGGGCCAGAATTGCCAACACCAGCGTAGAAAAAAAAGCCTTGGAAAAAAGGGGTTCTCTAGGTGACAAGAGTTGAAAAAGGGTCTTCCTACTTTTTACCGTTTTTTTTCCTCTCGCGCACAATTTCCATCCCTCTCGGCTCTCGTTTCTCGTCTTTTCATCTTTCAGACTCGGGTGATAGTTCGGTCTTGTCAGGAAAATAGAACGAGTCGTGGCACACACGAATAAAAATCGTTTCACGAGTTTATGTACTTCATATATATATGCATATGTACAAAATCATGTGTATGATGGTACATGGGAAGTGTAGAACGTACATCGAATCCTTGGCTCGAGTTCCTCATGTACCTCGATGTCCAGGATCTCCGAACGTGGTCTGCTCTCTCCACGAAGATTCAGCGTTGAACGAAAAGAGAAGAGGCGAAGGTGCGCGGGAGGGAATGGTGCGGAGAAAAAGCTTGGTACAGACTTGTTTCGAGAGATCGATTACGGGGCTGGAAGGATGAGAGCAGGTAGAGCGAGAGGACGTTTCTGTCGTGCTACCTGGTGTACACCCCGTCTTTTATATACTACATGATGTACTGATGTATACACCCTCTCGCTTATATGCTGCTAAATGTGTTTATATCTATGGGGCTCTTCATTTCCGGTTGACGAATCAAAAATCTTCATAATTATTCATTCGATGAAAGATTTTATTGATGAAGTATGAAAAAAAACCTCATTTTCCTCCTCTTGTACGCCTTTCTGTGCGCCCTTTGCGACTCATAAAATATTGCACGCGAGAGCGACTGATCATCCGGATGCAACTGCTCCGCATTGTTCGATCACCCTTCGTAATGTAAACGATGTAACTGACAAATGCAAATTCATTTGTACGATTCGATAACGAGATTCCCTAATTGTCGCGATTCTCGAAATGAACTACATCTCCCGGAAGTTTCGATTTACGTAGGGTATCAACCGGAGTGCTTGCAGGCTGTCGATGTAATTAAAGCCGGGGGAAAAAACGGAGCAATGTTGAAGAAATAAATTCCACGATTGTATGATTGGATTTGCATTATTTCAATCAATGCAGCGAAAAAGTGTAATTATAATATACAACAGCCCGATCGGCGGTACTCTTCCTGTCCGGAAAAAACGCGGAACAATCCGGAAACTACCGAGGCTATCGTTAAAAAGCCTAAAATACGGATGATACGAAAAATGGAATAACGAAGGTGCGGTGAGTTTGAACAGAAAATTCCATACGTGTCTGTGGTGGCCTCACGCGAAAGTTGATACACGCTCGTTGCCGTGGCTCCACAGATCTGAGTTTCGAACGCGAGCACGGCTCTCAAACGGTGTTTCGCAACGAATGGATTTTTAGCCAGCAGCTTCAGCGGAGGAGCTCCAATCCTCTCTCAGGCTATCCCATAACGAGCTATACACACTATTTTCTTGTAAAGCGTGTATACGAACGAGTATAACGCCGTGCTTGGTACACACACAGTAAGATATATGGAGCATCCCCGCATTGATTGCTTACGAACAACAGGGCTTGAAATTCACATTGTTCGATACCGAGCAACGCGAGAACAGCGCCCTTTCTTCCGTCAGTGACTCGATGCATATACACTTTTATGCACTGCCGTTTCCTTTTTCGTTTCTCTATACTCGGAGCAGCTTCTTCTCGTTCTGCCTCTGTATATACAAGGTATATCGGATGCTTGCTTATATACAGACGTAATGTTTCCCTTTATATCCCTTTGGTCCTGTTGAGCATGGCCCCTTTGGGCGCAAAGCTCTCTGGCTAAGCCAGTTTCTCGTGTTTCACAATCTCGGAGTAAAACAATCGAGTGCACCAAAGTGTTTGTACGTACGTGCGGTTTTTGTGTGTATATATATGTGTGTATGTATGTATTGTATATACGTATAGAGAGTGCGTCTGGAAACGGTGAAAAACGCGTACAGAGAAACGCGCGAGAGCACACACGAGTGGTCTCAGGGGCGCAAATAGCCAGGAGCGTCAAAAAACTCGCGGTGCCGCACCGGAATCGAAGCTCGCGTCTCGATGTTTGCTTTGTCATGCACACTGCGGAGCCTTCCTTTTTATCTTTTTCTTCCGTCCTCTGTCATCAGGAACCATTCCGGTAACGAGACTATTCGAGGGGTATTGCAGAGGGAGAGCGGAGGAGCGTTGAAAAAAAAGAGCCTCGAAAGGTACATACGGCGGAGCAAAAGTGGTACCGCGTACTCGCGTAACGAAGTTGTTCGAGTTTCAGCTATCAATGCATCGGATGATAACATTAATTCTTTGACGTTCCCTCTGCGTGGGAGTATATATGGGCACTTTGGAGCTGAGGATGCAACTCGTTCGGGAACCATTTATCGTTTTGTTTTGAGTACGAAAGTTTCCTCGTAACGGTAATTTCAGCACCAGCGAGTACGGAAACGGACGAGAGAATGCTATTTTCGTTTTGTTTTTTTTTTTTTTTTTTCAAAGATACGTTGCGCATTGCTTTGGATTCGAGAAATTAGCTACACAGATAATTAGAATTACCTATGGAGCTATAATTTCTCGGCTGACGTTGAATGGAGATGGAGAATCTTGCGATCGTCGATTTATTACCATTAATCCCGAGTACGAGAACAAAGTTGGAAAGAAAATACGGAGAAAAATCATGATTTATGTGATTTTCGACTTTAACTAAAACGTTTTAAAAAAAAGAATATTGTTCCAAATGGAATTGCAACGTGACGTTTCAATTATTCATTTCTGACGATCGCGAGAACTAAGAACGCTTGGAAATAAAAATTGCTTAAGGTTTTATACTCGGACACGAATATTTCTTTCACGGATGAAGATCGCGCGCTGTACCCTCCTGTCGTAAGATGTATTGTCCAGACAATATTTCCATTTTTTTTTCAAAGAAACGTTCCGCATTGCTTTGGATTCGAGAAATTAGCTACACAGATGGAGAATCTTGCGATCTTCAATTTATTACCATTAATCCCGAGTACGAGAACAGAGTTGGAAAGAAAATACGGAGAAAAATCATGATTTATGTGATTTTCGACTTTAACTAAAACGTTTTAAAAAAAAGAATATTGTTCCAAATGGAATTGCAACGTGACGTTTCAATTATTCATTTCTGACGATCGCGAGAACTAAGAACGCTTGGAAATAAAAATTGCTTAAGGTTTTATACTCGGACACGAATATTTCTTTCACGGATGAAGATCGCGCGCTGTACCCTCCTGTCGTAAGATGTATTGTCCAGACAATATTTCCATTTTTTTTTCAAAGAAACGTTCCGCATTGCTTTGGATTCGAGAAATTAGCTACACAGATGGAGAATCTTGCGATCTTCAATTTATTACCATTAATCCCGAGTACGAGAACAGAGTTGGAAAGAAAATACGGAGAAAAATCATGATTTATGTGATTTTCGACTTTAACTAAAACGTTTTAAAAAAAAGAATATTGTTCCAAATGGAATTGCAACGTGACGTTTCAATTATTCATTTCTGACGATCGCGAGAACTAAGAACGCTTGGAAATAAAAATTGCTTAAGGTTTTATACTCGGACACGAATATTTCTTTCACGGATGAAGATCGCGCGACGCGCGTGTACCCTCTGTCGTAAGATATATCGTCGAGACAAGTTTTATCGAGAGCACATATACCGCATAGAATTTCAAGATGTATATGAGCTCACTGCGAGTTCCGCGTTCGTCAACAATTTTGCCAAAAAGTTTCGTACTTTCATTTTACACCCGGCCCAGCGAAAGCCCAGCGAAAGCCCAGCGAGACTCGAATGAAAAACTTTGGAAAAGCGCCACCTGGCGAATCCATTTATTCCATCGCTCAGTTTCCACAGAGCAAAATAACGATCGTACACGGCTTTACGGCTTGAAGGGTCATTCCCGGAAAATATGAAAATATTTGGAACGACTATGCGAAATGCTGAATCATTCCCGCTTGACCGGAAACACCAGAACACAGTACCGATGTTTTTTGAATATTCAAGCCCAGCTTGAATGTTGAAAATGTGAACAGCGAGATTATAATCGCGCTCGAGCGACCTCTAGCGCGTAAAAATTGTCCAATTCCTGACTGCGCGATAAAAGACGGAAAATGAGGCCAATCATTGGCACGGAAATTGCATATAAATCATCGACATTCGCGAGAATTCGGTGAAAACTGAAAGAAAATAAAACGAAAATATATTCACGCGGTGTGAAAGCAGAACAGATTCGACTCGTTTTCCGATACGAAACGCGAACGTTAAAAGTATGAACTGAGCCATTATCAAACCACGAGCGAGTTATCGAGAAGGATAAATAGGTATATCCTCTCCGACAGCCAAGATCTAGTCGCTAAAGGACAAATGGGTTCAAGACTCTCGTGCACCTCGTTTCAACTCCTATAAAATAGAGTGTCGGAGTTGTTCTTTATTTTCTTCACGGTTCGTTGAAACAACACGCGGCGAATCGGTAGCGCGCGCGTTCCGCGATGTGTGTGTGGGTGCTGCGGGCGAACTCACGCGGCCGCAAAGTGCAACCCCGCGCATTAACGGTATATAGGAAAAGCACAAGATTATTCTGCTTAAAACGGAAGCATGGTACATGCTTTCCTCCTATGCTTTTTCTCCTACATGCACCCATATACATACTGTAGTAACTTTTTTTTCGTAACCGACTATTTTTTTTTTTTCAAAATAAATCCATTAAAGAAAATTGTAATTCATAAAAATGAGCATATGAGAATATCGTGCGAGGCATTTTTGTAGGGTGCGAGCTTCAAAAGTAAATCATTCAATTTTTTCAATCACCCTGCGGTATATATATCGTACACTTTTGGAGTTTTCCGTTAAAAGAATATTTTTTGTTTTATTTAATTCATCCTCGTTGAAGAAAGAGGCGATTAGCGACTATTTATTTATTTCTTTTTATTTTTGCCATTCAATAGATTTTCATGGGTTTCCGGAAGATTGTCTCTTTTCGCGCCATCCTTTTTCGTTGTTAATATTTATCCTGCATGTGTAGTATAGTTTTCGAAAGATCGTACGACAGTGCACTTCACGTGCAATAAACCAAACATGTCTAAACTCCTGTAACTTATTCTCTTAGCGTGTATATATTCATGTGTATTATCGGCGATACAGAGACGTATATATATAATGCGCGTCGAAATACACAAAGAGAAAGACGATAGCGTACGAGTAATGAAACAAACAGCAAACTCTGTGTGTGGAATGTATAGAAACGATCCTTTGTCAGGTACTCTGCGGCACAAGTTTTACATACACGTATATATGCATGCGTTTAGCTGCGATATTAGCTTCCACGAGTGTAGATCCTGCGGGAATGATTAGTCGCAAACTGGAGTTCGCGGCTTTCTTCCATACCCGTCAAGTATGGAGAAAGATAGAGAAACTGGATGAAACATCGGACAAAGGTATCAAAGTAACATTTGCCTCGTTATATCGGCCTTCAACACACGTGTGTACCTCTAAGCAAGGCACGATTATATTCACGTTCAACAGATCCAACTTTCGAGAATACTTCATGTATATGATATTATAACGAGAGACAAAAGTCGACATCGTTATTTTCGACAATCTCACAATTCGAGGCGAAAATTTATCCAGTAAGTATGTTTATTGCACAAATATCAGAGAAACAATGCTAAAAAATCAAGCTTAATATTTAAAAAATATATATATTGCACGGGGAAAAAACCAATTGAAACATCAATTACAATCTCTCGTTTAACTTGAATAGCTTGTTTCTTTAATTTGTTTTCGCGCGTGATATTTGTTTAAAAAATACTTATCACCTGTCGGTAATCCAGATGGGAAGAATTATATTTTTTTAATGTTTTTTTTATTACCGACAACCTCCGCACGCGCGCAACGCTCAACGATTCATAGAACTCACGATAGATGGAGCAAGCGCGCCGCGTCTTCATTCATTCGCGGGGAGTCGGGCTTGGGTCTTTCCACTCTCGTTAGCTGCTCGTAGTAAATTTACAGAGACAAAATTCTCGTGGCGTTTCGCGAGAATTGTTCGGTGTTATTTTGTTTCCGCTGAATATCCAAGGAAATGTCACGATGAGAATTCTCAAGGGTGTTTTGATACTTTTAACGGCTTCAGCCGTTCCTACTACTAGAGCTTGTGAGTACAAATAATCAAAAATATCCATCTTTGTGACAAATAATACGCACGATATTCTTTTTGTAACGAGTCACGACATATTTCGAGCGTGACTCGTTGCGACCAAGCCCACTCTATCAACATGGCGTAGACCCTTATATACATACTGATACACAAACATTCGAGTGCTTTATCAATACTCTCGTTGCATTATGACTTATTATTTGGCATAAAAACCCTTCCAACGAAAAATACCCAAACGAAGTCCTTACGAGAATGTTTTCGATACAATGGCCAGCTGCAGAACCTTATAAAAGTAATGCTTAAAAACATATCAGCGTAAGTTGCTGCTCCGAAAAACTTTCGTTGTTCACGATGATCAAATTTTCGAAATATTCGTATATATCATTAAAGATGAATTGGAAAATGTTCGAAAAAAGTCACTTCACTTTTCCAATCGCGGACTAAGAGTAAATCGACCATTTTTACTCGCCAGATAACTCTGCTTGGCTGCTTAACCCTGAAGTTTCTTTGTTTATTTCGCTTCAAATTTCGAGCTTTGAATTTATTCCCGAAATATTGTTTTTCTCTCACAAAATAATCGTATTCCTGGGTTAATGATTGATGGTGAGGCAATTGTCTAAATTTCTGTGGCAGTGACTCACTCAAAGTGCCCCCTACCACTGTGGAATTAATGAATGTCTTAATAGCCTATGACACGGTCGACAATTTCAAGACTTTATTGTTATTATTGGGATTTAAAGATGTGTATTTACATCTGGAATGCAGGGGACAGTGTTATTCTTTCACAGAGAAAAAACAAAGTTGAACTCCTACATAATTTCTTTATCACAATTGCATCTGAAAACTGAGTGTATGGCAAAGTATCGAGTCTTCAGTCATAAGTCGACTAATTCTTTTTTTTATATGTACACGTGTGAAAAGTACAACAAACTTTTCTACACCCTTAGTTTTCCACTCAAACAAACCTCCCCTTTGTGTACACGTCAATGACTGTTAAAATCATTTTCAGATGACTACGAATGCAACTTACCGCTGACGTACAAAGCTGCCTTAACAGCAACTTCATCCTCGTCAGAAAGAGGACCGAGTCAAGCACGACTCAATGGTGAGTGTACAGTTATTGATGGGCTTAGCATTGTCACCAAATTTCCCTGAATTTTTCAATTTCAATTGCAAAAGTAGCACACTATTTTGATATGAAAAAAATGGGATTGCCAAACACTTTCCGATAAGAAAGAAAAATTATCAACCCCTTACACATTCTCCATTTTTAAATTAATAAAAAAGTAACAAAAGTAGGTGAAATAGGTTAGGATTGTCATTTAAAAAACGGGAAAAAAACACCTTTCAAACATTGATGCAAACGCAATGACAACAAAGAAAACGACCGAAATTATGACCTTTCGAATTTTGCATCTTGCAAAAATTGCAGGACTTGAGAGTTTCTCAAAAACCTTTCATACGCAAACTCCGATAAGGATGAACATTTTTTAGCGTAAAATTCTTAATCCGGCCCATGATTTCTTACACACGGATTAAATATACAGTATATTTATCAACGTGCAAGACGCACGCACGAAACAAAAAAATGTTTCCGTGTGTGTGTGGTGACAAAACCAGAAATGAACAATAACATAATAAAACAAAACCGGAAATACATGTAAACACCTTCGACACGCGTTTTCGATTTTCGGATATTTCATTGGAGACGAGTAATCGTTGTATTCAGAAAACCTGAAACCTTGTACCCAAAAAAACCTTGATTGACGCAGAAACTATATAAACCTGTGAATTATCACATATTCACGAAGTAACTCATCGAAATTTCTAAGCCTGCAACATAACCCTATCCGGACCGTATCGCGCGAATTTTTCTGCAGGTTTTTCTCCCTCTGTCTACTCGCCCGCGTAGCAAAATGTGAATCGGTCGACTCGATCGATAATCAATTCATCTCCAACCACGCGAGTCCTGCGATAAAATAAATTACAATGAACCACTATGACTTCCGTCAATCAGAGAACATGCGAGAACGAATTCTTGCGCCATGTCTCATTTGAGAAAGCAATTGAGAATGCACTCTGTCCATTTTTTCACATAAATGAAGTTAGTCTTCCCTCGTATCGTGAAAAACGCCCACGTACAGTTAAATGCGTGCTCGAAACATGCCGTCGCATTTTCGAAAGAAATTCGTGAAACATGACGCGAGGGTTTTACCGACTAGACCCGTTTATCCGTTCTGAGAGCAAAAGAGAGCTCTTATAGCGATTTGATGATCGCCAATTGGGCTGCATTTTCTTGCATTTTCTCGCCAACCTAGTAAAAGTAAAACAGTTATTCTGTTTGCTTCAGGTGGACGCTAGAAAGACGAAAAACCAAACAAAACAGAAAACCTTTACGAAACGCTAATCAATTTTCGGCGGGATCGTTTATTTAACGTTTAATGAAAGAAAACCAAAAAAAAAAACCTACTTTGTCGAGGATCCGAATGATAGAAAAGATCGCTACACGCTCGATAAGGATGACCGCGACGGGCGTCAGGTGGTTTTTCAATTGGTCCGAATGGAATCCAACGGAAAGTGAATTTCGTCGCGCCATATCGTGTGTTCAATTGGAGGAGAAAGAGAGGTTAGGGCGATTCGTGTTTCGCAAAGACGCGAGAGCGTCGCTCGTAGGACGATTAATGATGAGAAAATTTGTCAACGAATATTGCGAAATACCCTATGATAAAATCGTATTGAAAAGAGACGAACGTAACAAGCCAATTTTGTCGAATTCGGTTTTGCCGAAATTCGCTAATTTCAATGTCTCCCATCAAGGTAAATTCACGGTGCTTGCGGGGGATTTGAGAAACGTTAATTTAGGCATAGACGTGATGAAACTCGAGTATACCGGTGGTAAGGAATTGAAGGAATTTTTTCGCATCATGAAGCGAAACTTTTCCCTTCACGAGTGGTCGGAGATTCTGGGAGTCCCGGGAACATCCGAGCTCGAACAGTCCGCCATGTTTTGCAGACACTGGGCTCTGAAAGAGAGTTACGTGAAGGGTACCGGTTCGGGCATCGTCGTTGATCTCGAAACACTCGATTTTCACACCAATTCGCGATTGTCGTTAAACAAATTTTGCACCGATACGTGTCTCTGGATAAACGGTGCTGAACAAAATTGGCTCTTTCAAGAAATTCTTCTCGATCACGAGCACTGCGTGGCCGTGGCGATTGAAAAAAGCGACGAGATAACCGATTCCGTTTGCGAACAATTCGATAAATTGAATTTTAATGAACTCGTCGCAAACGCTGTTCCTCTCTATCCTGAGGATCCAGAATACGCCAGAGCGTATTTTAACAAGGCGGAGAACCCATCGAGGTCATAGCCAGTTACAGCCAAAATAATTTTCCTTATGTTATTTGATTTTCTGTGATTGTTGTATAATAATTATACACATTGCATATAATACGTGTAATATTCAGAGGGCTAATAAACAATGTGAAAATTCCATCGACATGAACCGGTCCGTCATAAAATTCTTTTTGCAAACATACCCCCGCTCCGTAATAGCACTTTGTCTGCGTACTTCTTCCAAATAGCATTTCATTACCATAGACTACTTTGCCGTAATGTAATACGGTGAAAAAAGGGACTTTGACGTCCGGCGAAAACACAATTTGCGAAAGTCGCCCGACCCTAACCTCAAAAATGAAATCGACCAATTCATGTGTGCAAACAAAGAACCGAAAAAAAATAAATACAGGCTCTCGGGAAATTGGTCGATTATTTACATTTTTATCACACTGGATCAGGAACTTGACAAAGTCGTCCATGAAAAACACGTTTAAGACGAAGAAGAGAAAATTACAAACTTGCGATCGAGCATCATCAGGATTTTCTATAAAAAGAATGACTCAACCGTTGAATCTCTGTAACAAATATTTCTTTGTAGAAAACGCTTATTATTTTCGACCATAAGTCACACTTGATGGTTTCAACGTTGTCTCGCCACAGCTTGATGAGAATGTATACAAACTCTGTAACGTGTAATATCTTTTATTATGCTTGCTTCCTCTGTGTTATTTTATTCTCGTTATTATTACTACTGTGCTCCCTACCCAGAAGCTTTTGTTACATCGTAAGGCTCCAATATCTTGATTTACAAAAGGCGAATTTCCTTCTACACATGGCAGCTAAATTTGGCGACTAAACACGAGAGAAAGCGATTCAATGAGTACTTGATTCTTCACTTTGCGCGTGAAGAATCAAATTCTACGCTGTATCGTCGAGTATCATATTTTCGGCAACATTTTGCAAATTTATTCAAATATTTCGAGTTGACTGCAATGAATTCTCGAGCGCCATCTGTGTGAATATAAATTTTGCTTATTGACGAACAATGAACCAGAGAGTCTGTTCTCTCGGTGTTTATTCATCCAGCCAATAATACCTATGGTACATATTGTACGCTGCCGAAAACGTAGCAGCAGTAGATGTCATTCTTCTCTCTTGGCAAGGGAAGATCATAGAAAGTCTTTCACCCTCCCCAACGTTGAGTTTGAGTTGCATGCATGAGTACGTGTTGTTGTGGCATATATAGGCGCAAAGGCATGGACCGCCGGGAGTTCAGACAATAATCAGTACCTGACGATCGATCTGGGCGAAGTGAAGAACATCACTTCGATCGAGACCCAGGGTCGAGCGGATTATGCCGAATTCGTTAAGGAATATACAATCAGCTATGGTACCAATAATCTCGACTACGTGGACTATAAGGAACCCGGAGGCAACGTGAAGGTAAATTATCGCCGTAGCAAGTAAATCGCAAAGGGCTCGAGCGGGATCGCTGCGACGTTCTGGTGGCTGCGAAGAACCGACTAATCAAACGCATCCCTGCCTCGTTGATTCACGAAAAAGTGGACGCTGTTGCGATACGAGCTTTTGAATGCATGTGGATTTCTTCTGCTATCGCCTCTTTATTGCACCGTAGAATTAATCACTGAAATATCGATTAAGACTCACACTGCAGTATTCTCTACAATAGAAGAAAATAGCACGGTATAAAAGTTAAGCCTGTGTGGCACTCGCAGTCTCAAGAAAATCGAAACAGAGTAAGCATCTCAAGTACTCAGCGACGCTATAAAAATCTGAAAAAAACAACCAATCTCGTGGAGATACTTATCGCGAGAGCGAACATTTTGAGTAACGACGATGTTCGACGACGAAAAGTTATTAAGAAAGTGTAAAAAAAACCGAATTAAGAATAATCGAAAACATGGTTCGTCATTACAAAGTTTCAGCAAAGTGCCAGGAAAATTTTTGAAAAATATCAATTATATTCAAAAAAGTAACGGATTAATGAAGTATGAAGAGAAAAGTTGTTATTCAAATCTCACATTTCATTGAGTTTTTTCGATTCTTATAGCACTACCAAGCGCCCCAAATTCTAATTACATTCCCGATTTATTGAGTCTGCAAGTGTCTCGTACATCCTTAACAATTTCAAAATTGCATTATTTTTTTACAAGAATTAAATCAGCGTCCAACTGCAGTGAGCACATTAAATAACAAAACCGAGAATTTCTAGGTTTAATTACTGCGTTAATATTTAAAAATCGTTACAATCTCTTAATTTAGCAAGCAATATATTTATTTAGCAGACAATATTTAAAAAAATGACTTATTGTTCGACGGCGCAAACTGCAATTGCGCACTTGCCAATTCTTGTACAAAAATCATATGCTTTTCAAACAGCTGTATTTCTCTTCAGACTATAACAAGTAGGTATTTTCGACCGTGCATGGGTGCTCGTTCTCTCACTTATTAACAAATGCCGTTGTCGTGAGGAATGTTTGTTTTTTTTTGTATCATTTCATCCACCTCTCAACAGGATTTGCCCCACGTGATAGGGTATCATAAACGTGCAAATTCGAATTACACATGAATTCGTATTGCGTGTACATACATGAGGATGGAGAGAAAAAAGGGTTTTCATTCATTAAAAATTATGAGGAAATATAATTTCCTCTCACCTCGTCCGCTTTGCTTTCCACACCTTTTCACTGTCTCTTTACACACGGATTCGGGGCTGGGCTTTGCAGGGTATAGCGCGTGGTCACCTAAAGATAACACTTACAATCAACTGCTCACTATGGATTTGGGCAACAGATGCGAAATACGGAGCATCGCTACGCGAGGCCTTCGCAACAGTAGAGAATACGTGACGGAATATATCGTTCAATTTTCGGACAATGGTCAGGCTTGGACCAGTTATGAGAGCCAGGACGGAGTGGAAGAGGTATTGACAAGCGGATGAAAAAAAACCCAACAATATTGCCGTGCAACGTGTGACGCCGATATGGCAAGATTTACCGTTGCAGTGTTCGAAAAAAATTGATAAAGTTCCCAAAAAATGGTCCTCTCTGGATGTCAAATTTTTCGTTGAATACGGCGCATCTTTGGGCGAAAAAAAAACGTTGATTGGTTTTCCACCCTGCCGTGTGTAAATCTAACTTTCTCTTTGCGTTTACTAACACAATCTACTCACTTAACATTCTCACAAGATTAAACAAGATTTGAGCAAATTCGTATCCGCGATAACACACTCTACCTATAACGTTGCGAAGTAAGAACAAAAAATCGAAGTACGATGCATGCGCACTTTTCGAAAAATGTGTAATATTTTGTCACAAACTCACGAGGGAGACTCGCGGCTTGTTTAAAAAAAAATCGCCGTGACACAACGGTGTCAGCGATTCGCCTCTTGTCATGGAAATATTTCGTCT
Organism: Heteropelma amictum; assembly: GCA_959613375.1. NCBI lineage: Eukaryota > Metazoa > Arthropoda > Insecta > Hymenoptera > Ichneumonidae > Heteropelma > Heteropelma amictum. The sequence goes on from OY390723.1 coordinate 18,986,100, forward strand.
CAGATGTTCAAAGGAAACACAAACGCCGAATCCATAAAGCTCAACAAATTCGATGTCCCCATTATCGCCCAATGGATCAGGATAAATCCGACGAGATGGCAAGACCGGATATCCCTGCGACTAGAACTATACGGTTGCGATTATGGTATGTATCAAAGTGGAGATGAACATCGATCTTATCGATAAATCGGTGGTTAACTCGACGCGTTTCCATTGCAGTTTCCGATGTCCTATCTTTTAACGGATCGTCGCTCTTTCGAGTCAATTTGCTCGGAGATCATATCGAGACCGACCGTCATTCGATCCGCTTCCGCTTCAAGACGAACAACGCTGACGGCGTACTTTTGTATTCCCGCGGTACACAGGGTGATTTTATAGCCGTCCAATTGCGCGACAATCGTATGCTGTTGAATATCGATCTCGGCTCGGGAATAATGACGAGTTTATCAGTCGGAAGTCTCCTCGACGATAACATGTGGCACGATGTGTTGATATCTCGAAATCGTAAAGATATCGCTTTCTCGGTCGACAGGGTTTTGGTCAAGGGTCGAATCAAGGGTGAATTTCACAGACTCGACTTGGACCGAGCGGTGAGTGTTTCATATTCTCCACGAGAAATCACGATGAATTATATCCGGACAAGAAATAATAACTCGGAAAAACGGGTCCAAATCTTTCAGATTTACATCGGTGGGGTTCCTAATACGCAAGAAGGCTTGGTCGTTAATCAAAATTTCACAGGCTGCATAGAAAACTTTTATTTGAACGAAACGAGCGTCATAAGAGACTACGTGGACTACAGTTACGATGGGGAAAATTTGCGATACTACAGTGTCAATACGATGAAAAATTGTCCGGAACCACCGATCATCCCCATTACATTTTTGACCCCGCGAACTTATGCGCGAGTCGACGGATACGAGGGTGTCGCGTCCATGAACGTGTCACTGGCCTTCAGAAGCTACGAGGAACGTGGTCTCATACTGTTTCACGAGTTTACATCGCGAGGTCACGTGAAGGTATCGATTGGAAAACGACGGAAAAAAAGATCATCGTCGACGACCTCAAGTCAGGAATCCTCGCGCTAAAATCGGTTTCCTTCTTTCAGCTTTTCCTCGAAGATGGCAAACTAAAAGTTGAGATCGAGACGAAGGACAATCCGCGAACGATTTTGGATAATTTTGACGAGAGATTCAACGACGGAAAGTGGCATCAGGTTACGCTGACGATATCGAAGAACAGTCTCATTCTCAATGTCGACGGGCGTCCCGTGCGAACTAAACGTCTTCTGGACATTTCGACCGGTCCGGTTTATCTCATCGGCGGTGGTATCACCGGTATGGGAATTAATCGCGGCTTCGTCGGTTGTATGAGAATGATAAGCGTCGATGGTAATTACAAGCTGCCGACCGATTGGAAAAAAGACGAGTACTGCTGCGACAGAGAAATTGTTTTCGACGCTTGTCAAATGTTGGATCGCTGCAATCCAAATCCTTGCAAACATTCCGGCGTTTGTCGGCAAAATTCCGATGAATTTATGTGCGATTGCACCGGTACCGGATATTCCGGTGCCGTTTGTCACACTTGTAAGTCGAAAACGTCGTTCTCACGTTAATTCTTTGCACAGTATTACGATTAGGGTTAATTAATATGCCTGCTTTTTCCTTTTCTCTCATTCTCATGCGCAGCTTTGAATCCGCTCTCGTGCGAGGCGTACAAAAATATGAACGCGGTGAGTCAAAGAGCCGACATAATGATCGACGTCGACGGTAGTGGCCCTCTCGATCCATTTCCGGTAACTTGTGAATTTTACTCCGACGATCGCGTCATGACCGTCGTCAAACACAGCAATGAAATTTCCACGCCCGTCGATGGCTTCGAGGAACCCGGAAGCTTCATGCAGGACATCAATTATGACGCTGATTTCGATCAGATCGAAGCGTTGCTCAATCGTTCCACCAACTGCCGGCAGAGCATCAATTACGCCTGCAAACACTCCCGTCTCTTCAATAGTCCCGGTAATGCATATATGTATAAAAATTCTCGTGAAGAAAACGTCCACTTTTTATTCGAAAGCTGAGCATTTTTTTTCGCTCGATTGAAGATTCTCGCTAATTTGTTTTTCTCGAATCGCTTGTTTGACAGTACATCAAGGGGAAATATTCCGACCAAACTCGTGGTGGGTCAGTCGCAATAATCAACTCATGGATTATTGGGGCGGTGCATTGCCGGGGTCGCGTAAATGCGAGTGCGGAGTCCTCGGAACTTGCGCGGATCCCACGAAGTGGTGCAACTGCGACTCGAACCTGGAGGGATGGCTCGAGGACGGCGGCGACATCACGGAGAAGGAACACCTTCCGGTGAAACAACTGCGTTTCGGTGACACGGGCACGCCGCTCGATGAAAAGGAAGGCCGATACACTCTTGGACCTCTGATTTGCGAGGGCGATGGTAAACATCCGTCAGACGGATTCAATGTTATTTAACGCGAAAACAGTACGACGAATCGTGTATTCATCCGACGATCGTTTTTCCCCAAAACTCAGATTTGTTCAAGAACGAAGTGACATTCCGCGTTGCCGACGCTACGATAAATCTACCGACGTTCGATATGGGTCACAGCGGCGATATTTACTTTGAGTTCAAAACGACGCTCAAAGACGCAACACTGATACACAGCACTGGACCGACCGACGAGATAAAAATATCGATCGTCACCGGTGACAAGATGCAATTTAAATATCAAGCTGGCGATGGTTCCAACACTGTGAGCGTACAGACCTCGTATGATCTCGCTGACAACACTTGGCACACGGTTTCGGTCGAGAGGAATCGCAAAGAGGCTCGGATAATCATCGATGGCGCTCTGAAAAATCAGATAAGAGAGCCTCCCGGGCCAGTTCGAGCTCTTCATCTGACGTCCGATTTCGTCGTTGGCGGAACGACGCAGTATCGCGACGGTTTTGTCGGTTGTATCAGAGGATTGTTGCTCAACGGACAACTTCAGGATCTGAGACAATACGCCAGACAGGGATTGTACGGTATAAGCGAAGGCTGCACCGGACGCTGCGAGAGCGGCCCTTGCTTGAACAACGGCACTTGCCACGAGGGATACGATTCGTACAGCTGCGATTGTCGTTGGACCGCATTTAAGGGACCGATATGCGCGGATGGTGAGTCGAGACAAATCGCTCTGATTTTTCTCATCTTTCTTGCTTTTTATACTTGAAAACTTAGATATATGTATGTATATTCATCGGTCTCTTCCGTCGCAGAAATCGGCGTAAACATGCAGCAGAGCTCGATGATCAAGTACGACTTTATGGGAAGTTGGCGATCGACGATAGACGAGAAGATACGAGTCGGTTTCACAACGACGAATCCACGAGGTTTTCTCCTCGGGCTGTTTTCCAACATATCCGGAGAATACATGACGATAATGGTTTCGAACAGCGGTCACTTGAGGGTAGTTTTTGACTTTGGTTTCGAAAGACAGGAAGTGATATTTCCCTCGAAGCACTTTGGTCTCGGTCAGTATCACGATGTTCGCATCGGTCGGAGAAATTCCGGCGCGACCCTCGTCATGCAGGTCGATAATTACGAGCCGAAAGAGTTTCACTTCAACATCAAAGAATCGGCCGATGCGCAATTCAACAATATACAGTACATGTACATCGGTAAAAACGACTCGAACGCCGATGGCTTCGTCGGTTGTATATCGAGAATTGAATTCGACGACATATACCCTTTGAAATTGCTGTTCCAAGAGGACGGACCGCCCAATGTACGCTCGTTAGGCACGCCGATTTTCGAAGATTTTTGCGGCGTCGAGCCTATAACGCATCCGCCGAATATCGTCGAAACGAGGCCGCCACCTCGCATCGACGAGGAGATACTCAGATCGGCTTATAACGAGACCGACACGGCTATATTGGGTAGCGTCTTGGCGGTTATTCTCATTGCGTTGATTATAATGGCGGTGCTCATTGGCCGTTACATGTCGAGACACAAGGGTGAATATCTTACTCAGGAGGACAAAGGGGCCGAGGTTGCGCTCGACCCCGACTCGGCTGTCGTCCTTTCGACCACCGGACATCAGGTCCAAAAACGAAAGGAGTGGTTCATCTAATTACCAAAAACAAATCAATGAACAGAAAGATTCCGTTGTACACATTCTCTTTTTGCAACAAGCGCCCCTTGCGGAGACAAAATCAGCGAGAAATCCATCGTTAAACAGTAATATTGATTAAGGAAAATAAAGGTATCCCAGTTTCAACAAGATCGTAGCGTGGGAAAAAAATGAGGTAGCCAAAAATCGGGACTTAGAGGGAAATAGTGTGATAATCATCTTATAATTTATTGCTTGATGTTCAACGACGAATCCTCTCCACCTGGCATTTTTTGTTTCCGCAACGGGATCGTCTTGGTGTCTCGACGTCTTTTATCAAATTCGCCTTTCATCGGAAGAAAATTTCGAAGCCGCGTTGATCGAAAAACTCGACCGAGACGCGGCTCGTTGAATGAGAATGGATAAGGGATTTGGAGTTGTCCCTAGACGTTTTGTTTTCCTCGTGTTTCGGTGTTTTTAATTGGTTTTTTCTTTTTTTTTCTTTTTAATTTATTATGGAAAGACGAGACCATTTTTTTTTGTTCACCAAAGTTACATCACTGACGTGATAATAGAAAGCTAGAAGAAAGCGTGACATGATCGAATCTCAGAATTATTCGCACCCGTTATATGTTTTTTTTTTCTTTTTATTTATCCATATTCGGAATGAAAAATACTCGCAATTGCTCGAATATTCATTAAAGTACACAGCTTGGTTGATAAAATTTCGTCGAGATCTAGAATTTAGTGCCAATTAACACGAGTAGCGTTTACTTTTCGTTCATTCGTTTTGTTTTTTCTCTTCGAAAACAATGTAACGAGTTACCGTACAAAAGGAAAAGCACAGGCGACTTGTGACGAAAAAATAATATATTTCTCATTCCACGATTGAACTGTTGAGTAAGAAAAAAAAGATGGGAACATAAAACAGACAGGTTGACGAAAGTACATCCATCTGGGCATGTACAAAAAGAACTTTGGCATATGTACGAGTGTGTATTACTTTTCGTTTTATTATCTTTTACTTACGCAGTATTAGTTGTAACTTTGACCGTCCAAACTGCATTTTGCGATTTACTTTTACCTTTTTTTTTTGCAATTGTTTTTTTTTTATATTTTTAATTACCTAATTTTAATTTGCAACTTGTGTTTTGTGCCCGACTACCTGCCACTGTGGGAAGAATAACTCGAGGGGGAGCTCCGTACTCGAAATGCCACAGAAGGATCAAACTTAATCGCGATAGTAATCAACAATTTCGTGGGGTTCACCCCATGGGGTCGGGATGCTCATCAGCTCGCGAGACAAAAAATTCGAAACCGTATGCCGAAATTAGAAATCCTACAGATAAATATTTTTCATCGAATAGTCGAAAGGGAGTCTGGAGTTTTCCCCGCAGTTACGGTGTGGACGATATTAAAAAAAAATTTTGAGCTAATTATAGTCTCCTAAACATTTGTAATACTAAAAATGTATATATAATATATACGTGATTTTTGTACAATGAACGATAAATAAGACATGATTATTTTGTACCCAGAAAAAGAGGGAGGCGACGCTATCCGAAATGCGGGAGCAAATAAACATGTACAGAATTCTGACACACAACAGCGTTTGCTTTTTTTTTCGTTTCTTTTCATTTAATTTCATTATACATTTTTTACACTTTATGATTTACCTCGATACATTTTTCACGAGTCAGCCAACCACTCGAGGGTAACAACGAAAGAATCGTCGAATCCTCGTACAGTCAAAGTTTTCAGTTCTACTGGAAAACTGGAAAATTTCATTAATTACCGAACGGTTGGTCCTATCCCAGCCATACTTTGTATTACAGATTGTGGAATATATTTTAATACACACTTAGCATAAAGTACGAAAATGATGGAGAGCTGCGTATAAAAAAAAAATTGTCGAAGAACAAAAACGTAACGGAAAAAATCGTGATCTATTTTTCTGACGATGTGCCTTGAGGTTGTTTACTTTCTACTTGCGTAATGCAGATATCGCATCGGTTGAACCGGATAACTCGTTATTTTTGGGGAATGCTAAGTTTTTGCAACCGGATGGCTTATATTTTCGTCATATAACGAAGATTTCGAGAAGATATCTATATTTGTATGGATTCACCTAGGAAGTACGTCATTGTTCGTCATTACTGACGGGATTATAGTAGTAATTTTTGCATCACTTTAGCGAATATACAACATTTATCCGAGTGCAAAGCTCCTTCGTCGATTGCATTTTTTGACTTTACATTGCCAACGGTAGAAATCTTTATTCCCTCTTCGAGTACTCGCATAAACTATCAATTGATAATAAAGCGCATGAAACGTGTATCTTTATGTGCATTTATTTTTCAGTCCGATTTCTCATATGCCAACGATCATCATTCGTATAAATATAGAAAAATTCTTCATAAAACTATGGCCCACGATTCCGCACATTGTGGGAGAAAAAAATTGTCGGATAATTCAACGAAAAACCATCTTTTCCCTCAGGATTTGTGCAAAATTACAAACAATTGCGACTTCACCGATAATTTCCCGAATTAAAGAAGGTTTTGCGTCGCGAAAGCCAGATAAACGAAAAAAAAACTCGCTCTAGACACCTACAATTGAAATTAACCTTTCGTTCTGCAATTTAATTTTCCGAGGCGTATTTGAAATCCAGTCATGACGAGAGCCCAAACGAGTTGCCTAAATGTTACGTGAATCATGATAAATTGAACGCGAAGAGAACAAAAAATTGGATGGAATCGAAAACGCTATAAAAGAATTCGTTAAACGTTTGTAACGTTTAACGATGAACACAATAATTAAGCAGAGGCCGCGAAAATCATTGTTGCCAATTTGATTTTTCTTATTCCCGATAATTGTAGCCGAATTGTCATTTGTTTCTAGGCTATAATTTTGCATAATTGATCAAATTCCGCCTTTGGGAAGGAGACGTGTCGATCACTGACAAATATCGCCGGCAACGGTATACTTAATCACATACAGGGATCAATTATAACTAGCTAATTAGAAAAAAGAATTTTTGATAACGAGAAAAACGCGAATTGGCAAGAAAATATAAAAAAAAAAGCACGAGACTCAAAGGGTCCGCGACGGTACGGAGAAAAATGAAGTAAAAACCCAAGCTTGTAAGACAAACTCGTGATCAGCATCGCAATGTCTCAAGTACCTTTCAGCATAATCGCTTGTTATTTTGTGGCGAAAATTTCATGTCGCGAAACATCAACGTGTCCGGCATTCGCCATCCTACGAATTTTCGTACATCGACTACGATCTACGGCACTGCCTTTTTTTCATCGCCCTTTATCTTTAGCAATGATTGAGTTTTGGCTGTTAATTCGCCATAATCGTCGTCTGGAAGTGAAAAAAAAAATACAAAGACGATAATAATTCGTGTTAAATTGTCCTTCTTAAATTCGCGTTGAAGCATTCTCATGGCATTTACCGGAATCGTTATCGCTGAGCTGCCGCGGTGACAGTCTGCATCCTCTCGCCAAGTAAGACCGCAGCTTGCCGACACTAGCCAAAATGAGGCCCAAAAATGGAGGCGAAGGATTCAACGGTCGCGACAAGTACTCGGGATGATATTGAGTGGCAATGTAGTAAGGGTGATCATCCAATTCTATTATTTCCATGCGTTGACCCTCGTCATCGTGACCTGGTGGCCAAAATTATGTCAAATCGATACTACTGGCAAAACTTCCTTCCCTCATCCATTAATTATAGTATCTCTATTGCATTTTTCACGTAATTCAATGAAATTCCATCTCACCGACGAACTTGAGTCCAGCAGCCTCCAAATCTGTGACATACGCCGGATTGACTTCATACCTGTGTCTATGTCGCTCCTCGATACCCTCAACGTTCCCGTATAATTGTTCTATGAATATCAACGTCAAAGACGGTAATAAAGAAAATCGTTGATAATACGATAATGCATGTTATTTTGCAAAAAGACAATTAGATTGTGACTAAACGCACTCGTGACTGAATCGTCGGTTCTGAAACGCGTGTATCTCTTGCCGAGCCTCATCGTACCGCCCATCTGACCTTGATTGTGCTCTGGCATGTCTATCACAACCGGATGCGGCGAATTCGGATTGATTTCCGTGCTATTGGCGTCTTTGAGGTCCAAAACGTTGCGAGCGAATTCGACGACGGCCATTTGAAGACCCAGACAAATGCCGAGGAACGGCATCTTGTTTGTTCTGCACCATTGGCATGCCGCGATCTTTCCTTCGATACCACGAGTTCCGAAGCCACCCGGTACAATAACTCCACTGAAGATGAGTTATTGCATCGTTATAATAACAATGATAATAGACATATCAAAAATGTTTTTTCAAATGACTCGTTGCCGTCGAGGCACTATCGCGTCTTTAGGTTGCGATGAAAAATATTAAACGACATACTCGCTTATGCACAATTGTTGCCAAGCTTCGTGATACAAGACGGGATTAGACTGTTTCGTTGCTTCCTCAAGATTCGCTGCCTCGATATACTGAAAATATAACGCCGTATTGATGCCCATGCTGGCGCGTTTAATGGGGCAATTAAAGATCATGTCAGTGTACTTACCGATAATTTCAGTGTGTAACCAACTTCTATCGCTGAATGTTGAAGCGCTTTTCGCACCGAGGCGTAAGAGTCCTCGAGCTTCGTGTACTTTCCGACCAGTGAAATATTAACATTTTTACGAAGATGATCTATACGTTCGGCGAGATCGCGCCACTTTTTCATGAGCGAACGCGGCCGAGGTGTACCGATGTTCAATTGAAGTCTGTCGTTCAAAAATTCGATGATACCCTGACTTTCCATCAACAGCGGTACTTTGTAAATCGACGATAAGTCATGAATCGTTATTACCTTGAAGTGATAATCAAAAGTTGACGAATTTTTCTCAAGCACTTGCGAATTTTCATGAAAATATTCCTGAAAACGAATAACGGAAAACTTTGGCCTCAATTACCTGTTCCGGTGCAACGTGACAAAAGTTTGAAATCTTTTGCTTCACCGATTCCCCAATCGGATTTTCCGATCTGCAAACAATGAGATCGGGAGAGAGGCCAAAGCCGCGCAATTCTCTGACGCTAGCTTGCGTCGGCTTTGTCTTTGGTTCTCCGGTAGAGCGCGGCTAAACGAAAAACAATTTCAACGTCATCCCTTCTGCGCTGGAATGAATTTTTATTCGCCGAGCAAGTATCGATGATGTGGAAAATATACTAATTACAAACCTGTGGTACGAGCGAAACGTGAGCACAGCAAAAATTTTCTCTCTTAACTCTGAATTGGAATTGCCTAAAAGCCTCGACGTAAGGCATCCCTTCGATATCTCCGATCGTACCCCCCAACTCGACTATGCAAACCTAAGGTGCAACGTCTCATTTTTATACAAATTAAACAGATAATTTTTATTATAGACACTAAAGAGGTAATAGACGAAGAGTTTTCAGGAATTATATTCATTTTTTGCGATCAATTACCACCGGTTTATCGCCATCTTCTGTAACGGGCTGATTGGAGACCCTCTCGACCCACTCTTGTATAGCATCGGTGATATGAGGTACGACTACAAAACCATCGAGTACACTGCGTATTAACTAAACATTCCGCAACGAATACCCCTGTTTTTGTATTCGCGACCAGTGTTTTCATTTCTCACCTTGAACCGTTTTTCCTAGATAATCACCCTGCCTTTCTTTAGTAATTACATGTTGATAAATTTTTCCTGTTGTTATGTTGTTGTCTCGGTGGAGCGTAATGTCGAGGAAACGTTCGTAATTACCAAGATCGAGATCGACCTCACCACCATCGTCGAGTACATACACTTCTCCTGTATAGATTTTTACCATACAAATAAAATGTTTTTTTATTTTAATGTAATTTGTACAATCATTATCAATACTGTAATATTTCAATATAAAATTATATATCAATATAGCAACGAAATTGTGTAGAATTGTTATCTGTTGCAAAGGCACGATGTAAATTTAATTTCAACAATTTTCCACTTATAAACGATTATTCAAATTGATTTTATTTCACGATTTTGTTTTATTCGTTGAAAACACGGGGAAAAATGGACCATTACGCATTTCATGCGCGAGTAATTCAATGGTGAGTAGAAACTTTCGAAACTCCCGCTAATCTTTCGAAATCACGTGATAAGTGCGCAAAGGATTGTCGAAGTCTTTTAAAATGATCAGAAAACACCCGATTGGTCGCGTGGAGCTTCATTCCCCACGCAATCGAGCGTCGACCAATTGAATGCCTCGAAAGTATTAAGAATTATTCTGATCGAATCGACAGCGCCGCAAGTACTCATTGATGAAGAAACGGCGCGCTAGCGCACAAAATGGCTACCGGAGCCACATGGTCGCCGAATTATCACAATTTTACTATTTAATGCTTTATGAAAGTAGATTTTCAATCAGTGTAAAAAACACAAATAAAATGCAGATTTTTCGTCATTTTTACTTTCACGTGCAACACGAGGCTAGAAAATCTTACCGTGTTCATACGGCGAGAAAGTGCCTGCATCTATATTTATGTATGGATCGATCTTGATAGATGTCACATGAATACCACAGTGTTTTAATATTGTACCAAAGGAACTTGCAATGACACCTTTGCCAACGCCGCTTATTACCCCACCAGTTACCAATATGTATTTCATGATTTCTTTATTTTTTCACAAAAGTATTTTTATCAATGGAATGGCGCCTATGCAGTGAACGATATTACAGGTCTATCTTGACGCTTGCCAGACACTCGACGGACTGGACCAAGCGAGTACAGTGCCGGGAACAAAACCCCACGGTTTATCGTCGTTCATTGGCTGCAACGACGCCTTCCCACGACGCTTGCGCTGCTTGCTGACCTTGAAATTGACGAGTAATTAAACATTTCGCAAAAATGTATATCGACACAAATGCATTCTGTACCTGCGCAGGTTTCATCGCGAGAATACATAACAAAAAGTATGTTTGTAAAATTCACAAAATGAAATTTTATCATACAAATATGTTGAAAAAAAACTCGCACGGTAGTTATCATACGAATATGTAGTAAAATGGCGACGAAAACCACGTGGTTTCGAACGTTATCGGACCACATGAGCTTGTAACTTTGAAAATCGTCGCTGTTGAACGACGACGCGTACTTCGCTTTGACCGAGGTGGTATCCACGTTTGCGGATAAAGCAAGTTATCTTATTGCCAATTATCATTGCGAAATATACACTTTGAGCTCTGACGCTCCTCCTACGCGTGTTTCGTGCATAAATCTTATCCGGCTGTTTATAACTTTGTATCACTTATCGGTGCTCCCCGAAAACAATTGACAAACAATGACGAAAACTCTGACCGCCAAAATCGGCCCGTCTATCTTGAATTCTGATTTGGCCCAACTTTACGAGGAATCTCAACGATTAATCGACAATGGGGCCGATTATCTACATCTCGATGTTATGGATGGCCATTTTGTTCCCAACCTTACATTCGGTCATCCCATCGTCAAGTGTTTGAGAAACAAGATCAAAGATGCATTTTTCGAGACCCACATGATGGTCTCGAATCCCCAACAGGTAAATATCCGTAAAGAGAAAACAATATCGGTCGAAAAAATTGTTTCGTCATTCATCAACGCGCTTTTTGCCATTGACAAGTCGAAATCACGTAAACTCAAAATTGTTCGATCCAATGCGGTCCACCAGCTTTATATCATGCTTGACTATACGTTAAACAACGGATGATAGAAAAACAGAGCGTTAAACGCTTATAACAAATTGATCGTAAATCGTAACTCGTAAAAAAATTTCAAATCAGTGGATAGAACCAATGGCCGATGCGGGTGTAAATCAATACACTTTTCACGTGGAACCAATCGAGGATGTACCATTGATATGTAGGAAAGTTAGAGAAGCTGGTATGAAGGTAATCTAGGAGGGAAATTTTTAGAAACAAAAAAATTGAACGAAAAGAAAACAGATGGGCGAAAGATTCGAATATCTTTATGACTGGAAACAGGTAGGTGTAGCACTCAAGCCTGGCACACCCGTCGATGTCGTAGTAGATTACGTACATCACGCTGACATGGTTCTCGTCATGACGGTAGAACCAGGATTCGGTGGTCAAAAGTTTATGGATTCGATGATGGAGAAGGTCGTGTGGCTACGAAAAAATTATCCCACACTGGACATCGAAGTGGATGGTGGAGTTGGCCCCAATACTATTCATGCCTGTGCAGAGGTAATTGCAGTAAAATGACAAGCTCAACATGCCGATAAAGTTTGAGCAACAGCTCAACCTTCGAAATCTCATTGCAGGCAGGAGCCAACATGATAGTGTCTGGAACGGCTGTTACGCGCTCTAACGAACCGGAAAAAGTAATAAGAAGTCTAAGAGATGTAGTAAATACCAGTATATCTGTAAAAACGTAACAAACACGTTATTTTACCATCGGAGAATTGAATTTTCTCAATACGTTTTTATATTGAATATAACTTTTGTAATAAAACGTAAACTGCAATGATCGAATTACAAAAATACTATCTTGTTTCATTCTGTGCGTTCAACGTATACTTCAGACAGAAAAATCCCAGAATTGATATTTTTTCTTCCAAAATAAAAGTATATTTTTAAAATCATAATAAATTGTACAAGTTTCATCATTCGCTAGATTCTGAATTATAAGCTATCTCCGACGTGATGTCCTCATTTTTTATACTGGAAATTGGCTGCTGCGTTAACGCTCCAAACTGCGCATTAGACAAAGGCCTGTTTTTGGGTTTTAATTTCGTTCGAATTTCCGATAACGTGACTAAAATAGCTTCCTCGGTTCTGATGGTTCTGCATCCTTGTTCCGGACAGGTATTTAAATATTCATCAAAAAGTAGAGCGGGATCGTCGACCTTGAGATCTGGATCGAGATCCAAGGCAGCTTCGATGCCCGACAGTCCGCCAAAAACTATCAGAGCATGATCGTACCTCAAACTTTCTTTGGAAACTTTGTCGATGCTCTGACCTTTGTCGGAAGTTCCTACAGTTAGATCGTATCCTCCGGAATAAGGACTTTTTGTGAATATTTCTGTGAGGTTAGACGCCAGTCTCACTGTGTAACCCCAATAAATACCAGTTTCGCATCTCGGAGTCAGCGGTGAAACAACTTCCCCGTTCATTTTTTTGCTGTTTTCCTGATTTTGTGGAATTCTGACGGTCACTCTCAGACCCGGCGTAAGAACTTTGTTGACGTGCACTTCATTGAGCAAGCCGACATTGACCTGAGAACCTTTTCCAGGTTTGATCGGTTTATTCGTTACCACACCCTCGCGAAACAAGGAAACATCCTGCTGTCGGAGATGATGAGGCGCATCGAGAGGATTCAAAACTCCCGCGTATTGCAAATCTTTGTGCAGCGGGAAGAAATATTTTCTCAAATATTGCGGACACTCGAGATATTGCAATATTCTTGCCAATTGTAAACAAGCTACTCTACCCTCTCCCAGACTCTCGTCCTTTCGTAACTTCTTTTTTTCACTCTCCGTAACTTGGCCCTGATCGTCGAAGACTATAAGTTCATCGATTTTGTAGATGCAGGCAGCTCTGGCTATCTGGCCAGCGAGGTAAGTTCGCAATTCCGCCGACTGAGCATTGTCGAGAATCGAACCCGGGACAGCGATGCTCACTGTCGACAAGACAGATTTTTCCGAGTTGTTTTTGACGACCTGCTCCGCAGCTTCCACGACGACCTTCTCAGCTTCTTCTCTCTTCACTTTCTTTATCAATCTCTCTTCCCGCCATTTTTTTCGCTGCTCTTTATGCAAACGATTTTGCTCCTTCCAACTTTTGGGCTTTGATGTTTCCAGCGACATCGATCAAGTTTCGGAAAAGTTGGGTACGTTGTCTTGTTTGGTTATTCACAATCCTTACGCGCAATTAACTTTGCAACGAAGCAACAAAGTATCACCGATTCGACGATATTTTTGCGATTTTGTTGCGTTGGATCGTAATTTTTCAGTTTCTAATAGCGCGTTCTTTGCTATCACGAGGAACGTTTTAGGTTATGGCAGCTTTTGAGGTGAGAGGAGCTCTGCGTGTTTCGCGCGCGTATCAAGTAAACTCGGAACCAAGAATTTCTCCACGATTTCCCCCTTTTGTCGCATTATTGAATTGTCAGGCGCGAAATTTAAATGTGATTTCGCGTAGGGAAAGGTTCAACGAGGTTATATTCGCCTGCTGGTGGAGAGGATCATAAATAAAAATATGACCCTGGACCCATGATTACACAAAGTCATCATTTTAATTCAATATTTCTATATAAATTATAAGCATTCAATTCATAAGTACATTTATCATTTACAGTTGACTGTACAACAGCAGGACTTTCAATACTGTTCGCAAAAATACATTGCATAATAATGATCATATTAACAATTATTATTATTAGTGCTACGACTACTATTATTACTGTTTATCATTATCATCATCGCTATTTCTTTTCTACTGTGATATAAGATAATAAAAGTACAGGATGAACGGTAAAAGTATGAAAGCTCGCTTATCTTCCGTTTTCACTTCGATTCGCCCACTCATTGGCATGCATCAATGTAAGGGGCTGCAAACGTTGGAGCGTTCACGTGAAACTAGATTGAAAAGTTGTGCAGGCTTATTGCAAAAGCACAAGGATTGTTTTTTGTTGAAAGTGATTTTATCAGCCATCTGAGGTTGAGGCGAAAAGAATCAGCGAACAAGCCCACACCCTCAGATCGATGACGTGCGAAAAGAAGAGTCTGTACCAAGCTGTGGAAGTCTAAACGAAAAAAATTATTTACCAGCTCGGATTTCCGCACTTTACGGTACTTCGAGTGCCGCATTTATCACGGTGAATCATAGAATCATAGACGAAACTTTTGGCACCGGAACGAAAGAGTTCGCTTAAAATCGCACGTTGACAAGTGAGATTTATATTCGAAAAAAAAAGACAAATGGTGTTTTCCACTCTCGTGAGGAAGAATAAGAAGATTTTCTCCCGACAGACATTTGTTTTCCTTTCGATATCGTAATATATTTCTTTATTGATCTTTTCAGCTTGTGAATGAGTCTTAAAATGAATAAGAAATGATTGAAACGATGAATCTTCCGGAATTGGACGACAACCACGACAAATTACAAGATATTGAAGACGCAACATGAGCATTATTGATTAAATTCGGTGAACAGTCCAGTCCGCCGTCACCGCCTCGTTTGTTTATAACATAATACACGTACTAATAGCTATATCATACATCACTATAGAACTTTTATCGCTGATCGTGAAATATACAGAATAAATCTTCTCTCCTCAAGTTTCGAGGTACCTCGACAGCAACAAGAATTCGTATTTCATACACGGGAACAAATTAACATTGAGCGTTCGATGATTAAAGTGCAGAGAAATAATGTATAACCTTGAAAAGAATATGCGCGAAGTAACTCATCGAGAAACATGACTATTGCAGATGATAATCGAGTAATATATTACATCTGCATTACAATTAGATTAAATTCAGCATTCACGACGAATTTATAAACCTGTTCGTACCTTTCTATCGTAATACTGATGCATTCTGTTTTCTTTTCCTTCAATTATTATTATTATTATTATTCTTCCTGAAAACTGATAATAAGTAACATCGAGAGACGTGACATTGTTGTTTCGACATTTATTAAAATGTTGATTACATCAAGAGCGTATTTGTGAGGAACGGAAGCTCGGACATAATCGACCGTTATCATTGTATCCGGATGTGCGTTATTAATTTTCATTTTTCTCGCGTCTTTTCACACCTTTCTTATTGTCTACCGATTGCCAGTGCACATTTCAGTATCTCATAAGGGCGTTTTTGTATATCGTTATTAATAAGTTGATTTGAGCTTTCCTCGGATCCGAAAACGACACACGACGACAATGAAAACGTTTGGATGACATTTATACTTTTGACACACGTATTATATCCATGTCAACGGTAGCGGTCGAGAATTCTTCGAGTGTCGATGCGCGATATTTCACGCGTTATCGAGTATTTTCACCTATGCAGAGATAAGAAGAGTAGGAACCTTGATTCTAATTGCATCAAACGATCATCATTGTTAATCGTTTATTTTTATACGGACAAACGGGGACTCTGTTACCAGTTTCATATTATCTCACTTCATTGATATTCGATTCATTTAACTACATGTATCCAAAAATTTCGTGTGGATTCCATAATATAATATTCGATGTTTCTTTCTTCTTTATACCGCATGGATTCGACGAGCTCTTATTATGACAATATATACGTAGAAACGGGGCTGTTCACGATTTACGCTACGATTTTTCATAAAATGTCATTCCATTGAGTCGCGTGTTCATACTATCATATAATATGTGTATCAGTATGTAGATGTGTGACTATGTTTATGTGTTTTTATTAACAAGCTTTTATCGCGTGTGTTTGATTTCGTTTTCTCTCGTTTCTCTTCTAGAATACATTAAATCTTGCGGGACAGGTACAGCAGACTTTCGTCTATTCTTTACAATCGTAATTATTGATATGCCTATCGAATGTAAATGTTTTCCTCCATGAGCCTTTTTTTTTCATATTTCTATGAAATTCCGAAATGAATGATAAATACGATGTAAAACCGTCGACGATACAACATTGTGAAACAAAGACAATAATGATACACTCGGATTCGTATGTATAAATACAATATGACGGTGTGGCTGCGATTCCGTACAAAGTGAGCACCAATTATGGCGCTCTTTTCGTATCAGCAACAATAGTGATAACTTCACCAATTCTCACTTACCTTTTCAGGATAAGGATTTCGTTTCTACATCTGCCTTTTTTTCAATCTCGTTTTACGCGTCGTTGTGAATACATTAAAGCCGGAAAAATATCATTATTTCAACGCAAAGGCGAATATACGCTTAAGAATGTATGAAAAAAAGGTAATTACTCGGCGGTATTTCGGGAAAATAAAGCACAAAATTATCCCGTTCATCACGTAGAAGGTGAAAAAGAAATAATTTTCTATCATCAAAATGCTGATTCTGCAATCGACATAAAAGTTTACAACGGAATTTGTACTCACCAAATCCCGTCTCATTTAGCTTCGTTGGTAGGTGAGAATTGGTGGCCTGTACATATATACATCATTCAAAAAATATATACAAACATTGCCTAAATTCGATCTCCATGTGACTCGAAAAAAAAAACACAAAATTGGAAGTGCATGCCGCGAAATTTTTGTCAACGTATCGCATGTCTGTTTTTTTTTTCACAGCACCGTATATCAATTCGTGAAAGGTTGATAAATCCCGAACTTTGGGATTCAGGATAACGTTTAGCACTGAAGATTTCTGTACACACATGTCGAGGGACAAACACACATAACAGTAACGAATATCTATACGAATGTACGCTTGCGTTATCTCGCGATTTACGCGCTTCTTTCACACACCAGCTCATTCGTTCACAGTTTCGTTATTCATTTTATTTTTCAATACAGCTCTCGCGGGCGAAACCCGAGACGTATCGTAAGGTCGGCGCACGCTCGGGAAATTTGCGACTCGGCGGTTTAAAAATTTGAATAATTCTTTAAGAGCTGTAGATTTGGATTTTTCGTTCGTTCCAAAGTCGGACGTGCGAAACGGAACAATTCCGCCAGACGTTGAGCCAACCTCACCCCCCCCCTGCTGAATAGCTTTGGAAAGACGCTTTTGTCATTTAAATTCAATAATTAACCGAACCACGATTCTCTCGGATATATCCCAGCTGATATGCTTTTTCGTTTCGACAATACGCGTTGACGTTAAACAGAGAAATGAAGAAGAAACGTTTTATTCGCTAGGTGCGTGTTAGTCCCGTGTCTGGTAACTTTGTTATTTGATAGTCGAGCTTCGGTTTAATCACACCCATACCATTTTATTATTTCACATCATACACGATGGTACATTTTCCAATCCTCGAGGTTCGCCGACAAATCGAAACACTATGATACATCATTATTCGTTACATTTAATGATTATCTGCAATTTAATTACACGAAGAGTATTTTGGTCCAAAGAGTAAAATAGTTTGACGTTCTCCAACGTTCGACAAAAACAAACTACCGCTCACGTTTTTGCCTCGTTAACGAGCCGAGACGCGATAATCTTTTATTTTTTCATTCTCACGTGAAAGTCACGTGAAAGTCACGCGACAGTGCCCGCGCGTCGAACGATCGAAAACAATATTTTCAACGCGATGACGAACCGGTTGCACTCTCGCGACCGGTTTGTCAAAAATCTTTGTTTTTGCGTCCATATCCGTATAACGTTCAATCGCTCAACTTGAGTTTAATTTCTTCGGCTTGTTTTTTTTTGTCTCAATTACATCGTTGCAGCGCTGCAAATTGCACATTGAATGTTGCACGGCATTACGACGATTTCGCCGGAGTGGCGAGGGGAAAAAACAGCGGCGTACAATCCGACGTGTGGGAAACGATCAACATTGATATTCTCAGGTTAAACCAAAGTTCAGCGATAAACTCCGTTTGATCGATGCGTGACATCGTTTATTTTGTATTTGCGCAATTACGAATTATTTTCTCCTGGAGAGAATCCGTTAAATGTTATTATAGTGTAACTGTGTATGAAAATCTGTCTACTCCCGCGATATTCGTCCTCGAATGAGAGCCCAGCCCGAGTAATCGCATTGCCCGACAGATAAACCGATAAAAATTCACAATTTTCACACTTATATACTCTCGGGAATCGTCAAACGCGAGTCGAGTCATCCCGAGTCGCTCGCGCGAAATTTTTCGAACGAGACACACCTAGTTTTACGTCAAAAGCTCGTGCACGCATCCTCCTCCGACAGGAGCATCATCAACATCCCCAACAACCGGTGAAATAAGAGGAATTCAATGATACTTCCGGTAGTTGTTACATTTGGAACTGGAGTCGTTTGAACGTGAATCGATTGAGGAAATGTGATGGACGAAATTTTCGTGTATTTTGTTCAAAAGTGTGTAATATATTCGATTTTGTTTTTTAAAGCATCGAACTGATCGGCCAAGTGTCGAAAAGCAACCCATCTCCGCCTCATTTCCGGTGTCTATGTAAATAATATTGTGATGCTGATTATGAAAACTCAGTGTTCGTTTCGTCGAGGAATCTGCTCGAATTATCTTACTTAATCAGTCTTTGAAATTATAAATATACGCGCGTTTAGGGGAGGAAAATACGTAGCGATATAAATAAGCACGATTAAAGAGTCTTTGTTCGCAGGATTGCCATGGAGAAAAATCGAAATGATAAAATCATCATTGCTTGCGGACTAATGTCGCTCAGACGTTGATGTCTAATATTGATTACGGATAAGATTGTAGGTTCATCATCGTTCTTTGATCATCATGGTCATTGATTTGAAAAAAATGCCCATTTTGTTGCACGAATGGCACGAAAGTTTGCGATTAAAATTGCATGAACTATATTTTTTCTCCTTCTTCTTCTTTCGCGTTTACGTTCGATCTTCATTTGAAGATCGAAACGTTCGTCAAAGAGATTTGTCGTCAAACTTTGCATAATCAAGACGAAATGCATTCACGAGTAGAGCAAAAATTCCTTGTCATTCCGCGATCTTAATAACGCAATAATTTCGCTTTTGTTGAAGTGAAAGACTAGATATTTATTCTTCATAATGACTAAAATTATGTAAACAAGAACTCGATGAAATCTCAAAGGGATGTTAGATACAGCAGGCGTTACTTTGGTAAGGAGTATGAAAAATCGAAGGAAGTAACTTGAAAAATGATAAAAACTGACCGAACTTGCTTGAGCAGAGATTATGATTTTTTGTTTTTTTTTTTTCAAAGTATGATGTAAAGGATCGTTCGGCGTGTAATAAAATCCATACTTTTGGCACTTACGTTCTTTTGATGTACGAGTACTCTTTGCGATGTATCCGCAGCGATGATCGCCGATTGTGTATTTCGCGAATTTTGCTTCATCTCGTCTTTTCTCGCGGAGCTTTTTTTCCCTCCGCAGTTTCTCTATCTTTTCGTGGCGCTCGCGTCGCTCGCGTCGCTTTGTTCGGAAGAATAAAAGATGGCGCGCACCACTCGTCTCGCGTTTTTACAATTATCAGTACCGAGAAATTTCGGGTTTCGTCATCGGGTCTGCAGGTACGCCATGCTGTACATCCCCAGGTAGTACTGATGTTACAATGATCCGAATATCGACTCGCTGGATTTTTCGCTTTTGTTTTTCGATGCAATCATCGACATCAGCTTTGAGTGAAGCCGATTCTGTTCTCCACGAGAACAATATGTGTACTTGACTCGGTGAATTTATTGACTATCGTATGTGTATTTATACAGGGTGTCCCAAAAGTGAATGCTGATAATCGAATGCTATGTTGGGAACAGAGTCGATGCATAAAATTTGGCGCACTAAGCCCGAGTAACGCTGCGAATCTTGCTACTTTTTCGACAGGGAGGTTAAAGAAAAATTGAAACTTCCTCCACCCACGAAAATATTCGATTTTTCCCTTTTCGAAAGTGGCTCGACCGAGATGAAATTTTCCAGGCTTTTCGGACATATATTGCGTTCAACAAAAACCTACAAACATTGGTCCGTTTAACGATATTGGCAAAGTATATTTGCTTTTTTTGTACTTTCTTTGGACGATTGGGAATGAAATTTTGAATCGAAAAGTCAGCAAAAACTTTTTCATCGGAATCTCCGTTGAGTCGCTAATTAATGCAGTTGACCAATCGCACGAGGATCAATTAGTAACTCGTTGAGTTCTGGTCGTAGAAAAAAATATCAGCAAACATTTCGACTCTGAATGTCGTTCCGCAACCTAACCTCAAATGTTGAACATCGACGTTTGGGACATCCCGTATAGAGCGTATGCACACGCGCAATAAATGCCCGAATACATGTATGGATTTAATCGTTTTTCATCAGTCTACGAGTAATAACCAATCTCTGTACCCTTCACCACTCGACGTTTTCTCCAAGACGTAACGTTAAAAAGAATGATCACGATACGTAAATGGCTGGACAACAAGAGACTCGTTTGATTTACAAAATTCGTTTGATCCGAAGCAAAATAAACCCCGCGAGATAATACTTCTTGTAAAATATTTCCTCGGTTCGAAATCTCTTTTTTCCTTTTCTCACTTTCTTTTTTTATAAAAATAGGCATGTACGCGTATACCTACGGCTTCGTTAATTCGGTCATCAGAGGGTAAAGAGGAGTCTTTGCACGACTCCCGTTTCACGTTCGCGCGTGTTTCTGTATTTTTTCGAAAGAATTTCGACATTCATCTCATACCTATAATTATTAATCCTACGACGTATTCGAGAATAAATAAATTCTTATCGCTCAGGGACACGCATCGCGCACTCTGAGTGAAACCTTTGGTTGAACCACCGAAAGACTCACGTTAACTGACTAGGACACGTTAATATCGTTGCGATTCAACGATACCAATCGTACGTTTCTTGGGGCAAACTTCACAAAGGTGTACATGTATATCGCATCGTGCGATGTTTCACACCATATTTAAGTAGAGGGCGGAAAAAGACAATGGGAGGTCACTTTTTTAAACCGCGTTAAACCGGGGCAGCAACGATAGTGAAAATTGGAAAAAAAACGCATCTTTTGAAAATTCCCACGAACCTTCGAGACGTTGTCTAGAAGGTTCCCGCGAACGAGCATCGATCTCCTTTTTTCTTCTTCACATATTCGGATTCGGGCATGTTCGCATAACCTTCTTTCGCGTGCGTCGAGAGACGTATCGCTTTCCAGTCTTCATAAACACTAATGTAACATCGCTAATAACATACGTAGAATACAATTCAGTCGACGCATCCTCGGTTTATGCACTCGTCAGCCGTTACACATCAGGTCCTCGTATCCACTCCGGTTTCGTGCTAGTCGCGCCACTTTTCCCCGCGATTTGTAGGTTATGCACGCGGTTAGATCCCCGCGAGTGAGCCCCTTCCTCCTTGAGCGATCCGTCCCCGTTCGAACGCTCGAGGCCCTCGCGAAAATTCGTCCGCACGACGCTATTTCAAACGGTGCATCTTAATCTCACGCGAATATACATATACGTGATGGCCCGTAAACGGAAAACACACCTGTTGCATGCAAACGCGCGCTCGTCACGTAGATATCCCGTTGAACGAAAAGAGGAATGAAGGAAAAATGTTTTGGCAAAAATGTCGTGTTTCTCTGTTGTTAACGACGACGTCGTTGCGTCGTTCCGTCACTGAACATCGTACACCGAGAGAGCACGGGGGATGAATCGTGGGACACGTGAATAGCACCAATGGACGGGAACGCGTAACTTACATTCACGGGTGAGAAATATACATATCCGGAAACAAACGCGGCGGTGTCGCAACGCCGAATGATTGAAAAGACTTGTTTGCAAGAGCCGCGCGCTCCACTGTACAGAAACGCGAAGATTATACATATATATATATATATGTGTGTGTGTTTTTTTTCTTGCGATATTTTATCTCTCACCCTCGTACGCTTTGGCCAATACTTATTTGCCAGGAGTGAATCCCGAGAGGTGCCAGCTACGATCGAGATCGTTGATAACTGATGTTTACGATCGCACTCTCCGCCCTTCCCATATTTTTTCCTTCGTATAACTTTGATCAGTTACCAGACGTGTTTAAACGGCGTTAAAGTGCGCCAGTCCGCTGAGAAGTCGACGGCGCATGTTACCGAGGATCGCCATCCTCTACAATGAACCCTTGGCGAAGAGGTGCTCCCTGTGCTTGGTGCGTATGTGAGATCGCAAAGTGTCGATTCTGCTGTACGTAGCCGGACAGTAAGGGCAGAGTGATCGTTGGGCGGTGTGAATGTGGAAGTGGTGCCAACGATTGGTCACCTGTTTACCGCACGCTCGGCATCTCCAAAGTGCGGGGCTACCAAGCGACACAGCGAACATCTCGTGATAAGAGAGGCCAACCGGAACATTTGGCATCGAACCTGCAAACCCAAAGCCTTCATGCTCTAACGTGTCTCGAGATTTATTCCGTTGGCACTCGTTATTACATGCGCGGTCGAAATCGCGCCTTTTCAATACTCTCAAAGACTTTTTTTTTTCTTTTTTTTCATCGAAATTCATCCGCCAAAAACAAAAAACTTGAGAGAAAAAAAAGGAAAACTTGTTCTCTTTCATCCATCCACGTGAGAGACTGAGCCATCCCAGATCCGTTAAAAGCGGATTCGCGCAGCAGCGGTCTCACGCTCGACTCTGATATTCGCCATCTTTCTTATTTTCTTTTTCTCGACGGTTGATTTTGGACAAAGATCGGCCCCGTCCGGTCTTTTCGTGCAAAAGTAACGAAATAATCAATCTAGCGGAGTTAGTGGCCTGTTACATTGCATATAATGAAGGATGTGTGCAACGAGCGTGACTGAAGGGCAGTCCGGTCAGAGGAGACTGATGAGTGTCGGCGGATCGCAATCTCGCGTTTTGAACAAAACATTTGCGTGAAATTTGTCGAAAACGAAATTATAAACATATATCGCGGTCGCAAAGAGTCGAGAAAACTAACGTTGTCGTTTCTATAGGAAAAAACCATAATAGTTATACAATAACTGGATGTTTACGTACACATTGATATGCACGTTGGTGCAACAATCTCTGGAGTCATTTCATCACTCGCGACGCTCAACGATCTATGAGATAAGGAAAATTTGCTTAGTCGTCGAACACCTCTCTGGGAAGACCACGTCAATGATTGGAAAAGTTTTACAGAGAGTGTCCGTGTGTGATGTACGCGTGCGTGCGTGCGTGAGTGTAAACGCGTTAGAGTAAATAGCGAGCGAGCGAGAGAGAGAGAGAGAGGGGAGATGCCACGAGTTGAGAGAAGAATGAAAAATCGTTGTGCATAAATAGCTGCCAGCGATACACGTTGACGATGCAAGAAGACCATCGCTCGGTTTGTCTCGATCGCGATTAATCCAAATGACGATCAATGATATTTCGGATAATGGCGGAATACTTACGATTATTACGAAAGATTATGGGAATACGATTATTTACGAACGGCCTTGATTTCTCTCGAATTCGGTATGTCAATATGAACACCTGCGCGTTCTAATCGGCGAAAATCCTGCGCCTTTCGAACGTTATCCTTCTTAAAAGAGCATTTAATTAACCGAGCTCGACTTGACATCGACAAAGCGGGATTTGGAGGTTATGTGATTTTCTCGACAAGACGACGATAATTTATCGCTCTACACATCCTTTTTGTCAGTGATCTTATCGTATCCAGGTTGGTGCGGTGGCGTGTCTTTTATCTGCAAGAGTTTTGCGCGTGAAAGTCATATAAATCTTTTATTTAATAAATAATATATCTTGATTTTGAGTGTATCTGCCTGCGTACGGAAAACACACACATACACACACACGCGCGCGCGTGTGCGCATTAACACGCTCGTTCGTATAATATGTATACTATACAATACAAGTTTACTTATTGCTTGGACCTTATTTCTTCTCAACTTCCGCGTTTGCTTATTCTAATATAAATTACAATTGCGAATCGAAATTGCGCAACGATAAAAGTTCTTCTTTGCTGGAGTTGGTATACACATCGCGTGTACGACGCGATCTGTCGAGCGAACGAATTGTTAGATTTCCTTTTTTCTTTGGCATATGATTAACAAACACAGGCGGTCGCACGTCCAAACAAACGGGAATGCATACACACGTATACTCAAACACGCAACGTGTATGCGTCTGTCCGTGTTTACGGTTCGGAAACGAAGAAATCTTGAGAGAACGTGTGCTTATTTTGGAATTTACATATGCATGCGCAAGTTACGCAAGATGGAAAATTTGGATACCGGTATCACGGGCAGAAACGAAATTCTCATTCTAAAGAGAGAAAAATACGATAGATGGCACCCGCGTTCGATCAAGAGTGCCGTTTTATATCTTGAATTTTAATATCGAAAATAAAACCGCGGAATGATACGAGAAATACCGCCGATTCATCGGCAGGCTGAGAGAAATTATCGTGCACTGTTTGAACGTCGGCGGTAACCATGAAAAAAAAATACACGTTTGCGTTTTCCATCATTGCGGTGTGTTTTTTTTTTCATCTAATAATGATAATCGAGACGAGAATTTCGAAGGCACTAGTGTCGAATTTATAGTCAATGACGCACACTGCGAGTACATCAATTGGCACACTCTTGGACACGCGACACACGCGCGCTCATACATCCCCGCATGAATTTATACTCGAAATCATCCCAACAGTTTAATGACGTTTTACACAATATATATATTTATTTGGAGAAATCGATATTCTCGCGTTGATAACATATAAAAATATAAGACGACTTCCAACTTCAACGACGATTAACCAAATCGACAAATTATCTCTGGACCCTTTGACTTTATTTTTATGGATCGATACGAGCAATAATATTCTCGATATAAGGGAGCTTTTCTTTCTCTCTCTTCGTCGTTAGGTATAGTTACGCTTGATCGACACGCGCGGACAGCGCCAGCGTCGAATACGCCCAAAGTGTGAACCTTGCCTGAGATTTTTCATAAATAGTAAACACTTATAATCGCAGCTGTAGGAGGAAACACGTGACAACAGGCGAAATATACATATCCACGAGAGATAAATCATTGATCATTACAGTATCGAAAATACAATCATCCTCCTGAATTTCTTTCGCTATAAAATCATGATGAAAACAAAAAACAATCTCAATTCGTTGCCCCTGTTGCGTCGCGCGATCCATTGCGAAATATACGGACAATAATATTTCATATTCGAGCTCTCGCACGGTTCGTGCAAAAATTTGTATTTATTATCAACAAAAAAATGGTATCTTTCATCGCGAGCCGACCTTTCAGAAGCAACGAGAAGAGAAATATTCGACTATATCCGCATTCTCCATAAAGCAAAGTCATCGTCGTCGTCAGCATCAGCGACTTGTATTCTCTTCGAAGCGTTCGAGATTTGCAGCAAAAAAAAAAGGGTCAACGAAACGTTGGCCAAAATAATTGCGTCAGCTAACCTCAATAACGTGTCAGAGATTAGTCTCGCCGCTTCGAAGAAAGTACAGCTCGCGTTATATATATCCAAATGTGGTGACGATATTGTTTTCTCCAACGTTTCCTCATCGATGGTCTCTCGTGTCTCGTCGCGTGTCAACTTTGTTTGTATTACGTGTGCGCGCGCGCACCTCAAAGTTGCACGCGATGACGAATTCGCCGGGAAAGGATCGTCAGCAGGTTAGGTTGCTAAAGATACGCGTGTCATCGTCGGATCGCATCTTTGTAACGACACAATTAAAAGGGATAATTTGAGAAAAAAGAACAAAATATTCACAATGACGACAATAATGATCGTGAAAATGATGATGCGGTTGACGATTGAATCACGACTGATCGACGCGTTGTTCCGGCAAGATAAACAGACGAACGATGAGGAACGAGACAGGCGCGCGCGCGTGCCCAATCCCATACACGCACGAAAGGGACAATTTTCGTTACACAATATGAGAGAGAGCTTATTAGATGAAACCGAAATACGGACTGCAATAGCCTGTGCGCTATTGAATATGAGCGTGTTTCGTCCGCGTGTGCGTCAGAAGCGTGTCACTTCGTGTATAAACAGCCGGGCACAGCGGACAGGAGTACTTGCCCGGGAAATGCACATAATAGTGATTCCGTACGTTCGTCACGACCTTACCGCACAACGAACAACGTCTCCTCTCGTCCGTGTTATTCTGTCTCTCAAATATCTGTGATATCCGCCAATTTTTCAGCTCTGCAACAACAGAAACCACAGAGTCAGCAAGGAACGCCAGAAAGCGGTACGTTCCATTTTTGCGGCGCCTTTCACTCAGCATGAAATCCCTCATCTTTTTTGCAATTTTTCTTTTTTTTTTTCATCAAACAATTTTCGCTCATTCTTTATACTCTCGCGTATCGTGATGGCTGGATCTCTCTTTCTCTCTTTCGCTCGCTCTCTCTGTCTCTCTTTGCACCGACCGATTTTCCTCCGAGCTTTCGTCAGACTTTTGTACAGCGAAAGAAGAATTTACCATCGATCGATAATGCAGTTCAAGGGACGCGCTCGGAGTTGAAAAATCATTGTGTATGCTAGAATTTTAATGGAATCGCACGAGAGTACACTCTCACGATGCTCGTCAAATGCTAACTTCAGCTGTATCGACACGAATCCCACTGCCTATTTTTTGTGTTGGACTTTCCCGATGCCAAAATGTCCATTGTCTTTCGAAGAAAAGTGAGCCAATTACGAAAGCTGACGCGACTCGGCTCGCTTTTTCGCAAGAGCCGAGAGACACGTGGTTGCGAAACGCTGCTCAAACTTTGAACGAAATTAAAGATAAAGACAGTGCTCAAATTTCTAGAATTACAATCTCCATTTGGCTATTGTTTTCGACATTGATCTTTCGGATTAACTGCGTTTCGATTTTGAAATATATTTATACGTGTATAAATACATTTCAATATATACGTATATATCTGATTGCCATTATTTCGTACAATGCTGAACTTTGTCAAAGTGCGTTGCGAAGGACGAAAAGCCCGTTTGAGGATTCGCAAATTCCGCATGGCTTTTGCGCGGCTGTGAAATCGATCGCAGATTTGTTGACCCGTAGGTGCACGTGCCGCTGGCAACTTTTCACTTTATATTCCCAGTGTGGCTTCTCTCGTTGCAGTATGCGCGCACGTACACACCCAATTTAGTCTAGCCACCACTTGTTGCTAACGATCGCATATCGCTTAGGCGGCGGGCGGTGTACAACGCTGCGTATACAGTTTTACAAGCGAGCACTTTGGCCCTCATGAGCGTGAATGAAGCAACGGACGAGCGGGGGGGGTCGATGCGATTCATCGAGCATCGTTCGAGAACACTTTTTTTTTTTGGGGGGAAAAGAAACGGAAACCGAAAGCGGAAAACTTGCGCGCGAAACGAACGAAAAAGTCCCCCTAGTAACCAACTACTCGACAGAAAATTCGTCAATGCCACGAACGTGCGCATAAATCGATGCATACATCCGCGCGCAATATATCTATGTTCATCTATTTAATATCGTGAGAGTATCTGGAAGAAAAGAAATTGATATACGATGAGTTAACACACAGTTATGTTTAATCAAAAAATTAGTATGAAATACATTAAATGCACATGTGATTAAATCCGTTTTGTTGACGTTCGTCTATATATCTTCACGATTTCGCATCATAATTATCATCCGTATTATCTACACTATAATTAAAGATGTTTATAATAATGCGATGTAACATAAGACTTCCTTTACGTTAGAGTAAATTCATACAAGGATAAGAATAATCGTATATAACGATAAAGGTAATAAGAATAATTCTGTTTCTTTTTTTTTTCAATTTTTTCTTTCACATGTTATAAAACACGGGTTACTTTCCCCCACTTTTTTTCATCATTTTCAAATATAAATCGTCGTCATTATTTATCTAACTTTTATCCGGTGACGAATAATTCTCTATAACCTTTTTTTTTTTCTTGTTTTTCAATTTTTTCAATCGAGTTTGTCTGTGATATCTATATATCGCATATGTATTTATACATATTGTACATATATATATATATCATCGATCGAACTCGTCAACGTGTTGCACGTGCTCAGAAGGTTGTTTGCCCATCGTCGTACTCTTGCAACCGGGATATTATATTTATACGATAGTTTTGCCGCCGTTTAATCCGCGTATCATTAAACGACCCGCGTTGGTCGACTTTCGCTTTCTTTTTTTTTCATCGTTTTCACCCGTTATTTTCAATAACGACATTGCCGTCATCGTCGTTTTTCCATCGCCGTTCCGTACACACCTCGCCCAGCGTTCTACGATCGTGGTCCTCGTCTTAAATTATTCATCAGTGTCGAACGCGTCGCGCGCGCGTCATTCGCACACGGATATATTTGGCGTTTAGCTGGGTTAACTACGAGCGGCATTTTTCAGAAAACAAAAAAGAAAAATAAAGAAGGGGAAAACGACGATGTCGACACGCGCAAAGATATATCGCTCTCTCCTGAAAAAACCCGCACCTCCCCCCCCCCCCCCCCTGCCCCTCTAACGTGTCAAAGTCGACGGTATATTTCATTTTTCGCGTAAATTTACGCAATTATTTAAGAAAATGTTCATCCTCCACAATAGGTACTAAAAAGATTTTCGCTTTGCTTATTTACTTTTTAAAGTTATTGATAATCATCGAGAAAAATTGGTTTGTTTCTTGTCGCTATTATTCTCACACACTTTTCACTTTCTCAGCCCTTATTTTTTACTAGAATTGTAGCTTTACTATATATATATATATATATTTCCTTTTTTATGATATATGGAGCAGTTTGTAGTATAATGTTTATGTATAGTGCCGCAGTGTGGTGTGTGGCGCTGGGGTTACCGTCTCGGTTTCGCCGCCTAGCGTCGCGTGACGGCCGCGCGTTAGAGAGGGTAACGGCAGCGGCACATTTTCGGTAAGTTACCTGTAACTTCGGCAAATATCGGTAACGGAGACGAAAAAAAAGAACGATAAAAAAAAAACAAATCCCTTTCCGCGCGCTTGTATACCTACGAACTATACCAACGAGATAGAAGAAGAAAGACTCGAGACCAACGTGGCCGGTTCGACCACCAAACGTACAGAAATCAACGATTGTTCCGGCGACGAGATGACACGGGACAATCCGAAATGACCGTTCGCTGCGTTTGTTTTTTTCATCGAAACAAAATCCGACCGTTTAAAATTAATGACGATTTATTTTTATTGACTTTCCTTCGCCCACCTAACCTCCATTTGTGGCGTTCGCGCGACGAATACGCGATTCGAGAAGACGAAGAAAAAACAGAAAGGTGTCACGAGAAATCTCGGGATAACATTTTTAAGATCGACATGAGAATTTCCGGCAACGCGAAGGCCAAAGAAAAATTGGTGATGATATATACATATATATATATGAATGTATATGTATATAGCATACGTGCGAAAGAGAAGTGGATCGAAAATTAAAACGAATATAGAGACGATTAAATAAAAAAGAATTATAAACAGGTCATTTGGTAGAAATTTCTCAGGTTACGCGCTCAAGCTACGAAATGCATCGTTCGTGCGATGTGCGAATATTGCGTACGAGTTACATTACGATAAACAAAGGCCGAGCATCGTCCGTTATGCGAGCTCAATAACGGTCGAGTGCGTTCGTTTTTTTTTTTCGTTATTTTCTCAGTCTGGCGGTTTTACCTTCGCGAACCCGACGCGGCTCCGTTATTCTCTCCGAAAAATGTTCTAAACGACCCGCCAAGATCTCGTCTTCGATTTTCGCTCAAACGCCGGATTTTTGGCCCTCGATACTTTTTACCCTATGAAATTTTTTTTCGAATTGAACACACTTATTCTCGCAGGAATAATCCCATACGATTCCCACGCATGCGCAGCTCTTATGCAAAAAAAAAAAAGAAAAGAAAATAATGATAGTAATAATAATATAACAAAATTCATGTATATATACATATACATATATAAAATCACATATGTATATATACATATTCTTTTTTTAGGACATATATATACATACATGTATACAACGGTTGTGTGTGTGTATATTTACATATATTTCATTAGTATAAATGTAATTTGTATATACTATTATCCGAAGAGATATTAATAATAGTATATTTCTCCTGTTTGTTGTTTAATGTTTATTTTCATTTTTTTTTACGGTTTTTTTTTTCCCTCTTTTAATTGTTTTTTTTTTTCGTTCTGTCCCGGTCGTATAGTATACAGGGAGCGGGGTATGTCATCACACGGCGGGGATCACGTATTGCAGCAAAAAGGGAGCTCCGCCATTTAAAAAGAAACGCTAAACGTGCCCTTTATATATTCTTTATGTATTAAGCCTATATCCCTAGGTAACACCTACGCCTACGTTAACTACACTCGTAATGTTCTCTTGCACAGCCATAGTTTCTATTCATCGTAACATTGCGTGCCACTGCCGATTGCATGCGCTTATCAAATCGGCAATCTTTATCCGCTCGATATTCTCCACCGTCCTCTCTTCTCCCCCCACCCCTCGCTCTCTCTCTCTCTCTCTCTGTACTCATTTTGCACGTATAGTGTTTCATTTTTTACCCCTCACCTACTGCCACTCCAATCAATTATACACTCGATATTCAATTCGTCGTCATATGTTTCTCATCTCGTTTCTTTGTCCCACGCAATTAAATCGTCAATCGTCGGTTCGAGCTTCTTCTTCCTCCTTAACTTTTTGGCAAATCAACGGTTAAACACATTTATACATTCGTTATAAAATCCAAACGCGCATATGTCAACGTTTCATTCTCTCTCGTCCTCCGGACTCATCCTTCGTGAATCTCAACAATAGCTGCATAACCATACATGGTCCGAGACGCACCAGGGAAAGAAAAAAAAAAAAGGGAACAAAAAATTACAAACAAATAAGACCTAAAACGCCCGGTTCGTGATAACCACCCCGCTCTGTTACTATCGCAATATTGCACGCTTCTTTTCCTCGTCAACCCCTGCCCCCCCCCCCCCGCCCTCCTTTTTTTTGTCGTTTTCATTTATTTATTTATTCATTTATTCATTTGTTTATTTATTCATTATTGTTTATTTAAATTTATCTCATTTTTAATAAGGTGTTAGCACCAATCTATTATATCACAATGTTCCACTCCACACCACGCGGTTGTAAATATATAAATACCTATATCGAAGTGGTAGAAGTAGTATTAGTAGTAATAGTAGCAATGGTAGTAGTAGTAATGATAGTAGTAGTAGTAGTAGTTGTAGCAATAGTATTTGTAGTATTAGCGGTAATAAACAGTAGTGGTAAAGGTAATTTTTGAAAATTCAATCGATGAGAGTCGAGTTCGTGTTTATGTGTGTCCTGCGTGTGTCTGTGTGTGTGTTATTATTTTTCTTCTACTCGTCGTATCTGTAGTTGTCGTACCCATATTTTCCCAGCCAGAAATGTGAACTTTGTGATTGTTTCGCGATCACCCATCCGTACTCCTCTCGTGTAAACCTCGTGTAAACATATGTATCCCTCTGGAACTTTTCTCCAAGATATCCTATTGTGCTGTTTTTTTTTTTTTTTTTTTCATCTTTTTACACATTTATTTATACAACGATGATAATGTGAATTTTATCCAAATCGCCGAGAGCGCCGAGGCGCGAATTTCGTCAACGACTCCAGGCTGGAGAAATGATTTCGAAAAAAAAAACGATGATGGAGAAAAATTTCACAACGTCTCGTCTAGAAAAATCTTTGCAGGGGACTTTCGTAACGCCATCATCGCGCCCCCTCCTCGGCCATCCGCGACACTAATTTAATTTACAATAATAAACATATTGTTTTTCGGACGGGATGTTTGTTGCACGTTTTTTTTTCACATTTTTTTGCCCCTCTTACGACACAAACGGACAGGCTCGACGTCGAAAAATACCCTTGGGAGTAATAAACGTTGCTAAATTTGAGGGGGGGGGGGGGGGGGGGGGGGGGAGAAGAAAAAATCAAAATTGCCACGAGAAGCGCCCGCACGGGCGGAAAATTCATCAACATCAGATCAGAATTGAAATTGCGTCGGCACTTGAGGCTCGTAAGGACGTTATATGACGTTGGTTCGATGCGCGAGGAGCTTTTCAACCGTCGCCGTTTTAGTCGAGAAAGTCGATTATCCTCCGGGGATCAAATAGCATAAGGGGTGTAAGGGAGGAAGCCATTGCAATCGACGTTCGGCGGATGTGTGTATATGCCGTGCACACACATCATCCTCTCGCCGTCATCCACTTTGCCGTCTCTGTCCCTAGGTGAATGCCCAAAAGGAGGTATTATACGAGGTCCGCCTATCAGTGTGTTCGTGTATGTATGTATAGGTGGAGAATTTGCTTTGTGAGAGGCCCGGAGAGAGGGAGACAAACGTTTCGCGGTCGTCAACCAACCGATGCGTTTTGCGGACAATTCGAGAAATTGAAAGTGCCTGGGATGCTAGTATCGTACCGCTCTATCATATACATATACATATATATACATGCATGTACATGCAAACATGTTCATATATGTATATAGACGAACTTTGGGCAATATCGAGCCGAATGCATCTGAAAAACCCTTTATATCCGCGTGGCCACCCTTTCCCGCCGCCTATACGCCCGGTGACGGCGGACCGAACTTCCCGCGCTTTGACGTTGATATTACTCGTCGTATAATGCTGCCCCGTTCCACCATATACGTCGCGTTCTCGTGTCAGGTGCAGTGTATATCATATAAACAATCCGCCCGGCCCGCCTGTCACGAGATACCGACGGATACAACAGCGGAGCTTCGCTCCAACCACCGTAGATCGCCAGACCCTTTCTTTTTCCTTTTCCAATTTTTTATTACAGCGT
This sequence comes from Heteropelma amictum, assembly GCA_959613375.1. Classification (NCBI taxonomy): domain Eukaryota; kingdom Metazoa; phylum Arthropoda; class Insecta; order Hymenoptera; family Ichneumonidae; genus Heteropelma; species Heteropelma amictum. The sequence goes on from OY390723.1 coordinate 19,019,713, forward strand.
ATTTATTTCCCCCGCCACCCTCCCCGCCCCCCTTCCAATGTCTACCAGCGCGCTTACTCGATACGGCGTTCGTCGACGTTTGAAATAAAAAAAAAACAAAGATAACAAATTCTATGCCAAAAAAAAAACGAATGAGAATCAAGGCGGGGCACGGAACAAAGCGCGTTGATGAGCGGAGGTTAAAACGAAGGCAGCGATAATTGATCAAGTCTGAAGGAAAGAAAGAGAGAGAGAAAGAGAGAGAGAGAGAGAGAGAGAGCTGATAGGATAAAATGCGAAACATTACATCTTGAAAGAACAGTAATAGAAGTGTCGATGTACCAGAAACAAGTAAAATCGAGAATATTCACAGGAAAAAGGTAAACAATTGTATCCTCTATGAAGATGTGGTCATTAATAATAATGATAACAGATATAATAATATTAATAATAATAATAATAATAATAATGTTTAGTGGAGGTGTCGTCATAGGCCTACGATGTACCTTGACCTTCGGTGTGTGTATATATATGCCTGTCTATGTATATATACACATGTATTAATGTATATATATATATGTATGTATGTATATATATATACATTACAAATAATGTTCGTCATTTATCGATCGTCAATAAATAATGTTTCTTTTTTTTTCAGTGTGCCGAGCGCTACAATTGTTCATAACGCTAATATAAAAATCACGTCGAACAGTAGATAACATATTTGTATACATATAAAATCATAAAACAGTAAAACAAGAAATAAAATAAATTATCCAATATATTATTATTCGTGATAATTTCTGTAATATATTAATGTTCTTTTTTTCTCTGTGTTATATATTATTAAATTGTATAGGCATTGCGTGTATGTGTATTTTTTTTGTCGTCGTTGCTTTTTTTGTTTCGTTATTTCATCCAGCCGTTAACCGCGCGCAGTTTTTCAATAATATCGTCTATTTTTTTTAGAATATATTTATCGTTTAGATCGGTCCCATTTCCGATACTTGTTTCTTTTCTCGCGATGCGGAAGAAAAAGATTGCGCGACGCTCATACACCAATGATGTTCACAAATGTACAAATGACGTATGCTACTCGATTGTGTACACATTTGTATGGGAGACTGTTTCATTTTTCAGAAACATTTTCGTTCTTGTCAAAGTTCAGAAATTGAGAATACACGTTGAAACGGGAATTCTCCCGCAAGTAGAATAAACTGCATTTTTCTCGGCCTACAACATTTTTTTTTTTTGATTTACTTTACGGCTTTGTAGAGCATGAAATTCTCTGCAAAAAGTTCCTGTGAGACAAACGTGCAGCTGCAATATTTTGATGGTTGCAGAGTTCCCGAGAGGCGTTTAATAAAAATTTGAGAAAAATCGATTACAGATGGAAAAAACTTGATTACATTGGCATAATCATGTGTTTTTTATGATTGTTACTCAGGCGCGCTGCAACCCTTAAAATCTTAGAGGTGGGTGTCTGGCTCTCTTTGTAGATTAAATTCAATGCTCCGCAAAGCCTTACATTAATAAAAACAAAAAACACTGTGGGCGGAAGAGAAATTAGGTCGATCGCAAAAAAAGAATTTTCCCACGTTATTTAAATGGGAAATTGTATATTGAGACGCGCCTGGTCCGTAATGAAGCTGGAATTCATTGAATTACGTGAAAGTTTTCCTTCTCACATGTACTCTCAGTTTCCTAACTTGGCGAAAATCAAAATCTGTTTCTCAAAAATGAAACAGCCCAATGTATATGTATACGTCTGTAATTATACGAAACTTTCGACTACTCGTGAATTTTATTCATGCATCTTCGTTCAATGGATATTGATATATATATAACTGTTCAATAAAGTTTGTCCGTCTCGAGGGATTGTCGTGAATTATAAGCTTTTCCTCTGCTGGATTTAAAGAACGGTTCAAAAAGAAAAACGACTCAACAAATGATCTCTGCACCTCAACCAATTGAATATTAAATATGCAACGATGTTCATCACGACGGCGTCGTGAATAAAATTGAATTTTTTAAACGTAACTATATCCAAACAATGTAGCATACAATAACGATAAACAGTGTAAAGTTTAAAAATCGTAGTACTATAAAATCAACCGATAAAATAATAGACCATATCGTTTATGCACGTCATCGTCTATGCATTAAGTCCCGAATCGTGGAATGTCTCTCTCTCCGCGATTTCCACTATTTTCTGCAATTCACATTTGCGCTGTGTAATGTTACGTTTTCTTCCTCATTCTCTTTCCCCCTCTCTCTTTCTCTCTCTCTCTCTGACCTCTCACTTTTCAACAACTAATGCATCACCTCATTCAATTCATCGTCTAGTCACAAAATTCAAGAGCTGCGAAGGGCTACACACTTGTTATAAAACAAATAAAAGGTAAAAACAAAACAAACAATTCAAAGCGACCCATCCGGATATACACATGTGTATATAAATATATATATATCTATATATATATCCCGGTCTTCTCTCTGTAAAGCAATGTTCAACTTTCAAAAACGATATACCGGATTTAAACAATTTTGTGTGCGACTGTGTATGTGTGTTTGTGTGTGTTCGGTGTGTGTACACGAGGGTGCGCGCCCCTGTAAACTTGCGAAAATGCAGGCTATCGTTTTGCTCATTTTTTCGCGCTGTCCAGTCGTCGTCGTCGTCGTCGTCGTTGTCCTCGTAACGTACAATCGTCGATTACAACGCGTGCAACAATTCGTAAGCGCAAAAGTAGCTTTTTCGTCTTACTTTTTTTTTTCTATAATCAATTGAACAATTGATTGATATTGCTATTGATGATTCTCAAAGAATGTTGATAGACTTTATAGTTTAATATGAAAATTCATCTATACACTTTCAACAACCGTTACAACCTCACCCTGTTTATCGAATAAAAAGTTTTACTTTCCCCTTGCACAATTTTGCCCTTGCCTCATTCATTCGTTCTTTCTTACTCTCTCTCTCTCTCTTTCTCTCTTCGTTAGCGATTCCGATCAATCGTTATCATCTAGTTATTATTATTTTACTTAATATCTCGACCGCCAGTGCGCCGAGGTTACTCAGCAGCGGGCTACAAACGGGAGGAATTGGCACCGCTTATCCTCACATTTTAATGCAATATTCCCATCTGAATATCCCTCATTCTCCAGATTATACTCTCATCACCGAGAGTCGAAAAGCACCATTAATTTCTTTATTTTTTTCGTTTTTCTTCACTTTTTCGCTATGTATAAACGCCCTAAACGCACGATTTGCGTGCACAAACATAGACACCTCCTCCATCAATCCCCGCCGGTACCAATAATCTCGCTCTTTGTGTCATCTTTTTCCTCCTCGCTCGGAGAAAATCAAATCAGCCCAGCGGCTCTCCCGGCGATCAATGCGCCATAATCTCGCCATCTCTTATCGCCGAATCGATCGGGGATAAGCGGTGGAAAGATAAAGCCGCTGCATTCACCTTTCGCAAGGGCGTTATTGTTCCAAGAACTCACGCGCCACTATTGACAATATCGCTAGGCCCAATGACGGCTCTGGACGTATAAACCCTTCCTCTGTGCACCTTTTCTCCATCCCTCTCTCTCTCTCTCTCTCTCTCCCTTTCTACGCACATAATTCGGTAAATTTATATCGCAAGATATTACAAGACCAAAGCTCCATCCCCCAGTTTGTCTTAACGTTATTATACATATTTATCAGAGCACTTTCGTTGCATATTTATAACGATTATTCGCAATCAACGTTTTCAAGTGTGTCAGCGAAATTCAACGAATGAAAACAAACAATAAAGAACAAATAAACTATCCCAGATATACCGAAAAGAAAAAAACATCATCGATAGCAAAATCGTTGGCAAAATAACGCACTAATGACGCGCAAAATTGCAAACGTCCGGCCCTTACTCATTTCTATTCCAATTCCGTCTCTCTCCGTTGTAAACTCGTTTCGCCCTCGTATCGATACGCTGCCGTGGATTTCTCTTTTCGAATTCTTTGCCCACGTATGTTTGCGCGCGTGTGTGTGTCTGTGTGTGTGTGTTTGTGTGTATGTGCGTGGGTATATATCTTTCGTAGACCGTAAAAGTTGCATAATTGACGATACCGTCAATTATTCTTTCGTCGATGCCGTTTTTGTTTACAGAGCGCGGACGAACCTACAAAGTTTGGGGGCCGGAAAAAGACCGATCGGAAAAAAACAGAGTAACGAAGCTGTCCCATCGTGGCGGATGGATTAATCGGTCCGATACGGTGTTGCAGAACGCCGCTATTCCTCATAATATCGTCACATTCGGCGATACCTATCGCCTTAGTGCCAATATTATTATCATTGTCGTTATTATCATTACTGTTGTTGTTGTTGTTGTTGTTGTTGTTGATGTTGTTGATGTTGTTGTTGTTGTTGTAGTTGTTGTAGTTAACGTTGATAGCGCGCGCGCGCTGCACGCACGCACGCACGCTAGCTTATGAGAGCGTGTTCATCGTGTCGTTATTTGTCGCGGAAAGGGCCAACGAACCGGCCATGAAATCGTTCAGATCGATCTTTCTTGCCTCGGGATGTTTGAATTTAAAGTGCGTACGAAGATTGTCGCTACGAGTGTAGGTGGCACGACAGAGAGGACACTCAAACCTGCCAGGGAAGTGGACGTGGTAGTGGTTCCTGATGTGCGTCACGACCTTGCCGCACAGCTTGCACCTGTGAAGGTTGCAGCCGCCTGGCACCCGGTCAAAGGTCAGCCGCATGTGCCAGGCTTTTGAACCTGCAACATCAACACAAGACAAGTCACTAAACTGATCTGCTTCCTGCAAGTCCCCGCCCAAATCTCGACAATAAACCGCACCACCCCCCACCCCCGCCCCTCTCCCTCTCGCTCTCTTATTATCGTCCGCGGACCCGGAGCTAACGTCTTATTTTTTATCATTTTTCTCAGACGCTTCCCCTACCCCTCCTCGGCCATTATCGCGCTCTCGACTCTCCGATTGTCATTTTTCTCCGTTTTCTCTCATGCAAGTTCATTTTTTTTTTCTTCTCTCGCGCGTTAATTTTTTCTCTCTTCGCGCGAGTCATCTCCGGACCAAACAAAAAGACAACACGGGCGTCGCGTTGTGCTCGACGTTTTCGTCGGGTCTTGGAACTCACGCGAACGATTTTCGTTGGGTTTTCCACTACGAAAGGGGTGTGATGGGTATGAAACGGACATTCTGTGAAAATTTCAAAGTTATCCAGCATCCGATCGTCGAAATATTACGAGTTAGAGAAGTTTCTGCTAGACTGTTAGCGAAGCCGTGACTTTCTCGATTCATGCGTGTCCCGATCACCTTACACCGTTAGCGCCCACACTCTTCGTTATTGACCCATTCCGCACACGTGGCAACTGACATTAAGCGGTGAAAACATACAAAAAAATAATGTTACATTCTCAAAACGCGGTTTTCGCGTAAACGACTGAAGCTATACGTGGGAACGAGAAAATCGTCGGTCGTTCTCTCCGGTCAATTTTTACGACGATTTCATCGGGACTGCCGACGATACACATTTCTAGGCATCAAAGAAAACAACGCGGACCGGTTGAGTCGAAAACAGTGCTGAATTCTCACGACTATTTGTCCAATTTTTCGTGCAGTATTTGATAATAACCACCGATGAATTGTACCAAGAGCAGCGCGTTAGTAGCGATAAATACGTGCAAAAATTCGCCGGCATTTATCGTATTATCGTATTTATATATTTTATTTTTCTAGGTTCTTCCGTGATCGGTGCCTGACCATTCAGGTTTTTCATTAAAAATAGCCGTTATATCAAAAGCAAAGTGTCGCGACGGACGAACGTAGTCCTTTGGAAAAATTGACGGTAATTCGTAAAATGAACGACAGACCGATTTATTTCTTTTTTAAACCGTATAAAAACAAATTCCTTTGGAAATTGATACGCGGTTGATGTTTTTTTCGCATAAACGTCGCTGGTTAGATTTTTAGCACTGAATTGATCCAACTGGATTTACGGGACTCGCGTGTTTTTCAACAGACGGTTGTTGAAGGCACGTGCGCGGAAGCTCGCTCTGAACCGACTTTTCGTATCTTCTTTCACTCCCGATTGTTCCATCATTCGATTAAATATTCTGTACAGGTTTACTGGCAAATTGCTTTTACCGTCTGTTAGTCTGAATAAATGGAACACAATTGCGCAAGGTTAGTGCGTCGAATCGTAACTCTATGTGGCTGAAAAAGGCTGCCAAGCCCATTCAGCTTCCTCCGGCATTTCACAAGAATGTTTCCAACAGTAAACTGATGGTGCAACATCTGAGACGCCTGTGACAAGCGTGAGGACTCTTCAACACCCGCGAATCGATCAATCAAATTTATTTTCGCGCGAATGAATCATCAATGAAACATACAAGTATGACTATACATTGTAAGGATGAAGGTTTCAAAATTCAAGCATCGATCGAGGAATTTTTGTAACAGCAATGCAAAAAAATGTCGACAGCTGACTTTGCGAGAAAAGATACGATCGACCTCGAACGTTTGACTAATAATTTTCCATCAGCCGCGAATTTTCGATAAAAATCCATGTTGTATCAAGTTTTTCCTCGGCAAAATTTGTGTTGCGTCCTTTTCTCATATTTACTCGGGTACTGTTCGATCGATAACGTGATTTGTGCAAATTTGATTGATCAATTGACGCTACGAAGGCTCAGAGTGTGCTTTTGCGCGCGTACACAACTCCCCCCCCCCAGGTTCGAAAAAATGATAACGCGAGCTTCCGATTCCGTTCGTGTCTCGCGCCTGTTTCGTTCGTCACATGTTCCTCGATGTATCGCACGAATTATCGACCCCCGTTGATTGCAAAGATTCGACCGCCGGGGCCAGTCGTTCTACACAATCTACTTCCGTGTTCGTTGCAAGAATGAAACACATTTTCTTTTTTTCTTTCATTATCACCGAGTCTCTATGTAAAAAAAAAAAAAAAAAACAATAATGCAAAATGCCACATGTGGTAAAAACCAACACAAGGGGTCAAAGGTCAGCGACATCGATCGTTGAACAGAATACTACGCGCATCCGCTGATGGACCGAAAAAAATTGTCGACTCGACGCAGATTTCGTATTTACGTGTATCTAACGGTATAATTAATAACGAGCATACACACCGCGCGTTTACCATTGTTGCCTTTGTTAGAATGAAAGTCATTGGTTAAGTATTTATTCAACAACGCCTCGCCGTATTATAAATATGAATTGCACGTGTTTACTCGTAACAGCGATAGAGAGATAGAGCGAAAGAGAGAAAGTGAGAAAAACCGAATGGCAGAAGAGCGATAGTGAGTCTGTGCACTCGAATGTCTTTCGAAGGAAAAAAAAAAAATGGTCATCTGCGTGATTTTCCGGGACTGCGCGTCAGATGGCGCGTACGTCTCCCTAATGACACGTCCAGCGGCCAATAAAACTAACCCTGCCTAACGCTTCGAAAGTTAGGCTACATTTCGAGCTGCTATGGTCCATGTAACACCGTGTATGTACATCATGGTCTCCCAACTCCGTGACAAACATCGACGTGTTGACCATCCCATTTGCAAATCCATTCGGAGGAGTCCATGCCGATCGAGAGCACGAGAACTCCGAGCCATTACAGATTCTACGAGAATTTATGTTGGAAGAAAAAAAACGGAGAGTTTCAAGCACACGCGCTCATACAACCGTCGAAAAGCGATGTCGACAATCACGATTATTCCATCCAACATTAACCTTGTATTTTCTCACTCTGGTTCATAATTTATTTTCACAAATAATTGCAAAGTACAAAAATATATTACAACTTGCGTATGCCTCTCACGCGTTAGGACTCCTTACAGCGAAAACATCGAATGAGTCGCTTTTAACATACACGCGACGATTTACGTGATACAATCGATCGCTCGTGTTTTCATCTCGTCGCGATTGGCGTCTGGATATAAACTCTTCGAGGTCATGTTACATTGTCCCTTTTTCTTCTTTCGCGGATAGCGACGAGCGAGTTAGCCCCGAGGGAAGTTTATCGGATAGTTCGAAGGGAGCTGGTTGGAACTTGGATCGACAGCACACCGACATTGTTATGATAATTATCGAACGATAGCCGTGATAAAACACGGTTGAATTTTTTCGAGAATTCATTATGAAAGCGAATGCAAACGTGACTAGTCACCGATTACACGGGAGACGGGATATTGCTTACAATAAAGACGGAGGAAAAAAAGGTGTGAAAAGGGTTAAAGGGTTTTCACGCGCCATGTAATTTTAACTTGCAAAGGCTTCCCAGCTTTATCGAGGGAGGTCGAAGCGTGATATTATCGTTCTACCGAAACGTTCTATGGTTATTTATGAGTCAACCAGTCTGGAAATGAAAGCTCTGTGAAACGAACAATAAAATACCGACACACACACGTACAGGCTCGCGCGTCCTGGCTTCGCGGTGCGACTCTGACAGGGCGTTGAGCAGTTTTACAACTTTCCCTTTGAATCCTGAGTCCTGTGGACCCGAACAGGACGACGATCGATATTTCATGAAAATTCCGGACGGTATTAATGATTTACATTTCATCGTGATCCTCCTTGACCGTCTCGGGAAAGATGAAAAAAAAAGCACTCTTCGCACCAACTTGTTGGTTCCTTTGGCCTTTGAACGGATGGGGCGCGACCATCGCGTAAAATCGCGCGTGGTCATGCCGTGAACACACGCGGGTTTTAACGAGATGGGGGGCCGAAAGACGAGTGTCGATAAACACATCTCGTATCAACTGGCGACTCTCGCAGGTACGATCAAAACGACCGTGCGCGAGGCTCCATTTGACGGTCTCGCTCGGGTTTCATTGTGGAAAACAAGTGGATGCGCGTATGGTAGACGATAACGACTGTACGAAGCCAACCGACTCGCGGTACGGGTTTGGACCGCCTGCACTGTGTTTGCCCGCCCAGCGACTCTTATCCGTAGATAAGTTGAACAAAACGACTGTACCGGGAGGGCTCTTTTGCGACAAGAACATGTATACAAACACGTGTGTGAACATGTATGTGAGTAGGCGGAAGTCGGAAGGGAAGCTACGAGTTGTTGGAACGCACAGATTGTCAAGCTGTGGACTGTAGACTAATGAGGGAATGGAGAATTCACGTTTAAGGGGTTTGCGACAGTTGTGAATCAATGGAATACACGTCGGTGGATTATATCCGCTACGAATAGACATAAAACACTTGGGATACATGCCGCTGTCGAATTGGCTCCCAGACAGTCGGTGTTCCAATGAAAAGCAGTCGGTATTTACCCGTCACAGTCTGGGATGAATAAAATATCTCGTCTTTCCCGGAAAATCAATGATCCCTCGGCAATTTTTCGATCAAACTCTGTCGATTAGCTAATGTAGGCTCGCGTCGGAATTGTACGATTCAAAGTTTTATACAGCGTGTACGACGATGTAGGCGCATTGAGGGCGAAAGAAAATGCAGCGAAACTAGACGTCTCTGAGATGAATCGACGAGTACGCGTGCGAAGGACGACGACGACGGTGCTGGAGGTTTTTTTTTTCTCCTCGACATGGCCTAGTCTAGGGTGAGTCTTTCAATGGCCGGGATTCCGTGTGCATTGTGCGCTTTCCCTTCCTCCCTATTGCCCCTCGACGCTACCTCTCCTTCAGTCAAGCCCTGCTGCTGCTGTCGCTGCTGCTGCTGCTGCTGCTGCTACCTATGCTCTTTCGTTATCATTATACACTTGAATACCACGGTTAATATGCTATTTCGATGAGACATTTAGCTCCTGCGTGTAACAAAGGAACGACTCTCGTCTATGCTAGATAAAATGAGTGCATGAGAGATTTGAGACAACGCGGGAGAGTAGAAATCTGCCGGTGCGGCATGAATGCAAAATGGGAGAAGAACGTGGATCGTTAATGGAGAGAATGACGAGTGTGTCCGACTGTTGGATCAGAATGGAATATTAATTGCCGCAGCGACGAGTCATGCGGAGGATCGTTTCGAAACAGTCGGGTTCTCGGTCGTTACGCGAATAAAAGTAACGACGCTTCGATGTTCACGCAATTTTAAACAAGTTTATATCGCTAGTTGCTCGTACGACGCAGCGTTGAATATTCGTTTTTCGAAAAGAGAGAGAGAGAGAGAGAGAGTATCGACGACTCGACGAAGGCAATTTTTCGGAAAACGGAAAGATGAAAAAAGCGCGAGGGGACAAAGGGGCAAAGGATGGAGAACGCACGCCCTAGTTGTTGCAACGCGGTATGATTTTCAAAAACGAAAGCCCCGGATGTTTGGTACGAATGTGTGCCTTGAGATTGTCACTTCGGGTAAAAACGTTGTTGCAGTACGGGCAATGACAGTTCTGGGAGCGATGCGATCTAATGTGGTGCCATCGATTGCTGACCCATTTGCCACAGCGCAGGCAGCTATAAAGCTGAGCGCGACGGTAACCGTCGTCCGGCACACGAACGAACATGTCGTACTGCTGATGGGAGGAGGAAGAGGAGGACGACGGAGGGTCCAGCGTGCTCCCGTTTTGTTCGACGCTCTCATCGCCTTTATCATCGCCATCGCCGTCATCGACGACACCGACGCCACTGCCATGAACGCCGGGGAAGCCCCTCGAATCCCTTGGTTCTTGGGGCGCGCTTAGCGGCAGCAGGCACGAAGCGGGCATCCAGCAGGACAGCTGGAGCTCGGTCGGTGCGGCCTGACCTTCAGGGACAAATCCCCTCTCTCTCTTCAGTGAGACACCAGTGGCCAACACTGTAACAGAGAGATAGAGAGAGACCGAAAGAGAACGACAGAGAAAGGACTGAAGAAGAGGAGGCGAACGAAATCGAGAGGGGATCGCAGCCTGCCGTTTGTTTGCACGTGGAGCCGGAGAGATACGCGTGTCCAGGGCGCGAGAAGGGGGATTCTCGATGCCTCTTCTGCCCCTCGTTCCCTCATCCGTCCCGTCCATTTTCTTTTCTTTCTTTTTTTTTTTTTCAACGTTCTCCAACTCCCCATGCAAACACAAATTTTATCCACGACGCTGCATTCTGCCAACTGCATTCACTCTCATTGTCATCGATCACAGCGGGGAACCCGTCGTCGTACGGTGTGGCGTATGCGCACGATTCCGTGCCACTGAGGAATCTCACCCCGGCGGGTTAGTAGGTAATCGCAGGGCGAAAGAGAGATACAGCGAGAGAGAGAGAGAGAGAAAGCAAGCGAAGCGAAACAGGAAGCACGAATTGAGGGAGAGACAAAAAAGAAACTGAAATATCGAGAGTCTAGGGGAGAGGATATGCGCGTTGCGGTATGCCTATAGTTGAGGAAAAGACAGATGGAGTCACACGGAAATGAATCTCTCGGAACAACATTTTTTTTTCGACGAAACGATTTTCGCTCGCCGGGTCGTTCTGTTTTTGACTGTTCGACGCTCGAGGGAAAGAAAGATGAAACGAATTGCGACCGAAAATCCGTAACGTCGAGTCTCTCGCGTGAAAATTAATCCAAAGGCCGCTCTGAAAGGCTATAGGAGGGTTAATTCCGATTTTTTCATCCTACCGAAGTTGCTCTCTAAAAAGTCTGCGATTCGGGGTAGTTTTCGCCAATGATGCGCGTGTCGTTTCGATGGAAAATTCAAAACCGACACGATGGTCGAACGAATTTCGCAAGTTCTACGAAAAATGATGAAACGAAAGAAAAAATCAATTCGCTCGTGCGAACTTTCGCTCAAATACATTATATTTTAACAATACCGAGTACACAAATCATCGAGATCTCTTATTTCGCTCTAGCGTTGGACACAGCGCCAACGATAATACTCGTCGCAGGTACGAGTCTCGCGTACAAGTTTGGAAAAGTACTTGGTCATTTTCACGGTGGGGGTGGATGACCTTGACGAAGAATGAAAATTCGGCGGTAGCGATCTAGTCGTAGAGCCCAAAACGGGAGCGTTTTGCGCCGTATTTCACGGACGGAGGAAAATAATTCCACGTCGGCGGTCCGTTTCAGGCGATGATTGACATTTTCGTGGTCCATTCCCGCGATTCGCCTGTTTCGAGTCAAATCCTACGCACAAAAACCTGTCCTCTCGCGCGAGAGGACAGTTTCGCCAATTTGTACGCGCGAGACCTTCGTTATACGATAAACTTATGGATGTACTGGAATAATGATATGATTACGGGTACAAGTTGCGTGTCATACAGTTGTCGACGAAGACGCGCAAGTTTTCGATGCGCGGGTATTACGCGGATGGCCGCGTCTGATTCCGCGCCACACGCGCAAAGTTGCTCCCGTCGGGAGAGCTCGCGACGAGAGGAACGGGGTAAACAACTCGCAGCGAGGAAATCACGCAGTCACGGTTGATCGAGCAAACTCCAAATCGATCGCGATGTTATCTGCCCACCGTGTCGCGTCTTCCTTCGTAAATGGAGCGCGCACGGGGCTGTGGGGAAAGTCACGAAAGTGGAGGGCGTATTAATTAATTGCCGCGCTGGAAGGAAAACTCGCGAGATAGCGGAGGGAGGCTGCGTCACGGAGATGAAGACGGTCAGGTGTGTAACGAGCGAATTATGGAGGTTCATCGAAAAAGGACGGATTCGAGTATGCGCCGGGCTTGTTTTTTTCTTTTCAAACGGCAATTTCACAACGAAAACTTTAAGGTAGTTCTATCGTTTTATCGTTTTCTTAAGATTTTGTTGAAAATTTGAATACGTATTCTTTGATGTCATATATACGTGTGTAATAAATTTTGGAAGGTTTTACCACGTGGAAGTTGAGATATTTATTGGTAAAAATCACAATTTTCGGTAGTCTCTCGTAAGAGCGCGTGTTAAAAGTCGCATTTTCATCAATGAATATCTTGGCTTCTACGTGGTGAAGCCTTCTAAAACTTTGCATACATTTTTATGCAACATCGAAGAAGATTTCTTGAGTTTTCCAAAAAAATCTTAAGAAAATTTTTTTCGCAATTTTTGTAATTATAGAGCAAGCACATATCACCTGGGATGACCGTGCATTTGGAGTATGCTGTTCTTTAGTCGATTTGCAACAACTTTTCTTATTTAACTGAAGCCCGCGAACCATTTTGTATGTGAGAAAAACTGCAAAACAATTTCTCGATTTGAATCTAACGATAGAACTACCTTAAGGAAGCTTCGACAAAATCGCGCGGCTTTATTTTGCTAGGCGGGTGCAAAGATTTTCCCAGTGACGCCAATTTCATTGCTACAAGTTGTTTTCGAACGAGAGTCTCTCGATAATCGCGTCTTCGGATTGCGACGGATTCCGACACTTGGCCTTCGCAAAATAGTGGATATTTCAATATCGTTTCTTGTACTGTCAGGTTATTTAGGAGGAAGGCACGAGACCGGAAGGTAGAGAATATTTGAATAAACAAAAAAAAAACAACATAATCCTCGATCGCATGAATTCTTGACGAATTTCCACACTCGACGTTCGAACGAATCATTCGCACGCGTCGGTATTGAGGACAAAAAAAAAGTACATTATTGCAGCTCGATTGCCAAAGGTAATCAACGTTTCCTCCTTTTTCTCTCGCAAACGATCGTTTGTCTTTGTTTTTTTTTTGAACTTTCTGGTACTTTGACAATCTTGTCCTGCCGCGACGCGTCAGGATTCACGAGGATGAGCTTTCGTTCGCGAGCACGAAAGGTTGAACGAAAATCGATTTATCGATGAAATCATAGCGGAAAACTGGAGCGAGCGAAAGCTCATTCTTCTTTCCTCCTCTTACAAATGAGTACAATGAGTTTGCGAGTTGAATAAACCTTAATCACGTACGATAAATAAATTATGAATACACAGGTATACATTTCGTACTTTAAGAGGAATCTTTAAAATCGATCGTACATCGAGCAAACCATACAAACGATTGTTATCATATGTGAATAAAATAAATAAGAATTAAATGGCCAAAGTTTTCCTACGTGTACACACACACACATGGTGATTCTTTCCGTAATAAATTAACTTATTTTCGACTTGTAATGATAATGAATAGATGGTAATGGCGTTGACGCGATGACGATGATGATGATGATGATGATGAAGACGACGATGATGACGATGGCGATGGCAACAATAATTATGCATAAAAAGTCTCGTTCGATACGACGCGGTACAATTTACAATGGCGAGAAAGGGTGGGAAAGAACGTGTGCGGGACGATTTTTATTCGCGCGAAAAAGCTCGAGCCTGCGAGTAAGTAAGGTAAAATGTGTTTGCATAAAAAAAAAGATGGCAGAAAGTGTGTGCTGGTCGCGTGACTCGAGTGAGACAGCTGGTGTACCATCTCCGCTGAAGCTGTCTCTCTCTCTCTCTCTCTCTCTCTCTCTCTCTCTCTCTCGAGAGAGAGAGAGAGAGAGAGAGAGAGAGAACGAGCCTGCCGAATGTAACGTGTTTGTTCAACACCGAGACTGGAATACTTACTCTCGAAGCGAGAGATTCTGGCACTGACACTCTTGGAAAAGATACCGCGAAGGAGGAAAGAAAAAGAGTTCAAGTGACGAAGACGAGAATAAGAAAAAAAAAGGTCAGGCCGCAAAGTGCGAGTTGGGAAAAGAGTCGTCGGCTCGGTAAAACTCGGCTGATGTTTGTTTCCGGATATATTTTTGTTTAACCTTTTATTTATTTATTTAACGATCCTTTGGATTAATGCGAAATAATGTATCTGGCGGCTTTTCGCGAACGTACGTATCTGGCGGCTTTTCAAAGTAATTTGCAAAGTTTACACGCGGTCAACGGTGATTAAACCGCGTTGATAAAATGACGAGAAAAAAAATGGGAAAAACGAAGGAAACTTGTGTTTAGGATGCTTCGGGAGCGAGGATCAGAGTCGTGGAGTGGATTTTCTCTCGCGGCTCGGTTGATCAACCGAGACGCCGAGATTTCAACTGACAACGGTGAAAAATCGGATTCTCCCATTGTGTTTGTCGATCGCGTCGATCGCGAGATTTCGAGACGACGTGTTTTTGGCGCCGGAAAACAAAAAGATACTTTCGAACACACGCAATAAATACTAGGTTGCTAAATTATCGTTAAATCATTTTTAGCCTATTCGATCGATTTTTTTTACATAAAGAACAAAAAAAAAGGACAGAAGAGAAGAATAAAACCTGGCACCGAAAGTCTTGACGAGCGAACAAAAAGTTCCTTCTTTTTTTTCTTTTTTTCTTCAAATGAAAACCTGAATTTCCTTTTATAAATGTTACACATTAGACATGCGGAAATTGGACTAGTTTATCATGACTATTTCGAACCCTCAAGGTTCGCTTCAATCTGTTTCATTTCTCTCTCAGTCTTCCACGGTTTCTCTCATTGACTTTTGTATCGAGGGTCAGGAAATTTTTGCTTTTCTTTCTGTTATTTTCTTTATCGTCGTTGCTTTCTCTCCGTTCCTTAATGTTTCTCATCTCGCTTGCTCGGGCTACGACACTGGTACGAGGGAAATAAAAAATTACTGGTAACAAGATGGCGAATAGAGCGGAAGACAGTGTTTTTTTGGTCGACGGTGCTGCAGAGAAAATTTCGAAAATTTCCCGACGGTCTCGCGAACCCTTTAGATGGAAGTTATAAGAGGGCATTTTTTCACCAACGTAATAATTCGCAAATTGGAGCGCCGATCGACGAAATCGATGAGAAAAAAAATTCGTTTAAATGTTCTTTTTAATACGAAAAAAAAGTCGTCTCGAGAAAAAACGTTGCGAAAATTGAAATTTAACAAAAGTGCTCAACGGCCGGGGATATAAAATAAATAATGACGGGTGGCGTTTCAGCTATCATTATTTATTTATTTCCAGCGTAATTTACTCGCCCGAGGCTCAATGGCCGTTTGAATAATTAAAGCGTCGCTGTGAATCGATTATTTCCCAGACACCACTGGGGTTTGTGAGATTCGGCAATTTGCGAAACGAGAAATACATCGCGTGGAGAACGACGTGGGAAAGATCGCGAAAAGGGTAAAAAAAAAGCTTGTCGCGAAAAGTTTCGCGAATAGGGACCATCGTCACTGACGACTTCAACCGGAAATGTTCCGTCGAACGAGATTCGAAGTATTCGAAATTTTGCAACTTTGAAACCGACGAATTTTCTCAAGACCGAAAACGCAAATAAAAAAACATGACTCTCCCGTTCGCCTCGGCGAACGAGTCTCTCTCTCGAGTGTCTCGAATCAAGGGGGAAAAACACTGTCAATTCCGATTTTCGCGCATCTTTCACGCGACAACCGTCGCTCGGGCTCGATTCACGCGCGGACACACACAGAGACAGACACAAACGCGCGCATTCGAGCCCGAGCGATAAGACGCACGTGGGATCTCATGTGGAATGATTACGCGCGATACAAACACAATAAAATAGTAATAGTGATAAAAAATGAACATTTTCAGAATACGCGAATAATTAATGGCATTATCAATATCGCAGTAATAATATTAACATCGATATTCATAAATATAAATATATATATATATATATATTTATATATAAAAAAAGCAAGCACACACGCGTTTGATACTTGGTTAGAATATTTCACAAAATAGTCGAGAAAAACTATGCATCGTAAAAGTGATGAGGTAACCGTACAATTGTGCGTCCGAGTTATTACGAGCCTGCTGGCATCGTAGTCCTACGGTACGTAACTTACATCCTAAACGTATGGAAATAAATACGCTTTGTATAAAAAAATATTCTATTCCTTACAGCTAAGAATAAATAAGACATGATCGTTAAGAACATTGTCGCTATGTTGGCATCCCAGTGAGAAAAGTCTTCAGCAACGTTTCACCTGTCAGTATGTAAAAGTGTGTTGTATGTGTCGTATAGGTGCGCGCGCACGGCGGGTCGAGCGGTTAGTTCGCGCGCCGGCCACTCGAGCGCGCGCACGCACTCGTAATGAATTTCGAGCGCATACCCGTCTCGTGTGTTTCTGTCGTTATCTCTCGAATGTACGTTTCGTTGTATCGCTGATGCGTTCGTTCTGTTTGTTTCTCGTTTTTTCATTTCGTTCGTTTTTCCCACGACCCAAAATTCCCGAGTGCCTCGGTTGTCGTTTTATCGACTCGTTTATCCCCGGCTAAGTGAGATACTCGTCGGACTTGGCTAGGAAGTGTTTCGCATCGACCCGATTAAACGACGATAATACCGTTCCTTCCGCTCTTATGCCGTGTTTCAGTTTTATATGCCTTTTTAGATTGTCCGATCTCGTCAGCGATATCATGCATATGTGACACTGATATTTGTCCGGGAAATGCGATTTCATGTGTTTTTTAATATTGGCCACGCTCTTACCGCACAGCCTACAACTTTCCGTACCGAGCTGCTGGTCTAACTTATTGTTCGAGTCATACTTTTCGTTAATATCCTTTTCGTTTCCCGTTGTTCCTGGAATACAAGGATTCCCCGTTTCAATATCCTTCCCCTCTGTGCAATCTTTTTTTTTTTTTTTCATCAAATCTCTTTTTTTTTCTCGTTGCTCTATCTATGCATACAAAAAACGATCACGAGTCTACTTTTGTCATTTCACTCTCTACATCCAGCAGTAAGACAGAAAAACACGTGAAACTATTGCGACGTGAAAAAAAAAAAAAAAAAAAAAATGAAAAAATTACGTACGAAGTACAAGAAGAAAGAGACAAACGATAAACGAAAACGGAAGAAGGAAAAACTTTGCATCCCCGGCGGTGGAAGATGCAGCACGTACACAAGACAGAGAGAGAGTTGTGTGCTTCTCCCTCTTTTTTTTTTCTTCTTTTCGACAGTTCCCCCGATGGTAATCGCATCGTTCACGCGTTAACCGTGTTTGGCAAAACCGACGATAACTGCAGTCTCATCGAATGTTTATTCGCACGGAAGTCAAGTGTCGAAAGTTCGCAAACTCTTGAGGGGAGGGAGAGGGGGGGGGGGGGGCGACGTAGACAATCGACGATTAAACCGATTTTCGTCATCCAACGATCGGAAAATCGATCGCTCGGTGTCGAACGGTTAAATAGTACTGCAAATTTTCACGAAACTCTGACAAAGATTACGAGCACTTCTCAAGGTGCCGATTGAAGCGATAATAACGCGAATAACGACATTTTTACGTGTTTGACGAACACCGGAAGTTCGTCGAGAAGCTACTGACTCGAGAGGTAATCGAAAAATGATATTTCGTTGGTACCGACGAATAGCGAGATGTCAGCGAAGGTCGAGGATGAGATGCAGCGTCAATCGCTTTTTCAAAACAGCCGTCGTACGAGTGAAACGATTAGCGAGGAGAGATCGTGCATGGGGCGTTCAAGTTTGCTCAGCCTGTCGTTTCGACGCCGAGACTATTTGTTTTATTCGTTCCACACCGCCGTTCCGCTCGACAAAGTCCACACGAGAGATATATATACATGCAGGTATATATTTCTCCAAAAAAAAAAAATAAATAAATAAATACAAAAAAAATCGAACAAATTTAACCACGCGCATCATCACAAATCTGCGTCTTCTCGTGAAAGTCTTCTCGCAAGCACACACACACGCACCTACGTTTCGCTTTTTTTCTCACCACTGTTTCGCCTCTCCAAGAGAATTCAAATTTACATACAACTCGCAATCAGCAACGCAAGTTCAAACGACAGAGAAACGAAATGGCAAAAACTACGAAAGTCGACTCGACGGAGGAATAAAAAGATGAAGAGTTTGAGAGAAAATGAAAACACGCGGGAATGCCGGTGAGAAGGGGGGGAGAGGGTAAGAAAAATTGGGAAATAGCGCGGCGACGGGGTCTCCCGCCATTTCGTACCTGACGGGAGAGCGTCGTCGGGGACCCTCGGACGGACGAGAGAAATGACGAAGGGAAGAAAATCGAGGCTTGATTTCGTTTCGCGTGCGGGTTTGTTTTTCTCGGCGGAAATGGTCAAATTGACACGACTGTTTCCGATGACTCTCGCTAGAGAGTCATTCCGTCTGAGAACAAAGTTTCGGTATACTGAATAAAAAAAATTTGAAAAAAGAGTCGAGGTACCTCGCGAGACAATAAAAAGGAGAACGCAGTGCGTCTTGTGGCTTATGCAGCCTCGTCGGGGAAAAAGATAGAGAGAGCGAGGAGGTCTGAAGGAAACAACCGGAAAAATGGAAAAAAAAAGACAAACAGAGGATGAACACAAAAACCTCGGAGACGATCATTGCTCGAGTTTTTCCCGTCACTTTCTCTCTCTCTCTCTCTCCCTCTCTCGTTCCTGATACACGAATGATTCGTATAAACACTCTTTCTCTAAAAATCATTATAGGCAGCAAACGCGGGGTAGGATCCGAGGTAAAGAGGTTGGAGACGAAGAAAAAGAGAGTTTGAAAAGTCATGCACGGAGAAACCGCGTCGTAACATACTTATGCACGTACGACCGTAACGAAATTCGATGGCTCGGAAAGCTCAAAGAATCGGAAAACTTTGCACCACCAGCGGCTATTATTCGAGTCGTCATTAGCGTTCTTTTCGTACCCTCGAAAGAGCAGAGTCGATGGTAAATCGAAAGGGTTGGAAAAATGAAAAAAAAACGACAGGAATCGTCGTTAAACGACGTTTGAACAACGAGCCTCTCTTTGACGCTGCAATGATACTCTCGTACGTACGACGAGTTTGTCGTTTCTCGTCGAATTTACCGGCGATCTTCGGACAAACGAAAAAAAAAAAAAAAAAAATGACAAAAGACGTTTCTACCGATAGGATCGGCGAGTGGCTCAACTTTTTGTTTTCATTGCTTTTCTCCGTCCGTCAGCTTCGAGAAAGAATGTGATTTATCGTACGAAAGAAGCAATCCTACAGTGGCATCGCGACCCACGAGCCGACACAACCGAGTATTGTCCATTTGCTTGTACACGAATCCCCGATGGAAATAAACGAAATTAATCGACAAAGTACACTCGCCGTTTGACAATCGGGCTCGTAATCGTGGCGATACTCTCGATATCACCCGTGCGATGTGCGTGTTTCTCAAGATTTGTCCATTTTCTCAATTTTCTAACGCAAAGGAAGAGAGTGAGCGAAAGGGCGAGAAGACCATTCTCTGTTATCACGACAATGACATAGCAAATGCACGATACCATCACCACAACACTAAGAGAGCCTATACAGTAGTGGTCGAATATAAATATACATATTTATTATATATTTATATACGTATATTACGTATTACGTAATATATAATATATACGTAATATACGTATATACGTATATTATCGTAATATAATATACGTATACACGTATGTTATATATTATATACGTTTATATATAATATATATTTATATTTATAATTATTGTGAGGGGCAGGGGTGAAACGGGTAACTTCTGTTTTTTTTTTTTCATAAAATCTGTACACTCCGCTACGCTCCGCAAAAAATAGAGATGCTCGTCTCGCACAACTAATTACGCCAGTTCGCCAAGTCATTCCAAAACGTGCATGCACATCGTTCCCGATTTCGCGGATCCGACATATTTCTTTTTTTTTTCTTCATTTGACTCGTTTTTTCGTAGTTGTTTCGTTCATTTTCATCGCGCGACGTTAATTTCACGTTATTTAGGTGAATTTATCAATCGCTTTGAAATTCAGCGAGGTTTTGTAAGGAGCGAAGAGCGAAAGAAATATGTGAGATTTTTGTGAAGTATCGGTTGTGAGTAATTTGCAAAAATTCTTACCATCAAGTCCGTCGAGCATTTCCGGTGGATTGTGATGCTCGGAAGCTTCGATTCCGGGCACACCGTCGCTCAACGCCCCCGCCGTAGGTCCGCCGTCATCTCCCAACAGCCCGACCGGATGTCCCTGTACACGAGGAACGTCGCATTAATTCGGGAATGTTACAGTTTTTCGATGCTCGGTGAATCGCAGCGACGATTCCGCGGGTGTTTAGTTTTCTTTTCTCAAATTTTGTCCTACTCGACGGATAATAGCCTTCCACCAGCCGGGCTTATCCCGGCGGATGGAAAAAGCCAGGAAAAAACCACATTTTCGGTTTCCCCTTTTTTTCCCAAAAATTCGCCCGTCGGAATGAAAGAGCAAGCCGCGAGCGTTTTTAGGTTGCTCCGAAAAAAAAAACGGCTTTTTTTGATCGATTTTTCTCTGGTAATCGTCGTTGTTTGCGTCAACCGGATATGAAATTTCGATTTTTTACATTTACTCCTTCGCTCACGAATCGTTCATGAGACATTTTTTTTTGTCAATGTATGCAACAGTTTTATCATTGATTCGCGAATATGCAATGCAACCATGATGCAAACAAAGCGTTCATTCGTTTCCGAGTAGTGACATGCATTTTTACGTCTAGAAGAAAAATAAAAAAAATGTACCGCCAGTTTTTCGGGTTTCGCTACATGCGTTTGCGACAAAAAAAAATCAACAACGGGAGAATTTTGTCATTCCACGAACATAAAACGCTAAACATGCGAGACACGGTGCTTGGAAGAGAAAACTCTTTTTTATTATTGGCACGAAAAATTGATGATTTCAATCCATCATCGAATGATTGCCGAGAGTTTTTATTAAAACAATAATTCACACGAGTACAATAACTTTATGATTTTGGGAAAGCAATTTTGCGATATCGCGAATCGTTAATTCGATTTTGATTTAATTAAAAACGAAAAACAAAGATTTTTTTCTCATCCGGTTCGTCGATGTTGCCGATCGCCAACAAAGATTCGAACGTTTTACGGATAGTTGGCTGTTTCGCGATGTTCAACTTCGCGCTTGATTAAAAAAAGAAATAACATTGACAATAAAATATTTCCTTCACATCGGATAATAGATAATAAACTTTGAAGTACCAACAGAAATTTTTTTTTAAAGATTATCGAGCGACCCGACTACGAGCTCGTTTTTGTGGCTCTTGGAAAATTGTGAATCGACGACGAAGGTCCGACTCGCGCGTTCGTTTTGCAACTCGCGCGAGGTAAAACGAGAAATTTCGACAAATTTCACGCGAGGTACCTCAACGAATATCGCCGGCCATTTTTTCCTCTCTCTTATTGTCAATTGAGTAAAAAAAAAAAAAAAACTATAGATAAACATCGATACACGAATTACTTGATTATTTTTTCAACGAGCAAACAAAAAACGAGCCATTTGGGCGACACAGCTCCCTCTGATGGGTTAATCATTCTCAGCGACATATCGGCCATGCGGTACACCACATCAGCATCCAGAATAATGCAAAGAAAACACCAAATTGCACTCCATGTCCAATAACGAACGTATCGTAGCACGCAAACAGATTTTTCACTATGTTTCGCACTCGTCGTTGAATATTCATTTTCAATCGTTCAATTTTCGTTTCCTCGTCGAGTTCACGGCGGCGCACGTGGAAAACACGGAATATTTCGTGTTGCGACTAGCGGGAACCGGATACTGGGACTCGTAAAGTGGAGCTCGCTACGTGCGAGCGCAGCGATCCACGCGGCGAACGATCGACGCTTATTGCAAAAAATAATTATCCGGGGCTGCTGTAACCGCCGCGCGAATGAAAATTTATGTATGGGCCGTTTCACGTCAATTTGACCAGGCTACGATTTTCACCTACCGATCTTCCTCCACTGCTCGAAAAGTGGACGAGCTATAACCGGGCTTTGTCTCAAATTTATCGGTAAATATTAAAAAATAACAATAATAACATCGATATTTGAAAATTGTTGATTAATTCTTTTTATATTCATCGAAAAATCAACGACAGACGCGAGGTGAAGGGAGAATCGAGGCCTGACCGAATTTATCCGGAATGTTTCGTATATATACGAATATATATATATATATATATATAAATGTGTGTCTGTGTATATACACATAAAACTATGAGAGTTAAATGCACGAAACGGTACAACCAAATGGCTTACTCGATAGGAACTTGGTGAGAAGAAAAGTGTAAATGGTTCGTGCGAGGATGAAGAAACAAATACAAAAAACACTTTGCGAAAATGACGAAAAGTTAGGGGGCCCTCGTACGAGGGTTCTAATTAGTCTGGTTTGAAAAAGCCGTCAAACTCCAGCGTACTCCGTCTCGTACGTGCGACGCACGTACAGGGGAGCGAAAAATCATCATCGTCGTCTCTCCATCTTTCTAATGACATATTTTCCATCAGCTGTCATTCAACAACAAACGTAAAGTCCTCCTTAATATTGCTTTCCTTCGTGACGCACAAACTGTGAGCTTTGCACTTGTCGTGATGATTAATAATTTCCAGCCTGAAATTGCCATTTCCGGCCGCGAATGAGGTACGAATCTCAGGTATAGTCTCGCTCCATTTTCTGCAATACTTGCAGAACATAAGATTCGAATGTTCGTCGTATTGCAACCACGGATAAGCCTGGAGCCACGACAATTTGAATCTACCGGCTTTCCTACCCGGTCCAACCGTACGCGCTACAGCCTCCGAGAATGCCGATCTTATTACCGAAGATCCCTGCCGCAGAGAGCCCGAATCGATCGTCGTCGCGTCGTTATTGCCAATCTCGTTGTGGCGCGAGACGCTTCTACCCGTGCGATCGACGGACCCTCCGCGGGTGTCATCGAAATACGACGACTCCGCGTCCGTTCGGTCGAATTGCGAATCGTAATGTTTGAGCGGCGCTTTTGCTTTTACGTTTAGACATTTAGCTTGCTTGCGAAGCACCTTGACGCGCTGATAATCCGGAAACCCTGACGACATATCGATACATAGCGAGCCTCCTGCCATGATGGCGTTTTCACGAGAGATTTGTAACGGGACCGCGGCGTGACGATCATTCCGAGACACGCTCTGCGCATCCATAGTCTCATCACTCTTCCCATCAAATTGAAACTCCCTGTCCATACTAGTCTGTCAACAGAGAAGGAAACAATGTGTGCTTAATTCAACACATTTCACAGTTTTTTTTTTTCATCTTTTCTTTCTTCCATCCCTTTCTCTCGTCTTTTTTCCTACTTCTTTTCAACGTTTGACGACTGCATTTTTTCATCACATTTTTTACTATTTCGTCGTTTTCTTTTGTTTCCTCTCTCTCTCTCTCGCTCTCTCGGTTCTCGACGAATCCTTCCTTCGGAGTTCGTCGTCGTTCGACTTTATTTCGCTTTTTTTTTGTCACATCGATGTTGGGAGACGTCGCCGAACCATGCCCGTGGGGTTGCAAAAAAAGTCGTTTGTTGCTGTTGGTTTTCTGTTTTTTTTAGCGCGCCGGACGGTTCCAGCCGAAGAAAACTGGCCATCGTCGTTATACGTGCGAATAATGAAAAAAAAAGGTGGAGCCAGCGGTGTGCACGATTGTTTCGCGATCGCAAATGAAATCGTTTTCAGCGGAGAATAATATGGAATCGATACGCGATTTGCGTCTGTCGAGCGGAAACTCGTCAATCACGCACACGACGAAGAAACCTTTTCATCGATTCAGCATCGTCGAGAAACGCCCGGAAATCGAGTCGCTGCGTGGGAAAATTTACGTATCTCTTTGTGAAATATCATTTTCGAACGATTTTCGACAGAGCGAAGCGCCACACGGCGTCGTCTCGTTGCGTACAATTATTTCGCGTGAAATCGTTTTTCTCTCTTTTTCATGACGAAATAACGAAAAATTCTCGTCTTTGAAAACTCAAACTCGATCTTTCTGTCATTCGTCACCGGAAATCGACACGTCGGGACGTTGGTTGCGAGCTCTCTCTACCCACATGTGCTCATCGACGCGCGTCTCGTCAGGAATCGTCAAAAGTGTCCAAACTTCCGGATTCAGTCGTCGCCTTTTCGAAAATCTCTGCAATTCGCTCGGAAATCTTTGTCCGCCATCCAGCGATGCTGAATCAACGACGAAAATCGAGGATTTCCGGTGTACCGTCGTTGCCGAGTCGAGGTTCGATCGAGGTTGGATAATCGTTTTTCGAATTACAGCAATCGAGGGAATTGATCCAAGCTGTTGATGAACCGTTCGTGGATAAAATCACGCGCAAAGAAATTCGATCGCGAACAGCCTGTTTCTCCTCTTTCCTTTCGAACCAGCCGCGCAAATTCCGCAGACTTCGATAACACCCTTAGAACGATCATCCATCGGTAATTCGGTTCTTTTTCTCATTCTTGAAACGGATTTTTCGGTTTTTTTTCGGATTTTTCACCGGTTGCACATCCAGCACTCCGCGCAGCACGAAGCAACAATCGAGAATATTATCTCTCTTCGTCTCGACTCTCATACTGTTATTTTTTCTTATTCTTTGTCGGACGACGATTCTTTAAAATCTCTCTTTCTCTCCGTGTTACGTCGAGTATCTTTCGGAGTAGAATAATATCAGTCGCTTCTTCGTCATTCCGAATCCGATAAAAGTTCTTTGTAGCATTAAAAAAAAGCACACAATGAAACTCGACATTTCGTCCGTGCTGTGACGTACGAGAGTTTCATTCACGGCTCGTCGATGAAGTTTTGTCAGCTTCGATTGATTTCTCAACGAGGCACTCGACAGCTTTTTTGTTTCAATAATAATCATCCTTTTCGTGAAATTGTCACATTTTCACCGACGTAGCAATTAAACGGCGTTTCGCCAATTTTCATTGGCATATTCCCGCGATTCTCTCGAATATGGCAGAATTTTCATGGAAAATCTCGAAACCGTGTAATCTCGATGTACAATATAAATCGTGCGAATTCCGAGACGTGCAAAATTGCGTGCTTCAAAGACTCGCGAAAGCAAATGCGGTTGTCGTTATTCCGGCATCGAAATGAAAGTCCAGCGACTCCGATAAATCATTGCATGCCGCGCGTTGTTGCGCAAATTTCAATCAACATTTAAGGCAGGTACCGCGGTGCGAATGGTTTCTCTCGAAAAAATGAAACTCCGGCGACTTGACTACTTTTGCGACATGCGATCGAGGAAAACAAAACAAAAAACGTAATTTTTCGTGAAATTTCATGTTCATACTCACTGGGAGTGAAATGTTGTCATGGAAGTCAGGCATATGGTGATCAAGCTCTTGTTTGATGGGGGCTTGTACTTGAGACGACGGCGACATTGGCCGACTGCCATCCTCTATATCGGCGCCTAGTGTATTGTTTAACTTTGGAATCACTGTGGGGCTCGATTTGTAACTACATTGAGACGATGTCTGAAAAAGTAACGAGATTCAACATTTACGCGATTCACCATAAAAAAAGATGGAAAATAAAAAAGAGTACAAAGACATCTTGCACTTTTTTTTTTCATCGACGTTGCGAGGTAGGTCGTTCGACGAGTTTCATCGCTTCGAATGCATCAAATAGGATGCCTGGGATATTAAGCATCTTGCGTTTTTCTCTGACCTTGATTAAGACCGTTCGCGGAAATGTCAAGTTCCCTTTGAGATCTTGAAAGTACGTTGGAATCTTTGCACGGAAACGCTTTCGAAATTTCTCGCGTATTCCGCGAATCTCTAAATTCATGCCAAGGGCGCCGGAGGAAAAGTACGAAAATTCGTTGCGACAGATAGGTCGGCACGCGTGTGAAAGCGGGATAAAGGTCAAAGGTTGTTCGACGGAAAAGCCGCGAAGCCTACTTTTCTACGGGAAAAGAAAGTCATCCGCGAGTTTTTTGCAAGAACGAAAAATTTGCAAGACAAATTTCGTCTCGTCGTTCCTTACGAGTCGGGAGAAGAAACTGTGAAATTATGAGGCATGGAATTTCAGCCGAAAACGCTGCGATAAACATTGAAAACGCGCCAAACTTTACTCCTCCGGAGATAATGTTGTAAGTACATGAAAATAAAAGCGCGAAGATTGATGCATCTCGTGTTCTCGAACGGCAAAATCTGCCGATGGAAATATGCTGAACTATGTTTGGAAATATGTTTATCGATAAGACTGAATAACTGCTCGTTGCTACGAGTGAAACAAACGTGAAAACATTGCTCGTGTCGCCCTTAAGACGAGAAACTATATGGGCGATGTGGAAGACGGAAAATGAATTGTACGAGAAAAAAAAAACATTCTTGTCAGCCGTCCGGCAAAGTTTTCTCTCTCGGAGCATATCTTTTTGTAACGAAGCTGTATACTAGTTTCTAACATCATTGTTCTACGGCCCGAGTTTTCAAGGACAACGAGTACTGCAAATCTCCGTCGGAAGAATGAACAGAGAGGGAAGGAGAGAGAGAGAGAGAGAGAGAGAGAGATGAGGAATGAAGAGAGGAACCGCGATGAAGAAGAAAAAAAGATACATGTATTATCATAAGCACCAAGTGCGCCATGAGAACCCAAACGATTTAGCTTGTCCTCTCTAAATGGCTTCTGCGCCAGAGACGGTAAACGCTAAAGAAAAAAAAAAGCCTGGTTCAAAACTGGGTCAGACAAATGTATGCACACTAGGACCTTAGGGAGAGAAAGTTTTCTTTTTCTCAACTCCAGAGGATGTTTAACCGAAAAATTTCAGCGGGTGGATGAATTTCCTTCGACACACGTGGAGCTTCGAGAGGAAAGATGCGAAAGAAGCGTCGGGATACAGCGCGCGGAGAAAAAAGCCGATAACTTTGCACGCGAGTGTGTTTATGATGAACTATTCGATAAGATGGCTTTACACGAATGTTTCGTACGTACAGTACGTACACACGGCGAATCTTGCTCGCATACGTAATTCATCAATGCAGCGTGTGTGTGCATGTATATGGCGATACTTTGATCGCGGCTTAGAATTAATTCTCTCTCGATGGATGAGTTAATTCGACGACAGATGTGGCCAACGAATGCACGTGGGTAGCAGCAACAGGGCCCGGCTATTAACGAATAGCCGTGTAGGCTCTAAAAATTGAGAGAACGTTGCGAATTTTTCGAAACGTTTCCACATCACGCTTGCAAACTTTCATGGCCGTTGACTGTCGCGTTCAGCGAGTGTGTGCGTGCCAACGTACGCGTCTAAGCCTGCGCGCGTTTGTCTATACGTACACACATGCGAATGTTATGACAAACGCCAGCGCACACGGATCAACTTTTGTGTAAGACAGTGCGTGACGTTTTTAAGTGTGTTTCTTTAATAACTCGACGTGAACGCGTTACATATGTATATATGTATATAGAAATCATCTCGAGGATATTTCCTCCGCGCTTGTAAACGACCGCAATTTTTTAACGATTTGTTTTCCGAAGCACAGCGATTATTTCAAATTCCTACAACTTGCAACAACTTTATTTCGAGATAAATCGTCATTTTGCCTCGTCTTTCGACCAACACGGGATTGGCTTGGGGATTGATTTTTGTTTTTTGTATTTATCAATCGACAAAAGGGCCGCAAATTGCCCTCGAACAATTGGTTCTCGCGGCTCTTTCGTATTTTTTATAATTGAAACTCAGAGTTCGCGCTATCTTCGATTTTCAGTGCTTATCTCGAAATTTTTATTTCACCGTCAAGCGACTATAAATTGATTCGAATCGAACTCTCGTACGCGAGAGTACGCGTCGAGTGTTCTCATTGAGTTGGACCGGATAAACGGTTGAAAATGATTGGATCCGGATGAAAATTCGTCGAATAACGAGAATGAAAAATGGGCAAAAAAAATGTAGAGCACTCTGTCATAAATCAACGATCTATCGAAATAACAATATACTTTTTTTTTTTCATGATTGGACCGAAAAATAAATTGAGTATCGTGTTTCGTTTGGAACGCCGGTAGGAATTATACGAGCCGACGGTTTGTTTTGGCCTGTTTCCGAAAACGATTCAAGACAGTTACGAGTTGTTCCGAAATTCTTCGAAATTAGTCCGCGAAAAAACAAAAGCAACGACCATCGAAAAATGACAAAGATTCATGATTTGCATGGTCGAAAAAGGGGGGGATATTCAAAATTTTGAGAAAAACGACCGTTCGATGTATATTCATCGAATCACGAATCGCATAAAATCACGATCGCGCCATTTTTTCCCGACAATGTCCTATTCAAGGTGATGACATCCCTTTCGCGTTTTTTTTCTTTTTTTTTTTTCATAAATTAACGAAACCGGACCTCGGGAAGATGTAAGGAGGAAAAAAAAAAATCCGCGCATATATAAGGCGCTTCAGGGACCTTGACGTCTATATACGTGTGTTTACTTTGTTCTATTTTTGCCGAGTCATACGAAAGAACGAACGAAAGAAAATAAAATTTTGCAATACCATTAATGAAAATCACGAGGCGGAAGACGAGTTTACTTTTTTTCGACAATTATTCGATCTCGCGTATCATCCAGCATCGTTCATGGAGAAATTTAACAAAAAACGAGTTTTATCGATTAAAATCACCGTTTGTCAATGAAAATTCTTGCGCACCAGCGTCAGAGCATCGCTTGAGCTTGAACGATAATGATGACTAGAAAAAACGACTGCATCTTTGCGTTCGATCATTCTATTCGTCTATGGTTGTTGAAAAACACATAGAAAAACATATACGCGCGATTTTTCACGAATCTACGCAGAATTTGATAGCATCCGACCATGAAACTCGCAAACTGACCGTTAACAAAGACAATTCGTACTTTGCGAGGAATAAGAAATTCCCATTGCATTCAGCACGGTTGGAACGCGGTAAAAGTAACATTTTTAACAATTTTGTTAATTTTTAGTTTCAAAGTCTGTATTTGCAACGAGCAAATCGCAAAGCACGAATATCGGGCATATGGCATTTGGCCGATCGAATAATTTTGAAAATTAATAAATACCTGAGAGTCGGAGAGGAAGCGTTCGCCGGGCGGGCCGGTCAAAGATATGTCGTAATTCCCGGAGGAGACCTTTCGTTTCCTCTTCTCCGGATGCGCCTGAAGATTCGGGGATTCTACGTGCCTTACGCTACTTTGCGTCTCCGGCTCGGGCGAAGGGCTCTTGTTTTCCGTCTTGTTATTGACGCTGTTGTCTGTAAGACCTCTGATTTGCAGCGCTTCGGCCGTCTTTAAAAACATCGGCAGAAGATGCTGACTGACGTTAACTTCGCCCTTGTACATAAAGTGCAGGAGAGCCTTCATCTCCGTGTCGTTGACATCCTTGAGGAATATTATCGGATGAGGATGTATATTCTGTAGAAATATATTCTCAAAGTACGGACTGCACGCCGATAATATCGTTTGATGCGCTTTGAAAGTTTCCCCGACACATGCCAGTGTGACGTCGCACAGCGCTTCTCTCGCCAATAAAGAGCTCAGTACATCCGTCAAATTGGCCGGATGATTGTTCCAACGGAGGCAATACTGCTGATCCATCTTGTCTATCTCCAGTCCCGGCCCTACAACCAAACTGGCTTGTCCTGAGGAAGATCAAGATCGTGGGGAACAAGAAGGAAAGAAAAATCAGCCGAAATTACATGGCGTTGGTTGTAATTCCCCCCTGCCTACCCCCACCCCCCGCCCCGGGAAACATGCTTCGACGAGAATGAACGATCGAGTGTAGAGGAAAAAACAAGAAAAATAAGAAAAATATAACGTTTCACGCTCGTTTCGATATGATAGAAGGCTAAAAAACCGCGGAAGGGGCACTCTCTCTGGCCTCTGTATAACCCTCGAACTTACCGAAATGGTCGTTGCGAGAGTCGATGGAGAAAAAAAAAATATTTCTCAAACAGCTCGTCGTAAATAATTATCAAACAAATTCACGAATTACAAACATACGACTCTACCGTCGACACAACGTTCTCTACGCTTCTGCAAATGTGCCACATTGCAGTATAACTGTAAAACCCTTCAGGGTTCACGGGCCTCTACTACACGTGCTGAAAACATTATTTTGGCATAACCTCGTATGCATTAGCCCACGATACTGGAATTGACGCACGACACAAAACAGAGCCGACCGCCTCCGCTACGTGGCCCGATTTCTATTTTTCAATTTGTTTTCGTTTGAAAAATCCAAGATGAATAAGCGATAACGCGCCCCGCGAGATGAGGTTAGAATGTGAATTACGACGCAATTTAAAAACAACACCCGCTCGTGCCCCTATACACTCTCACGATTGAGGAACAAAAAAAAATCCTGGAGATAATGTTTTCGGAATGTCTGTATTCGCGATACGATGTCTGGCTCGGGCGCCATTGTCGCTCATCTCTCGCTTACACGCGAGATCGCATCGTCGTGCGTTTGCTCCGTCTGCGAAAACTCGAGATTGTTTTGTGTTGACGGGCACTCTCGCGACGCGCTCAAACTACCATCTACCCTACTTCCCGTTCTTTATTTACATCACAAACCGCGCCGCTCGGTCCTACTTGAACTCTTGGAGCACTATTTACAACGATTAATTTGTTTATATCCCTCTTACTTTACTCACCTTTTGCAAACTTTTTGCCATTACAACGCCACTCGACCCTTAAACGTCCACTGCCATACAAATCTCTCGATGCCTCACACTACCACGGCCTTATATTTTTAAAATACTTTTTGACCTTCGCGCATCTGCCGTCGAAAACGCAGGAGGCGCTAAGGGCGCTCAAATTCGAACGCTCTTATTGCGCTTCCCTGCGTTTTCCCTCTTTTTCCTCGTTTATCTCCGTGACAGAAAAAATATCGTACTTTTCCATTGTCAGCGGATTTCGTTCCCGCGCAACGGTCTAGATCTTGCGTATGCGATTGGCATTTTTTTCGCGCATAAAGCTAACCTATCTTGCCGCCGTGTGTGTCGTAGCAACGACCACGTGGTCTCTGCGAATCGCAAACTTTGCGTGTTGAGTAATAATTTATCTCTGCTGCAGGTGAAAAATCGATGCCTCCCATGAGGTCACGACTTTTTTCGGAGCCGCGCGACTCAACTTTTTTCTTTTTCACTTTTACTTTACGAAAATAACATTATCTTTGTGCTGTTCTATCCTATCGCGGTGCATGTGGTCAATGAAAGTTGCCGCTATTTTCGTTCATAAAAAAAATCCCATTTCGAACTACCGACTCTCGAGAGAAATTTTGATAATTTTTTTCAAAATGTTACGCCAAGCCGTTTTTGGAATATAAATTTTTCGAATTTTCCCTCAAACAGCTGTAACATCACGAAGAATTGAAATTCAACATTTTGAATTTAAAAACCCCTTAAATCAGCGCTTTTTCCGTGAAGTTACAGACCTTTGATGGAAAAATCAATATATTAAACACGGCACGACGTATAATTTCGAAAAAAGTCACAAAAACTTCTTTCAGTCGGTAAAATACAGGAACAAAAATTTCCGGAATTGAAAAAAATCAAAGTTACAAAATTTTTCAACAAATAAGTCAAAATAGCTTACCCAGCACGATTAACTTTTAAGGATGTATACATGAATTGTTATCTAATTGTAGATACGACCATTTTTCAGAGCCAATTTTGCGGGAATTCCTTTAAAGCCCCAATTGTTTCGAAATTATCTATAATTAAAGTGACATCGATTTTGGCTACATTTTCGTTCTCAATAAATGATGCATTATTTATCACAAGCATACTTCGTTGCACTACGTCACAATCGGCAATCCGAACGGAACGTTGCTAAATTTATCTCGTTTTCCATGGCTCCGATTAGACTCCGGGTCGGTACATTTTTGGGATCAGCTATCAATAAAGTTCGTAAATAATCCGTGATGCTACATAGTTTGTGCAATATTGATCCTACAGCATCTTGCCGTTATAATGTATAATTCCACTCCATTCAATATTTGTTATAAATGGAACCGCAAAACGTAACTTTCTAAAAAAATCCCGACGCTTAATCTCGATTTTCTCTACCAAATTATCGGTCGACAGTTTGTAAAATCTAGATTCAAATCGCAAGAAATGAACCGTTTATTTCGCAGTGAAAGTTTTCGGTATGCATCCTCAAGTTGGCAAACGCGAGTCGTACGTGGGTCTTCCACATTGTAATGAAGTTTTTATAACGTTTTTTAAAGGAGGATTAATTAATCCGATGAATTTCATTACACAGAACGCAAGTCGCCAGAAAATATTTTTGACCACTTTTACGAGGTGGACCAACGCGTTATTAGCATTATGAATAATTCTCATAAAAAGTCATGATCGCCTTTTCGCAACTCACTTTTTTTTCTCGTCCCATCGTCCCATGTTTATGATGAATTTCAACAGGACCGCCGTTTTCATTTTCTTTATCATCGAGACATCTTGATTCGCTCGTAAAATTTCTCACACTGCAATCTTGAATTTATCTGCATCCGCAGAGGAGATGGAAGGGCCGACTCGCGAAAAGAAACTCTTCGCTTCGTTCCATTTTCCATTTGTAGGAAAAAAAGAAATAACCTTCGAGACGCGCGTTCATCTCCGTTTCCTCGGATTCATCTTGGAACGGTAAATTTGATTTTTTCGAGTTTGTTTACGCCACATTTTACACTCTGTTGCTTGTACAACGTTCCATGCTCGAGTCTTCCGATTTTTAACCATCGCTGCGCGCGATTAGCGTTATGTTTATATCGATGTTGAATATTTTTCTCTGGACCGTATTTTTTTTCCGCTCGTTTTGATCCGCGAAATCCGCACGGGACCCCGCGAGTCGCGAGCTCTGATTCCCTCTATTATTTTCCACTCGTTTCCTCTTCACTCGTCAGGCATCCGGTCGTAACGTCAACCTTCCTCGTTTCACCTCGTGTTACGTGTGTATATCCGTCTCTCTTATATATCTACACCAATTACGCGTTGATAAATCACATACACGTATATCTATACGGAGATAAACAAAAGTACCGAAACTACTTGCGTTGGTCTGATATCCTACGTGCGCAGATTAAATTATGGTTATCTGCTATGAACTATGGAAACGTTAATGATTTGAATAGCTCACGGAAAATTAATGTCGCCTCTACGCAGAGTGTGCTACTGCTGCTGTACAGTTGCCATTGATGCTGCTATCATTGTTGATCGGTTGGCGCTTCAATATATACACGAGTGTCTTACATTTCCTCGAGGCAAATCGATAATTTCCGGATAAATTAAATTTCGGCCAATCAACGTGCGCAAACTACGAGCGTTTCTCTTCGTCCCTCATTATTTCCCTATTCTCGTACGACTTTCTCGATAACGAGAGAGTTCAGCTGAGCGAATAAACAAACCTTTGAATGTATATGCTCGGGTGAAACAGCGGTAATGCCGCGATAGTTTGGCGATTCTATATTTGCGTACAAAGTTCGGTGTTGGACAACCCGCTATTCGGTATATGACGGTGTCTGCGCTCCGATCATCGCGGTAAACTTATTTTATTTGACACTTGATTCAATCATATGCACTGTCAACATTCTACACGAGTCGACATCGCCGACATGGCCCTTAATGCGTTTACGGGATAGACGTGTTTGTGCGTTAGTGCGCCCTCGTATCGTGTAACCAAGAGGGTAATCGGATTTAATTCGGTTATTAATGTTCTTTTGCGAAAACTTTGGGCCAACAAATTCGGTATATACCGCCGGAAGTTTTGCGTTTGCGGTTCGTATGGTGCACATTGCCAATCACCGAACTCATTCGAGCGTATAGTCGAAAATAATTCATCGGCTTCATTTTCCGTCAGCAAAAGAACTAACGCGGTGCGATTCTGGACGAGTTGGAAAAGTCATCAAGACGTTGGACCAAAATCCTTGGATGTATATTATCAGGATGCTCCCAAAACTCTGTGCGAAAAACTCTAGACAACGCATGTATTTCTTGAAAAAATGAATAATGTCAATTGAAATAACAAGAGCTGACTCCAATTTTCCCGAATATTTTTTTATTAATTTATTATTAACCTTTCGACATTGCTGTTACCTGAAATCAAATTTCCAAATTTCATACCATCCCTAAGTACTCGTAACGCATATTGTATTTCTGTCTGTTGCGTTGGATACTTTCGGGAAATTTGGAAATATCAAACGAACGAAAAATGATGACTAAACCTGTCTCCGCTTGGTGTTCGTAAGCAGATAAACAAATACAATCTCTGTATTCTATATCCAGCGTTTAACTTTCTCGATGCTGGTACTTGTACGAATATTGCAAGAATGTTAATCGTAGCTCTGTCGATATTTCGTGTCATATGTCGTAAGTACAAGAAGAATACGACAACGTTCTCTTTTTTGGATACATTTTTTGCCAAGGCCAATAAGATGTCGCGAAGGAATGAAAGATAATCAGTTAAAATTCTATTTGAAGGGTTTTGGTCAAACGTTGATGTGAATTATCGATTACGAAAACTTTCCTTATTTTATGCGACATCTTCGGGAGAACGCGATTGAACAATCACAAGAATGATGGCGACGAAAAATGTCTACCAATCGCACTTTGGCGCGCGATTTCTGCCCTCTTGCCCGAATTGGAATAACGAAAATATGACTGTGGCTCTGACCCAAAATATGGATCACTCCGCCCGCACTAAGTGACGATCAAAGTTGCATCTCGAAATGTGGAGTTCCTCTGCTAATTTACAGATTTACAGATCCTGCTCCTCTATACTTTGGCACGATTTTTTCGCTAGCTATAATTTCCATTTGATGCACTGCCTAAAATCGCCGTTTTTTTAAATCCAACGACAGAGACATTTTCTGAAATGCAAAAATCACGCTAATTCCTAAAACCAAAACCTACGACCAAAAACGGTTTCGTGTTCAAAAGTTCGATGTACAATCGAGTTCGCAAGTGAAATCGGGAGGTTCATCAAGTTACACAATCCTTCGAAACTCCGAGAGTGGCTCAAATCCCTGATAGTCATGATTTACAGTCGGATTTCAGTACGAGGAGGAAAAAAACATCTGTTCGACTGTTAAGGATGCCCCACGCGTACCTATTGTCATCCCTATGAACGAGATAATAGTTCCCAATACTCAACAATAGAGTGAAAAACCAAAGGAAAAATAACGATGCGAAAGAATTTCTAAGGACATTTTGAATCGAACAATATGACACTGTCTATTTTTCTTGGAGAATCATTATTCGCAAACTGTGTTACAGTCTGATAATAGTTGGCGGTCTGAGTTTTTCAGCGATATTGATATTCGATTCCATTTCGTGTATTTTTTCCCCGGATTGCCCTTGGACAGGCCTGTCGCGTACGTCGAAAGCAGAGAGGACGCGGCAAGAGCAGACGAGGTGGCTCCTAGTTTCCCGCTCGCCTTCTTCACGACGGCTTTCGACGATCGATGACCTTTTATTTTCCATTACCTCATACGTCGAATTGCAAAAGCTCCACGCGTCGTAATACAAAAATAGAACTTCTGCATGCCTTTATGAAGAGGTGAGACCCGAACTACTATTCGGGTATCTCAGCGACCTACGTATCCATATTTTGCACACCACCTTCACCGAAACTGCGACTTTCGATGCCTGTTTAGACCGCCGAAACGAGCGGAATTCGGACCGACGCGATGTTTTACGTCCTAGGACGGAAATGATCGGTCTTCGGTCCTGAGGCTGCGGAAAACGATTAGTTTCTGACTTGGGAATCGCATTTATCCGACCTAAGCTTCGCGGAATATTCACGCCTTTCTAGTCATCGGCCAAGCCGATTATTTGCCGCGCCATCGGTCTAATATCGTCTCGTATCCACTGGCTCAAGACAATGGAACTCTCGGTTTCAACGTAGATATGACAACTATACCGTTTAGCAGGGAAAAAAGCAAGATTTCATAAACCGCGTGATTGCCATCGGACTCGACTGAAATTTTCTCGATTCCTTGATTCACATAGCCACTATTCTCTCGATTCCCGTTTCCCGTGGAATATCTCCTACTTTTATTTCAATTGAGCAGACTCTGTGCGACACTCTACTTTTTTCATAAACATCAAACGAATGGACCGGAAGTGGCCTTTTTAAGGGGCCTAGTCTAGAAAAGGTGGATGTCGAGCGAGTTTTCCTGCCGCTCTGAAATCGAAGTCATCAAGGGGCTTCCGCGAGTTTCGGTCGAAATCTTGACGGATGCTGCGCGGCAACAAAGCGGCGTTTGTTATCACAAAGATTTCTTAACTCTGCAGACACTGGCGTTTCGCTGTAGGGCGGCGAATCGACCAAAGAAATTTAGCGGGCTCGGGTGTGTGAACCTTATAGGGTTACCAACGTCGACGATGCGAACAAGTTAGATGAGAAATGGAGGAAGAAGAAGAAGAAACGTATTTGGGCTTTGGGGGTAATTTCAAAGGATTCTTCGCCTTCCACTCTGTACCATACGGCGAAAACTTGTTAAACTCGGATTTTATTTCAACGACTGTGTACTCACCCTGAAGAACGACTGTTTAAGGATGTTTGAATCCGATGAAATCCCGATACAGCGATCGGGGAAACGAGTCGCGCGAGATTCATCTCGGTTGACTCGCGGCGCTTTCTCGCAGAGCCAACGAGGGACGTACAAAGCCTTCCACACAATTTGTAACGAGCATTGCCCAGCATTGCCGAGTTGTCTGGATCTTCGCTGATGTAAATCTTCGAGAATGGTGACAAATTCTCCACTCGCAATACGGCGACGACGTCGCGGAGTAATAACTTGTCGTCGCGCGCCAAAGTTTTCCCTTCTTTTTCATAAAAATTTAATACTAGTTTGTATCCCTCCTTGCCCTATCGCGTTTTCGAGTTTTGTTTTCCGGGCATCCGTTATCAACTCTGTCTGGTTTCGGTTTTTCATATGACGCCCAAGTCGGCCGTCGCATTTCCGCGTTATGGTTTCTGTACCCTTTTCAGCCCGTGCACACAGCCACTTTGGCAGAGCAATAGCGTACAAGCAACTCGACGTGAAAATTCGATAAATCTCAGCCCTGCCGAGTCGGAAAAAGACTGGGGGCACTTTTTCCATTCGTGTCTGCCTCCGCCGAGTTTCGCCCACTTTTATTCTTCCTCAGCAGGGTTTTTTGTATCGCAGCTTGGGCTGCGATTCGCATGTTCCTTTTTTAGTTGTCATTTTCGACTCTCGTACCCGTGGCGTTGTTGCGGCAACATCGCGGGGTTGCTCCCCAGCACCGGAAGTCGCGTGAAAAGTTGTCGGGTCTGTGTGTGCACGAGCTGCCTCTCCCTTTGCCCTCGATTATATTCCGAGCTCCCGCCGGGATTTCATCCTCGTTGTTATTGCGGCGAACGCTGGACGTTGTTGTTGCATCTTCGAGCCTTCATGCCACTTGGCCGTTTTTCGCTCTCGGCCAGCCGACAAGGCGAGCGCGCACAATCCGACACGCTTTTCCACGAGTGAAAAGCGTTGGGAGATTGGCGACGCTGGATGAATCGTTCCGCTAGTAAATCTCGAGGCGGAAGTGCCCACGAGTTTGCACTTGTCGTGTAGATTAAAAAAAAAAACAATAGATCGCGCAGGTCGATTTTTCCTCATTCCTTCATTCAACGTCGTATTTGTTTTTTCGTCGAGTATTAAAAAGATCGAATATTCCTCTACTGCTCTTCTCTGTTCTGTATATTTGTATTCCATTTTGGGGAGAATGCGGTTTTTGAATGAAGCTGCTCGTAATAGGTTTTGATTAACGATATTTTTTCATTTCTTCCGTCACTGTAGAGATAGAAACAGTATAAATTTCTTTCGGCAGTTCGTTCCCTGTTCGTCCGATCGTTATTTTCATCGATCGAAGCTTTTTCAAATTAAATTTCACTGGAAAGTTAATCAGGCGTCGCGTCGGTACTGTTGCCAAATTTATTTCTCGTTGACGTCGTTTCAAAGCTGCAAGTATTTCTGATGTTTTGTCTCTTACATCTTTCGGATAATTCGCATTCGTTAAACCCCTTAATTTTTCAAGAGTAACGGCGGTATATAAAAATATTGGGTACATGGATGAGCTAAGAGACTTTCTTGTTACCCGTCGACGAGAAACACAGCGATATTCGCGTCCAGTTCCCTCCACTTCCGTCTGACCATGCGCCCACACAATTCTGTATAGATAGACGTACGATATACTTTGTTGAGCGCAACAGGAAGACCGCGTGCACCTTCGAAATACCATATCTTTGAACACAAAGTTAAGCAACAAATTGGCCGATACGACATTGGCCGTCGAATCTTTTCTGTCGCTAAAAAAAAACCAATATTCCTTTTTTCGAAAACCCTGTGTTATTCGGATCATAACAATCGAACATTGAAAATCCCTGCAGTGTCAATTACTGTAACACCCAAGAAACGAAATTTTCCATACTTACATTAATTTGTGCGAAAATAACGCGTTTTGCGAAAAGAATCATTCTTTTGTTATTTCATGTTCATCGACAAAAACAATTTTTATCTTAAAATATCGACTTGCGCAGCGAATCAGATTTTTCATGATTAAAAACTCGGTTCTGCGTTCGCTCACTGATTGTTGAGTACTCTGACGCAAAAATGTCCCAAATCTAGATGATTATTTATAAATCACTCGCGGATACAGTCTCGAAAATTATGCATCTATATTTTCTGGGACGGTACAAGATTTTCTATTTCTTTCTGTATTCTTTTCTCTTTGAGAAGAGTGCAAGAATGCACACATTTTTCCATTTATTTTTAAATAATCCGTGAATAAACGTGCCCGCGTTTATTCACGGCGTTTATTCATCAAAAACTTTGATGCTTTTCCCTTGTATTTAATAAACGAATGGTATTCGGTTCAATTAGTCCAGTGCGTCCAATGAAATCATAATTTCGTTTCGATAAATATTTAATATAACATTTATGGGCTGACCCACGAATATTTTTTTCGATAGCTTCATTGCAAGCCATTGTCAAACGTTTTGCCAAAGCAGGAGCTCAAAATAAATCGAGTCGACCGTTTTTACGCTACCTCATTATGTAAAAGCCATCGAATCTCTCCCATTTTTTTTCTCTCTCTCTCTACCGCTCTTTTAAAATTTTTCCATCCACCCCTGTCTTTTTTCTCTGCCCGATTCATCTCGTTTTTGGATATCAATCCATCTATACGTTCTCCCGTATACTCTTCCCCCACAATCTGCAACATTGTACGAGCTTTCCAAGATTCCTCATCGATGGAAAGAGCGTCGATCTTTTCGCATTCCCCTCTTCGATAATCGTCGCTCGTTCATATTCGAAAACGAGTCGTTTCGCCGACGTTAAATCTTCGTGTATCGCAGTCTTCAAGTTGCCGATGATGATCAGGTATACCGCGAGATCGTTAATTTCAGATACGATTCGAAAATGAAATACTTGATTTTAGAGCGAAAAAATGAGTCTCTCGAGCGTTATTTAGCATTACTTGCTGACAAACGAGTGTACCGCTATTTTTCAATATACGAATAAAAAATGTTAGCAGAGAATATCTTTGACGTTTCGTGCGTCGAGTAAAAAGGTTTTATGGAAAATGTATGGCGCGTAGATTCGCGCGTTGTCTCTTCGCCACAACTTTTACGACTAACATCAGTTACCTGGTTTATTTGAATTCGTGAACATGAAATCTTCTTGGGGGTAGGCCCCCGAAGGCCAATGACGATGCTCAGCTCGGTGGAACTCGATGGAAGTCAAGGGCAACGGACGTGGGCGAATCTTCGGTTGTCGCGAAGTTCGCTCGATGGGAAACCGCGGGTTTCAAGTCTCGAGCGGTAGCAGCGACAGCGCCGTCTTCGGTGATGCAAGCGACAGCGCCGTCTTCGGTGATGCAAGCGACGATCTTCGCGACGACGAGGTTGTCCCGACAATGGAGTTTGAAACTGTATTTTACTCTTCCGCCTTCACTTCACGTTTGTTCATTTTTTGCTCGGTTGTGTTCATCGTTAATTATCATTGATGGCCAGTCGGACGATCGAGATTTTCGCACTGCAGAGTGTTCGATTTTGGACGCGTCACACGGTTTATCAATCATACATTTATTATCTTTTAACTGTATTTTATCAGCGAACATTGAGTAATTGATTATTCATTTATTTTTATTCGTATTTTGATGGCTCGCGAGTTTGAATCGGTGCGCGCAGATACACGCGCGGGTTATACAAGCTTCGAGGATTAAAAGTGGAATGAAGCACGGAAAAACACACGGCGATAATTAGTTACTCGAGATACCGTTTTGTCGTTCGGTTATCGATTGCTCGAACACGCGGTCCGTCGGCCGTACGATAATTTCTTTCCTCGCGGAAGATCGAACGCACCTCGAGGATCCAGATCACTCGTACGAGATTACTGTACGCAAGCTACATAGAGACGGTTTTTGAAAAGCTGACGCGAACCTCGCGGCACAAGATCTTCGTCGACCGATTGATCTATCTGTTATTTCATGACGCAAGTGCTTACGTCATACATGTACGCGTGTATGAATGCAAACTTACGTATACATACACGCATTTACATATACTATACAATACGGAAAAACAACACTGTCGATTATCATCGAATGATCGATGCAAGTCTATCGCGCTGTTGCGGGACGAACACGAATTGTTTTTTCCCCTTAAAACGCCATGGTGCTGTTTGCCCTTGATCGAGATTTCGAGATTTGGCCGTGACGGCTGATGAATTTCATGAAATTTTCATTCGGAGATCGATTCATGAACGACCAACGGTAGTGTTACAATCGACGCGCGGATTCATGAGAGCGATGAAAGGGCGGAGATGGTAAAACGCGAAGCGCGACTCGGGGTGAACTTGTTTAATCGAGGCTCGCAACGCTTATGCAGAAATACGTCAACGCTGCACGGGCACGTCCCCCCTAATGAATGCACCAGGCATGTGCGAGGGATTTTATGTTCACCACCTCCACTGCTGCGGTCCTCACCCCCGCCGCCGACGCAGAAGCCGCGTCGCCTCGATGATGGTCGACGGCGCCACTACCAAACCCCTTGCCCGCCGTATGAGCTTGGCGAGAATGGCGGCGCGGGCAACCCACTGGCGCACTCAACCTCTTTCCTACCCTCGCGATGCAACCTGCTTCTCCTTCTCTTGTTATCTCGTCGTTCGTCGTTTCTCTCTCCCGCGCATTCTCTTCTTCGCCCTCTCGCCGTATTCTCCCTCGCTGCATCTTTCTCCTCCCTTCCCATCGTGAGCACGGGGTGCTTTTCGCGTTTGCGTCCTCTCTCCCTGGTTCCCTCTTTCCGTGCGAGTCCTCTGCATCGTTCGGTCGTCAGGCGCGGCATCGCGGTGGCGACGTTTTACATAGCTCGACACCCTGTACGTAATCCCGTTGCGCGCCACTGCGATTCCCGCGCGCTCACACCTGTTCGGCTCAACATTTTCCGATCCTGATGTCGGGA